>JAOPSE010000010.1:41056147-41656147 GCA_029449295.1 Zea luxurians
CGTGCTTAAATTAAACATTTTAAGCCATGTAGGTTTGCTTAAGTATATGAATTAAAAACAAGCAATCCTACCATATTATTTACCTAGTATGCATGATTTTAAACAAACGTACATAACAAATGTAATACTAGGCAAGAAAGGTAAACTAGATAAAAGGTAAGTAGATACGCATATCTAAAAACGAAGAATACAATAAAACTAGTTACCTTTGTCATAGGTGGGAAATTTGGGTCCGAAATTTTCAATAACCCACTTGGCGATAAACTTGATCCAATATGATGTATCCCATGATATACATCCCAATTTTGCCAAGTCTCTAAATTTCCCGATGACCTTTGGTCCACTCACTTCCCTTTCGGGATCCAAACCTTCTTGGTGCTTTTCATGGTTGAGATTATCTCCTTTGGCACCCAGATGCATTTGGCCTCCTTTCCTTTGTTGGCTTGCTTGTTGGCCTTGATTGCTATCACCTTTCCATTCTTCTTCTTTTTGATTAAGTATGGTGTAGCAGTCTTTTTATCCACCTTTTTGATGTAGGTGTTGGAGATTTTGCTTGATGGCTTTTGCTTGAGCTTTTTCCTTTGTTTATCCCCGGTCATCGCCTTGCATTGGAAAGACTTGTGGCCTTCCTTGTGGCATAGCCTACAAATCACAGTTTCTCCCTCCATAGGCTTGTTCACTCCCGCAGTGGTGTTATCCTGTGGAGGTCGGATTTGTTTGGCTTTGCCTTTCTTGTCATACAAGGTCTTGCCAAGGCGAGCCACTTCTTGCTTTAATTGTTCATTTTCCTTTGCAACCTCATCCGAACATGTCTCTACAACAATATTCTCAACAACGACTTGGTTGCAGGGGTTAGAATCATCAATTAAATCAAAGCAGAAAGTAGAAGCATCTTTTTTAATTATTTCAGGTATTTCAACTAAAGATGCTGCTGGGGTGCTACCAATGTTTTCTAACTTAGTAGTTAGCTCATTGTTGTGTATGCTAAGAATTTCCATTTTCTCTAGCAAATTTTCAATAGCTTCTTGGGAGCTAGCTAACTTAGCCTTAAGTTTTTCATTCCTTTTGATAAGGCTATCATCGGTAGCAGTGGATGGAGCACTAGATTCTAATAGCTCAATTTTAGTTGATAGCTCACTATTTAAGTTTGCAAAAGTTTCAAATTTTTCTAGCAAACCTTTGTAATCATTTTGAGAGCTAACCAACTTATTTTTCAAAGTTTTAAGTTGAGCTTTTTGCTTAGTGCAAACATCCTGGAAAAATTCTACGGCTTCCGCAAGCTCATCTAGAGAGGCCTTTCCCTCACCTTCATCATCACTACTACTTTCATCACTAGAGGATGGAATGCTTTTGTTACCTCTTGCCATAAGGCATTTGTGTGATGACCGTGATGATCGTGACGAGGACCGGTGGCTGCGCGTCCTTGGAGGTTCATCTTCACTTGAAGAATCATCCCAAGTTCTAACACTTGTGAGCGCCTTGCCTTTGCTCCTCTCCTTTTTGGGTTTGGCCATATTTGGACAGTTGTCCCTGAAGTGGCCCTTCTCCCCACATGCGAAGCATCCTCTCTTCCTTTGCTTTTTCCTGTCAATGTTAAAGAGAAGATCCTCGACCTGCAGGGGCACACCCATTAGATTAATCTTGCGGATCATCCTCATTACCTTTCCGACGCGTCGGATTGTTTCTTCGTCCTCGGAGGATGATGTGCATGGTTGATTATCTTCATCATCATCACTTTCTTCTTCTTCTTCCTCTTCTTCGCTTGAGGAACTTGGAGTGGGAGCCTTCTTTTTGCCCTTCCTTTCATCACATGCAAAAGCATATGGTCTTGAGGAAGTTGGCTCCTCTCCCCGACTCATTTTTCGCGACATCTCAAAGGCCGCGATTTTCCCAATCACAATGGTCCGGGTCATGTTGCTTAAATCCTCCATGTTGTGAAGGATGGTGATGATGCTCCCATATCTTTGTTGTGGTAGCAGGGAGATAATCTTCCTCACAATGTCCGCATCACCTAGCTTATTAATGCCAATAGAGTTGAGCTCATTGATTATTAGATTCAAACGAGAATACATGTCTCTAACAAGCTCATCATCTTTCATGGCAAAAGAGTTATACTCATTTAAGACTAGGCAATGTTTTTGCTCACGGACATTGGATGTGCCGTCATGGAGCTCATGCAATTTTAGCCAAATCTCATTAGCAGTTTTCAAGGTAAATACTTGATTAAAAATATCCATGCTAAGAGATTCATACAAGCAATTTTTGGCTCTAGCATTTAAATGAATTTCTTTTTTCCTCACTCGTGGTGGGTTTCTCGGGATTCTTGAGGGGTTTCATCCCGTCACGAGTGACTCTCCAAACACCTAGATCAACGGCCTCTAAGTAACAAGCCATTCTAGCACTATAATATGGGAAGTTAGTGTCGTCAAAGTGTGGTGGCCTATGGGTATCCATCCCTTCCTCTAAAAAGCGTCGGCTCTTTTAGCGGTGAAGCTAAAGCGTTTCAAATGAGCCAAACCGGCCTTTGATACCACTTGTAGGAAACGGGTGACGCCTAAGAGGGGGGGTGAATTAGGACTTCTAAAACTTTTACTAAACTAGGCCACAATTAAATCCCTAGAGCAAAACCTATGCAAATAATCAAAACTAGAATGTGCAAACTAGGTTTTGTCTAAGTGTTGCTATCTCTACCGCAAAGGCTAAGTTTCAATCTACACTAAATAAGTATGACTACAAGATTGAAACTTAAATGCTTAATATAAATGCGGAATGTAAAGAGCTAAGTAGAGAAGCAAACTCTCGTGGATGACGCCGGTATTTTTACCGAGGTATCCGGAACCACGCAAGGTCCCGACTAATCCTCGTTGGTGCCCCTACGCAAAGGGAAGCCCACGCGAGGGCCAAGCACCACGGTCGAGTAACTCCGTAGAGAGCCACGGGCCTTCTCCACGCGCAAGTGGTGCTCCGCTTCCGGCTCCTCTCGGACGCTCCCCGCCGTCTCCACTATCGAGCTTCCGGCCGAAACGCCGCGGGCCTCGTTCCCTCCGGTACACGGTGGCGGCCGTGACACAAACGCGGTTGTCACGGTCTCGCAAGACTCTCGCCCCACTCGGTACAATTACAACGACTCACGCAAGAGCCGAGGGGTTGTGAGGTTTATCTAAACTCACTCAACAATCTAGGGTTCACCTAGAGCAAGCGCTAAAGCGGTCTAACTAACCTAAGCACTTCGCAAAGCACCTACGCTAATCACCGAGTGATTCTATTAAGCACTTGGGTGTTTGAGCTCTTGGAAATGTGCACTATGTGTCTTGGTATGTTGCTTGGGCTCTCACACTTGAGAATGGCCGGTTGGGGTGGTATTTATAGCCTCCACACCCCAAACTAGCCGTTGGACAGAAAGCAGCAGCTTTCTGTCGTCGGTTGCACCGGACAGTCCGGTGCACCACCGGACATCTACTGTGCAGTGTCTGGTGCACGCCACGTCAGCCGACCGTTGGCGCCTGTAGCAGTCGACCGTTGGATCCGACCGTTGCCGTCTGCCCGTTGGCACACCGGACAGTCCGGTGCACACCGGACAGTCCGGTGCTACAGCCAGAGAGCGCCTGTCTGCGGCCTCTCTGCGCAGACTGTCCGGTGCCTCACCGGACAGTCCAGTGCACACCGGACACCAATGTCCGGTGCGCCACCAGGCGCTGGCTGACAGCCCTCATCTTGGATTTCTTCGCTGATTTCTTCGGGCTTCTTTGTTCTTGAGTATTGGACTCCTATGCATCTTTTTATGTTTTCTTTTGAGGTGTTGCATCCTCATTGCCTTGGTCCAATTCTCTTCGCATCCTGTGAACTACAAACACAAACACTAGAAAACTTATTAGTTCACGGATTGTGTTGTTCATCAAACACCAAAACTCAATTAGCCAAAAGGGCCGGGGTCCATTTTCCTTACAGGTCCCATCAATTTAACCTAACTGTGCAAGTAGGGTGAGAACATAAAAGTTAATATTATTAAGTCAAACAATGTGATCAAGGACACACCTACCTTTTACTTGCAATAACCTGTTGATTAGATATCTTCCAAAGTCTTGAACTGCAGATCCACATTCACTCGCCCATCTAATCACAATAGTACAAATAAACATGCAAACAATAATTTAAAATAACATTTCACCAAACATGAAAACAAACTGTGTAAAAATATTCTACGCGTCGACACAAATCCGCAGGTTCAAGAACCACTAAAATCGAACTTAAAACAGATAAGATATGATTTTTCTAAGTTCTTTATACATTTTTATATTAACTTTTACACAACAAATGATTATCAGATGCTTTTCATTCCATTATTTTCTGATTTATCTATCCCTTTTAACTTGGAAATGGACGGCAGGTTATATATTATAGAATGTCAGGGTCTAATTCACAAAGTATAGGACTTAGTTATAAGGTTTTTACAACAGAATAGGATGGCAGGTTGATAAGCAAACATTCCAGGCACTCTATTCATTGATGTCCGATCCAATGGCCCTAATCTATTCCCTTGAACTGTTTTTCTACGTCTAATCAGAACTATTAGCCACTACATCTATGGCTATGAAGATCCCATCAACCTCCAGACACCAGCTACGACAGCGGCGAACTCACTCCCCACATTAGAGCGATGCCTCACCGTCGAGAGACGTGTCGACGCAAGGGTGTCCCAAACTCTAAAGCAATAGATGCCACGCGTGCAACATAATATGGCGAACGTAGGAGAACATACCATCGACGGAGGACGACGGAGCGAGTTGTCCATAGTGAATGGCGGTTGCACGGCGGTGTCCTACTCCGGTGAGAAATCATTGCCCCTCCATTGTGTTCCACGCCCGACGCCATGATCTAACACGAACCGCACACCAAGGGGAGCCCCCTGGTCCGCATGCTAAGGCTTCGGCATCGGCGAGCCTTGATTTCTATCGTTGCGACAACCTCTAGGTTCTCTCGCTCTCCCTCTGTGGTCTCCGATGAGGCGCCCAGATGTGTTGGTTGGCTCAAGGGTGCAGCGGTCGGGATTTATACTCCCTTGGACGGGGGTTCCAACCGAGACCGTAACAACCGGCAGAGAAGATCTCGACGGATTGTTCCCGTTTGATGTGGCGCTCGATTCTGGTACGAGTTTGTTACAGGGCCGGTTTCCGATGATGAAGAATTTGGCCTAAGGGTCCCACTTGGCATAGACACGCGTGCATGGTAGGCACTTCTATGCTTGGTAAACGGTTCCACCGAACACGAGTGATCTGGATGAGGGGCTGGTGCACGGGACCCAGATGTCAGCACACATTTGTCTATGTTGGGTTGGGCCAGGGGGAGAGGAGCTGGGTCGGGCAGCAAAGGATTCGGCCCAGCCAATCCCATTCTTCTGTTATTTTCTTTTTGGTTTTTGTTTTCATTTTCTATTTTATTTCCTATTTCAGTTTCCTCAAATTCAAATTGTATTTTGAAATCCCAATCAAATGCACAGATCAAAGACTCAGCATGATGCAAATATATTTATTATGTTTTTTGTTACATCAATTGTTGTCCATTAATTTAAGTAAAGTGTGTCAAATATGCATCACACACATTTTAAGAAATGACTATTGCGAATGTGTAGTTAATTTAAAAATTCATCCACAAATCATTATGCACTACTTATTATATATATATATATATATATATATATATATATATATATATATATAATGCACCTGGGTGCATTCTCTATATTGAATGCACCCAGGCGTTTTCGCGCGCCTCCCTGCTCCCCGCCGCCGCGCGCATCCCTGTCCCCGCGCCGCCGCCGTCTCCTCGATGCTCCTCCCCTAAATCCCACCGCCGCCGAGCGCCTCCCTGTCCTCGCGCCGCCGCGCGCCTCCCTGTCCCCACGCCGCCGCGCGCCTCTCTGTCGGCGTGCCTCCCTGTCCCCCGCATTAGGTGGGATTGCAAGCCCGCATTAGGTGTGATTGCAATTGTTGTATAATTTTACCCAAATATCTGTTAAAAAATGTAAACAAAATGATTGCAACCGATGATGTGTTGTAATTGCAACTGCTGGTGTAGTGTGGATGCAACTGCTGGTCTGGTGTAATTGCAACGGCTGGTCTGGTGTGATTGCAACTTCTATATAACTATGTCCAAAAATCTGTTAAACGAACAAGATTGCAACTGCTGGTCTGGTGTAATTGCAACTGTGGGCTGGTGTGATTGCAACTTCTATATAACTATGTCCAAAAATATGTTAAACAAACAATGATTGCAACTGCTGTCTGGTGTAATTGCAACTTCTGGTCTGGTGTGATTGCAACTTCTATATAACTATGTCCAAAAATATGTTAAACAAACAATGATTGCAACTGCTGTCTGGTGTAATTGCAACTGCTGGTCTGGTGTGATTGCAACTCCTATATAACTATGTCCAAAAATCTGTTAAACAAAACAATGATTGCAACTGTGTCTGGTGTAATTACAACTGCTGGTCTGGTATGATTGCAACTTCTATATAACTATGTCCAAAAATCTGTTAAACAAAACAATGATTGCAACTGCTGCTTGGTGTAATTGCAACTGCAAGTCTGGTGTGATTGCAACTTATATGAAGATGTTGAGTCGTTCGCGGAGGAGCCGTTCACGGAGAAAGAGGGGCGGGGCGGGAAAGTGAAAATGTTCTGTCGGGAGCGTGCGGGAGGGACGAAGACGGCCTAGGTGGAACGGTTGGCTCGGACCTGGCACGTAGGTTCGGCCTGGGTGCATTCTCTATATTGAATGCACCCAGGTGTAATATATAAATACAGTGTATATATATATATATATATATATATATATATATATATATATATATATATATAGTCTTTAACAAGAGTTACTCTAATATAGTTTTACAAGTACTTAAGATTATATAGTTCATGCATGGAATAATATATTCTAATAAAACAATTGAAAATCTTTCTATTACTTATTTTTCTGAGTTTCAAATTTATTTCCAGTTTCAAAATTCAGATATAATTTCGAACTAGCAACTTTTAGTATTACCTAACTTTTTGTTATTGTAATCATTTTTTAAAAAAAGAACACTTTCAATGTATAATCCCCTATTAGAATACTTTAGTTTGATTCTTGTAGAAAAATTTTACTGAACCCATAATTAGGATTTTAGGGTGCTAAAGTTAGCTAGCTAATTTCACTATTACATTTGTAGCCAACTATCTATTAGCTCTATTGCTAGACTTCACTATACCTTAGTCTGGGGACCACTACTGGCTCAAGCCATGATCATATCCGCCTTAATTACCCGATAGTGAAGTCTTATCACTATTCCAGCATAAACTGTAGTAACGGATATGCACATGTATGACATGGGGGACGTTAAGCACAACAATCATTTGGTGAGACCCGATCCCGATTGTCGATAGGTTTAAAACATTAGGAATTTTGGGAATCTGCTCTCGAGGGTTTCTGATTTAGGTGTTTTATAATCGTTTGATAACTTTTTTTGTAAAGTAAAGTCACTGCTGAAAGAGTCCAAATTGGTTTTGTATAGAACCTTCGTCCAACATCCTTCGCGTGGAGAGTTTTTACAAAAAATGCAGCTGAGCGCGTGAGGAGTGTGAGAAAGGATGTTGAACGAATGGTCTAAATTGGTTTTGTGCATATGTGCACGAAGGTGGCTTTCTTTTCTCTAAGGCATGCACAATGGAGCATGATGTTCAGTGTGTGGCACATAGAGATTGTACAGCACTGCTTCAACAGTTTGCTCCCGATGCACTTCTTTTATAATAATCAGCATACATTTGGTTCGTTCAGGTAGATGAGTTGTCTCTGCTGCGGACACACGTTACATGTAGCATTAATATGCATGGGTTGTCTCCTGACTTCATGTATTTTTATATATATACTTGGATGAATACGATGCTCTCCCTAAATAAACTGGCATGACCAACTGGTGGTACACAGCAATATATATGTCATCCGTGAATTGTATTGTTTTCTCCTGCAGCAAACAGTAGACCAAATCGTGGATCAGTGTAGCAGCAGCAGCAGCAGTATATCACAATGCAAGAGCGGTTGGTGCACGCGTGTGCTTGGAGCGAGAGGCGTCGGGAACTCCAACTTCTCCAAAACTGTTGGCCTATCTGCGTTGTGGCATCAGGACATGTCAAGACGCTCTCAAGTACGCGCAGCAGTGAATCCATAGCCAATGATGCTTGCTTGATCAGTGGAGCGCGGCCTGGATGTAGCCGCTCGGCCTACTCCTCCTGCCGAACCTCTGATCCAGCAACGGCAAAGCTTGTCCTATGGAGCCTCGATAGAGCACGAGTGTGTCATGTTCTTTTCCTCCCCTCTGTCAAGTTTATTCCATTAAAGAGTATTTGAAACCTGGAGTCCAGTTCGACTTTTTGAAGATCCATGCCAAAACTTCATATAAAACCGTGCATTTTACTCTCCTTATCAAACATTTTACAGTGGAGAGTAATCTCGACACGCGCGAGTGACAGCTGCCGGCCTGCTAATAGCCTACAGAACTTATGATCAGTTACGGATGCTTTAACATGGATGGACAATAATCGTCAGTGCTGCGAGCATCCAGATTACCTGATGCATATTTTTGACTAGTCTTCATTGGCCACATGCTTTGATTCTCTATCCTGAACTCCATTGTACCTGATATTCAGAACATGTGCAGTGCTTGTATGAGTTGTGGTCCTTGACTGGTGTATTGATTTGGGTTCCATTAGATGATTGCTAGCATGCATTATTGACTTTAAATGCCTAGCGTGAAATGTGAATGGTGGGGCATCCCTTATAATCTACTTCATTGTTGAATGATGTCTTGTTCAAGTTGTTGCCACCTTGTTGTTTTAACTCTTCGTTCTTTTTTGTTTCCAATCTGAAGGGTTTACCGACAAATACCCGAAGGATACAAGTTATATAAGATGCTTTTGTGCTAAAACGTGTTTTGTTTTTGGAAAGCAAGGCAAGGAGGAAGAAAGTCTCTTAAATCAAAATAGAATTTACATCAGGACAAGATATCCTCCCCCACACTTGGATATTTATTTCACTTGACATCCAAAGCCAGGTGTGGTTATTGGAGTATATTTTGAAGTATCTTCCATTGCCAAAAGTTCCAAGATATTAGAGTTGATGCAAGAATCATATTCTTGGAATGGTACTACTTTCGTTATTTCTAATCTTAATAGAAACTGGTTAGCAACCAAAAATACATGAAGGAACTTCTCCTATAAATATATCCTTACCTCATTGCTCTTTTTTATGGCTAGTTTGACAACTCCATTTTTCCAAAGAAAATGAATTAATTTTCCTTAGTAAAATGAAAATCTTTTAGAAAAATGGAATTATAGAAGAGTGGGTGCAAGATTAGAAAGAGCCAAAGAATCATGTTCTTCCAGGTCTCTTCCCTAATCGCTCTTTTTTTATTAACTAGTTAACAACATTAATATATATTTCGCAAAGTATCAAAGTAACATTGATAAGTAGTGCCCAAAAAATCATTTTCTTCATTTGAACTCCAAATTCAATGCCATATATATTCTTTGATACTCTTGACGCTAGCAACTTGTTGGTGAAGTCCATCATACCCGTCGGTAGATTTTTGTTGTCAACACAAGGCAGAATGCAGCTCTCTTGTCCACATGTAGGATTTGGATGCAACGCATGAGCTGTTTGCATCTGAGTCACCATTTAGGCTTGGTTCAGACAATACTGTTAGAGTTATTGTACTTCTTTTATTGTAATGGACTAGCTTTGTGTAATGGGCTTAGGCCCAACTGTTCTGTATAAATATATCTCTCAACCCTAGTTAGGGTTAGAGTTTCAACATGGTAATTAGAGCCTAGGTTTCTTCTCCCTTCCACCCATCCAGGCGCCACCGCCTTCCCTCCCAAGTCCGGTGGCCACCTCTCCCCCGACTTCGTCGTTGCTCCAGCGGCCCTACGCCCCGCCTCCCTGCTTGCCGGCGCGGCCGCAGCCTCTCCACAGCACAACGCGGGCGTGGACTCCTTCCGTGCGCCCGCCAGTGGCCTGTTCACCGCTGCCTGCTTCCCTCTCGATGCGGGCGCGGCTCTTGGTGTCGCCCCTCTCCTCGCCAGAGCCGGCACAGCCGCCGCTGGCTCTTTCCCCACCATCGCGGGCGCGTACTTTTTCATGCTCCCGCGGATGGCTCTTCCCATTCACCTCCCTCCCTCACGACATGGGCTCGGCTCTTGACGTCGCCCCTCTTCTCGCTAGAGCTGGTTTAGCTGTCGACGCGGCCGGCGTGGGCACACACCACACAACGCTCCCTAGCGCTACTGCCCCACTCGCCGGTGCAAGATCCATCATCGGTGTCGTCCCTCCCTTCGTCGGCGCGGACACTGTAACCCTCTTCGCCGACCCCAATGCGTCTGCCGCCCTCTTCCCTGCTTCGTAGCAGCACAGCGGCGGCTTCTTCGAGCTGGTCGACACCGGGGGCGTGCTCCGCGACCCGCACGTGCCTTGCTGCTCCCTGCCACCCGCAATGGGCCCTCAGGCCACCGTGCGCAACTCCCAGGCGCCTCTGCTCTGCATGACATGCTGCTAGAGTCCTTTACCTCTGGCGGTGCGATCGTTGTTCTCATTGTCCGCACACCTCTTCCTCCCAAAGCTAGCGCTGCTAACGCCATTGTAGCCCTCCCATCGTGCGCCGTAGCTTCCTTCCTCGGTGGCACACTCCTTCCCTTTGGGCATTGTGCTGCTGTCCCATCCATCGACGTGACTGGCCTCCTTGGGGTTCTTGTGGCCTTGTCCGGCACAGTCGTGCATGCCTCGACCCCTACTAGCGTTGTGGCCCTGTTTGCCCTGACCAGCACGTGGGCAAACTGAAAGTCGCCTAAAAAGGGGTGAATAGGCGTAACCTGAAATTTATAACTTTAAACACACACTACAAGCCGAGGTTAGTGTAGGAATTAAATTTAAGTCCCCGCAGAGAGGGGAAAACAAATCAAATGAATATCAAGCGAGAAGACACGGTGATTTGTTTTATCGAGGTTCGGTTCTAAAGAACCTAGACTCCGTTAAGGAGGTCACAAAGACCGGGTCTATTTCAACCCTTTCCCTCTCTCAAACGGTCACTTAGACCGAGTGAGCTTTCTCCTTAATCAAACGCGTCACTTAGACCCCGCAAGGACCACCGTACACTTAGATGTCTCTTGCTTTGATTACAAGTTACTTGAGAACAAGAATGAGAAAGAAAGAAAGGCAATCCAAGCAACAAGAGCACAAATGAACACAAAACCTCTCTCTCACAAGTCACTAAGTGTTTGAGATGAATTTGGGACTTGGAGAGGATTTGATCTTTTGAGTTGTGTCTTGGAGTGAATGCTAGAGCTCTTGTATTGAATATGATCTTCAGAAAACTTGGATGCCAAAGGTTGTGGTGGTTGGAGGTATTTATAGCCTCCAACCACCTTGGTAGCCGTTGGCCAAGGCTGCTGGTGATGGGCGCACCGGACAGTCCGGTGCGCCACTGGACAGGTACTGTACGCTGTCCGGTGCGCCGCCACGTCAGCCAACCGTTAGGGTCGGGAGCTGGTCGACCGTTGGAGGCTTTGTCATCTTGCGGCACCGGACAGTCCGGTGCCACACCGGACAGTCCGGTGCCCCTCTGACTTCGCTGCTCTGACTTCTGCACGGTACTGTGCTACACTGTTCATCCTGTCAGAGTCGACCGTTGGCGCAGATAGTCGTTGCTCCGCTGGCACACCGGACAGCCCGGTGGCACACCGGACAGTCAGGTGAATTATAGCGGAGCGCGCCCTGGAATTCCCGAGAGTGGCTGGTTTGATCTTGTACGGTCCTGGTGCACCGGACACTGTCCGGTGGCACACTAGACAGTCCAGTGCGCCATTCTTCAGCACACTCAAGTCCTTTTGCTCCAATTAAAATTGTGTCCCTAACTTGATATTTTTCTTGGTTTGTATTGAATCATATGCACCTATAATGTATGCATTCTTGATAAACTAGTTAGTTCACGTGTTTGCGTTGGTCATCAGCCACCAAAATTAATTATAGAAAATGGTTAACCCAATTTCCCTTTCAATCTCCCTCCTTTTTGGTGATTGATGCCAATACAAACCAAAGCAAATATAAAGTGCAGAAATGTAACTAGTTTGCATTTATGATGAAAGTGCATAGGTTACATGGAGTTAAACCAATTGAAAGTCTCACTAAGTATGAATGGATTGCTTTTCCTTTATTTAATATTTTGGACCACATTTGCACCACTTGTTTTGTTTTTGCAAATCTTTTTGGAAAATCTTTTCAAAGTCTTTTTGCAAATAGCCAAGGCATATGAATAAGATTGCAAGAAGCATTTTCAATATTTGAAATTTTCTCCCCCTGCTTCAAATGCTTTTCCTTTGACTAAACAAATGCTCCCTCTAAATGAAATTCTCTCCTTAGTTTTCAAGAGGGTTTTTGAAATGGATACCAAGTGAGGTTTATATCAATTGAAATTTTGAAGATACTAATTTGAAATTTTACTTTCACAAAACAAGTGAAATAGATACCAATTGATATGAATTGAAAGTATATTAATTGAAATTTTACTTTTGAAGATATCAATTGAAAATTCATGATAATTTGAAAGTTGCCTTGAATACCATTTGAAAAACAAATATTTGTGAAAATTTTGAAATTTGAAATGGTGGTGTGTGGTGCGATCCTTTTGCTTTGGGCTTAATATTTTCTCCCCCTTTGGCATTAATCACCAAAAACGGAGAACTTGAGAGCCCTTTAAATACTTTCTCCCCCATTGATAAACGAAATATGAGGGAAAATATTATATCTATTTGAGAGATTGTGGAGTAACGACAAAGTGTAAATGATACCGTTAGAGTTGAGTGGAAGTGTTGTCTTTGCCGAATACTCCATTTTCCTTTCAATCTAAGACTAATCATAGAGACATACTTGAAAGCACATTAGTCTTAGCCTTGGCACAAGAAGAATAAGAAACATGTGTATGTACCAAATGAAAGAGATATGATTAAAGGTATATAAATAAGCTATGTGTGCAATGTTTCAATCAAAATTTCGAGTATCAAGAATATTTAGCTCATTTCTAAGTTTGCTAAAGGTTTTCTCATCTAGTGGCTTGGTAAAGATATCGGCTAATTGGTTCTTGGTGTTAACATAAGCAATTTCGATATCTCCCTTTTGTTGGTGATCCCTCATAAAGTGATACCGATTGTCTATGTGCTTAGTGTGCTGTGTTCAATAGGATTATCCGCCATGCGGATTGCACTCTCATTATCACATAGGAGAGGGACTTTGCTCAATTTGTAGCCATAGTCCCTAAGGGTTTGCCTCATCCAAAGTAATTGCGCATAACAATGGCCTGCGACAATGTACTCGGCTTCGGTGGTGGAAAGAGCTGCTGAGTTTTGTTTCTTTGATGCCCATGACACCAGGGATCTCCCCAGAAACTGACAAGTCCCTGATGTGCTCTTCCTATCAATTTTACACCCTGCCCAATCGGCATCGGAATATTTAATTAAATCAAATGTAGATCCCCTAGGATACCAAAGCCCAAACTTAGGAGTATGAACTAAGTATCTCATGATTCTCTTCATGGCTCTAAGGTGAACTTCCTTAGGTTTTGCCTAAAATCTTGCACACATGCATACAGAAATCATAATATCCGGTCGAGATGCACATAAGTAGAGTAAAGATCCTATCATTGACCGGTATACCTTTTGATCTACGGATTTACCTCTTGTGTCGAGGTCAAGATGCCCATTAGTTCCCATGGGTGGCTTGATGGGTTTGCCATCCTTCATTCCAAACTTCTTAAGAATATCTTGTATGTATTTTGTTTGGCTGATGAAGGTGCCCTCTTAGAGTTGCTTGATTTGAAATCCTAGAAAATACATCAACTCCCCCCATCATAGACATCTCGAATTTTTGAATCATGATCCTACTAAACTCTTTACATGAGGCCTTGTTAGTAGACCCAAATATGATATCATCAACATATATTTGGCATATAAACAAGTTTTTTGCAATAGTTTTAGTGAAGAGGGTAGGATCGGCTTTACCGACTTTAAAGCCATTAGTGATAAGAAAATCTCGCAGGCATTCATACCATGCTCTTGGGTCTTGTTTAAGCCCATAAAGCGCCTTTAAGAGCTTATAAACGTAGTTAGGATACTCACTATCTTCAAAGTCGGGAGGTTACTCAAGATATACCTCTTCCTTGATGGGTCCATTGAGGAAGGCACTCTTCACATCCATTTGATAAAGCTTGAAGCCATGGGAAGTAGCATAGGCAAGTAATATACGAATTGACTCAAGCCTAGCTACGGGTGCATAAGTTTCATCGAAATCCAAACCTTCAACTTGTGAATAACCTTTGGCCACAAGTCGGGCTTTGTTCCTTGTCACCACACCATGCTCATCTTGCTTGTTGCGGAATACCCATTTGGTACCTACAACATTTTGATTAGGACGTGGAACTAAATGTTGTACCTCATTCCTTGTGAAATTATTGAGCTCCTCTTGCATTGCCATCACCCAATCCGGATCTCTAAGTGCATCCTCCACCCTGTATGGCTCAATAGAGGACACAAAAGAGTAATGTTCACAAAAATGTGCAACTCGAGATCTAGTGGTTACCCCCTTGTGAATGTCACCAAGAATGGAGTTGACGAGATGATCTCTTTGAATTGCTTGGTGGACTCTTGGGTGTGGCGGTCTTTGACCCTGTATTTCTTGCTCATCTTCCTTGTCTTCATTATCTTCATCTCCCCCTTGATTATTGCCCTCCTCTTGAGGTGGCTCATCCTCTTGATCTTCATCTTCATTATCTTGAGCCTGATCCTCGTCTTGAGTTGGTGGAGATGCTTGTATGGAAGATGATGGTTGATCTTGAGCTTGTGGAGGCTCTTCAGATTCCTTAGGACACACATCCCCAATGGACATGTTTCTTAGCGCGACGCATGGAGCCTCTTCATCATATAATTCATCAAGATCAACTTGCTCCACTTAGGAGCCATTAGCCTCATCAAACACAATGTCACAAGAGACTTCAACTAATCCATTGGATTTGTTAAAGACTTTATATGCCCTTGTGTTTGAGTCATAACCAAGTAAAAAACCTTCTACAGCCTTAGGAGCAAATTTAGATTTTCTACCTCTTTTAATAAGAATAAAGCATTTACTCCCAAAGACTCTAAAATATGAAACATTAGGCTTTTTACCAGTGAGGAGTTCATAAGATGTCTTCTTGAGGATTCGGTGAAGATATAACAGGTTGATGGAGTAATAGGCGGTGTTAATCGCCTTAGCCTAAAACCGGTCCGGAGTCTTGTACTCATCAAGCATGGTTCTTGCCATGTTCAATAGAGTTTTATTCTTCCTCTCCACTACTCTATTTTGTTGAGGTGTGTAGGGAGAAGAGAACTCATGCTTGATGCCCTCCTCCTCAAGAAATCCTTCTATTTGTGAATTCTTGAACTCCGTCCTGTTGTCGCTTCTTATCTTTTTGATCCTTAATTTGAACTCATTTTGAGCCCGTCTCCAGAATCCCTTTAAGATTTCTTGGGTTTGTGATTTTTCCTGCAAAAAGAACACCCAGGTGAAGCGAGAATAATCATTCACAATAACTAGACAGTACTTACTCCCGCCGATGCTTATGTAAGCGATCAGGCCGAATAGGTCCATGTGGAGTAGCTCAAGCGGCCTGTCCGTCGTCATTATGTTCTTGTGTGGATGATGAGCTCCAACTTGCTTCCCTGCTTGGCATGCGCTACAAAGCCTGTCTTTCTCAAAATGAACATTGGTTAGTCCTAAAATGTGTTCTCCCTTTAGGAGCTTGTGAAGATTCTTCATCCCAACATGGGCAAGTCGGTGATGCCAAAGCCAACCCACATTAGTCTTAGCAATTAAGCAAGTGTCAAGTTCAGCTTTGTTATCATTAAAATCAACTAAATATAGCTGACCCTCTAACACTCCTTTAAATGCTATTGAATCATCACTTCTTCTAAAGACAGTAACACCTAACTCAGTAAAAAGACAGTTGTAACCCATTTTGCATAATTGAGAAACTGAAAGCAAGTTGTAATCCAAAGAATCTACAAGAAAAATATTGGAAATAGAATGGTCAGGTGATATAGCAATTTTACCCAAACCTTAATTTCCATCCCCGAATGTGATAATTTGTTGGGGATCTTGATTTTTCTCATAGGAGGAGAACATTCTTTTCTCCCCTGTTATGTGGTTTGTGCACCCGCTATCGATTATCCAACTTGAACCACCGGATGCATAAACCTACAAAATAATTTTAGGCCTTGTTCTTAGGTACCCAAACGGTCTTGGGTCCTTTCACATTAGAAACAAGCACCTTGGGTACCTAAACACAAGTCTTTGAGCTCTTGTGTTTGCCCCCAACATATTTGGCAACTACTTTGCTTGATTTGTTAGTAAGCACATATGAAGCATCAAAAGTTTTAAAAGAAACATTAGGTCCATTTGACGCAGCAGGAATTTTGTTTCTAGGCAATTTAACATGAGTGGTTTGCCTAGAGCTAGAAGCCTCATTTTTATACATAAATGCACGAGGAGTAACATTATGAGTTTCTTAGCATGAATTCTCCTAATTTTGTGCTCAGAATAGTTAGCCGGATATAAAATGTAGCCTTCCCTATCCTGAACCATGGGAGCTTTGCCCTTAACAAAATTAGACAGTTTCTTAGGGGCATTAAGCTTGACATTGCTCCCCTGTTGGAAACCAATTCCATCCTTAATGCCAGGGCGTCTCCCATTATAGAGCATGCTTCTAGCAAATTTAAACTTTTCATTTTCAAGTTCATGCTCATTAATTTTTGCAGTTAATTTAGCTATATGATCATTTTGTTCTTTAATCATAGCAATGTGATCATCAATATCTTCAACATTAATATTTCTACATCTAGTGCAAATAGAAACATGATCAATGGTAGATGTAGAAGGTTTGCGCGCATTCAATTCTTCTATCTTAACATTTAACATGGCATTTTCATTTCTAAGACAGGAAATGGAATCATTGCAAACATTTAATTTTTCAACCTTAGAATTTAAACTAGCATTCTTAGTTCTAAGGCTTGAAATAGAATCATAACAAATGCTAAGCTCCTTAGTCAAGTTTTCATATTTTTCTACTTCCTGAGCATAAGCATTTTTCAATTTAACAAATTTTTTGTTTTCTTTAATAAGGAAATCCTCTTGGCTTTCCAAGAGTTCATCCTTCTCATTAATGGCATCTATTAGCTCATTTAATTTCTTCTTTTGGTCCATGCTAAGGTTGGCAAAAAAGATATTAAATTATCTTCACTATCACTAGAGCTACCCTCATGACTAGATGTTGTATATTTAGGGGTTGCTCTAGAGTGTACCTTCTTTTTCTTGCCGTCCTTAGCCATGAGACACTTGTGGCCGATGTTGGGGAAGAGGAGTCCCTTGTTGACGGCGATGTTGGCGACGTCCTCATCGGAGGAGGAGTCGGTGGAGCTCTCGTCGGAGTCCCATTCCCGACATATGTGGGCATCACCGTCCTTCTTCTTGTAGTACCTTTTCTTCTTCCCCTTCTTGTCTTCATCCCTGTCACTTCCACTAGAAATTGGACATTTAGCTATGAAATGACCGGGCTTACCACATTTGTAGCACACCCTTTTGGAGCGGGGTTTGTAATCTTTCCCCCTCCTTTGTTTGAGGATTTGGCGGAAGCTCTTGATGATGAGCGTCATTTCCTCGTTGTCGAGCTTGGAGGCATCGATTGGAAGCCTACTTGGTGTAGACTCCTTCTCTTCTTCCGTCGTTTTGAATGCGACGGGTTGCACCTCGGGTGTAGAGGTGACGCTTTGCTCCAAGTTGACAATGTGTTTGGAGTCTTTGATCATTAGCTCAAAGCTCACAAACTTGTCAATCACTTCCTCGGGAGACATTAGTTTATATCTAGGATCCCCACGAATTAATTGTACTTGAGTAGGATTGAGAAAAACAAGGGATCTTAGAATAACATTTACCATTTCATGGTCATCCCATTTGGTGCTCCCGAGGTTGCACACTTGGTTCACCATGGTCTTTAGCCTACATTGCTTGTGGCTCTTCTCCTTTGTTGAGGACGAATCGACCAAGTTCGCCCTCGATTGTTTCATGCTTGGTGATCTTGGTCACCTCATCTCCTTCGTGCGCGGTCTTGAGAACGTCCCAAATTTCTTTGGCGTTCTTCAACACTTGTACCTTGTTATACTCCTCTCGACACAAGGAGGCGAGGAGTATAGATGTGGCTTGAGAGTTGAAGTGCCTAATTTGGGCCGCTTCGTCCGAGTCATAGTCCTCGTCCCCCACCTTTGGTACCTGCGCTCCAAATTCAACAATGTCCCATATGCTTTTGTGGAGTGAGGTTAGATGATGCCTCATTTTATCACTCCACATAGAATAATCTTCACCATCAAAATATGGTGGTTTGCCTAAGGGAACAGAAAGTATTGGAGCGTGTTTTGAAATATGAGGATAGCGTAGGGGCATCTTACTATACTTCTTGCGCTCATGGCGCTTAGAAGTAGTGGACGATGATTCGGAGCTGGATGTGGAGGGTGACGAAGAGTCGGTCTCGTAGTAGGCCACTTTCTTTATCTTCTTCTTCTTGTCACCTCTCCGATGTGACTTGATGGAGGAAGAGGATTCCTCCTTATGTTTGTTGCTAGAATCTCTTGAGAGAGTCTTCCCCGAGCTTGTGGGCTTGTCGCTGGTCACGATCTCCATCTTGGCGTGATCTCCAGACATCACTTCGACTTGGTTAGACTCTTAATGAAGCACTGGCTCCGATACCAATTGAAAGTCACCTAGAGGGGGGTGAATAGGCGTAACCTGAAATTTATAACTTTAAACACACACTACAAGCCAGGGTTAGCGTTGGAATTAAATTCAAGTCTGGGAGAGAGAGGAAAACAAATCAAATGAATATCAAGTGAGAAGACATGGTTATTTGTTTTACTGAGGTTCAGTTCTAAAGAACCTAGTCCCCGTTGAGGAGGTCACAAAGACCGGGTCTATTTCAACCCTTTCCCTCTCTCAAACGGTCACTTAGACTGAGTGAGCCTTCTCCTTAATCAAACGGGTCATTTAGACCCCGCAAGGACCACCACACACTTAGGTGTCTCTTGCTTTGATTACAAGTTACTTGAGAACAAGAATGAGAAAGGAAGAAAGGCAATCCAAGCAACAAGAGCGCAAATGAACACAAAACCTCTCTCTCACAAGTCACTAAGTGTTTGAGATGAATTTGGGACTTGGAGAGGATTTGATCTTTTAAGTTGTGTCTTGGAGTGAATGCTAGAGCTCTTGTATTGAATGTGATCTTCAGAAAACTTGGATGCCAAAGGTTGTGGTGGTTGCGGGTATTTATAGCCCCCAACCACCTTGGTAGCCGTTGTCCAAGGCTGCTGGCGATGGGCGCACCAGACAGTCCGGTGCACCACCGGACAGGTACTGTACGATGTCTGGTGTGCCGCCACGTCAGCCAACCGTTAGGGTCTGGAGTTGGTTGATCGTTGGAAGCTTTGTGCTCTTGCGGCACCGGACAGTCCGGTGCCCCTCTGACTTCGCTGCTCCGACTTCTGCGTGGTACTGTGTTGCACTGTTCATCCTGTCAGAGTCGACCGTTGGCGCAGATAGTCGTTGCTCCACTGGCACACTGGACAGCCCGGTGGCACACCGGATAGTCCGGTGAATTATAGCGGAGCGCGCCCTAGAATTCCCGAGAGTGGCTGGTTTGATCTTGTATGGTCCTGGTGCACTAGGCACTGTCTAGTGGCACACCGGATAGTCCGGTGCGCCATTCTTCAGCACACTCAGGTCCTTTTGCTCCAATTAAAATTGTGTCCCTAACTTGATATTTTTCTTGGTTTGTATTGAACCTTATGCACCTGTAATGCATGCATTCTTGACAAACTAGTTAGTTCACATGTTTGCGTTGGTCATCAGCCACCAAAATTAATTATAGAAAATGGTTAACCCAATTTCCCTTTCACAGACGCGTCGAACCTTCCCTTTGCCTCGGTTCCCATGCCTCCCTACCGTGTATGTGTCTCCCTACACATCGTCCATCTTCTCTAGGGCACATTTGTAGCCTTTGATCATGTCATGAACCCTATTCTCCATGACCGCATCGAGCCCCACCCTCAGGCGAGCCGCCACGCTACCGGGCCATTTGTGTTTCCCAGTACCGCGATTGTCTCCATGAGGATCGAGGCCTTGGCTTCTTCCCCATCCATTGTTGTCGTCAGCGTGCTCACCGCTACTGGCCCCTGCACCCTTTCCGATGGCCTTGTGGGGGCACCCCATTGGTTCTCTCCCCCTTCCCCATATCATTGCCACCGCCTCCTCCCACCGACTGGGTTGCAAACTCTGGCACCTCGTTCCATACCACTCCTGACCCCAGAGTTGTCTCTTTACCTCATCCTCCTGGCACCACATTCCCTTCTTCCATCATTGTTGATAATGGGTCAACTCTGCCTACCACCTCAGTAGGTGACACCGTCCTTCCTGGTCCTTTGTACCTCAACAACATTCTTGTGGCCCCCAACATCATCCAAAACCTTCTCTCGATTTGTCACTTCACCACTAACAACTATTGTTCTATGGAGTTTGATCCTTGGGGCTCACCATTCTAGACCTTACCACTCGTGTTGTGGTTGCTCGATGCGACAACTTCAGACCCTTATATTCCATTCGCTTCCCCGCTCCACCTTCCTCCGCCCATGTTGCCACACCTTACGCCTTTGCCTCCATTGGTCTTGCCTCCACTTCGCACCGTCGTCTTGGTCACCCTGGACATGACATCATCTCTCGTCTCTCGGCCACCTCGTCCATTCCGTGTCTTCGCGGCGATGCCACTTCGCTTTGTCATGCCTATTAGCTTGGGCGTCACACTCGCTTACCTTTTTCCTCTTCCACATCTTGTGCTCCTCGCCCCTTCGACCTCATCCATTGTGACCTTTGGACATTGCCTATCCCTAGCATCTCTGTTATGTGGTACTATCTCGTCATTTTGGATGATTTCTCTCACTACTTGTGGACCTTTCCCCTCCGCTGTAAGTATGGCACCTTCCCCCACCTTTCTAATTTCTTTGTGTGGGTGTCGACTCAGTTTAGTCATCCCATCCAAGTTATTCAGTGTGATAATGGATGTGAGTTTGATAACTCCATGTCTCACATCTTCTTTCTCTCCCACGATGTGTAGTTCTAGATGTCGTGTCTTCACACCTCTCCTCAGAATGGTCGAGTCAAGTGCATGATTCGCACAACCACCAACATGTTGTGTTGTCTCCTCTTTCAGGATTCTCTTTCTGCCCGCTACTGGGCTGAGGCCTTGAACACTGCCACCTATCTTCTCATTCGCTTTCCCTCTAAGGCAGTTTCTCATTACACTCCTTTCTTCGCCCTCTTCGGCACCAACCCATCTTATGAGCACCTTTGGTTCTTCAAGTGTGCCTGCTATCCCAACACATCCACCATCGCGCCTCACAAACTTGCCCCTCGCTCTTCTCGCTATCTTTTCCTCGGGTACTACCCTGATCACAAGGGGGTATCGGTGCCTCGATCTTCTCACCCATCGCATCATGTTGTCTTTGATGAGGATGTTTTCCCCTTGCTATTCCTCCCCACCTCTTGACTTTGATTCCCTCCATGATGGCAATTGCGTCGATGTTTTGCTTCTGCCACCCTTTTTCACGCCGCATGTGGCCACGCCATCTGCACCTAGTGTGACCGCACCGCATTTGCCTGTGCCACGCATAGCCCTGTCGCCATCCCCTACGCCACATGCGGCCTCATTGCCCTCTTTTGCACCCGGCGTGGCCCTGTCGCCTGTGCCCCTCGCGACACGCTACGCTGATCTTGCTGATGTCTACGAGCAACATTTGCGGATCGATTCCTTGGTCCCCTCCACTATGTTAGCTCATGCCTCGGCTCTCTCTTGCGAGGAGCCACTGATGTACCATCCGGTTGCTCTCCAACATGTCCTTGGGCACGTCCACCCGATGGTTACCCAGCGGGCCACTAGTGTTCTTCGGCCTATCGACCGCCTGGTCCTCTCGGCGTCATCTTCTTCGGTGCTCTCCACTGAGCCATCCTTTGTTCGTAGTGTGCTCATCGACCCCAACTGGCATCGTGCAACAAAAGAGGAGTATGATGCCTTACAGGCGAACCACACCTAGGACCTAGTGCCACGCCCCTTTAGTGCCAATGTGGTCACTAGGAAATTGATCTTCAGGCACAAGCTAAAGGCGGATGGCTCCATGGATCGCTACAAGG
The DNA here is from genome assembly GCA_029449295.1 of Zea luxurians. NCBI lineage: Eukaryota > Viridiplantae > Streptophyta > Magnoliopsida > Poales > Poaceae > Zea > Zea luxurians. Next base: position 41,078,486 of record JAOPSE010000010.1, read on the forward strand.
CTCGCTAGGTCTTGCGAGGCTTCACCTAGTGTCCCGGGGTTGACTATGATGAGACCTTCAGCCTCGTGGTCAAGCCTAGTACCATCCGGACTATTCTAACTATGGCTCTCTCACAGGCCTGGCTAGTGCATCAGCTCGACGTTAAGAATGCCTTCATCCATGGTACTCTGACGGATACGGTGTATTACACTCAGTCGGTCGGCTTTGTGCACCCCACGCACATCGACATGGTCTACAAGCTCAACTGGTCCCTCTATGGCCTCTAGTAGGCGCCTAGAGCTTGGTACAGTTGCAATGCCACATTCTTGATTTCACAAGGCTTCGTCGAGGCCAAGGTAGACACCTCCATGTTCGTCTTTTGTCGTGGCCTGGATACTGCATACCTCCTCCTCTACATCGACGACATCGTCCTCACGGCCTCCACCCCAGCCTCCTGCGGTGCATCATCTCCTCTCTTCAACAGGAGTTCGTGATGAAGGACCTCGGCGAGCTACATAACTTCCTGGGGATCAATGTCGAGCGCAGGCCCCAGGGCCTATTCCTCCATCAGCGTCAGGACACCATCGACATCCTCGAGCGTGCTGGCATGGCTGATTGTAAGCCCTGCACGACTCTGGTGGACACTCAGGGCAATGTCTCCTCCGATGACAGCTCTCTGTTGGCTGATCTGACTAGCTATCGTTGTCTCGTTGGGGCCCTACATTACCTCATCTTCACCCACCGCTACGTCGTCCAACAGGTGTGCATCCATATGGACACCCCGCGGGAGCCACATCTCACTGTTATGAAGAGGATCCTGTGGTACCTCCGGGGCACCACCGACGTCAGCCTCCACCTTCGACAGTTTGCGACCACCGACCTCGTCGTCTACAACGACGCCTGTAGGAAACGGGTGACGCCTAAGAGGGGGGGGGGTGAATTAGGACTTCTAAAACTTTTACTAAACTAGGCCACAATTAAATCCCTAGAGCAAAACCTATGCAAATAATCAAAACTAGAATGTGCAAACTAGGTTTAGTCTAAGTGTTGCTATCTCTACCGCAAAAGGCTAAGTTTCAATCTACACTAAATAAGTATGACTACAAGATTGAAACTTAAATGCTTAATATAAATGCGGAATGTAAAGAGCCAAGTAGAGAAGCAAACTCTTGTGGATGACGCCGGTATTTTTACCGAGGTATCCGGAACCACGCAAGGTCCCGAATAATCCTCGTTGGTGCCCCTACGCAAAGGGAAGCCCACGCGAGGGCCAAGCACCACGGTCGAGTAACTCCGTAGAGAGCCGCGGGCCTTCTCCACGCGCAAGTGGTGCTCCGCTTCCGGCTCCTCTCGGACGCTCCCCGCCGTCTCCACTATCGAGCTTTCGGCCGAAACGCCGCGGGCCTCGTTCCCTCCGGTACACGGTGGCGGCCGTGACACAAACGCGGTTGTCACGGTCTCGCAAGACTCTCGCCCCACTCGGTACAATTACAACGACTCACGCAAGAGCCGAGGGGTTGTGAGGTTTATCTAAACTCACTCAACAATCTAGGGTTCACCTAGAGCAAGCGCTAAAGCGGTCTAACTAACCTAAGCACTTCGCAAAGCACCTACGCTAATCACCGAGTGATTCTATTAAGCACTTGGGTGTTTGAGCTCTTGGAAATATGCACTATGTGTCTTGGTATGTTGCTTGGGCTCCCACACTTGAGAATGGCCGGTTGGGGTGGAATTTATAGCCTCCACACCCTCAACTAGCCGTTGGACAGAAAGCAGCAGCTTTCTGTCGTCGGGTGCACCGGACAGTCCGGTGCACACCGGACACTGCACTGTAGCATGTCCGGTGCCGCCACGTCAGCCGACCGTTGGCGCCTGTAGCAGTCGACCGTTGGATCCGACCGTTGGATTCAACCGTTGCCGTCTGCCCGTTGGCACACCGGACAGTCCGGTGCACACCGGACAGTCCGGTGCTACAGCCAGAGAGCGCCTGCCTGCGGCCTCTCTGCGCAGACTGTCCAGTGCCTCACCGGACAGTCCGGTGCACACCGGACACCGATGTCCGGTGCGCCACCAGGCGCTGGCTGACAGCCCTTGTCTTGGATTTCTTCGCTGATTTCTTCGGGCTTCTTTGTTGTTGAGTATTGGACTCCTATGCATCTTTTTATGTCTTCTTTTGAGGTGTTGCATCCTCATTGCCTTGGTCCAATTCTCTTCGCATCCTGTGAACTACAAACACAAACACTAGAAAACTTATTAGTTCACTGATTGTGTTGTTCATCAAACACCAAAACTCAGTTAGCCAAAAGGCCCGGGGTCCATTTTCCTTACAATCTCCCCCTTTTTGGTGATTGATGACAACACAACCAAAGCAAGCAAATAATACAAGTATTTGAGTGAAAATATGCAATCTACTTGCTAGGATGCATGATTGTCCCCACAATGTGATATTATGGACTTAAGCCTCCCCCTAACTCCATAATTCACTTACTTCCTATTTTTGGACCAAATAACCAAAATCACTTGAAAAGCCATTTGTAGATATAAAATTTTAAATTGGTGGTGTTTGGTGTTTGATATAGTTTTCATTGCTTTGGTCCCTAAACTTCTCCCCCTTTGGCATCAACCACCGAAAAGGAAGACATTAAAAGCATGTAGGAAGTAAATAAAAGCTTGCCCTCAACAAGAAATCTATCAAATGATACCACAATTGCAGGATATTAATTTAAACAATATGAATGATACCACTTGAAGGAGTCCTCAAAAGATTACTCCCCCCTGACAGAGATCCTCTACTTAGGAAAAAGCATGTGAAAATTAGAGGTGCAAGACATGGTTTGAAAAGACTAACTTCCCTTATGCATAGGTAACAGAATATGAGTTAACTACTTATGCATTTTTGCAACATGGAAGCATATGATATGAAATAGTCTAATCAAATATTAGAGAAGACATGTAAATGATACTGAATGTAGTCTCAAAAGATACCAATTGAAAGTCAATGGTGAGCTTGAGAGACATAAGAGTTCTTGGAGATTTTGCAGTGGAAGATTGTTGTCTTTCTCCGGGGACTTCATTTTCCTTACAATGAGACTATCACATGAAATAGACTTGAAAAGATGTTAGTCTCAAAGTGTTAGATTATAGAGTAACCTCCCCCTAAAGGTGTGCATACAAGTTTTGAATACTTGTAGGAGACATGCACTTTGATTTGATATCAAGAGGGGCAAATTATCCATAATCCAAACTTTGGCACATATAAGTTAAATGATACACTTTGTAGAAATCAAAATTTTCAATTTATGCATCATTTACTATGGAGTGATATAGAAGCTATGTGCCGTGCTTAAATAAACTTTTTAAGCCATGTAGGTTTGCTTAAGTATATGAATTAAAAACAAGCAATCCTACCATATGATTTTCCTAGTATGCATGATTTTAAACAAAAGTACATAACAAATGTAATACTAGGCAAGAAAGGTAAACTAGATAAAAGATAAATAGATACGCATATCTAAAAACGAGAAATATAATAAAACTAGTTACCTTAGTCATGGGTGGGAAATTTGGGTCCAAAGTTTTCACTAACCCACTTGGCAATAAACTTGATCCAATATGATGTACCCCATGATATACATCCCAAATTTGCCAAGTCTCCAAATTTCCCGCTGACCTTCGGTCCACTCACTTCCCTTTCGGGATCCAAACCTTCTTGGTGCTTTTCATGGTTGAGATTATCTCCTTTGGCACCCAGATGCGTTTGGCCCCTTTTCCTTTGTTGGCTTGCTTGTTGGCCTTGATTGCTATCACCTTTCCGTTCCTTTTCTTCTTGATCAAATATGGTGTAGCATCCTTTTTGTTCACCTTTTTGATGTAGGTGTTGGAGATTTTGCTTGATGGCTTTTGCTTGAGCTTTTGCCTTTGTTTATCCCCGATCATCGCCTTGCATTGAAAAGACTTGTGGCCTTCCTTGTGGCATAGCCTACAAATCACAGTTTCTCCCTCTACAGGCTTGTTCACTCCCGCAGTGGTGTTATCCTGTGGAGGTCGGATTTGTTTGGCTTTGCCTTTCTTGTCATACAAAGCCTTGCCAAGGCGAGCCACTTCTTGCTTTAATTGTTCATTTTCCTTTGCAACCTCATCCGTATATGTCTCTACAATAATATTCTCAACAGCGACTTGGTTGCAGGGGTTAGAATCATCAATTAAATCAAAGCAGGAAGTAGAAGCATCTTTCTTAATTATTTCAGGTATTTCAACTAAAGATGCTGCTGGGGTGCTACCAATGTTTTCTAGCTTAGTAGTTAGCTCATTATTGTGTATGCTAAGAATTTCCATTTTCTCTAGCAAATTTTCAATAGCTTCTTGGGAGCTAGCTAACTTAGCCTTAAGTTTTTCATTCTTTTTAATAAGGCTATCATCGGTAGCAGTGGATGGAGCACTAGATTCTAATAGCTCAATTTTAGTTGATAGCTCACTATTTAAGTTTGCAAAAGTTTCAAATTTTTCTAGCAAACCTTTGTAATCATTTTGAGAGCTAACCAACTTATTTTTCAAAGTTTTAAGTTGAGCCTTTTGCTTAGTGCAAAGATCCTGGAAAAAATTAACGGCTTCCGCAAGTTCTTCTAGAGAGGCCTTTCCCTCACCTTCATCATCACTACTACTTTCATCACTAGAGGATGGAATGCTTTTGTTACCTCTTGCCATAAGGCATTTGTGTGATGACCGTGATGAGCGTGACGAGGACCGGTGGCTGCGCGTCCTTGGAGGTTCATCTTCACTTGAAGAATCATCCCACGTTCTAACACTTGTGAGCGCCTTGCCTTTGCTCCTCTCCTTTTTGGGTTTGGCCATATTTGGACAGTTGTCCCTGAAGTGGCCCTTCTCCCCACATGCGAAGCATCCTCTCTTCCTTTGCTTTTTCCTGTCAATGTTAAAGAGAAGATCCTCGACCTGCAGGGGCACACCCATTAGATTAATCTTGCGGATCATCCTCATTACCTTTCCGACGCGTCGAATTGTTTCTTCGTCCTCGGAGGATGATGTGCACGGTTGATTATCTTCATCATCATCACTTTCTTCTTCTTCCTCTTCTTCACTTGAGGAACTTGGAGTGGGAGCCTTCTTTTTGCCCTTCCTCTCATCACATGCAAAAGCATATGGCCTTGAGGAAGTTGGCTCCTCTCCCCGACTCATTTTTCGCGACATCTCAAAGGCCGCGATTTTCCCAATCACAATGGTCGGGGTCATGTTGCTCAGGTCCTCCATGTTGTGAAGGATGGTGATGATGCTCCCATATCTTTGTTGTGGTAGCAGGGAGATAATCTTCCTCACAATGTCCGCATCACCTAGCTTATTAATGCCAATAGAGTTGAGCTCATTGATTATTAGATTCAAACGAGAATACATGTCTCTAACAAGCTCATCATCTTTCATGGCAAAAGAATTATACTCATTTAACACTAGGCAATGTTTTTGCTCACGGACATTGGATGTGCCGTCATGGAGCTCATGCAATTTTAGCCAAATCTCATTAGCAGTTTTCAAGGTGAATACTTGATTAAAAATATCCATGCTAAGAGATTCATACAAGCAATTTTTGGCTTTAGCATTTAAATGAATTTCTTTTTCCTCACTCGTGGTGGGTTTCTCGGGATTCTTGAGGGGTTTCATCCCGTCACGAGTGACTCTCCAAACACCTAGATCAACGGCCTCTAGGTAACAAGCCATTCTAGCACTATAATAGGGGAAGTTAGTGCCGTCGAAGTGTGGTGGCCTATGGGTATCCATCCCTTCCTCAAAAAAACGTCGGCTCTTTTAGCGGTGAAGCTAAAGCGTTTCAAATGAGCCAAACCAGGCTCTGATAGGAAACGGGTGACGCCTAAGAGGGGGGGGGGGTGAATTAGGACTTCTAAAACTTTTACTAAACTAGGCCACAATTAAATCCCTAGAGCAAAACCTATGCAAATAATCAAAACTAGAATGTGCAAACTAGGTTTAGTCTAAGTGTTGCTATCTCTACCGCAAAAGGCTAAGTTTCAATCTACACTAAATAAGTATGACTACAAGATTGAAACTTAAATGCTTAATATAAATGCGGAATGTAAAGAGCCAAGTAGAGAAGCAAACTCTCGTGGATGACGCCGGTATTTTTACCGAGGTATCCGGAACCACGCAAGGTCCCGACTAATCCTCGTTGGTGCCCCTACGCAAAGGGAAGCCCACGCGAGGGCCAAGCACCACGGTCGAGTAACTCCGTAGAGAGCCGCGGGCCTTCTCCACGCGCAAGTGGTGCTCCGCTTTCGGCTCCTCTCGGACGCTCCCCGCCGTCTCCACTATCGAGCTTTCGGCCGAAACGCCGCGGGCCTCGTTCCCTCCGGTACACGGTGGCGGCCGTGACACAAACGCGGTTGTCACGGTCTCGCAAGACTCTCGCCCCACTCGGTACAATTACAACGACTCACGCAAGAGCCGAGGGGTTGTGAGGTTTATCTAAACTCACTCAACAATCTAGGGTTCACCTAGAGCAAGCGCTAAAGCGGTCTAACTAACCTAAGCACTTCGCAAAGCACCTACGCTAATCACCGAGTGATTCTATTAAGCACTTGGGTGTTTGAGCTCTTGGAAATATGCACTATGTGTCTTGGTATGTTGCTTGGGCTCCCACACTTGAGAATGGCCGGTTGGGGTGGAATTTATAGCCTCCACACCCTCAACTAGCCGTTGGACAGAAAGCAGCAGCTTTCTGTCGTCGGGTGCACCGGACAGTCCGGTGCACACCGGACACTGCACTGTAGCATGTCCGGTGCCGCCACGTCAGCCGACCGTTGGCGCCTGTAGCAGTCGACCGTTGGATCCGACCGTTGGATTCGACCGTTGCCGTCTGCCCGTTGGCACACCGGACAGTCCGGTGCACACCGGACAGTCCGGTGCTACAGCCAGAGAGCGCCTGCCTGCGGCCTCTCTGCGCAGACTGTCCAGTGCCTCACCGGACAGTCCGGTGCACACCGGACACCGATGTCCGGTGCGCCACCAGGCGCTGGCTGACAGCCCTTGTCTTGGATTTCTTCGCTGATTTCTTCGGGCTTCTTTGTTGTTGAGTATTGGACTCCTATGCATCTTTTTATGTCTTCTTTTGAGGTGTTGCATCCTCATTGCCTTGGTCCAATTCTCTTCACATCCTATGAACTACAAACACAAACACTAGAAAACTTATTAGTTCACTGATTGTGTTGTTCATCAAACACCAAAACTCAGTTAGCCAAAAGGCCCGGGGTCCATTTTCCTTACAACGCCAATTGGGCTGGTTGTCCTGGCACGCGTCGTTCTACCTCTGGTTTAGTCGTGTTCCTTGACGACAGTCTCATCTCCTGGTCCTCAAAGCGGTAGCCGGTCGTCTCTCGCTTAAGTGCCGAGGCTGAGTACCGTGCTGTGGCTAACGGCATCGCCGAGGCGGTGTGGCTTCGCCAACTTCTCCAGGAGCTGCACAGTCCGATGACGTGGAGCACCCTTGTCTACTATGATAACGTCAGTGCCATGTACCTCTCTACCAACCCCGTCGAGCATCAGCGCACGGAGCATGTCGAGCTCGATCTTCACAATGTTGTTGAGCGTGTCGTCGTCGATGATGTGCGAGTCCTTCATGTCCCGACCACTTCTCGGTCCGCCGACATCTTCACCAAGGGCCTCCCTACGTCGATGTTTGAGGAGTTTCGGTCCAGTCTCAACATCTTCCGTGGCTAGAGTTTCGACTGCGGGGGAGTGTTAGAGTTATTGTACTTCTTCTATTGTAATGGACTGGCTTTGTGTAATGGGCTTAGGCCCAACTATTCTATATAAATATCTCCCAACCCTAGTTAGGGTTAAGGTTTCCAACAAATATATTGTGGGTGATAGCCTCAGCTGCTATTGTGCAGTGTGAGATACAGGTAATGGTGGTAATGGATCATGATCAACTGTTTATTCACAAAATGTGGCACTAAATAAATTCTAGTTCAAAATGGATATAAATAGGCCTTATCATAATCTGATCCGATCCTTAAATCTTGTACTGTAAAATTTAGAGCCCATTGTCAACCATAGATACAGGACACGTTTTGCAATGCACAACGCGGATCCTGTTGACGTTTTAGTAAATCTCAATCGAGTGCACGTTTTGCTTTGATCTTCTACTGTTTGGTCTGTCCTGTTCACTGTTGGGTTGATGAGTTTAATGTTGGCCATGAGACTCGTACCAGCAGCTAGGCTTGCAAGATGGTACTATCATCACCACAACTCATGGCAGTCAGATGTGGAGATGCGGGGTCCTTTGCTTCCAGTGTAGTACAAGATAAAATAATAAAATACATAGCTCATGCAAGTGGAATATGAGAGCCAAATCAATGAGTGTTTACAGCAATAATTTTGTAACAATTTTTTTCTCCAGTGGAGCAAATAATTACGTGAATATATGGTTATTACTTCAGCACCTAGTCGTTGCTTCTCTGCAGGCGCAGTTACTCCAAAACAGATAGGCCATGTTTGTTTTAGCTTTTTTTCAGCTTCTGGCTAATAAAAACTGTTGTAGACTGTCAAACGCTTACTTTTTCAGCCCCCTTCTATAAAAATCAATTTGACAAAAAGCATCCAAAATCAACATTAACATATAATCGGGCGAGTGGTTGTAATAGTAGGAATCCGTCATTTTCTAAATTCTGAATCCAATATATATACACTTTCATTTTCCTCTACACGTAGTCCCTACAATACTCATATTCTCTCCACAGCTAGATTCTACCCACTGCCAGAATTCTTAGAAAAGCTGGCTAGGAAAAAACTGAACCAAATAAGCCCATAGTCACATGCTTCTCTGCAGGCAGTTGGTGAAATAGTTTATTTCATCGGTGTAAGGAACAACAACACATATTTTATATATATATATATATATATATATATATATATATATATATATATATATATATATATATATAGTATTTAGAGCCCTGGGCTCTATTTAACTACAGGAAGCCCTGACCAGGTGTGCAGACCGCACCGGAGCCCTGGGCTTATTGTACCTACCTGTGCTTACGCTAAATTATAATACGAGTTATGCTGATGTGTGTATCAGTTTATGCAAATATAGTCTGCGCATATTACGTGAATCGGGCCCACGCCGTCACTATAAAAACACCCCCCACGCCGCCAGAGATTAGGTTTTAGCGGCGGCGGCGGTTCCCTCGGGCGTGCGAGGAGGCGCCCGTGAGCAGGAGAGCTCCGGCCGCCGCGGCGCTCTCCAGCCGGCGGATTGGCGGTCGTGGAGGGGGCGCGAGGAGGAGCCTCAGCGTCCGCGGCGGTACAGCTTCAGGAGGCACCGGTCGGGCGCGGCGGAGTGGGCGGCGGTGGTGCTGTTCATGGTGCTTGCGGTCGTGGTGCTACTGGGCGCCGTGGCCGTCCTTGTGGTGGTGCTGCTGCTGCAGCCCCGCGTGTCGTACGTGGCGATCCGGGCGGGCTGGTGGTGCTCTGCGCCTACCCGTTCCGTGTGCCCGCCAGGGGCGTCCTCCCGCTGGCGTACGTGGCGCGCGCGCAGGGCGCCCCGCTGGGCGACGCCGGCAGCGCCGCCATGGAGGCCGCGCTCCACGACGGCGTGGTGCCGTTCCGGGTGGATGGGGAGGCCCGGACGCGATGGAAGGTCGCGGGGATCATCGGCGTCGACCAGTGGACGCGCCTGGCGTGCCAGCTCCGCTTCTTCTGGCCCAACGGCACCGTACTCCCCTTCAGATGCATCTCCAAGTCCAAGTTCTTGTTCTTCTGACCGCCGTGCCCTCTGTATTGTCTAGTGGCTACTCTTCTGACCTCAATTCCATGGCCGAGCGTGAGCGTGACGGATCAAGATTTAGGAACAGCAAATGGCTTCATCGTTTTCTTTCTTGTCTTGGATTCGTTCAGTTATTAATTCACCCCCATGTCGCATGTATAGGTCGGCAAAAAAAGATTTTGTCTTGGGTTCTTTCTTATTGCATTTTACGCTTCCACTAAAAAGCAAGTTCCACATTCGTTGTTTTAAAACAGATCATTGATTTACGCTAAAATTCGTATCCATTTACGCTGTTTCGGATCACATCTTACGCTTAAATCCACCTGACCTAGAACCTGAGCACATTCGGATCACGTCTTACGCTAAATTTCGTATTCATTTACGATGTTTTAGCTCATGTTTTACGCCGGAATCTGTCCTAGCCAGAACCCGCGCACGATTGGGTGCACGCGATTTTCACGCCGTAATTTTGGGCTTCGTTTGCTGTTACAAAACAGATATATGATTTACGCTAAATTTCATACTCATTTACGATGTTTTAGCTCACGTTTTACGCTGGAATCCGCCCGAGCAGAACCCGCGAACTGCGGCTGTAAATTAAAATTTATTTCCTTCTACTAATGCTCCTCGAACCGTAACTGTCCCTTTATTTACGCGATTATGCAGCACGTATTTCCTTATATCAAACTGGTCAAGATTTATATAATGCATGGTTTATGCTATCATGTTACACATCGTTATGCAGTCGTAAACGGTGTGCACATGGTAATATCGTTTCCGTGAGTCAAGGTACAAAATATCCCTTCTATGCATGATTTATGCACATTACTACATATATTTATGTGTGCGTATTTGTTTTCTCCCGTAACTGCGCCTTTATTTACGCGCACGAAGAGCACGTCTTTCCTTATCTCAAAACCGGTGGGAGATTTTAAATGTTTGCATGGTTTACGCTATCATGTATCACAGCGTTATGCAGTCGTAACCGGCAAGCACATGCAAATATTCGTTCCCGTGATTCGTGGCATAAAAGATTCCATTTATGCATGAGTTATGCACATTTGTACATATATTTATGCGTGCGTATATCGCATGTCGCGTCTCAGCCGGGATACGTGGCTATCCTATGCATGGCTGACGCATGCTGACGTCCAGTGGGCTGAACGTGACCTGATCGGCCTCCTGGCTGGGGCTTCGCCCACTAACGGAAGCCCAGGGCTTCCATTACCTCTTCCCTATATATATATATATATATATATATATATATATATATATATATATATTAGGTATGTGCCTGTGCCTTGCAACGGTACAATAAAATATTCAGCAAAATATTAGTGCACAACGATTACATAGAAACAAACAACAATTATATTATCACCGACTTTAATATCTCAAAAATTGTTGGCTAACAAATACAATGTTACCCTTATATGATTAGTGGCAGCAACAATAACACATCTGAGAGTAGCCATGAAGTGAAACTATTTTGGTACTTTTCTAACAAAAACAGAAATATCTGAAGTTATATAATCTGACATGGCAGGTAACATGACTCATGAAAAGGATGAACAAAACTATGCTCCTCCCAAGCCATGCACTCTCTCTCTCTCCTTACAAGCAGAGTCCATCTCATCCAGATCCAGTCGAAACTGATGAAATCTTCCAACTCCATCGGCGTTGCGGTGTTGTCTTGCGTAGTGGGCATGAACACTAAGAAGAGTGAGGTCAACCTAGATGCCTCTTGTGATACACAGAACTCCGTACCACCTACAATAAAGCATGTGAAAGAAAAAATAAGATGAAACCAAAAACAGGGTAAATGCATGTAGTTCTTTTTTCAACCAGCTTTGTTCCATGGCTCACACTTTCTAGAATAGACTGCAATGAGAAGTAAAATAACAATCTTCAAGTTAGCAACAAATATTTGAATTGTCAAGCATCAATATATCCTCTCAACAGCAACTGATAACATAACCAAGTAGCACCAATACATAAATTAAGAATCCAAAATTACATGTTCAGAATGGTTAGAGGCAGAACACAAAAAGGATATATTTCCTTATATATACATCAACACATGCAAACAACACGAAGCTCCTAGGAACGTGATATAAGAGAAAAAACTGAAAACTCTCTAGCGGTGTTGGGAGCACGCTCTCCTCCACTTCCTTCCCAATCTCCCTCGCCCCGGCCAAACACTGAGTTTCAGATAGCTGCAAGGGGTTGATGTCTGAAATCTGAAAGACAATAACAGTATACCAGGTGGCTGACTATTAGGCTATCCGCAACGGTTACCTCTAAATTTTTCCCCCTATATCACTTTTCCCCCCTATTTTTCCCCCTATTTTTTCATCTCCCGCAGCGGTTCCCCCTAAATACTCCCCTATACCCCACTACCACTATAAAATATCATTTTCTATTACAACTATCATTTTTTTATCTACTAACAATTACTCGTGAACCCACAGCACAGTATTTAGGGTGATGAACAGTGACACGCTAAATCTGGGGGGAGAGAGAAGGGGACCGACACGTAGGGAGCGCTATAGGGGGCACCGCTGCGGCCATAGGGTGCCCCCTACAGCCGACATGCAAGGGGAGGGGAGCGGTAGGGTCAACCGCTGCGCTCAGTCTTATGGGAACAACTAAAAAATAGAGTTCAGTTACTGGAAGTGTCTGTAGAAATACAATGTTTTACTGTGATGCCGCAATGCATTACCTAGCTGTCCCTTACAGATTTTCAATCTCGCTATAAACCAACCGAAGCAACGGACTCCATTACCACACATCTGAAAAACAAAAAAATAATGGATGAACCTTTTACTCTATGGGAATAGTTCACCAGCGCCACGAACGTCGCCATGTCCGTGGCTGGTCGAGCTCCACCACCCGCACCTCGAACCCGGCGTCGCCCGCGGCGCGCTCCATCTCCCGCTCGTTCAGGAACCGTCGTGAGCCACGCCGGGAGATGATGAGCAGCCGCGGTTTGCCGTGCCCCGTGGCGCCGCCGCGGGACGCCGCCTCGCGCTTCAGCCCATTAACTGTAATTTAACAATAGATTTCCCATAAACAAATAGATTTCCCATAAACAAATGCCAAAACTGTAAACACCACACTTATTGTTGTATGGCTTACCATCAAGAACCTACAGAACATACAAAGAACAGGGACAAATATTTTATTTTTAACATGGGAATAACTGAAAAATAATGCACATTATGGAACAAAAAAGATAAAAAAATCGGTCTAGTAAATACCTCTGAAATGCATAAAAGCATAACAACTTAAGCATCATGTGATGCTTGTGTAATTATAGATAGTGTCTGATTGTAGAGATGACACACATGATACGGATAAACAAGTACTCCTGGAGACCTATAATAACGGATCTAAAAAAAGAAAGGGTAGAAGCTTGACTTGAAATCCACAAAATACTACTATAGCATTAAATTTAGACTGCTAGGTGGATTCAAACAAAACTTGAATATAAATAAATGGGTTTACCCTCCATGGAAGTGCTGATCCAAAATCAATTACTTTCACTCTAGCTGCTGTTTCTACACTGCAAAAGTCACCACTTAGTCATCAGGGCACAAGATGCCAACATTGGCATCGAGAAGAATTAACTCATGTTGGAGCTATAAGAATTTTTTCATGGATTTAGATCACAATGAATAATGCCAGCATCTTTCATGATAATCAAGGGATCTAATATCTGAAAAAATATACACATCACATATTGTAACAGATACATCATGGGGTTTCACCAATATCTGAAAGAATATCCAGTATCTTCAAAGCGATGTAGGCAAGTAATCTATTAATGATAAATACTATTTCTAACTCACTTATCCATTGATAAATTACAGATGAAACTTTAAGTACTGCTACATTTTTGCGTTAAAATTAAGTTGGCTTGAACTATGAACAATGAACCATTTTCGACGATTACTGAAGAGAGAAAAAACAAGCATAATAGTATGAATGGTAAGGATTATGGTGAATCAAATTAGCATACTACAAATATATTACATAACGTAAAGAGCGATGGAAGCTATGGTCTTACACCTTGAGGTGGAGGGGGTATCTTGTGAATTTAGTGTCGCCCGGTGCCCATGGAAGTGCAGATATAAGAAGAGGCATATAAAGATTAGGGCATTAAACTATAGCATTCCTGTAGACAAAGAAGAAATAACTAACTTTAGTAAGGCAATAGTGTGTACAGAAGGATAGATAGTGATCCAAGGAAAATTAGCACCACGATAATTTAGAGTGGTCTTGCATTCTACATATATTGAAAACAAAAACAATCTAATATTTCTAGAGCACCATAATTAACAATGAGAGCCCTATGCGTCAAAATATTTCTAACCCCTAAGTGCTTGATGTCCAATTGGTTACCAGACACTAACATGGGACAGAGTTAGGAGACAGAGCTACAAAAAAAGGCTTACCACCCTAAGAATCTGGCCTTGCGATTCTGATCTTTTCCCTTCTTGGGTAGCTGTCATGAAGAGTTGGGTGAGATCAGCCATTGGGTAACTTGATTTTGAAGCTGACAGGGAATGGATCGTCTCCATTGCTAAAACAGCATCACTGTTGAAGCCCCTGTTCACCTTAAAATTCAAGGGGGGCATGTTGTTATATTAACCAATATAATATCGCATTCCAGAGATACAAGAAGCAGCTTGACCAATAACTCTAAGAGCAAACTATAAAGCAACCCATGCAGACTTATAGAGTAGTAGAGATTAGTCTTTCAAAGTGAAGCTGTCATGTTTGTATTCGTACCTCAACCTCCATTGCACTGAAGCCAAATCCAGAATCGCCCTCCACAGCAACCACGAGTCATTCAGGTTCAGCTACTGCAGCTGCAATACAGTACCCCAATCCAATCCCCATCGTCCCCCATGTCCCTGCATCCAGTCTTGTCCTTGGTGCATTCTGCACAAGCACAGGCCTGCCAACATCCATGGTATTTGCCCCTTCTGAGACCACTACTGGAGCAGGACTCCCCTCGGCAAGGAATAAGACTGTAAAAAATGTAGAAGATCTAAGGGAGCAATAAGATCACATGGGCCTTCCTGTGGAATTCACATCCTCATGATGATATGCCAACTGAAACAGAAAAATACACCTACAAATTGAAATGAGTGTTTTCTTTCATAGTCTAAACATAAGGACATGTTCTAATTTTTCTACTTGCAACAATAATTGGAAAAGAGCATAAAACACTTCATCATACGAGATGGATGAACAACATACCTGAACATGCAAATACAGTAATTAATTAAAGCCAGAAGCCAATAAACAATACCCAATCGGAAGCCGGAGAGAAGGGAGAGAGGGAGAGCGGGCGGGAGAGAAGAGAAGAGAGGAGAGGGTGGGCAAACCGATAAATGTCCTGGTTGGCCATTCCCGAGGCCCGCGGAGTGCACAGGGCAACGAGCGGCGCAGGCGGCAGGGCCAGGGGCGGCGGTGCTGTAGCATATACTGGGCGTTCATGCACCCCGGTGCTAGGCTGACAAACGAGCGGTCAGCGGTGGACAGACGAGAGGTGCTGCTCCTCCGTCGTCGTCGGCGGCGGCTGCGGGCGTCGTCACGAATAAAAAAAATGACCGTCAGATTTAATGTATGGCAAGAAAGTGTGTAGTATAGTGTAGCCTTTTATTTTATTATTACAGCAAATTGGGTAAGTTGCCGGTGATTAATAAAAAAATGTCAAAATCGGTTACATGATGTAATTATCCAAAACAATGCAAGCTTATTTACTCGATAAACGTATTGAGGAAGATCCATCCAGCAGTGTGCCAATCCATTTCTTTCCACTTCCCCTTACATAAGGGTTCTGGACAAAAATAAGAGTACATAGACATAGCCCCGATTGGAACTATAAAATTCACGTGATTAGATTTTGCAATGGCAAACAGAAAATATGTACCTAAAATCATTAGATTTGATGTACGTATAATTATAGACATCTAGGTTTTCCTTTTCTGTTCTTTACTTATGAACCAAGATTAAAATTTGTTGACACGGATTATATTGACGACGGTCGAGCAACCTGATAGAAAATCAGACGGACAGGGAGGATGATGGCGCCGCGAAGAAGCTGCGGTAGGTGAGGAGGGCCAAGACGAACATGCCGCCGTCGACGGCCACATTGGAAAACAGCACCTTGCCCGTGTTGAACAGCTGCACCAGCAACATCGCGGCAAGCGCCTTCCACGCTGCCATCTTCTCGTCTTCAACATCTCAACAACTCACAATCAGGTTAATTAGTTAATATTAATTAGTAAACAACAATATCAAAGTTAGTCTCATTATGAATAGATGAAGATACAAATAAAGTTGGTGAACTCAAACCTGAAATTAAACTATTCATGTGGAGCTTTTCATTTTAACAATGAAGCTACTTATTATTGGCAGAATGTTCTTATTATTATCATGCATTATCATCAATTCCTAAACAACAATACATAGGTTATTATTTAACAGACTGCTTGCTGCCAGATGCTCCAGGAGAAGACGAGGAATCCCCAAGGGCAAATATATGGTCTTGGATGCTCCACAAGACAACAGATTTGTCCTTTCCTATTTAAGTTTTGTATTTGAACAAAACACAGGTTATTATTTATCAAAAGCACAGTAATCAATAACTTCTGAAAACGAACAGTTCTTCTAGTTGAGCTGAAAAACAGAATTTTATCAAAAGTTCAAACAAATCATCTTATGTCCAAACTGAACTTTACACATGGTTATTACATAGGCTGAGATGGTGTGGTGGTGACTAAGGTTCCACTCCAAATATTCTTCTTGTGTCTTAAAGTTGCCATGGCATCCTAAGGGGAAGGACACTTGCCAATACAATAAAGAAACATATTGCCATTGAATGGAAGTTAGGTGGACCCAAGTCTTGTGCTCGTGATGTTTAAAGGATAAATAGTTGACTCCCAAAATAGTAGGAAAACACAAACATACAAGATGAAAATAGGCTAACCTCCTGATAGGACATATGGTTCTGTTGGACACATGGCAAGCGCAAATTCCGCATTTTCCTTATGTCCTGTTAATATCTGAACAAACAGTATATGCTAGTAAGCCCTGTGCCAAAGAAGAGTATATCTGGCACACTGAACAAAACAATGAATCATACCAGATCAGGGCGAGACTCGCTTGATCCTAGGACAACATGTCTATTTGGTTGTGCTTCAACATCCCAAATAAGTACCTAGATGACAATGGGAAAAAGGTTGACATCATTCCAACTGTAACACATTATGCCTCACAAGAATTAAACAACATCACAAGATCTGAACATACATCCCAAATAAGTACCTGGATGACAATGGGAAAAAGGTTGCCTGCTCATCTAAAAAAATCTAAGGGCATGTGTTTTCACCACCTGGTAGCTGCGCTAGCTCGATGAAGTCACTTGCTTCACTCGGGGATTCACCAAGATATGCTACATCATTATATTAGTTTGAACCGTGCAGAGATCGAGGAGGGTTAAATGTGCAAAACAATCTGCTTCAGATGCTTATGTAATATTCAGAACATTTTCCAGCTAAGAAAGCACGCAACAGAATCACTGTGTAGGTAGAGAAATAATTTCTTAATGAAAAGCCCAGTTGAATTTAATTATATTTCATTTTACATCATAAGCATGCTTTGATTTGAACTTTGTTGGGAACCATATCAACACATGGGCACCTCGGCTAGTCATCAATCTGAGGGGGTTACTTACTGCTTTCTTTATTTTGCTTGTTATATCAGCAGCCTTTACCGAAGCAATTCTTAAACACTGCATGGTAACACTTGACATGAGACCCTCTCCACCAGCTTTCTGAATGGCACAAACATCCCCATTTGAGTTAACTATAGCAGTCATCCTCCCTCCCATTACTGCTTCTTCCTTGTATGTGGGATCAAGAACCTACACAAAAGGCCAGTTACTCAGATGAGGATGATAATGCTTTGATGATAATCAAAAGCACTTCAATCTCAAATATTTGAACATACCACGATGTTACCTTCACCAAAATATGCAAATGTTACAGCTATGGGCATATGGTGTATCGTAAGAGGAAGTGGATCCCTAACCTGTAAAATACATCAAATCAAAACACAAGATAGTTGCAGTGGTTAACAAAGCAGGACAAAAGGCGAGCATTAGGCCCATACTGCAGTTTCACACTAAGAAAATTATGGGAGTCAGACGAATGTGCTCTTAAGGACATACTACCTCCGTCCCAAGAAGGATGCAATTCTAGGTCTGATCAAAATCAAGCTACCTTAAGTTTGACTAAATTTATAGAAAATAGTATACTGTAAATATATGTTTCATGGGCTCATGACAAATCTAATGGTACCTATTTAGTATAATAAACATTAATTATTAACATATTTATATAAACTCGATCAAACTTGACATACTTTAGTGTATCACTGTTCTATAATTGCATCCTTTTCAGGATGCAGGGAGTATAATTAATGAATCTAATGCTATAAGGGAGCATGACCTTTGAGGGATATATTGGCAAAACCATAAACAATAGAGCACATTGGGAGTGTACGTCTACCTCAGGATCATGCACTGTAACTTGCTGGAGAAGCTTAGAACTTTAACATGCAAATGTTCACAAATTAATTACATCTGCAAACAATTTATAACTCTTTAACCCATACCCTCCGTTATCCAATATGTGAAGGTCCACACGCACAGACCAGACATGCTTCCCGACAACAAAACACAAGAACTCCATGTCAACAGCTCGACTCTCCCTGACAAAAAAAAATATATACAAACACACAGAAAATCCACATCATCAGCCTCCATGCTTAAACCCTTTCTGGTAAATTACAGAAAGAATAATTAGGAGACCTGAGGCCACGGTCAATAACTCGGCATTTCCACAAGCACTTGCGCGCATGTCACGGAGCATATGTACCTTGGATGTCGGCAAGCATCATGGGGTGGGCGGGCGTCATGGGGCACTTGCGCGCATGTCACTTACCCGGGGTGGTTGAGGAGGGGAGCACTGGGAGCTCGAGGCCTCCTGCACGAGCAAGTGGCGGCGGATTCGAGGCAAGAGTGTGGGCGAGGACCGAGATCTCCGGGGCTGCTTGGAAGCCGACCTACCCAAGCGTCATTGCTGCGCTCCGGAAAGCCTGTAGAAGACCGAGATCCGGGGCGAGGACCGAGCAGAGGGGGAGGAGGGTGGGGGATCCGCGGCAATGGTAGGAATGGGAACCACTTACCCGGGGTGGTTGAGGAGGGGAGCACTGGGAGCTCGAGGCCTCCTGCACGAGCAGCGCAGCGGGATTCGGAGTCAACCGCAAAAACCCCAAACAGCAGCGGCGGCGTCACGGGTAGGACAGGGGGCCATGCGACGGATCTGGTTGGAGGAGGGGGCAGCGGGGAGGACGGGGGCCATGCGGCGGATCTAGGGCGTCGGGCAACGCGAGACCGGGGGCGTCGGGCGGCGGCGTGCTATCGAGGGACGGGAGGAGGGCCGAGGGAGGGGAGAGTGGGAGCAAGGGGCATGATGTCGCGGGGTGGGAATGAGCGGAGCGGATGATGTCGCGGGGTGCGAGTGGCAGGCAGAACCGCTTAGCTGTGCACGCCTACACTCCTTTCTTAAGGAGTAGTAGAGATACTTCCATGTTTTGCTTTCGTAAGAGAGCATGTTTGGCGGCGTAGAGATATAGAAGAGATGAGCATAAGAACTCCTTTATGGAATTAGAGACATCAGGAACAGAAATACATCAACGTGAGATTAGGAAGCCAAATAGCGGCACATACCGGGAACTGATTTGAAGCTCTGAGCGCACCAAGTTGAGGAAGCACCACAAATCAACTCATTTACATTATTTTACTTTTTGGTATTCTCGACATCGGTACATATGGAAGTGGTAGCAAACATCCAAGTAACCACTCTTATTTTAGATGGCTTTGGAGACAATGGACAAAGATGGAGTCATTTGTCACCCTTTATACTCAGTCCAGATATACTACTAGGAGGGATATATTCCTAGGATTAATTTTGATGGTGTTTATGTGTGCATGCATGAGTTAATTAGTTAGCCATGTTGTTTGCTCATTGTGTGTGTGAGTGCGTACATGACGAGCGAGTCCAGGGAGAGGGGGAGCCAGCGTTGTGTTGTCGGCCATGGCGTTCGACGTCAGTCGAGTCATGTGCTAGATCTCTGCCAAGATACAGTAGAAATAGTCTCCACGATGTTCGTCGCCGCTTATCTATGTCCAATATTCATCTTCCACCTCTAGCTAGCCGATGTGTTTCTGTTTCTGTTTTTTTTGTGAGGCCTGTGTTCCAACATAATATTAGATTATTTTACTTTCTTTAATGTTATTAAATGTGTTGCATAATGTGAGGAACTGGAACCTAGCGATCCTAACGATGTAAAAAGATTTAATCTTTTTTGAGAAAAATAATCACCCAAAGATGCACACACAGTTTAGTTCAACTGAAGAGAGACCAATATATGACGACTGATGTTGTCTCACATAGAGTTGTCTTACACAAATCCTATTGATGAAGGAAGTACCGATCGAAGAAGGATTCAAAGTTATGCATGTCACTTTTCACTAACTCCAAGTGATGGGCTTCATCTTTTGCACGTCATCGTCAATTTGTCGTCACGATTTAGTTGTTTCTAACTTAGTGGAGTAGCAAACTTCCAAATCTCATTGTATTGCTGGTCCAATATTCAGAAGCCAAGAGCTATTCTTGGACAATCAGTTTGTTCAATCAATATGGAATCAGACTATCCATAACGGTTTTCTCTAAATTTTTTCAGTATATCACTTTTTTGTGTCACATCATCAACAATTTATCCCCTACTTTTTTATTCCCGCAGCGGTCCCCCATAAATACTCTCCCTATACCCCCACTATAACCATAAAATATCATTTCCTATACCTACTTTTCACCTACTATCAATTTTTCATTTACTAACAATTACTCGTGGGCCCACTGCTACAGGAATGAACAGTGTTGGAGGGAGTGAACAGTGCAACGCTACCTGCAGAGGAAGAGAGAAGGGGGCCGGCGCATAGGGGAGCCCTGTAGGGGGCAGCGCTATGGGTGTGAGGTGCCCCCTGTAGCCGCCATGAGGGGGCTAGCTCAGGGTGACCGCTATAGTCAGCCTCATAGGTGTTGGGTTTACAACGCACGGCCCAAGTTGAATATGAATTGTTGTACGAATTGAGAGGCATCTGAATAGTTACAAGGCATCACTAGATTCAGCAAAACAAACTACAGAGGTGCAGGTATGTTAATACAAGGAGTTCAAATTTAATTTTTTGCATTGCATATGTAGAATCGTAAACGAAATCTAAAATAAAATTTAGGACTTGGTCTGATGCAAACTGTGTTCAAAGGATTCCAACACCAAACCATTATGTATGATACACACACATACTTGAACATTATGTAGCATGCTTCCTGCTTCATATTTCTATTTTGTTTTTGTGAGACAAGCTGTTTGGCAGTGAAGAGACTTAGAAGATAAGCATAAGAACTTTCTAGAATTAGAGACATGAGGAACACAATTACAGCAACACTAGATTAGGAACCCAAATAGTGCCACATGCTGGGAATCGATTTGAAGCTCTGAGCGTACCAAGTTGGGGAAGCACCACAAATCAACTAATTTACATTATTTTATATTTGGGTATTCTCAACATCGGTACATGTGGAAGTGGCAGCAAACATCCAAGTAACCACTCTTATCTTCCTTCAGACTCAGTTGAGACATACTATTAGCCTACATCAAATGTACTACTAGCCTACTAGATTATTTTTTCGTTAATGTTATTAAATATGTTACATAATGTGAGGAACTGAAACATAGCAATCCTAACGATGTAAGAGATTTTATTCTTTTTTTGAGAAAAATAATCGGCAAAAGATTCATACATAGAAGAGAGATTAATATATGATGACTGATGTTGTCTGATAAAGAGTTGTCTTACACAAACCCTATTGGAGGAAGTACTGGTCAAAGAAGGATTCAAAGTTATGTGTATCACTTTTCACTAACTCCAATTGATTGACTTCATTTTTATCACGTTATCGTCAATTTGTCAAAATGATTTAGTTGTTTCTACCTAGTGGAGTAGCAAACTTCCAAACCTCATTGTAGTCGGCCCAATATTCAGAAGCCAAGGGCTATTCTTGAACAAGCAATTTTATCAATCAATATGGAACCAAAGGTGTGGGTTTACAAGTAGTTTGATCAATTAATATGGACAAGCAGTTTGATGGATAAATATGGAAATTGTTGCAGTTGAGCGACCCGAGGCATCTTCTCTCTTCATATTTCAACTTATTTTTCGATGGCTTCAAGGTTTACAATTTCTTGGTGAAGAATCAATCTCGTAGCGGCGAGTTTAAGACTTTCCTCTTCTCCCTCCTTCGGTCAGTGACTTCGGAGGGCTAAACAGTATCGGGTTGTCCATGGTCTTCTGAATAGATTACAACTGGTATCTCCAGTCTCTGTCTCTTCGGAGGCATGAATACTGTAGTGGTTCGTGAGTTTATTGAAGGTGGACGCCAAATGTTGGTCACCTGTTAAAGCTCCTGAAAGGGACCATAACAGGGCAACACGGTTAAAACGATAATGCCTTCTCCCCTTGCCAATAAACATGAGAGGGCAAGAGGAGAAGGGTGTAAACAATGAAAAAGGTAGATGAATAGCTAAGATGTAAAGGAAGCATTTAGGGAAATAAGATGATATTCATCCATCTTTCTTATTACACAAAACAGATTACAACAATACCTTGGTACCAACCATGGGATGCCCGAAGATGAATACAAGAGAAAGGTTATGAAGGTTAAATGCTTTGAAGGTAGCGAGGGTACATGAATAGTCCTGTGATCTCCTTTGCATGAACGTTGTCCACATATTTATAGGGACTCAACGCTATACAACTTTGTATATGTTGAGTTTGTGATCTAAATTCTGAAAAAGGTAGTTAAGTTGGCGAGCGAAGCAGAGGCCTGTCGTCGGAAGGCTTGAGCTGGAGCCCAGGGACGCCTGAAGGGTGCGGGGGGGGGGGGGCCGCGGTATGGATCGTTCCCTACTCACCTTAGGGTTTTGCCTCTATAAATATACTTGTAATCCGCAGGAGACCGACACCTCATTGTAAATCTCCTACGATCTATAACCACCCAAAAAATATTGATATTGTAGCTGGCCGACGCCCGTGGTTTTTCCCCTTCGCTTTGGAGAGGTTTTCCACGTTAAATTTGTGTCTTCTCTGTGTTTGATCTACTTTGTGTCGTATTGGTTCATATCAGTTTAAAATTACATCGATACAACGAATCCCTTACATAAGGACTATACCATCACTGAAAGCAAAAGGGTCTCTAGCTGAGTTGGTTAGGTGATCTGAGTAACACTCCTCATGTCCTGAGTTCGAATCCTAGTGGGACCGAATGTTAGGCTAAGGTTAAAAAAGTTCACGCGTTGGTTACCCTGGTTGTATGCATATGAGATAGACTACTCTATGGGGGGTGGATCCTCGTGTAGGGGCTGAGAGGGATCAAAGGACGAGTAAAGATCTGGCCGGACGGACCCTCATACTGCACGAGTGGCAACTCTCGTGACCTTTCTCGATCGAGGCTCCGATTGAACTTTTTCTTAATATAATACCGTCAGAGCGGTATTTCCCCGGATTTTTTTTTTTACAATCACTCGAGAGTATTTTTGTCTTCTCACTCAAAAGACATGTTCTACAGTCTCTCGTGAGCTCCCTTGTCTTTTTGACATTTGTAGTTAGCCCAAGTTTTATCCAAACGCTGCTCTCCGAAGATGGCTTAGATGATGTGACAAGCTTCTCTTCATTCGTGCGGCTGAAATCTTACTTCTTCCTCTGACTTGCCGAAGCAGACGACCAAAGCTTGTACCCTTTGGTTCCTAAAACAGACTCAAGATACTGGGATCTGTTACTTGAGGACCTTTGACAAAAACTTCTCCCCGACAAGAGTATTAAAATTCTGAAAGTTCATGATTTTTTTTAATATTTTATTTTTAAGACTTCGCAAACAACCTTGGATGGAGGGACACCTTAAACAAATGTTATAATGCTTGACTACATCTACAACTTTGCAGTTTAGACGATTTTCATTTAAAATTGTTTAGGGGCCGAGACGATAGATTCGCTAAAGTTATTAATACTAGAGCAAATGTTAACGTGTGCGAGGCTTGAGACCTTGAGTTCGCACACACAACACGCATGTGAGACAAAAGAAATAGAAGAATTAATGGTTTCACGCTTGTGCCAGCGCTCCGCATAATAATGGCTGGAGCACATCGTGTGTGCTTGATGGGTTTTTGATATGGCACTCATCAGCACAGAGGATGGCTTCATCATGTGGGATGGCACGCAGTAATTAATTAACCAATGTGTACGATGGAAATATGAAATCAGGGTAGGATTTGCTACCTTCCCTGTTGTTCTCTTCAGGAGTAGGTGAAACCATCATGAAGGGTTGCCATGGAAAAATAAATAAATACGTATCACGTCCTGATATATACTTGAACAGAACATGACAAGCTTCCTCGCTCATGTCTCCGTTGTGTACTCATAACAGATGGAACCCGTTTTAAGAGAGGAGAGGAGAAGAAATAATAGAATAGGAATGGGCCACGTCATATACTTCGGCAGACACAAGAACTCCTTGGAATTAGAGACGTCAGGAACCGAGATAAAGCTACACAAGAGTACAGTCCTACCACATTTGTAACAACACCCACTATAGATTAGGCTGGATCTAATGGAGATGGCGCGAGCTATGGAGTGCCGGTCGCTACCAATCGATCCGGTTCCAGTAAGGGTCAGTTTAGCGAGTCTATTAGAGAGTCTACCGATCGATCGACTCGATCGATATCGATCATGTTGGAGACAAACCAATCGATACCGACCACTGCATTAGATGAACTGGTCGGTACCAACCTAACTCGGTTGGTAACACTAGTCGATAATGACAGTTTTTAGTGACATAGTATGTCCTGATTGGTCTACGCGTACGCCACATTAGCTAGTTGTTTTTTTAACCATTTGAAGTCTACAGATATTTAAAATTCAAAAAAAAATACTATACTTTTGTTTATAAATTAGATTTTATTTATGGATTATGTAAATTTAATTGGGGTAATTGGTGCCAAATGTCTATTTGCCCTTGTTGTTTCGCCGTTTACACGTTTGCCCCTATTTTCCCTCTGTTACATTCCGTTGCAATTTTCGAAATAACAAAAGAAGTAATTACTGTAGAGACAAACATGCCTTTTACTTCCCAACCATACCTTGGGCTGGCTCCCCGGCGGCGTCGGGCTAGCGGAGAGGCTGCGCGGTGGGGCGACCTTGAGCACGAGGCGGCGGCGGCGACGACGACTCGAGAGGCTGCATGGGCAGCCATGCTCGCGCGCGGGCGGCTGCTGGTTCCAACGCGGGCAGGATCGCGTGGGCAGCCGGGATCCTGCGCGGGCAGGAGGCGGTCGCTGCTGGTTCCAACGTGGGCAGGTCGGCAAGAGGCAACGACCTTGAGCGCGACGCAGCAGGGCTCCACGAGCGACGGCAACCTGCTCCACGCGACAACCTTGTCCACGCGGGTGGCCAACGGCTCCAAGGCGACGAGCAGATCCAAGGCGCGTGGCAGTGGCAGTGGCAGCGAGTGGTCCCTGAGCTGACATTGCGGAGTGCCGGGCAACGCCATGGAGAGCAGCAGCCAGCAGGTATTGACATTGCAGAGTGCTACTTTGATCAATTTGTCGTGTACTTTAACATGTTGGATATGTCGATTTGATGCATCCTTAACATGCCTTCTAGGTGGATCTGGTCCTATACATTTGGATTTGTTCATATGCTCATTAGGTATTAACCTTGTGTTGTGTAGGTAACAGCGCACTCCCTGCAACCTATTAACTTTAGAGCCTCATCGTAGTGCATGCTTTCAACTTGATACAGCCTCTCAATGTAGTGCTAGCGTTCAACCTGCTAAGTCACTTGAGATGGCTAGTGATAGCAGTTATGACTCAGATGCTGCTGCTTCGGACATTAACTCTGAAAGTGATGAGTCTAACTATGATGGTGATGGTGTAATAAGCCTTGATGATGACGAGGACATTGAACCTACATTTTGTTATGATGTTGATCACCCATGTGTTGATGAAGGTGTGATCTATCCTGATGTAAATGCAGTCAAATCTGCATTAACACATCATTCAATCACAACTGACTATGCTTTCCAGGCTATGAATAAAAACAATGGCAGATTTAGAGCTAAGGTCGATATTGGACTCAGTTTCCAACAATGACATTCAAGCATCAATGCGCAAAGGTCGATATTGGATACACACTTAAGAAGAGGAGTTAGTGTTATATAGTTTTTTTAGTTTTAACATATGTGCAAGTGAACTAGGGGGGATTCCACCATCTGGGAGAGTGTCAGAGTGATAAGTCAACGAAGGAGGGGTAGGGAAAGAGGAGGCCTTGCATATTGGTTTGCTGAATCCGAATGAATTATTATGCATGAGATAATATGTATGTGTGAGAGAATATGAATGTGAGACAATGCTTATGTGTGAGACTATAAATATGTTGGTTTAAGTCATTTATGTGTGAGACACTATGGTTATGTTGCTTATGTTGGTTTAAGCCCTTCAATTATATGTTTCTATAAGATATTTGGTTTATACATATGGTTCTTCCCTGTCTACGAAACAGAAGCATTCTTACCATTTTTCTGTAAAATAGGTCCATTTTTACAATTTTGCATAAGGGTAAAACAGTCATATTTAACATCGTCAACTCTCTGTTGTTAAACAACAGGGGTACGTAGGACGCTGACTCAAATTCAAAAAACAGGGGTAACTGTACAAACTGGTAATCTATAAGGGCAAATTGAACATTTGATAGGGAAACAGGGACAACTAGGCCAAAGACCATTTTTATTTTTATATTTAAGTTATATAGTTTTATTTATAAATTATGTGTCTTCTATTTTTATGTTTTGAGTTATGTAATTTTTAATTATTTTTATGTATGTAAT
Source organism: Zea luxurians (assembly GCA_029449295.1). NCBI lineage: Eukaryota > Viridiplantae > Streptophyta > Magnoliopsida > Poales > Poaceae > Zea > Zea luxurians. Next base: position 41,105,336 of record JAOPSE010000010.1, read on the forward strand.
TTCATTCACTTAATCACGTAATTAGGTGTATTTTTATTTTAATAAAACATTGTGTTTTATGTCAACTAAAAGTCTGCAAAAAAGCTAATGTGGTAATATGGTGGTTGTAAGCCGACGATAAAGATTGTGCAGCGCTATGATAGATAAGAACTGACTATATAGTCGATATAGATCAATCGATGGCTCTCATCACCACCAGTTTTTGTCCTTACTAGTGAAAGTCAACAGTGACAAGGAACTTTATCACCGTGTCTTTGCGCCAGCTCTAAAGTGTTGATCACCACCAGTTTATTAAGGTGTAGCTCGCGAGCCGACTTCGAGCCAAGCTGAGCCTCCTTCAGCTCGTTGAGCAGGCAAGCTGAGCTCGGTCAGCCAATGATCCGCATCGAACCAAGCCAAGCTCGGCTCATTTTCAACCCTATCATCATTGCTTGCCACCACTATCTTTTCTTTTTTGGTAACACTAACTACACCTTTCGCTTACCAATGTGAATGTCTCTCATATTCTTCTGAGTCCACTCAACCAATTTTTCTCTCGAAGTGACTTGAACCATGACGCTTGATGGTAAGACTAATTGTAGCGGCGTCCGCATGACACCCCCTCCCCTACCTGTAGTGGCCACAGTAGACCACGATGAGCCGCAGCGCTTGCCCCTACAATGTCCCCACATGGCGGATGCTTTCTCTCACGCGATCCTCCTCCCCTTGCACACTTGTGAACCCCACTGCATCCTCCTTTAGGCGTAGCCTTAGGTTGTAGTTCATATACACAAGCTTATGGAGCTTATCATGCGACTTCCGATTCCATACCTTTGTGTGTACCAAAGCAAAAGTGATCCACAACCATTGGAGGATCAACACTGTGAAACCAATCTCAAAGCAAGCGTTTGTAATGTCAGAGTGTCTACACCAAACATAACCCACCATGATGCTAAGGATGGCAACGAGTTTGAAACCCACAGGTAAAGGGTTTTCAAATCCGTACACGTGGGGTTTAATACTAAACTTGTACCCGTTACCCACGACAGATATAATATACTACCCATACCTGCTACCCGTGGGTGCTACAAACCTACGGGCACATAATTACACATACATATTTTATCTACCTATATGCATATATTTATACACATATATAAATATACATTTATAAATATGTATAATATATTTGTAGCCGCATTATATATAATATATGTACATATATATACACATATATCTATACACACACATATATGTCGGGGACCATAATTAGGGGTACCCTCAAGACGCCTAATTCTCAGCTGGTAACCCCCATCAGCATAAAGCTGCAGAGGCCTGATGGGTTTGATTAAGTCAGGGATCAGTCCATACGAGTGACTTGACCACGCCACGCCCGAGCCTAGCCTCGGGCGAGGGCAGCCGACCATAAGATGACTCCGTCTCGCCTGAGGCCTCCTCTTTCACGGCAGACGCATCTCCGGCTCGCCCTAGGCCCCGCCTTCGATAAGAAGAAACCCTGACTAAATCACCGCGCCAACCGACCGAGTCACCGGGGCGTTTAACGCAAAAGGTAAGACCGACGGGCGACCAGACTTCGCCAGAGGTGCCATAGGAGGCTCCGCCCAAGGGCTCGGACTCGGGCTAAGGCCCCGGAAGACGGCGAACTCCGCTCCGCCCAAGGGCTCGGACTCGGGCTAAGGCCCCGGAAGACGGCGAACTCCGCCCCGCCCAAGGGCTCGGACTCGGGCTAAGGCCCCGGAAGACGGCGAACTCCGCCCCGCCCAAGGGCTCGGACTCGGGCTAAGGCCCCGGAAGACGGCGAACTCCGCTCCGCCCAAGGGCTTGGACTCGGGCTAAGGCCCCGGAAGACGGCGAACTCCGCTCCGCCCAAGGGCTCGGACTCGGGCTAAGGCCCCGAAAGACGACGAACTCCGCCTCGCCCGACCCAGGGCTCGGACTCCGCCTCGGCCTCTGCCTAACGATCTCCGCCTCGCCCGAACCCGGGGCTCGGACTCTGCTTCTGTCTTGCAGGACGGACTCGACCTCGGCTTCGGAGGAGCTTCCACGACGCCCGACCTAGGACACGAGACCGCCACGTCAACAGGGAGCGTCATCATCACCCTGCCCTGAGCCGACTTGGGTCGCAGAGAACAAGACCGGCGTCCCATCTGGCCAGCCACGCCAGATAGGCAAATGATGGCGCCCCGCTAGACCATGACGACGGCGACTCCCAGCTCCCTTACGAAAGCAGGAGGACGTCAGCAAGGGCCCAGCCACTCCGACAGCTGTCCCCCCGTCCGGCTCCGTTACTCCTCCAACAGCCACGACGCCACACCAACAGGGTGCCAAGATCTCTCCGGCTGCCACCTAGGCATGTACATAGGGCGCTAGCTCTCCCTCGCTAGACACGTAGCACCTTGCTACACCCCCATTCTGTACACCTGGACCCTCTCCTTACGACTATAAAAGGAAGGACCAGGGCCTTCTTAGAGAAGGTTGGCCTCGCGGGGACGAAGGGCAGGGGCAGGCGCTCTCTCGGGGCCGCTCACTCCCCTCACCTCGCGCGGACGCTTGTAACCCCCTACTGCAAGCGCACCCGACCTGGGCGCGGGACGAACACGAAGGCCGCGGGAATTCTCCGACTCCCTCACGACCCGGCTCCGGCCACCGACCTCTCTCTCTCTGTTCCCCCCTTCGCGCTCGCCCACGCGCTCGACCCATCTGGGCTGGGGCACGCGGCACTCTCACTCGTCGGCTCGGGGACCCCCCGGTCTCGGAACGCCGACAGTTGGCGCGCCAGGTAGGGGCCTGCTGCGTGTTGACATTCGATTTCCCGTCAAGCTCTAGATGGGCAGTCTCCAACGACCTCTTCAACCCGGAACGGTGCTCTGTTTCGGGAACCTCGAGTTCACGTCTCTCGACGGCGACTACGACATGGTACTCCTTCCACCGCCGCGCGACAGCGACATTGGTGGCGGACAGCCCGCCCGCCGGCGGCGGAATCGACGACGTCTTTCCCGCGTGGGGGAAGGACAACTTTCGAGCTCGCCTCATCCTCTCCCTCGCCATCAGAGGAGGAGGAGGCGGGGCAACCGGGGCCGAGCGGGAGATCGCGCTCCGACGGCTGTCGAGCAAATCGACATCCCCGGCGCCTCGACGGAGGACACGCCAAGCGTCGCCCTCGCGTTCGAGGCAAACGCGAGCGCCATCCCCCCGCAACACGTCGACCCCGAGCAAGTGGACGACGCCAGCACGCTCACGGAAGGCCTGCAGGACGTCGCCCTCGTACCCAAGACGACGGCGCGGTCAGCCCCCGACGTGACTTCATCGCCCCTCGTCGACAAAAAGGTACCGACTGCTACCCATCTTTCGTCATTTCGACTCGGCCTCAGCCCGCCTGGCGACCTCGCTTTGGCGGACGCTCACATTGAGGCGAGTGCAACCTCTCTGGGGTTTCGTGTGCGGTCGCCTTGGGACCGATTGACGGGTGTCTCGACCTACGGACCCTCTGGGTCCGAGGAAGATGACGACCCCAGCATCTGCTGGGATTTCTCCGGATCTGGCAACCCTAGTGCCATGCGGGACTTCATGACCGCATGTGACTACTGCCTCTCCGACTGTTCCGACGGCAGCCGCAGCCTTGGCGACAAGGACTGCGGCCCGAGTCGCGAATGTTTCCACATCGAGCTAGGGGATCCCTCCGGAGGCGGCTGTCTCGGCATGCCGGAGGATGGTGATCCCCCTAGGCCAGCGCCTCGCGCCGACATCCCGCGGGAGCTAGCTGTGGTCCCCGTTCCGGCGGGGGGTCACGACCCACAGCTCGAGCAAGTCCGCGGGGCGCAGGCCGGGCTCGATGAGGGAGCAGGAGCGCTCGAGGCAATCCGCCAGAACATCGGGCAGGTATGGGCGAGCCAGCCCCCGGCCGGAGGAATACGTCACCTGTCCCAAGGTCTCCAGCACCGCATCACCGACGATGCCAGGGACAGACCGCCTCCCGCATCTGGCGGAACTGGTCAGGACCTGGCCGCTGCAGCGATGCTCCTCCGCGCGATGCCGGAGTCATCAACCACCGAGGGTCGGCGAATCCAGGGAGAACTCAAGCATCTCCTGGAAGGCGCTGCGGCCCGGCGGGCCGAGAGCTCTGCCTCCCGAAGGCAGGGATACCCCTCGGAACCTCGTGCCGCGACTTCCCGACTCACGCGGGAAGCCTCGGTCTTCACCGGGCGCACGCGCAACACCGCGCCTGCGGCCCCGGGCCACCTCGGCGACGAGCACCCTCATCGTGACCGTCGGGCACGCCTCGACGGAAGGGTGCGCCGAGGCTACCACCCCAGGCGTGGGGGACGCTACGACAGCGGGGAGGATCGGAGTCCCTCGCCCGAACCACCCGGTCCGCAGGTCTTTAGCCGAGCCATTCGGCGGGCGCCGTTTCCGCCCCGATTCCGACCCCCGACTACTATCACGAAGTACTCGGGGGAGACGAGACCGGAATTGTGGCTTGCGGACTACCGCCTGGCCTGTCAACTGGGTGGGACGGACGATGACAACCTCATCATCCGAAACCTCCCCCTGTTTCTCTCCGACACCGCTCGTGCCTGGTTGGAGCACCTGCCTCCGGGGCAGATTTCCAACTGGGAAGATTTGGTCCAGGCTTTCGCCGGGAACTTCCAGGGCACGTACGTGCGCCCCGGGAATTCCTGGGACCTCCGAAGCTGTCGGCAACTGCCGGGAGAGTCTCTCCGAGACTACATCCGGCGGTTCTCGAAGCAGCGCACCGAGCTGCCCAACATCACCGACTCCGATGTCATCGGCGCGTTCCTCGCCGGCACCACCTGCCGCGACCTGGTAAGTAAGTTGGGTCGCAAGACCCCCACCAGGGCGAGCGAGCTGATGGACATCGCCACCAAGTTCGCCTCCGGCCAGGAGGCGGTTGAGGCCATCTTCCGAAAGGACAAGCAGCCCCAGGGCCGCCCGTCGGAAGATGCTCCCGAGGCGTCTACTCCGCGCGGCGCCAAGAAGAAAGGCAGGAGGAAGTCGCAAGCGAAACGCGACGTTCCCGATGCAGACCTTGTCGCTGCCGCCGAGCGCAAGAACCCTCGGAAGCCCCCCGGAGGTGCTAACCTTTTCGACAAGGCACTCAAGGAGACGTGCCCCTACCATCAGGGGCCCGCCAAGCACACCCTCGAAGAGTGCGTTATGCTTCGGCGCCACTTCCACAGGGCCGGGCTGCCCGCAGAGGGTGGCAGGGCTCACGACGACGACAAAAGGGAGGATCGCCAAGCAGGAGAGTTCCCGGAGGTCCGCGATTGCTTCATGATCTACGGGGGGCATGCGACAAACGCCTCGGCTCGGCATCGTACGCAAGAGCGTCGGGAGGTCTGCTCGGTCAAGGTGGCGGCGCCAGTCTACCTAGACTGGTCCGACAAGCCCATCACCTTCGACCGGGACGACCACCCCGACCACGTGCCGAGCCCGGGGAAGTACCCGCTCGTCGTCGACCCCGTCATCGGCGACGTCAGGCTCACCAAGGTCCTGATGGATGGAGGCAGCTGCCTCAACATCATCTACGCCGAGACCCTCAGGCTCCTGCGCGTTGACTTGTCGTCCGTCCGAGCAGGCGCTGCGCCCTTCCACGGGATCATTCCCGGGAAGCGCGTCCAGCCCCTCGGACAGCTCGACCTCCCTGTCTGCTTCGGAACACCCTCCAACTTCCGAAGGGAGACTTTGACGTTCGAGGTGGTCGGGTTCCGAGGAACCTACCACGCAGTGTTGGGGAGGCCATGCTACGCGAAGTTCATGGCCATCCCCAACTACACTTACCTAAAGCTCAAGATGCCGGGCCCCAACGGGGTCATCACCGTCGGCCCCACGTACAAACACGCATTCGAATGCGATGTGGAGTGCGTGGAGTACGCCGAGGCCCTCGCCGAGTCCGAGGCCCTCATAGCCGACCTGGAAAGCCTCTCCCGAGAGGTGCCGGATGTGAAGCGGCATGCCGGCAACTTCGAGCCAGCGGAGACGGTTAAGGCCGTCCCTCTCGACCCCAGTGGTGACACCTCCAAGCAGATCCGGATCGGTTCGGGGCTCGACCCCAAATAGGAAGCAGTGCTCGTCGACTTTCTCCGCGCAAACGCCGACGTTTTTGCGTGGAGTCCCTCGGACATGCCCGGCATACCGAGGGATGTCGCCGAGCACTCGCTGGATATTCGGGCCGGAGCCCGGCCGGTCAGACAGCCTCTGCGCCGATTCGACGAGGAAAGGCGCAGGGTGATAGGCGAGGAGGTCCACAAGCTGATGGCAGCAGGGTTCATTAAAGAGGTATTCCATCCCGAATGGCTTGCCAACCCTGTACTTGTGAGGAAAAAAGGGGGGAAGTGGCGGATGTGTGTAGACTACACTGGTCTCAACAAAGCATGTCCGAAGGTCCCCTACCCTCTACCTCGCATCGACCAAATTGTGGACTCCACTGCAGGGTGCGAAACCCTGTCTTTCCTCGATGCCTACTCAGGGTATCATCAAATCAAGATGAAAGAGTCCGACCAGCTCGCGACTTCTTTCATCACGCCCTTCGGCATGTACTGTTATGTCACAATGCCGTTCGGGTTGAGAAACGCGGGTGCAACGTACCAGCGGTGCATGAACCATGTGTTCGGCGAACACATTGGTCGCATGGTCGAGGCCTACGTCGATGACATCGTAGTCAAGACGAGGAAAGCCTCCGACCTTCTCTCCGACCTCGAACTGACATTCCGGTGTCTCAAGGCGAAGGGCGTCAAGCTCAATCCCGAGAAGTGCGTCTTCGGGGTGCCCCGAGGCATGCTCTTGGGGTTCATCGTCTCCGAGCGGGGCATCGAAGCCAACCCGGAGAAGATCGCAGCGATCACAAACATGGGGCCTATCAAGGACTTAAAAGGCGTACAGAGGGTCATGGGATGCCTCGCGGCCTTGAGCCGCTTCATCTCGCGCCTCGGCGAAAGAGGCCTGCCCCTGTACCGCCTCTTAAGGAAGGCCGAGTGCTTCACTTGGACTCCCGAGGCCGAGGAAGCCCTCGGGAACCTGAAGGCGCTCCTCACCCAGGCGCCCATCTTGGTACCCCCAGCTGATGGAGAAACCCTCCTGGTCTACGTCGCCGCAACCACTCAGGTGGTCAGCGCCGCGATCGTAGTCGAAAGGCAGGAAGAGGGGCATGCTTTGCCCATTCAGAGGCCAGTCTACTTCGTCAGCGAAGTGCTATCCGAAACCAAGATCCGCTACCCACAAGTCCAGAAGCTGCTATATGCAGTGATCCTGACGAGGCGAAAGCTGCGACATTACTTCGAGTCCCATCCGGTGACTGTGGTGTCATCCTTCCCCCTGGGGGAGATCATCCAGTGCCGAGAAGCCTCCGGACGGATCGCGAAGTGGGCGGTGGAAATCATGGGCGAGGCAATCTCGTTTGCCCCTCGGAAGGCCATCAAGTCCCAGGTACTGGCGGATTTCGTAGCCGAATGGGTCGATACCCAGTTGCCGACGGCTCCGATCCAACCAGAGCTCTGGACCATGTTTTTCGACGGGTCGCTGATGAAGACGGGAGCTGGCGCGGGCCTGCTTTTCGTCTCGCCCCTTGGGAAACACCTGCGCTACGTGCTACGCCTCCATTTTCCGGCGTCCAACAATGTGGCTGAGTACGAGGCTCTGATCAACGGATTGCGAATCGCCCACGAGCTAGGGGTCCGACGCCTCGATGCACGCGGCGACTCGCAGCTCGTCATCGACCAGGTCATGAAGAACTCCCTCTGCCGCGACCCGAAGATGGAGGCCTACTGTGAGGAGGTTCGACGCCTGGAAGACAAGTTCTACGGGCTCGAGCTTAACCACATCGCCCGGCGCTACAACGAGACTGCGGACGAGCTGGCGAAGATAGCCTCGGGGCGAACGACGGTCCCCCCGGACGTCTTCTCCCGAGATCTGCACCAACCCTCCGTCAAGATAGATGACGCGCCCGAGCCCGAGGCACCCTCGGCCTCGTCCGAGGTGCCCTCAGCCCAGCCCGAGCCATCCTCGGCTCGCCCCAAGGAACCCTCGGAGCCCGAGGGCGAAGCACTGCGCATCGAGGAGGAGCAGAACGGGGTCGTGCCAGATCAAGATTGGCAAACCCCGTACCTGCAATATCTCCGCCAAGGAGAGCTGCCCCTCGACCGTGCCGAGGCTCGGCGGGTAGCGCGACGTGCCAAATCGTTCGTCTTGCTGGGCGATGAGAAGGAACTATACCACCGAAGCCCCTCGGGCATCCTCCAGCGATGCATCTCCATCGCCGAGGGCCAGGAACTCCTGCAGGAAATACACTCGGGGGCTTGCGGTCATCATGCAGCACCCCGAACCCTCGTCGGGAATGCTTTCCGCCAAGGCTTCTACTGGCCAACGGCGGTGGCTGACGCCACTAGAGTTGTCCGCGCCTGCGAAGGGTGCCAATTCTATGCGAAGCAGACCCACCTGCCCGCTCAGGCTCTGCAGACGATACCCATCACCTGGCCCTTCGCTGTGTGGGGTCTGGACCTCGTCGGCCCTCTGCAGAAGGCGCCCGGGGGCTACACGCACCTGCTGGTCGCCATCGACAAATTCTCCAAGTGGATCGAGGTCCGACCCCTGAACAGCATCAGGTCCGAGCAGGCGGTGGCGTTCTTCACCAATATCATCCATCGCTTCGGGGTCCCGAACTCCATCATCACCGACAATGGCACCCAGTTCACCGGCAAAAAATTCTTGGATTTTTGCGATGATCACAACATCCGGGTAGACTGGGCCGCCGTAGCTCACCCCATGACGAATGGGCAAGTAGAACGTGCCAACGGCATGATTCTACAAGGGCTCAAGCCTCGGATTTACAACAGTCTCAACAAGTTCGGCAAGCGATGGATGAAGGAACTCCCCTCGGTGGTCTGGATCCTGAGGACGACGCCAAGCCGGGCCACGGGTTTCACGCCGTTCTTCCTGGTCTACGGGGCCGAGGCCATCCTGCCCACGGACCTGGAATACGGCTCCCCGAGGACGAGGGCCTACAACGAAGAAAGCAACCAAGCTAGCCGAGAAGACTCGCTGGACCAGCTGGACGAGGCTCGGGACAGGGCCTTACTACACTCAGCGCGGTATCAGCAGTCCCTGCGACGCTACCACGCCCGAGGGGTCCGACCCCGAGATCTCCAGGTGGGCGATCTGGTGCTTCGGCTGCGGCAAGACGCTCGAGGGAGGCACAAGCTCACGCCCCCCTGGGAGGGGCCGTTCATCATTGCCAAAGTACTGAAGCCCGGAACGTACAAGCTAGCCAACAATCAAGGCGAGGTCTACGGCAACGCTTGGAACATCCAACAGCTACGTCGCTTCTACCCTTAAGATGTTTCCAAGTTGTTTATATACCTCGCACCCACGCAAAGTTTAGTCAACAAGGAAGGGTCAGCCTCGCCTCGGCAGAGCCCGACCCTCCCTCGGGGGCTAAAAGGGGGGAAACCCCCTCTGCGTCAAAATTTTCCTCGAACAAAAAATCTCTTTTACCAGAACATCTTTCGTGCTTTTTGACTACTTCGAAAAGCGGGTCCTGGAAACGACGGGGTACACGTAAGCAGTCAAGGCTGACCGAGCCGAGGGACTCCTACGCCTCCGGGATACGGATACCTCACTCATCACCTTCTGCGATAAGTAACTCGCGCTCGGATAAGGCGAATCCGCGGATCGAACGAGTCTTTACGTACGGGAGCTCTTCTGTCGAAGCGATTCTTCGAGCCTTCTCGACCAAGTCGGTGACAGGGCCTCATGGACGGGTGAAAGTACGCGTAAGCGGCAAGGCCGACCGAGCCGAGGGACTCCCACGCCTCCGGGATACGGATACCTCACTCATCACCTTCCGCGAGAAGCAACTCTCGCTCGCACTAGCATCCCTGCTACCGACAAAAAGTCCAGATACTCGAAACAAGAGGAAAAGAGACGCAGCTTTATAACGAAACAAGGGTATGTGTTCTGGCCTCAACGGCCGCGCAAGGCCCACGCTACAAGACGATTTGACCCTGCAGGCTCGGATCTTGACGCTGGAAGAGGGCGACGACACCCTCGGCATCAACAGCACCTTCGGCAAGGCCCGACCTAGCCTCGGACGGCGACGCGGTCCGAGGGCCTCCGCTCCGAAGGACGACGTCATCACCACGCCCGAGCAATCTCTGCCAGGGACTTCTCTGAGAACCCGGCCCGAGCGGACGGCTCGGCCGGCCACCTCCGGGGCCTCGGCCGACCACCTTCCGAGGGCGCCAGCTCGGTCCGAAGCCTCGGCTGAGCAACTCCGACGACGGTCCTGCCAACAAACAACCCGGCTAGGCTCCGGCCAACCAGGTTTCATTTCCGAGCCGACAACGCCTCTGCTCATGCTGATATCGCTACCCCTGGCCTCGGCTCGTCGAAGAGCGGCCGAGGGGTCTCTTTAACTAAGCTAGAGGAGCCTCGGACAACAGGTCCGACCGAGCCGAGGGATTCCTACGCCTCCGGGATACGGATACCTCACTCGTCACCTTGACACGGGGCGACTCATGCTTGGTGAAGCGGTTCAGGCAAACAACAGGCGAGTCTTAATGCTCAGAAATGAGGAAAAAACACGGCTCTGTGCCGAAGTTACATACATGTTCAGGCCCCGAAAGCCGAAATGAACAAAAAACCCGGCACTCGAAGTGCCATTACAAGCGAAACTCCGGTTCCTCCCTCCGCGGCGGCGCAGGCCTCAGGAGAAGGCACAACTGCTGTCTTGCCCTCGCCCGTGACGCCACCCGAGGGGCGAGGACAAGTACAAAGAGCCGAAGGCCCGAAGCGCCGATGGTGGCGGTGATCCCGTCGCTGACGGGGACTTCTCGAGCCGCCTCCACCTCGGCACTGACGCCAGGGGCCACCAGCCTACCGCCAGATCCCCACTCAAATCCTCCCCGATGAGTGGGGCACCGGCCTCCGCGCAAAGGCGCCGCCCTGGTGCAAAAGCAGGGCCACCCCAGAACACGAACGCCGCCCTTGCGGCGTGCGGTATCTAGGGTGGACCACCCGTGTACACGGCGCGGCAGCCGCCCCCCGACGAAAGGGCCCGCCGGAGCCGAGCTAGCGGACCCGACACGCTGGAGGTGACGGCGTTCGCCGCCGATCCATCCCGCGTTGTCGAAGTCCGCGCCGCCCGCAGGGCCAGTGAGCGCCTTCTCCCTCGAATATCGTGGGAAAGGATGACCCACGAACCCGTGCGGGAGGCGGAGCGCCGGCTCAGTCCGGCACCCACCCCAGCGAGGATGATGAACATCCTTGAAGCTGAGGGTGGGACCCAGATCGCAGTCCGGTTTGCTCCTCCCCATCATCAAGCCGGAGGTCGCCCTCTTGGGTGACCCCCAGCCGAGGGGGGCAACCGGGCTGCATGATGAAAATCCTTGAAGCCGAACGATGGCTGAAAGGTACCAACTCCCACGGAGTTGCGTTCCTCCGGCGATGGAGCGAAAAGACGGCGGTTTCCCCGAACCCGGGGGCTCGGAAGATGGAGAGACACAACGCATTGGGGAGGAAGGAGACATGGTTACCGCACGCAGGGGGTCGCCCTCCTTTTAAAGGCAACTCCCCCTGCTTGCGCCCTCAACCGTCACGGGCTGAGTCTTCTCCAACACGCCTCCAAAGCCCTTCCCTACGGCGCGGGGGCTGGGGCCCGCCTGTCATGCAGACCGGCTCTAAGCAGAAGAAGCCGAACCGCCGCGCACGGCGCACGCGACCACCCAGCGGTTACAAGTAACCCTCCACTTTTGCCCGGACCAGCGGGCGAAAGGGGCAGGCGGCCATGCAGGCGGCATGCAACCGCGCCAAGTGGACGCGCCTCTCCGATTCCTGACAGGCCAGCGCGACGGCTCAAGCCCACGCGTCGTGCAACTGGCGCGCCGGGCGCTGCATGCGAACCGCTATGCCACTCGCTCCACCACCGCACCTCCTCGATTGCGGAACCGATACTGCGATTCGAGGCGACCCAGCCCGCGACCCGGCAGCGCCAGCCTGGCGCAGCGGTCAAAAGCGGTCAAAAATGGGCCGGCAGTAATGACGGTGGCAGGCGCGCGAGAGCAGCGGTCACGCCATCTGCCAAGCTCATGTCCCATCCGGAGGCAGCAAGAGAGCCCCCTCTCACGGCGTGAAGGCGACGCGCCCGTGACCCGTACCTCGGACGGCTCACGCACGCGCAGTGGTAACCTCGCCAACTACTCACCCCGGCGCATTAACTCCGTGGCTCGGCGGACAGCGCTACGGGCGGGAGCGGCTGGTGACGTTTCGCCTTCGCCAAAACGACCACGCCGGAAAAAGGTACGCCACGATGTTCAATTTCGAATCCTTTTTCCCTTTTCCTTCTTTCTCTATCTCTTGCAACAGGGACCGAGAAGGGGGATAACCCCAAAGGGATCCTTCCCCGTGAAGGAACTAGGCTCCGAGCCTCCCTACTGATCAGGGGTTCGAAGGCTGGCCCCCCGAGGGGTTCAACAGCCGCCTCAGATCGCGTGGGCCCGACACCCACTACTGGTCAGGGGTTCGAAGGTCGGCCTCCCGAAAGGTTCCATGACCGCCTCAGGCTACTAGGGCTCCGTGCCCCCTACTGATCAGGGGTTCGAAGGCTGGCCTGTCGAAGGGTTCACAGTCGCCTCAGACGCCGAGCGAGGGATGACCAGGGGTACGTTCGATACATAACCAAGGCTCGGGCTGCGCTCCCGAGGTACCCTAGGACATTTCCGAGACCAGCGGGAACGACTCTGTAACGGAATCCCATCGGAGGGAGGCAACGAGCCCTCGGACCCCGTCGCTAGGGGACCGGGTCCGGCAGATCACCCGCAGGTACTTTTGGGCGTGCCTCCGGGCCCCTAGCCGACCCCCAACGAACGGGGCACGGACGTCCACTCGGATTACCCGATTGCAGCTCACCGGAGACACCATGTTCGGTGCCCATCGAGGGTAACATGGCGCACTCCCCCCCTCCTCCTTGCGGAAAGGCGACGTAGGGGCGTATATAAAAAGTCGAGTCTGTCCCTGATCGTCCTCTCGCTCCGTGCGAAGGCTCGGGGGCTGCTCTCGCAAACCCGGCTCCGGCCAAACCGTTGACAGCGTCAACATACCAGCCCGAGAACTTGGGCCCCGACAGTGCACCTGGGTTACGCCCTGCTCGCATGAGGGAACCGCTAGTCCAGCCGAAGCATTACGCAAGGCATTAAGACCTCGAAGGAGTGAAACCACTCCTCCGAGGCCTCGGGGGCTACACCCGGCGGGTGCGCTCGCGCGCACCCACCGGAACAAAGTACCACCGAGAAAGGCTGGTCCCCTTGCAAAAAAGTGCGACGCAAGCCTCCAAGCGAGTGTTAACACTCCCTTCGAGGCTCGGGGGCTACTGTCGGGGACCATAATTAGGGGTACCCTCAAGACGCCTAATTCTCAGCTGGTAACCCCCATCAGCATAAAGCTGCAGAGGCCTGATGGGTTTGATTAAGTCAGGGATCAGTCCATACGAGTGACTTGACCACGCCACGCCCGAGCCTAGCCTCGGGCGAGGGCAGCCGACCATAAGATGACTCCGTCTCGCCTGAGGCCTCCTCTTTCACGGCAGACGCATCTCCGGCTCGCCCTAGGCCCCGCCTTCGATAAGAAGAAACCCTGACTAAATCACCGCGCCAACCGACCGAGTCACTGGGGCGTTTAACGCAAAAGGTAAGACCGACGGGCGACCAGACTTCGCCAGAGGTGCCATAGGAGGCTCCGCCCAAGGGCTCGGACTCGGGCTAAGGCCCCGGAAGACGGCGAACTCCGCTCCGCCCAAGGGCTCGGACTCGGGCTAAGGCCCCGGAAGACGGCGAACTCCGCCCCGCCCAAGGGCTCGGACTCGGGCTAAGGCCCCGGAAGACGGCGAACTCCGCCCCGCCCAAGGGCTCGGACTCGGGCTAAGGCCCCGGAAGACGGCGAACTCCGCTCCGCCCAAGGGCTTGGACTCGGGCTAAGGCCCCGGAAGACGGCGAACTCCGCTCCGCCCAAGGGCTCGGACTCGGGCTAAGGCCCCGGAAGACGACGAACTCCGCCTCGCCCGACCCAGGGCTCGGACTCCGCCTCGGCCTCTGCCTAACGATCTCCGCCTCGCCCGAACCCGGGGCTCGGACTCTGCCTCTGTCTTGCAGGACGGACTCGACCTCGGCTTCGGAGGAGCTTCCACGACGCCCGACCTAGGACACGAGACCGCCACGTCAACAGGGAGCGTCATCATCACCCTGCCCTGAGCCGACTTGGGTCGCAGAGAACAAGACCGGCGTCCCATCTGGCCAGCCACGCCAGATAGGCAAATGATGGCGCCCCGCTAGACCATGACGACGGCGACTCCCAGCTCCCTTACGAAAGCAGGAGGACGTCAGCAAGGGCCCAGCCACTCCGACAGCTATCCCCCCGTCCGGCTCCGTTACTCCTCCAACAGCCACGACGCCACACCAACAGGGTGCCAAGATCTATCCGGCTGCCACCTAGGCATGTACATAGGGCGCTAGCTCTCCCTCGCTAGACACGTAGCACCTTGCTACACCCCCATTCTGTACACCTGGACCCTCTCCTTACGACTATAAAAGGAAGGACCAGGGCCTTCTTAGAGAAGGTTGGCCTCGCGGGGACGAAGGGCAGGGGCAGGCGCTCTCTCGGGGCCGCTCACTCCCCTCACCTCGCGCGGACGCTTGTAACCCCCTACTGCAAGCGCACCCGACCTGGGCGCGGGACGAACACGAAGGCCGCGGGAATTCTCCGACTCCCTCACGACCCGGCTCCGGCCACCGACCTCTCTCTCTCTCTGTTCCCCCCTTCGCGCTCGCCCACGCGCTCGACCCATCTGGGCTGGGGCACGCGGCACTCTCACTCGTCGGCTCGGGGACCCCCCGGTCTCGGAACGCCGACAATATATATATATCATATGTGGATATGCAGGTTTGCAGGCACGGGTACAACTTTTTCATACACGCGAGAAAAAATCCATCAGGTTGAGAATCAAACCTGCACCCATGCCCACGGGTACAAACTCACACCCAGTTTTTAACCGCAGGCATGCAGGTAAAATGTGTCTGTTGCCATCCGTACATGATGCTGCAAAAAGTAGCACATTCAAATTACTAACAAAAGCGGTACTAACCATAATGTACTCAAGGCAATAGATAATTACTTACAGACCAAGTGTTGTGATTGTATGCCATTTTTGCCAAAGGTCTGCCACCAAACTCCCATTGCTTTCTTTTGTAGAACTCAACTTCCTGAAGTGCTTGCGTTGTTGTCTCCACATCAGTCATATACTCAAATGTATGACGAAGATCACTCATCACAGAAACACTAGTGTCGTGCGCATAGTGTGTCTGAGGGTTCAAAACCGTAGTCGTGGAAGATGTAGTTAATAGTTCAGAGGATAGTGTCTTCGGTGGAGCGTTGCGATAACCTTGAACATTTCCTCCACATAATGCAAGGTGTTGTTTAAAACATGTAGCACTGCCCCCTTCCTCTATTTATTATAATAATTACACTTGAATCCAGGATATATGTTGTCCCTGTGCTCCCAAAGCAGATCCGACATTCCTAAAGTACCAATAACATGAGCTATTATTGTAAGTATTGTTAGTCGTTATTGCAAGTAGCAGTAATTACCGGTGCTAATTTACAAGATTTGAAAGTGTAAAGGGGAAAATCCCCAAGCCCTGGCTACTACACGGGCGTCGGCTTGTCAGGTACTGGGGCTGATTAATCGGCTTCAACGGGCGGCTAATCAGCGCAAGGAACCGATTAGCCAGCTCAAAACGGTGCCTGGGCTCGGCAGTGTCCACCAACTATTGCAACTAACTTCTAGCCAAGATCTATGGTCGATTTATCGGACGATTTATCGCGTGGACGAGGTGGCTTACTGTCTAGATTGAGCAGGAGACGAACCCGTCGGTTTGTTTGCCTTATCGGCCGGCTAGTCGACACGCCGTTGAGGAATCGCCGCCTCCGGCATCGGATAAGCAGTGACGCGGCGCAGACTCGATAGGGTTGTGTGTGGGGTTATTGGGCCATATAAGTAAAGAGACCGACCCAAATAGTGGTTTTTCTTTTTTTATTTTTCCAAAACTTATTTGATCCTTAGTTTGAAACCAGTTGCGTGTTTTCAAATTTGGTTCTAATGGAAAGTCATCAAATAATCCATAGTATTTATAGGAAAATTGGCATCAATTTCTTTTTCAAAAATTTTGAAGTCTCCCAAATTCAAACTCGTAAATCGGCGTTACCGATCAACGATGATTACCGATTATCTTTAAGCCGGATTAATCAACCGGTTTGGTGAACCTTGGTTATGATATGCGAGAACTGCTTCAAGAATTTATTCTAGTTTGGTTGAGATTCTACATTTTAGGGGTCAGAAAGCTAAATCAAACATCGTTACCGATCGACCATGACTACCGATTATCTGTAAACCAGATTAATCAACCGGTTTGGTGAACATTGGCTGTGATATGCGAGAACTGCTTCAGGAATTTATTTTACCGCCAGTTTGGTTGAGATTCTACATTTTTGGCGGTTCAGAAAGCTGAATCAAACAGCCTCGGTGTGAGCATCAGTTGTTCCCTTTTATATCTCTGCTCATGTCTCTCTCCACATGCGGTTGGTACAGAAATAAGGAACAGTGTAAATATAACCCCACATCCTCTTGCTTCTATATTATATATATAGGGGGCAGAGCACCACGATTCGTCTCAGTTTCGTAAACCCGAGTGACAAAGAAGAAAGATGAGTTGGTGTGAGGAAATGGTCACATGGACTCCGTTACCAATTTTGTAGACAATTAGGGAATTGGAGACACCAGGAGCACAAAATTAAGTAGCAGTTGTGTGTCATGTACAGCAAAGCGAGACAAATTGCCTACACTCAATAGTAGATTACTTGGGATGTTGTTACGCTTTGCACTATGGTATTGTCATCTGATTAGTAAAGGAAGATTGGGTTCCCAGTAGCCATTGCAAAAGAAACAAACTGTACATTCAGGTGTCAGAAAATCAAGGGATACACAAACATGTGCAATGGTAGGTTCTTTCAAGATCAAAGCTACTGACTAGTAACTAATTGTAACAAGCACCAACTACACAGAATTCAACAAAATTATGTGCAGAAAGAAAGCGAGGAAATGATACTCGATTGATAACGTTGGGGGTAGATGAAAACCGGAGCAAATTGATGAGAACAGAAGGCAAAACAACAAATAACAGATAACTTTAAGGATTGATGAAGAAAATTGGGGCAAATAGATGGGGAAAAAAAGAAGACTATTGCAAAAACAACAAACTAACAATATATTTACCCTCGGATCATGACTTCCAAACTGGTGAAGGCTAAAATGAGCAGTATAGATATTTTGCAAGAAAACACACCACCATTTTAGCAGCACAGGCGGCTATTACGATTTGGCTATCTTCTAAGTATTACATACACATGAAGGCATGTTTAGGAGCATAATAGAATTCACTTGACTGCAGGAATCAGTCCACCTGACGAGCCACCGGTAGGTGTAGGTCCTTTGCCATGGAAAGCAGATTGCCTCTCTGGTCTACCGATCGGCTTAGGAGGCAAGGGGGAAGCAGGCACACCACCATTTGCATTCGAGTCGCCCTTCAGGCTCAATTCAGACATGTTGTAAAGGTCTTTGGCGTTCAGTGGAGGCGTTGAGTGCACAGCCACTGGCTTGACAACCTCATGCGGAGCCTGTGCAGCACCTTGTGGCTCACAGTAAAAAGGAACATAACCGTAGCAGGGCATTGGTACAAAAGCAGGATGGTAGTATGGAGGAGGAATCATCATTGGATAAAGATAGGGGGGCATGGCTCCTGGCATCACCGTTCCTGCCTCTCCAGCAATTGAACTTGTGGTATCTGAGTCCTGTTCCATAGGCTGAGATGTCATCGCTGGAGCTGAAACTGGAACTGGGACCTGAACTGGCGATGGAACTGAAGCAGGCACTTCCACAGGCACAGGAGGAGGTACCACAGTAGCTGGAGAGACCACAGGTGCAGGCAGGGCTGCAACAGGCTGTGGATCATCTAAATGTTGCTGCTCCATTTCTTGTGAAGATGAACGTGAGAGCGGAAGTTGATCAGACGACTGAAAAGAAAAACACAAGAAACTTTCATTAGCAAATGAGGGGTCAAGAAATAAATAAATAAATACTTCGATGATAATAAGGAGCTCCAAGCCTCCAACAAACAGGCATAAGCAAATGGGGTGCCACAGTAATAAGGAGCTCGAAACTCTCATACTTTAGTGTCACTGTATATTACACCCGCGCCACAAAGAAGATATAATAGGCAGTGAAGAATAAAAATAATTTAAGTCAATCGTGAGCAGGCAAAAAAGAATAGAACCTGTAGAAGCATGTCTAGGTAAGCAGAAGCAACTGCACGATTTATTAAAGCAACAAAGGTAAAAGGTATTAAAGAGGTGAAGAATAAGCATAGCTAAGTCAAGCATGAGCATGCAAAAAAGAATAGAATATATGGAAGCATTTCTAGGTAACCAGAAGCAAATGCAACAGGGACGACACGAAAAAGAATAAGCATATGAAAACATAGAACCTGCGCAAGCATTTATTTAAGCACAACTGCTGCGAAAAAACCGCCAAACAGCTAGCAACAAAAGGAAAAGAATAAGCACCACCTACAAATACGTTACCAGGTGAGTAGAGAGAGACTCACGTCATCAATCACCATATCGAATAGGCTTGATCTTCTCTTTCTTCTATGCACATTTGTTTGGCGATTGAAATACTTTTGCGCATGGCTAGCCACTTGAGTAGGTGTCCTTGAAACAACATATTTACGGGATATACCACGCCAATCACCTTTCCCTAGCTTATTCAACCCAAGCAGAAACTTCTTGTGCTCCTCTTCAGTCCATGCCTCACCTGTCAGCAAAACAAAAACATGAATTTTTAGTTTATGCAAATTGGAAATCGGAGCAATCAATCATATGAAACATAGTGCAGAGTGGAAATGGCGATGTGTAGATCCTGAGGGGCCAGTATTGAAGTAGTACTGAGGTCATAAAAATCAAACTAAAACAGTCATATGAAACATACATTGGAAAGAAGCACTTTAACAGTATTCAGAGGCACATGAAGGGTGCATTGTCACACATGGTGCAAATATGCAACCAAATTAATAAGTATATAACATGAATTCAATCTTGTTGTCTCATAAAACACAAAGTTTGGTCAACCAACCATCCCCAAATGGCAGCAACCTGAATGACAACAGCGCGAATGCAATGTACAGGCCGCACCCAATTAATAAGTTGCAAAATGCATGAAACATAGGGCAAGCCAAAAGAGACAACTAACCTGAAACAACCAAAAAGGTCTAAAGCAAAAATCGTCAACAGTAGGCATCACATCTTGACAACAAAATTCAATGCATTGACATTAGCAGTCGGCAGAAACCAGGAAAGACAATATATAACAATATTTGTTTGAACAACCAAATACACCTTAACATCCTCATCATTATTTGAATATCCTAAACAGGTGACAGAGAGTTTGAAGACCCTACAAAGGTGACATAGCACCTGAGAATATAGGAACAGCTTGACAGCACCAGACCTCCCAGACTCTCCCGCGGGTAATCTAATCGAATAAGGAAACAAGACCACCAGTTCTCCCAGCAAGCAACCGAATCAAATCGCGAAAAAAAACATTCATTTCAACAAATCGTCAACCTACAATTCTTTCAACAAACCCGTCAACATACGATTCTTCTCGCCTCCCGACAAAAATGAAAATGAGCGATGCCACAATCGCGCTGATGAGCATTAGAATCGCATCATTTCTCGCACAACAATGCCTACCTCCCAGGAAAGAATAAAAGATTGGGGAAACAGAGGGATCACGATTCACCAAAACCCTGTCCCCCGGCCACCATCTCACCTCGCTTCTTGTGCGGGCGCTCCCCGTCGGAGCCGTACCCTTCCTCCCTGCCGCCGCTGCCCTCCGCGGCGAGGTGCGCGATGTTCCCCATGCTGGCGCTCTTCCGGATGGGCTTGTCCCCGATGCGCACGCCGAAGAGCTTGACGGGCCGCGCCGTGCAGGTTCGCGCGTTGTGCCCGTGGTGCCCGCACTGCGAGCATCGCCTGGGCCCGTCGCCGCCCGCCGCGCCGCCGGAGCCGGCCACCGACGGAGGCACGCCGTCCCGCATCATGGCGGAGGAGGATCGTGTAGGGTTGGTGGTGGTGAGAGGAATCTCTTTGTGGTTTTTTTTCTTTTTTGTTATCCTCTCCCGGATTTTTCCTTTTCATTTCTGGGCGTTGTGGGCCGTATTTTTTGGGAAAGAAAAAGGTGGGGAGGGATACGGATACGGCGAATGGTGTCGAAGCTCCTTTTTCTTATGGACAAAATAAAGTGTTTCGACAATTCGACTTGGCTGGCATAGGATTGTTAGTGGCTGGCATACGATTATTAGGATATCTCCGGCAATGCCTGTCGTATCCTCAATCTCATCATATATTTTAAATTTCACTCTACAAATAGTGTTATCTATAATTCAACATCCTATATTTTATATTGTCCACTACTGACAAGTTTAAGTAGACGTGTTGCTATCTCTCCTTTGGAACCTTTTCCCTAATCCTCTAGAGTTCAGGCTGGACGTTCGAGTTTACCTGAAATTTCGGATCGGACTTTTTGGATTTTTTATATTTTGGGTTTCAAGTAGCTAAACCCAAATCCGTAAAAAAAATTGGGTACCCACAATTTTGGGTACGGGTTCGAGTAACACTAAAGTACCCAATTTTACCAACCATGCACCAAACAGCACATACAAAAATTCAGTTCCAGTCACTCACACATAGAGAGCACAACACAAAGTCACTCGACTCACTCACACGTAGCGGAGAGCACACACGTCCGCACAACACAGTAACACACAACATTACAGCAGTACAGATTCCAAACAGTACACAGGCACAACCACATAACACACGAACACAGTCACACGACACAGTAGCAGGACTAGCAGCACAGGCACACGGGCACATGAACATGGGTGTGTGTCTCATTGAGCGTGTTTGGTTCGGCTTTTTTCTGACCAGCTTATCTGAAAAGCTGGCTGTGGAGAAAAGCTGGCTGTTCGGAAAAGCTGGTGGTTAGAATTTAGGTGTTTGGTTCGCCGCAGAAAAGCTGTTTGTCAGAATCTACGTGTTTGGATAATCAGATTCTCATATTGCAGATTCTGTTAGAACAAACGATAAAATGAAACCCATAACGTAGAAAAGGTCATTACAAAATAATTAGTGGAGTTGATTACATCATAAGTACCGTTACAATCACTAAGTTAACTACGACACTAATGAATTAGCAATTGCGTCTCGAAAATCACTCATGTCTAACTCATCAGATGTGCTAGTACTACTCTCACCTGCAGGTACATCATGACTGAGGCTATTAGGTCCTACTTCATCAAAATCTCTATCGTGTAGAGCACTATCTCTAATGAAGTTATGCAAAGTCATACATGCAATAATTATCTTTGATTGTTTCTCAAGCGAAAATGAAGGGAGACTTAATAGAATTCTCCACTTCATTTTGAGCACCCCAAATGATCGCTCAATAACATTTCGTAGCGATGAGTGTGCATAGTTGAATACTTCTTTGCTCCCAATAGGTTGCCTCGCATTTTGCCATTCCGTAATGTGCTACTTCTGGCCCTTATAAGGTGCAAGGTACCCCTTTCTATTTGGATAACCCGAATCGACAAGATAGTATTTACCTGCACAAACATAAAATACAAATGTTACATACATATGACATAAAATGTACTGTATTCTACAAATGTACAAAATATTTATATACCTTCCGGTGGATGGGGGAACCTGTCCGCATAAGTTATTAAAGTATCCTGTAGTACTCTTGTGTCATGTACGGAACCTGGCCATCCTGTGACAACAAATGTGAACCTCATATCGAAGTCACAAACGACCATTACATTCTGCGACGTGTAACCGTGCCGGCCAATATATTTCGCTTGTTCCGAGGCCGGGACTGCCGCTGGAAAGTGACTACCATCTATTGCGCCTATGCAATCCTTGAAGTGTGGCCAAAACCTCGCCTCTCGCAAACGAGGACGAATCTCGATGAAATTTAGGTCTTTGGGCTTGATTATGTCAGATGACATCTTATAAAGTGCATTAAGGACATCACTATACTTGCGGCTAATTGTTTCCAATGAGTGACCAAATTTATTTCTTATCTGCCTAAACGATTGTGGACCCCCACATGCCCACAAGAATATGCCAAGAGCTTCCATAGTACTGACACCCCGGCTTGGAAGCAAACCATAATTTTGTACCAACGTGCCATGCAATCGTCTAAAAACAGTTCTTCGCATGCGAAACATGTCGAAACAGTCGTTACTAATCTCCAACGTTCTCTGAACCCATTGAATACCAGATTCGACCAATGTTCTTCTAGGAGCCTGACTGAAATGCCTGCCCCAAATGTCTACAGCATACAGAGCAACAAGCATTTCTCCATCTGTTTCATCCATTTCATCATCAGATGTGTGTTCATCCATTTCATCATCAGATGTGTGTTCATAAGGGTCACACATCTGCATGGACACAACCAACAGCCACAAATTCATATGCAACCACAGTTTATAAAACACATATTAAAGAAGCCGAACAGTTTACAAGGCATATAAAGTTCACAGATTCACATTGGTCACAAACTTACAACTTTGATTATTCAAATACATGTTCAACTCGAATATTTGGAAAATTGTTTGAAAGCGAAAATGATACGTAAGAAAACTGACACGACATGAGTCATTAAGCAGACACAACTAACATAATACTGAACATAAGCCTCTGTTGTCGGACCAGCAGCATCTAGGTGGACTTTTTAACATCTATCTCGAATGCATGGCGCAGCCAAGCGTTCCTCCCTTCTGATGTCTTGAGTGTAGAAAATATGTCTCTATACTTTTTCGAAGTGAACAGATGAGTGGCAAACAAATGGAGGTCACTGCCTTCTGGTGATCCATCATCGATCACTTGTTGCAACTGCGCACTCACCTCAATACGCACAGGGTCGGTCTCATTAGAGGTTATGGACTTGTTAGTGGTCCTTGAACGTGACTCAAAAGCCTCGACAAGGCATTTCATGTACTCTTCCCTCGAATCTTTTTTCTTCTTTGGTTTAGGAGAATCATGACGCACCTTACGCTTCCCAGTCGCATTTGAGCATGGATCAGGTGTGCTGTTTTCACCCCCACCTAAAGTGGCTTCCAAATGATCATCAGAAGATGAATTAGCATCCTCGATGCCAGGAACAAGGGTTCTTTCATTTGTGCAGACAATGGGTCCAAACATAACCTTTAGCTCGTCCTCATTCTCTAGGGGGGGCTATTTTGAACATAATACAACCTGGCATTGCCTGCACCAAATGGTAGTTCCTAGTTTTAGATGGCCAATACTATTGTTAGTCTAGGAAAAAAAGATCTACTTACTTCATTTTGCTTGGCCCACCACTCATCTGGCGCACTGATTGAACCAGTATGAGGGTCTCGACCAAGACCTGTAGCCCTTTCATTAAGAGTTTTCCACTGGGTAAACATTCTCTTCAACGAATCCCACCTATTCTTCATTTGATCCCTTGTGTACGTGCGACCAGTGCGTTCCTTAAACTTTCTTATCAGGTTAGCATACCCTTCGGCGTTTAGGAATTGTTGTGGCCTGTTCCGTGCATTGACCTCTTCTACACATATTTCTGTGTAAATTTTTGTTGCTCTACTATCCCACTTAGCAATCACTTTGCCAGACTTGTCCATCTAGTGACAAATAGTGTACATGATTGAAAAAACGTATTCAAGTTTCAGTAACTACGACAACATAAATAACAGGGAACTGACCATAATGAAATAAAGTAGTACCATAAGCAGTCACATTCGTTTGTCATAATTACATAAAGCGAGTGACGAAATGAAAGTGCTGCTGAACACAAAAGCACAACGAACAGATTTCAAAGTCCCATTGACCAAAAGCCTGATCTATCCCAGTCGCACTACTAACACCTTACTGTAACATGATCCAAGTTAAACTTCATTGTCACTAAACGATGGCATCTGGTCGGAGTCATATTCAACACCCCAGAAGTTTGCAAAGTGCTCAGCAAAGTCCCAATCCGGACTAAGGTACTCCTCAGCTGGGGGTGGTGAGGACAAGGCAGACGGTTCATAGCTCCTGTCCGCAGGGTTGTTTACGTTGTTCACGTTGTCCAATTTTTCTTGCAACACCAGAGAGTCTTGATCAAGCATGCAAGCAATGTCCTCCAATGCTACACGTAATTTGGTAGCCTCAAAAGAGGTCAACCCGCGTCCTGGACGAATAGTTTCACGAGCTACGGAAAAAATCTTGTCCGCAATCTCTTGCATCCTTCCAATTGCCTTGTCGGCTATGGAGTCTGCTGAATCCATCTGATGTGGATTAAGGTGGTTAGTGAACTAGACAGTACGACAATGAACTTACATCCATTCAGATACTCTACCAAATTTGGGTTGAAGCTATAATCATAAAGATAATGAGGTTGGCAATCATGGAGTGTCTCCCTCAACCCTTAATAGGAGGGATAGAACATATCAATGGATTGGAGTTAACCGGGAACAATATTTGGTAATCTCTTCTGTATTCAAAATAATAACATCCCCCCCACAAACAATGTTTTAGTTCTCTTATCCTAACCGTGGACTCATTGTTCAGGTGTACTGACAAAGAATGAACTAAAACAAGCCATGGATCCACGTTATTGGAACACATACACAGCATGTATGGTGACCAATAAGTCAACCACAAATTGATTTGCACGGTACCTTTGCTTGACTGGAGGTTGCAACCGAAGTCCTCGAATCCCAGATGATCTTGGAACCGAACACCTTCAAGTCGAAGTGATACGAAAATCTGTAGGCGGCAATGAAGAAAAATGTTCTGTTAGTATGTGGTTGATGACAGTGGACCTACTGGACATGAGGGGGAGGGGTGTCGCGGGATCGAGGATGAACCCTAGCAACACGACATCACAGCGGGGTGGGTAAGGATGGACGCGAGGTGCACCGTACCTTACGAAGATGCAGACGCGATGGTTGGGACGACGCGGAACCTTGACGACGGAGCAAGGGCGGCGGCGTCACTGCGGCAACCATACGGACAGAGGAAAAGGGTGAAGGAAACGCGGCAATGCGAGGAGAAGACGGTGGGGACGACAATGGGAGGAGGGATCCGTACCTGTGTACACCAGCGGCGATGCGTGTGGTGCGGACCGGCGGCGCTCCGTTCGGTTCGCAGCGGCGGCGGAGGAGCGTTCGAGGGAACCCTATGCTAACTGCGCGCGGCTTCGGACGGAAGCCAACTGAGCGGCGCTTCGCGAGGTAAGTGGGCGGGCGGCTTCTTACCCAATCGCTTCGCCCAGAAGCCGCGCGAGAAGTTGGGCGTTTGGTTTCAGCTTCAGCTTCTAGCGGCCAGAAGCCGCCCAGAAGCTGAACCAAACAGCCACATTGTCTGGGCGTGGGCGACTTTGGCAGGGCTGTGGGGCATGGCGTGGGGTACAGGCTACTGGGACGTGGGCACTAGCCACTGGGCACAACGCGCTAGCGCTACTGCTCGGCCTACGGGCTAGCGCAGGGCTAGAAAAAGAGCTCGAAGCTTGCGAGCCGGCTCGAGCTCGAAGCAGCTCACGAGCCTCGAGCGAGCCGAATCGAGCCAGGTTTTCGAGCTTGTTGAGACAACGAGTCAAGTCGCTCCGACTCACGAGCTGCACAAAATTAATCAACCTACAATAATGACGGATATTAGATAATTTTATAGATATTTGACTTGTTTCTTAGTCTTTAATGATGTATATATGACAATTATAATTTAGATTACTTGTAATGTCGGGTTATGATTATTTATTTCATATTTTTACACTATTAATTAACTATGTAATACAATATTAGTTTTAAGGTGTAGCTCACGAGCCCAGTCGAGCTCGGCTCAGCTCGTTTCCAGCCCTAGGCTAGCGAGCTGGTGGCCTGCTACTGCTAGTGCGCGCGGGAGTTGGGATATTTCGGGTTAAATGGGTAATTCACGTACCGCAGACTATTACCCGATTAGGCCCGAACTAAATTCGGATTTCCAGTTTCAATACCCGCTGAAACTATTTGGGTATCGGGTTTCGGGCTAAATGGGTACGGGTTCAGGTATTTTGGATTTTGGGCTTCGGGCTCGGGTTTTATGTCCAGATCTATCTAGAGTAACTATTGTTCGTACATGCTTATCTCTAGTAAGTGCATGAATGTTTATCTCTTATACATATTTATTAGCGTGTCGGTACCCTGAAACTGGGGTACCCTCTTCTACTATACCAAAGTCAGATACCTGCGTGGTTACTTATAACCGCGCACTAAGAAACTGAGTAGCCGGGCACATGGGTCCATACCCGTATGATGGGACCATTGGTCTTGGGACCCACTCCCCGCTCGGGGACAAGTCCGGTACCGCCATGTGCCCGCGGGTAAAACCCCTATAGGGTGCGGGTTTGGTTGTGCGTCTGTACCCGTGGGTATGGGTGTGGGTTTGATTCTAAACCCGACGGATTTTTTCTCACGGGTGTCAAAATAGTATACCCATGCATGCAAATCCACGTACCCGCAATGGCATATATATATATATATATGTGTGTGTGTGTGTATATATATACATGTATATTTATATGTGTCTATAAATATATGTATATATAGATGATATATATAAATATGTGTATAATTATGTGCCCGCGGGTATACCCGCAGGTTTATGGAAACCGTGGATCGCGGGTATGGGTAGCATACTATACTCGTCATGGGTAATGGGGTACGAGTGCGGGTTTAGTATTAAACTCACCGATACGGGTTTGAAAACCCTCTACCCATGGGTTTCAAACCCGTTGCCATCCCTACACGTGTCCCAGGGGTGGAACTGCTCACTTACTACTATTATGAGTCCCCCCACAGGCGGATCCCGCACCACCACGTGTGCCATCTGGACTCCTGGCAGGGGGCAGGTCTTAAAGCCAGCATGCGCTCTTGGCCCCCACTCTCCGCTCAGGTAGAGGTCCAAAGCTGCCACGTGGCTCGTCGGCGCGTGGCACAAGCCTTCGGCTGGAAGCAAGCTCATCCGCTCACATTTAATGCAGGAGGCTGAGGCATGCCCTAGTGTGCATAGGGCATGGTCATGCTTTTGTTAGGCTGCACGAGCCCGAATGACCGCTCCGCGCGTTAATGAGAGCACCTATAGTGGGGGGTGAATAGGTGATCCTGTAAAAATATTTTAACAAAACAAACTTGGACTACTATTGGATTAGTGAAAGCTAAAGCCAAGTTCGAGAGAGAAGTACAAGCGGTGTAAACTTCTTCACTTAATTGCTCTTCACAAGATGCGTATTAAACTTAGAGCAATTATGCAAGTGAGGTGAATAGAAGTAAAGAGAATCGCGTAAGAATAAAGACAAGTGACACAACGATTTTGTCCCGTGGTTTGGCCAAGTAGAACACTTGCCTACTCCACGTTGTGGCGTCCCAACGGACGAGGGTTGCACTCAACTCCTTTCAAGTGATCCAAAGATCAACTTGAATACCACAGTTCTCTTTATCTCAAGTATATCCCTTTGTGAGGAATCTCCAGACTTTGGAGTCTCTCACGCCTTACATAGATGGTCTCAAATGAACACAAGCATAAGGGGGGAACAACAACACACACAAGAGCAAGAGTTGCAGCAGCAACACACACAAGACAAGAACAAGCACACGAAAGCAGCACAGCGGAGTTACAGCTCAGAAAAGTGTTCAAATCTCTATCACGATGAACCAAATGTGTGAATGCGAGGTCTCGACGTCTTAGGATGTTCAATGGTTGCTTGGTGTACTGTTCCATGCACCTAGGGGTCCCTTTTATAGCCCTAAGGCAGCTGGGAGCCGTTGGAGCTCCATTTGGAAGGTCATAGTTGCTTTCTGTCCGTGGGCGCACCGGACAGTCCGGTGCACCACCGGACAGTGAACGATGCGCGATTTCCTTCCTTTTCTGGCGAAGCCGGCCGTTGCAGTCATCAGACAGTCCGGTGTGACCTTCCGACCGTTGATGAAGTCCATGTGTCGCCCGCTGATCGCGCGGCCGACCGTTGGTGTGGGCACGACTGACTCACCGGACAGTCCGGTAAATTATAGTCGTGGTGCTCTTAGTTTTTCCTGAGAGCGGCCAGTTCACCGGGGCGTCAGTCTGGGCACGGGACACTGCCGGTGCACACCGGACAGTCTGGTGCACCGCAATCTATTGCAGGTTTGGCTAGGCGTAGCCAAACTTCTCCAATCTGATTTCTTTTGATTTGACAAAGTTCCTAGCAC
Organism: Zea luxurians; assembly: GCA_029449295.1. Lineage (NCBI taxonomy): Eukaryota > Viridiplantae > Streptophyta > Magnoliopsida > Poales > Poaceae > Zea > Zea luxurians. The sequence goes on from JAOPSE010000010.1 coordinate 41,133,760, forward strand.
TTATAATAATATGTTAGTACCAAAAACATTTCACTAAGGCTAGAGTCATACCTTGATTTTCCATTTGCATCTCTTTGACACTTAGCACAAAACAATATGTGTTGAGCATCTAATCACCAAAACATTTATAGAAATGACCCAAGGGCACATTTCCCTTTCGGTTACCAAGGCAAATAATGTTGTCGGCTCACAGTGTGCTGACAGACCGTACAGTAAGTCGCGTGTTACCAAGGCAGTCCATTGTGTCTCAGTGTCGCGCGCATGGGCGGTGCCATCATGAGCAGTCGTTACCTCGGACAGGACGCACGTGGGTCATTCGCATTAACTCCACCGCACATCAGCATGGCCGACCCTACATACGTTAGCATACCAGACTTCACTTCATAGTCGACTCGAGCCGGCAGACAAGGTGAAGGCACATCTGGTTAGAAAATCCGCACAACGACAGAGAGGGAAGATATCCATCTACCACAACATTTAAGGCTCCATGATGTACATTACTTAACACTAGTTCGTTGGGCCCATCTGTCGGGGCTCAGCACCTATGTATGTGCCCCCTTGGACTATAAAAGGGAGGGCACATGGGATGCAAAAGGGACATTTGGACTCTTACGCAGACTTCTCCATACTCAAGCAATACAACTCGCAATGGAGTAGGGTATTACGCTCTGGCGGCTCAAACCACTCTAAAACTCTTATGTTCTTGTGTTCTTGCATCTCCACAGGTAAACCCTAGGTTGCCCCTTATTCTTAGGATTAGGTGGGTGTATTCCACCACCCGACTGGAGTTTACTCTCCGACATTTGACGCGCCATATGGGGGCATTTAGCTTAGGTTTTCTGCATGTTTTCTCTGCTTGACATGATGGTGCGAATTGTCAAGCATCTCAACTCTTCCTACTCCAATGACATTCAGATGGGGTAGGGAGTGGTATCATATGGGGTCGTACTGAAACACTAGAGCATGTACTGGGGCACGTCCGCTGCTCGGTCCTCATATGGCGGTCGAGCAGCACTCGAGGTCTTTCCGCCAGCGTCAGCGTGAGGCATCGCCCTCCGAGCGCTCACCCTCTGTGAGGGCACGCGGACTGAGGACGTGTGGGAAAAGTTCGACCGCAAACATGTGGGCAAGGATGCCCGCATCTCCTTAGAGAGGGCGTGAGAGCGCCGCCAAAACATAGTGGGATGAAACCTCGATGCAGACTTCAGTGCAGGCTCGTGGGTAAAGTGTGCAACCTCTGCAGAGTTGTAGGAAATATGACGCCTAAGAGGGGGTGAATTAGGACTTCTAAAAACTTTCTCTAAACTACGCCACAAGTAAATCCCTAGAGCAAAACTTATGCAAATAAACAATCTAGAATGTGCAAACTAGGTTTTGTCTTAGTGTTGCTATCTCTACCTAAGTTTTAATCCTAAATAATCTAACTAGAAAGACAAGATTGAAACTTAAATACTTAAAATAAATGCGGAAGGTAAAGAGTAAGGTAGAGATGCAAACTCTCATGGATGACGCCAGTATTTTTACCGAGGTATCCGAAACCATACAAGGTTTTGACTAATACTCATTGGTGCCCCTACGCAAAGGGAAGCCCACATGAGGCCAAGCACCTCGGTCGGGTAACTCCGTAGAGAGCCGCGGGCCTTCTCCACGCGCAAGTGGTGCTCCGCTACCGGCTCCTCTCGGACGCTCCCCACCGTCTCCACTATTGAGCTTCCGGCCGAAACACCGCGGGCCTCGTTCCCTCTGGTACATGGTGGCGTCCATGACACAAACTCGGTTGTCACTGTCTCGTAAGACTCTCGCCCCACTCAGTACAATTACAATGGCTCGCACAAGAGCCGAGGGGTTGTGTGGTTTTTCTTAACTCAGTCAACTAACTAGGATTCACCTAGAGCAAGCGCTAATGCGGTCTAACCAACATAAACACTTCGCAAAGCACCTACGCTAATCACCGAGTGATTCTATTAAGCACTTGGTGTTTGAGCACTTGGAAATGTCTACAATATGCCTTTGTATGTTGCTTAGGCTCACACACCTCCGAATGGCCGGTTGGGGGGTTTTATAGCCTCCCCCACAATTATATCCGTTGGACAGAAGCAGTAGCTTTATGTCGACGGGCGCACTGGACAGTCCGGTGCCCACCGAACATGCACTGTTTGTGACACCCCAGTGTCACCTAGGGTTTCTTCTTAGAGCTGACTCAAAACCATTACCACATGTAAACCAAATTGAGGAATGAACATCACAAATTAAGAACAAAGGTTTAAGTAAGTATTTTTCATCTTAAGAAATTCTCCTTAATCATGCCATGCACCTCAAGGTAAGAAGAACTCACAAACCCTAAATAATCCTAAGTGGGCCATTTAAGCACATAAAGGGAATTGGAGAAAAGACTTGGGAAAAATACAATATTTTGATATGAACCAAATAACAAAGTTCTAGTGCACTAAATAACCTACAAAATATAGTAAGGAAGTTTGGCCATTTGAATTTTCCAAAATCCCCAAATCAGCCCATGAACTAAGGCCATATGGGAAAATTCAGAAATCAGAAATCTGAATTTGAGAACCCTTTCCCAAGTTCAGATGTGTTCCCTGTCTTCCAGAGCTCGAATCCATAAAGTCCAAATATCAAGGTGGCGCCAAATTTCCTTCAACATGCTCTGGTAAAGTTTGAACTCAAACAAAAACCGTTTGACACGATTTTGGCGTAGTTTGTTCTCGGGACTCGGCTGTCTGACACTAGCGACTTGGCGACGTTACAACTCCGTGTCCCTAGCCTAAAACCGCGCAACATCCACACACAAACGATAAAGCACAGTCAGGGGAACAAATCCTTCACATCGATCTTTCCCAAATTCGCAAAGATATGCGCCCAATCGGCGTTAGAACACGGGCAGAAGCAACAGCTCCACGTGTTCGACCACGGCTGACACGCCCGGTTCACGCCAGTTCGCGCACCCGCGCCCAGCCGTGCATGCCCGCGCGCCCTCGCCGGTCCATGCCCGCCCGTGCACCGTGCCGTGCCAATAAAGCAGCTCAAGGCCTCGGCCGTACCTCCCCACGCGCTCTTGGTCCTACCCAAGTCGGAGTTCACCGGACCTCGCCTCGAGCACGCCGCGCCACCGCCCGCCAAGCCACCCGAGCCTCGGCCACCGTGGCCAGCTCACTCCAGCCACCCCCGGGATGCGCCAGTCACTCGATTAGCTTCGCCAGAGGCCCGTAAAGCTTCCCAAGTCCTCATACCCGGCAAAGCCTCACCGGAGACCCCAGATCACCCTCGCTGGACTTCGGTCACCCACCGCCGCGCGTGAACCAAACTAACCAGTAAGCCATTTTCTAATTCCTCGCATCCACGTCTTCCCTAGCATCCAGTGAAGCTCTCTAACCCGTTCAATTGGACTATCGCGCCGTGAGTAGGCCGGATTCCTCGCCGCCGACGAGCTCCCCTGCCTGCGCGCGTGGACCGACCTACTCCGACCACCATCGCCGACGATCCGCACCTCGACATGATCGCCAGAGACCCCTGGACCTCGTCCGACCCTTCACCGGAGCAACCTCGCCACCGATAAGCCCCTCCGCCCTTTTCTTCCACCGCGGTCACTGTACCATTAGGGGAAGGATCGCAGGTTCGATTTATCAGAAACCTAGGGGGTTTTCTGCAGAGTCAGAGACTCAGGTGAATAGTAAACCGAGGACTTGTCTGTAATACACTTAGAACCTTTCGTCAGGGACCCAGATGCAAAAACCATTTTTCCCTTAAACCGTTTCTGTTTATTCTTTTTAAATTAAGCAGAGAACTTAGGAAATTTGTATCTTGAGAAATGTTTAACCAAATTTAGTCAAACCAATTTTACTGGATTCAAAATATTATGAACTATTAAATAAAAATACTGAACTCTGTGCTTTCTGTTTTAAATTTTAGAGTTTGGAATTAAATAATGAAACTGTCCAAACCTTATTAAAATGAAGAAAAATAGTTATGCTTCTGTACTAGACTTAAGAAAATTTGTAGAAGTCCAAACCCAACTTAGACACTGTATAAAAATATTAAGCACCCCAGTATTAAATATTTAATCAGGGTTATCTATTAAAAGCCATAATTGCTCAAAACTTAGGAAAATGAGAAAGGCACTAGAAATAATGAACAGTGCATAAAAATATTTTTCCTAGTCCACTTAAGTAATGAAGAATCTAGGAAAAATAAAAGGAACCCTAGTCCAGAACAAATTCAAGGTGAAATGTTTTATTAGACACTAATAAAACTAGAAAGGCCATTATTAAAAATATAAGAACAATTTCAAAATTGGTAATAAAAATTCAGTAGACTCCTAACCACTAGGACATTACTACAAAAATGATAAACACCCAATCCCATCATCTTAAGTGGGTTGAACAAATAAAACTTGATATTGAGCCATATTCCAATTAAATCATAAGTAAGCAAAAAGATGTGCAACAATGGGCAAATAAATTTTTACCAGATTATTAATGAAGTAGGCCATCAGAGAAAAATGCAAAACCTATTCAAAACTACAAAATAACACCCATTACCCCTGCTTCATGAAAAGGCCATTTAATTCAAGAAATTCCTACCACCCTTTCCTTAAGCAAAAAGTTACCAAATTCTAGAATGATTACTCTTGCGTAAAGAAGAAGATAGGAAAAAATAGAAATATGTTGTTTGATATTTTTCAAGTATAGTGGTAGTAGAAAGCACCCCTTTGGTTAGAAACTTTAGAAAATCATAGTAAAATAACTAATAAGTATTAATGGTTGAAAATTTGTACAAAACCATGTTATTACATCTAGATGTCAGCAAAAATAAGTCTTAGAAGAATAACCCAATGTTAAAGGACGTTGTAGTTCAAAACACCCCCTTTGCCCTAACACTTGATAATTTTGTACAGAGAGAATCCCACACTCTGTAAACGCCAAATTTTAAGACAGAGAGTTATACACCAGTGAGAAGACACTGTAAGTTTTGCAGAATTTTTGGAAATTTATTAAGCTATCTTGTAGTTCAAACCCACCTTAAAGGCATAAAGGAAAAAGGAAAAGAAGAGATAAATTAGAAGGAATAATGAATCTCACCCCCAATGAATTCAGCTAGAAATCTTAATAAACTTTCACTAAGGCATTAAAAGGAAATCAGTGGAACACTAAAATAAACTTACCAATTAGCTTAACCAAACTTGACCCTAAATTGCTAAGTGTACCACAAAATATCCAGTAGTAAGATTAAGCTCTACCTTATTAATTTGATCATCCACCATCAAATTTTAATTGCTAAATTGCATATCATGCCATGCATATATCTTACTCAGTGTATTCATTAAATTGCAATCTCACTGACGGAGAGTACGTGCTCATCCCTGAGCAAGGAGCTGTCCACGAGGAAGACCAGGAGCAAGCTCCCGAGACTGCCATCGAGGATCTCCCCGCAGCCCCAGCATTTGAAGGCAAGCCCCAGTTTTATGCATAACCATTTATATATGCTATTTTACTACACTTAATGTTTGTAGGCTTGTACCGTGCACTTAAGTGTAGGAGTTGCTTGAAACCCTTAGTTGCATGAATTCAGGATTCCTTTTTGAGATGGATACTAGTATGCTAGTGTCGGTGTTTCGACCCCGGGGGGTCCCTAGACCGACGAGTAAATTGTCGCTGCGTGCCCCAGTCCAGATGGGTCGGCGCGAGACGGAACACAAGGAGGGGAAAATCGCGGCTTCGTGTTGTCCTGCGCCCAGGGTGGATGCGCTTGCAGTAGGGGGTTACAAGCGTTCACGAGGGAGAGAGAGAGAGAGAGCCTGTCTGTTAGCCCGTCCTCCCGCGCGGCCACCCCCTCGTACGAGGGCCCTGGACCTTCCTTTTATAGATGTAAGGAGAGGGTCCAAGTGTACAATGGGGGGTGTAGCAATATGCTAACGTGTCCGGCAGAGAGGAGCCAGAGCCCTATGTACATGCCAACGTGGCTGTCAGAGAGGTGCTAGTGCCCTGCGCATGTGATGTTGTGGCCGTCGGAGGAGCGCTTGAGCCCTGTAGAAGCACAGCTGCCGGGGCTGTCGGGACCTTGCTAACGTCTCCTTGCTTCCGTAGGGGGCTGAGAACCACCGTCGTCATGGGAGCACACAGGGTGCCATCATTACTTGTTTACCGGGGCGAGCCAGATGGGACGCCGGTCTTGTTCCCCGTAGCCTGAGCTAGCTAGGGGTAGGGTAATGATGTACCCCCCTGTGGCATGGTCGGTCTGAGCCCAAGGTCAGGCAAGGCGGTGACTCCTCCGAGGTCGAGGCTGAGGCCGAGCCCTGGGGTCGGGCGAGGCGGAGACCGTTGAAAGTCGCCTAGAGGGGGGGTGAATAGGGCGAAACTGAAATTTGCAAAGTTAATCACAACTATAAGCCGGGTTAGCGTTAGAAATATAATCAAGTCCGCGAGAGAGGGTGCAAAACAAATCGCAAGCGAATAAGGAGTGTGACACGTGAATTTGTTTTACCGAGGTTCGGTTCTCGCAAACCTACTCCCCGTTGAGGTGGTCATAAAGACCGGGTCTCTTTCAACCCTTTCCCTCTTTCAAACGGTCCCTCGGACCGAGTGAGCTTTCTCTTCTCAACTTAACCGGGAACAAAACTTCCCCGCAAGGACCACCACACAATTGGTGTCTCTTGCCTTGGTTACAAGTGAGTATTGATCACAAGAAAGAATGAGAAAGAAGAAAGCAATCCAAGCACAAGAGCTCAAAAGAACACAACAAATCACTCTCTCTAGTCACTAAAGCTTTTGTGGGATTGGGAGAGGATTTGATCACTTGGGTGTGTCTTGTATTGAATGCCTAGCTCTTGTAAGTAGTTAGAAGTGTGAAAACTTGGATGACTTGAATGTGGGGTGGTTGGGGGTATTTATAGCCCCAACCATCAAACTAGCCGTTTGGTGGGGTTGTCTGTCGCATGGTGCACCGGACAGTTCGGTGCACACCGGACAGTGTCCGGTGCGCCAGCCACGTCACCAGGCCGTTGGGTTCCGACCGTTGGAGCTCTGACTGCTGGGCCCACTTGGATGTCCGGTGGCACACCGGACATGCACTGTAGAGTGTCCGGTGCGCCACTTCGCGCGTGCCTGACTTCTGCGCGCTGTGACGCGCATTTAATGCCTCTGCAGGTGATCGTTGGCGCCGAATAGCCGTTGCTTCACTGGCTCACCGGACAGTCCGGTGTACACCGGACATGTCCGGTGAATTATAGCGGAGCAAATTCCCGAAGCTGGCGAGTTCCTGAGACGCTCTTCCTTGGAGCACCGGACACTGTCCGGTGTACACCGGACAGTCCGGTGAATTATAGCGGAGCGCCTCTAGATTTTCCCGAAGGTGAGGAGTTCAGTGTGAAGTCCCCTGGTGCACCGGACACTGTCCGGTGGCACACCGGACAGTCCGGCGCGCCAGACCAGGGCACACTTCAGTTATCCCTTTGCTCTTTTGTTGAACCCAATTCTTTGTCTTTTTATTGGCTAAGTGTGAACCTTTAGCACCTGTATAACTTATACACTAGAGCAAACTAGTTAGTCCAATTATTTGTGTTGGGCAATTCAACCACCAAAATCAATTAGGAACTAGGTGTAAGCCTAATTCCCTTTCAATCTCCCCCTTTTTGGTGATTGATGCCAACACAAACCAAAGCAAGTATAGAAGTGCATAATTGAACTAGCTTGCATAATATAAGTGCAAAGGTTGCTTGGAATTGAGCCAATATAAATACTTATAATATATGCATGGATTGTTTCTTCATTTCTAACATTTTGGACCACACTTGCACCACATGTTTTGTTTTTGCAAATTATTTTGTAAATCCTTTTCAAAGTTCTTTTGCAAATAGTCAAAGGTAAATGAATAAGATTTTGCGAAGCATTTTCAATATTTGAAATTTTCTTCCCCTGTTTCAAATGTTTTTCCTTTGACTAAACAAAACTCCCCCTAAACGAAATCATCCTCTTAGTGTTCAAGAGGGTTTTGATATATCAATTTTGAAATACTACTTTCTCCCCCTTTTGAACATAATAGGATACCAATTTGAAATTTCCAATTGAAAATCATTTTTTTTAAAATTAGGTGGTGGTGCGGTCCTTTTGCTTTGGGCTAATACTCTCTCCCCCTTTGGCATGAATCGCCAAAAATGGAGTCATTAGAGCCCTTAGAATTACTCTCTCCCTCTTTGGTCATAAATAAATGAGTGAAGATTATACCAAAGACGGAGTCCTTTTCTCTACCAAAGATGGAGAGTTGCTCGGAGTGACGGCGAAGGATGAGTTACGGAGTGGAAGCCTTTGTCTTCGCCGAAGACTCCAATTCCCTTTCAATATACCTATGACTTGGTTTGAAATAGACTTGAAAACACATTAGTCATAGTACATAAAAGAGACATGATCAAAGGTATATAAAAGAGCTATGTGTGCAAATCAACAAAAGAAGTTCCTAGAATCAAGAATATTTAGCTCATGCCTAAGTTTGTTAAAAGTTTGTTCATCAAGAGGCTTGGTGAAGATATCGGCTAATTGATCTTTAGTATTAATGTATGAAATCTCGATATCTCCCTTTTGTTGGTGATCCCTTAAAAAGTGATACCGAATGGCTATGTGTTTAGTGCGGCTATGCTCAACGGGATTATCCGCCATGCGGATTGCACTCTCATTATCACATAGAAGAGGAACTTTGGTTAGTTTGTAACCGTAGTCCCTAAGGGTTTGCCTGATCCAAAGTAGTTGCGCGCAACAATGTCCTGCGGCAATGTACTCGGCCTCGGCGGTAGAAAGAGCTACGGAATTTTGCTTCTTTGAAGCCCAAGACACCAAGGATCTTCCCAAGAACTGGCAAGTCCCAGATGTGCTCTTTCTATTGATTTTACACCCTGCCCAATCGGCATCTGAATAACCAATTAAATCAAAAGTGGATCCCCTAGGATACCAAAGCCCAAACTTAGGAGTATAAACTAAATATCTCAAGATTCGTTTTACGGCCGTAAGGTGAGCTTCCTTAGGGTCGGCTTGGAATCTTGCACACATGCATACGGAAAGCATAATATCCGGTCGAGATGCACATAAATAGAGTAAAGAGCCAATCATCGACCGGTATACCTTTTGATCCACGGACTTACCTTCCGTGTCGAGGTCGAGATGCCCATTAGTTCCCATGGGTGTCTTGATGGGTTTGGCATCCTTCATTCCCAACTTGCTTAGAATATCTTGAGTATACATCGTTTGGCTTAGGAAGGTGCCTTCTTGGAGTTGCTTCACTTGAAATCCTAAGAAGTACTTCAACTCCCCCATCATAGACATCTCGAATTTTTGTGTCATGATCCTACTAAATTCTTCACATGTAGACTCGTTAGTAGACCCAAATATAATATCATCAACATAAATTTGGCATACAAACAAGTCATTTTCAAGAGTTTTAGTGAAGAGTGTAGGATCGGCCTTTTCGACTTTGAATCCATTAGTGATAAGGAAATCTCTAAGGCATTCATACCATGCTCTTGGGGCTTGCTTGAGCCCATAAAGCGCCTTAGAGAGTTTATAAACATGGTTAGGGTACTCACTATCTTCAAAGCCGGGAGGTTGCTCAACATAGACCTCTTCCTTGATAGGTCCATTGAGGAAGGCACTCTTCACGTCCATTTGATAAAGCTTGAAGCCATGGTAAGTAGCATAGGCCAATAATATACGAATTGACTCAAGCCTAGCTACGGGTGCATAGGTTTCACGGAAATCCAAACCTTCGACTTGGGAGTATCCCTTGGCCACAAGTCGGGCTTTGTTCCTTGTCACCACACCATGCTCATCTTGCTTGTTGCGGAACACCCATTTGGTTCCTACAACATTTTGATTAGGACGTGGAACTAAGTGCCATACCTCATTCCTAGTGAAGTTGTTGAGCTCCTCTTGCATCGCCACCACCCAATCCGAATCTTGAAGTGCTTCCTCTACCCTATGTGGCTCAATAGAGGAAACAAAAGAGTAATGCTCACAAAAATGTGCAACATGAGATCTAGTAGTTACCCCCTTATGAATGTCGCCTAGGATGGTGTCGACAGGGTGATCTCGTTGGATTGCTTGGTGGACTCTTCGGTGTGGCGACCTTGGTTCTTCATCCTCCTTGTCTTGATCATTTGCATCTCCCCCTTGATCATTGCCATCATCTTGAGGTGGCTCATTTGCTTGATCTTCTCCTTCATCAACTTGAGCCTCATCCTCATTTTGAGTTGGTGGAGATGCTTGCGTGGAGCAGGATGGTTGATCTTGTGCATTTGGAGGCTCTTCGGATTCCTTTGGACACACATCCCCAATGGACATGTTCCTTAGCGCGATGCACGGAGCCTCTTCATCACCTATCTCATCAAGATCAACTTGCTCTACTTGAGAGCCGTTAGTTTCATCAAACACAACGTCACAAGAAACTTCAACTTGTCCAGAGGACTTGTTAAAGACTCTATATGCCCTTGTGTTTGAATCATATCCTAGTAAAAAGCCTTCTACAGTCTTAGGAGCAAATTTAGATTTTCTACCTCTTTTAACAAGAATAAAGCATTTGCTACCAAATACTCTAAAATATGAAATATTGGGCTTTTTACCGGTTAGGAGTTCGTATGATGTCTTCTTGAGGATTCGGTGTAGATATAACCGGTTGATGGCGTAGCAAGCGGTGTTGACCGCCTCGACCCAAAACCGATCCGACGTCTTGTACTCATCAAGCATGGTTCTTGCCATGTCCAATAGAGTTCTATTCTTCCTCTCCACTACACCATTTTGTTGAGGGGTGTAGGGAGAAGAGAACTCATGCTTGATGCCCTCCTCCTCAAGGAAGTCTTCAATTTGAGAGTTCTTGAACTCCATCCCGTTGTCGCTTCTAATCTTTTTGATCCTCAAGCCGAACTCATTTTGAGCCCGTCTCAAGAATCCTTTTAAAGTCTCTTGAGTATGAGATTTTTCCTGCAAAAAGAATACCCAAGTGAAGCGAGAATAATCATCCACAATAACTAGACAGTACTTACTTCCGCCGATGCTTATGTAAGCGATCGGGCCGAATAGATCCATATGTAGGAGCTCCAGTGGCCTGTCGGTCGTCATGATGTTCTTGTGTGGATGATGGGCACCAATTTGCTTCCCTGCTTGGCATGCGCTGCAGATCCTGTCTTTCTCAAAATGAACATTGGTTAATCCTAAAATGTGCTCTCCCTTTAGAAGCTTATGAAGATTCTTCATCCCAACATGGGCTAGTCGGCGGTGCCAGAGCCAACCCATGTTAGTCTTAGCAATTAAGCATGTGTCGAGTTCAGCTCTATTAAAATCTACTAAGTATAGCTGACCCTCTAACACACCCTTAAATGCTACTGAATCATCACTTCTTCTAAAGACAGTGACACCTACATTAGTAAAGAGACAGTTGTAGCCCATTTTGCATAATTGAGATACAGAAAGCAAATTGTAATCTAATGAATCTACAAGAAAAACATTGGAAATAGAATGGTCAGGAGATATAGCAATTTTACCCAATCCTTTGACCAAACCTTGATTTCCATCCCCGAATGTGATCGCTCTTTGGGGATCTTGGTTTTTCTCATAGGAGGAGAACATTTTCTTCTCCCCTGTCATATGGTTTGTGCACCCGCTGTCGATGATCCAACTTGAGCCCCCGGATGCATAAACCTACAAAACATGTTTAGTTCTTGACTTTAGGTACCCAAATGGTTTTGGGTCCTTTGGCATTAGAAACAAGAACTTTGGGTACCCAAACACAAGTCTTTGATCCCTTGTGCTTGCCCCCAACATATTTGGCAACTACCTTGCCGGATTTGTTAGTTAAAACATAAGATGCATCAAAAGTTTTAAATGAAATGTCATGGTCATTTGATGCACTAGGAGTTTTCTTAGGCAACTTAGCACGGGTTGGTTGCCTAGAGCTAGATGTCTCACCCTTATACATAAAAGCATGGTTAGGGCCAGAGTGAGACTTCCTAGAATGAATTCTCCTAATTTTGCTCTCGGGATAACCGGCAGGGTACAAAATGTAACCCTCGTTATCCTGAGGCATGGGAGCCTTGCCCTTAACAAAATTAGACAATTTTTTAGGAGGGGCATTAAGTTTGACATTGCCTCCCTGTTGGAAGCCAATGCCATCCTTAATGCCAGGGTGTCTCCCTCTATAGAGCATGCTTCTAGCAAATTTAATTTTTTCGTTCTCTAAGTCATGCTCGGCAATTTTAGCATCTAATTTTGCTATATGATCATTTTGTTGTTTAATTAAAGCCATGTGATCATGTATAGCATTGATATCAACATCTCTACATCTAGTACAAATAGAAGTGTGCTCAACGGTAGATGTAGAGGGTTTGCAAGATTTCAATTCTACAACCTTAGCATGCAATATATCATTTTTAGTTCTAAGGTCGGAAATAGTAACATTGCAAACATCAAGATCTTTAGCCCTAGTAATTAATTTCTCATTTTCAATCCTAAGGCTAGCAAGAGATATGTTCAATTCTTCAATCCTAGCAAGCAAATCTTTATTATTTCTAGGATTGGGAATTGGAACATCACAAATATTAGAATCAACCTTAGCTAACAAATTAGCATTCTCATTTCTAAGGTTGTCTATAGTCTCATGGCAAGTGCTTAGCTCACTAGATAATTTCTCACATTTTTCAACTTCTAGAGCATAAGCATTTTTAACTTTAACATGCTTTTTGTTTTCCTTGATTAGGAAGTCCTCTTGGGAGTCCAAGAGATCATCCTTCTCATGAATGGCGCTAATTAATTCATTTAATTTCTCTTTTTGTTGCATGTTTAAGTTGGCAAAAAGAGTGCGCAAGTTATCTTCCTCATCACTAGCATTTTCATCACTAGAAGACTCATATCTAGTGGAGGATTTAGATTTAACCTTTTTATTTTTGTCGTCCTTTGCCATGAGGCACTTGTGGCCGACGTTGGGGAAGAGAAGTCCCTTGGTGACGGCGATGTTGGCGGCATCCTCGTCGTCGGAGGAGTCGCTAGAGCTTTCGTCGGAGTCCCACTCGCGACAAACATGGGCATCGCCGCCCTTCTTCTTGTAGTACCTCTTCTTTTCCATTCTTCTCCCCTTCTTGTCATCGCCCCTGTCACTGTCACTAGAAATAGGACATTTTGCAATAAAGTGACTGGGTTTACCACACTTGTAGCAAACCTTCTTGGAGCGGGGCTTGCAATCTTTCCCCCTCCTTTGCTTGAGGATTTGGTGAAAGCTTTTGATGACAAGCACCATTTCCTCGTTGTCGAGCTTAGAGGCGTCGATGGGTGTTCTACTCGATGTAGACTCCTCCTTCTTCTCTTCCATTGCTTTGAATGCGACCGGTTGAGCTTCGGACGTAGAAGGACCGTCAAGCTCGTTGATCTTCCGTGAGCCCTTGATCATAAATTCAAAGCTCACAAAATTCCTGATTACTTCCTCGGGAGTCATTAGTGTATATCTTGGATTGCCACGAATTAATTGTACTTGAGTAGGGTTAAGGAAAATAAGTGATCTTAAAATAACCTTAACCACCTCGTGGTCATCCCACTTTTTGCTCTCGAGGTTGCGCACTTGGTTCACCAAGGTTTTGAGCCGGTTGTACATATCTTGTGGCTCCTCCCCTTGGCGAAGACGGAAGCGACCGAGCTCCCCCTCGATCGTTTCCCGCTTGGTGATCTTGGTGAGTTCATCACCCTCGTGCGCGGTCTTGAGCACGTCCCAAACTTCCTTGTTGCTCTTTAATCCTTGCACCTTGTTGTACTCCTCCCTACTTAGAGAAGCGAGGAGTATGGTCGTTGCTTGGGAGTTGAAGTGCTCGATTTGGGCCACCTCGTCCTCATCATAATCCTCATCCCCGACGGATGGTACCTGTGCTCCAAACTCAACAACATTCCATATACTTTTGTGGAGTGAGGTTAGATGAAATTTCATTAAATCACTCCACCTAGCATAATCTTCACCGTCAAAGGTTGGCGGTTTGCCTAATGGAACGGAAAGCAATGGAGTATGTCTAGAGGTGCGAGGGTAGTGTAAGGGAATCTTACTAAACTTCTTGCGCTCATGGCACTTAGAAGTTACGGAGGGCGCGTCGGAGCCGGAGGTAGATGGTGATGAGGTGTCGGTCTCGTAGTAGACCACCTTCCTCATCTTCTTTTTCTTGTCCCCACTCCGATGCGACTTGTGGGAAGAGGCTTTCTTCTCCTTCCCCTTTCCCTTTTTGCGGGACTCTTCCGATGAAGCTTTCCCGTGGCTTGTAGCGGGCTTGTCGCCGGTCTCCATCTCCTTCTTGGCGTGTTCTCCCGACATCACTTCGAGCGGTTAGGCTCTAATGAAGCACCGGGCTCTGATACCAATTGAAAGTCTCCTAGAGGGGGGGTGAATAGGGCGAAACTGAAATTTGCAAAGTTAATCACAACTACAAGCCGAGTTAGCGTTAGAAATATAATCAAGTCCGCGAGAGAGGGTGCAAAACAAATCGCAAGCGAATAAGGAGTGTGACACATGGATTTGTTTTACCGAGGTTCGGTTCTCGCAAACCTACTCCCCATTGAGGTGGTCACAAAGACCGGGTCTCTTTCAACCCTTTCTCTCTCTCAAACGGTCCCTCGGACCGAGTGAGCTTTCTCTTCTCAACTTAACCGGGAACAAAACTTCCCCGCAAGGACCACCACACAATTGGTGTCTCTTGCCTTGGTTACAAGTGAGTATTGATCACAAGAAAGAATGAGAAAGAAGAAAGCAATCCAAGCGCAAGAGCTCAAAAGAACACAACAAATCACTCTCTCTAGTCACTAAAGCTTTTGTGGGATTGGGAGAGGATTTGATCACTTGGGTGTGTCTTGTATTGAATGCCTAGCTCTTGTAAGTAGTTGGAAGTGTGAAAACTTGGATGACTTGAATGTGGGGTGGTTGGGGGTATTTATAGCCCCAACCACCAAACTAGCCGTTTGGTGGGGCTGTCTATCGCATGGTGCATCGGACAGTGTCCGGTGCGCCAGCCACGTCACCAGGCCGTTGGGTTCCGACCGTTGGAGCTCTGACTGCTGGGCCCGCCTGGATGTCCGGTGGCACACCGAACATGCACTGTAGAGTGTCCGGTGCGCCACTTCGCGCGTGCCTGACTTCTGTGCGCTCTGGCACGCATTTAATGCCTCTGCACGTGATCATTGGCGCCGAATAGCCGTTGCTCCGCTGGCTCACCGGACAGTCCGGTGTACACCGGACATGTCCGGTGAATTATAGCGGAGCAAATTCCCGAAGCTGGCGAGTTCCTGAGACGCTCTTCCTTAGAGCACCGGACACTGTCTGGTGTACACCGGATAGTCTGGTGAATTATAGCGGAGCGCCTCTGGATTTTCTCGAAGGTGAGGAGTTCAGTGTGAAGTCCCCTGGTGCACCGGACACTGTCCGGTGGCACACCGGACAGTCCGGCGCGCCAGACCAGGGCACACTTCGATTATCCCTTTGCTCTTTTGTTGAACCCAATTCTTGGTCTTTTTATTGGCTAAGTGTGAACCTTTAGCACCTGTATAACTTATACACTAGAGCAAACTAGTTAGTCCAATTATTTGTGTTGGGCAATTCAACCACCAAAATCAATTAGGAACTAGGTGTAAGCCTAATTCCCTTTCAACCGTCTTCCGAGGTCGAGGTTGAGGCCGAGCCCTAGGGTCGGGCGAGGCAGAGACCGTCTTCCGAGGTCGAGGTCAAGGTTGAGGCCGAGCCTTGGGGTCGGGCGAGGCGGAGTCCACCTTCCGAGGCCGAGCCAGGGGCCGAGCCCCAGGGTCGGGCGAGGCGGAGCTTCCTATGGCGCTTGAGGCTGGACTCGGCTGCTGTCAGCCTCACCGTGGCGGGTGGCACAGCAGTCGGAGCAGGGCAGGCGATGCTGTTTTCCTGTCAGGTCAGTCAGTGGAGGGGCGAAGTGACTGCAGTCACTTCGGCCCTGCCGACTGAGGAGCGCGCGTCAAGATAAGGTGTCAGGCGATCCTTGCATTGAATGCTCCTGCGATACGGTCGGATGGCGAGACGATCTAGCCAAGGTTGCTTCACTGTGAAGCCTGTCCGAGCTGGGCCTCGGGCGAGTCGAGGGTGCGCCCGTTGCTTGAGGAGGCCCTCGGGCGAGGCGTGAATCCGCCTGGGTCTACTGTTCCTACCCGAGGCTGGGCTCGAGCGAGGCGAGATCGTGTCCCTTGAGTGGACGGAGCCTTGACCTGAATTGCGCCTGAAAGGGAATTAGGCTTACACCTATTTTCCTAATTGAATTTGGTGATTGAATTGCCCAACACAAATAATTGGACTAACTAGTTTGCTCTAGTCTATAAGTTATACAGGTGCCAAAGGTTCACAAAAGGCCAATAAAAGGACCAAGAAAAGGGTTCAACAAAAAGAGCAAGGGATAACCGAAGGCTGCCCTGGTCTGGCGCACCGGACTGTCCGGTGTGCCACCGGACAGTGTCCAGTGCACCAGGGGACTCCAAGCCAAACTTCACACCTTCGGGAATTTTCAGAGGCGCTTCGCTATAATTCACCGGACATGTCCGGTGCACACCGAACAGTGTCCGGTGCTCTAGAGGAGAGCGACTCTGAACTCGCCAGCTTCGGATTTCCGCTCCGCTATAATTCACCGGACATGTCCGGTGAACACCGGACTGCCCGGTGAGCCAGCGGAGCAACGGCTACTTCGTGCCAACGGTCGTCTGCAACGCATTAAATGCGCGCCAGCGCGCGCAGAGGAGCAGTGCACGCGCGGGTGGCACACCGGACAGTCTACAGGACTTGTCCGGTGCACCACCGGACAGCCAAGCGGGCCCACACGTCAAAGCTCCAACGGTCGGAACCCAACGACCTGGTGACGTGGCTGGCGCACCGGACAGTGTCCGGTGGCGCACCGGACTGTCCGGTGCGCCATGCGACAGCAGCCTCCACCAAACGACTAGTTTGGTGGTTGGGGTTTTAAATACCCCCAACCACCCCACATTCAAGTCATCCAAGTTTTCCACCTTCCAACCACTTACAAGAGCTAGGCATTCAATACAAGACACACCCAAGTGATCAAATCCTCTCCCAATTCCACAAAAGCTTTAGTGTTAAGTGATTGTGATTTGTTGTGTTCTTTTGAGCTCTTGCTCTTGGATTGCTTCTTTTCTTTCTCAATCTTTCTTGAGATCAAACTCACTTGTAATTGAGGCAAGAGACACCAATCATGTGGTGGTCCTTGCGGGAACTTTGTGTTCCAATTGTTTGAGAAGAAGAAGCTCACTCGGTCCGAGGGACCGTTTGAGAGAGGGAAAGGGTTGAAAGAGACCCGGTCTTTGTGACCACCTCAACGGGGAGTAGGTTTGCGAGAACCGAACCTCGGTAAAACAAATCCGCGTGTCACACTCTTTATTCGCTTGCGATTTGTTCTGCACCCTCTCTCTCGGACTCGATTATATTTCTAACGCTAACCCGGCTTATAGTTGTGATTAACTTTGTAAATTTCAGTTTCGCCCTATTCACCCCCCTCTAGGCGACTTTCAATTGGTATCAGAGCCGGTGCTTCATTAGAGCCTAACCGCTCGAAGTGATGTCGGGAGATCACGCCAAGAGGGAGATGGAGACCGACGACAAGCCCATCGGCGACAAGCCCACTACAAGTCACGTGAAGGCTTCATCGGAAGAGTCCCGCAACAAAAAGAAAGGGAAGGAAAAGAAATCCTCTTCCCACAAGTCGCATCGGAGTGGCGACAAGAAAAAGAAGATGAGGAAGGTGGTCTACTACGAGACCGATACTTCATCACCTTCCACATCTGGCTCCGACGCGCCCTCCGTAACTTCTAAGCGCCATGAGCGCAAGAAGTTTAGTAATATTCCCTTACGCTACCCTCGCATTCCTAAACATACTCCTTTACTTTCCGTCCCATTAGGTAAACCACCAACTTTTGATGGTGAAGATTATGCAAGGTGGAGTGATTTAATGCGATTTCATCTAACCTCACTCCACAAAAGTATATGGGATGTCATTGAGTTTGGTGTACAGGTACCATCCGTAGGGGATGAAGATTATGACGAGGACGAAGTGGCCCAAATCGAGCACTTCAACTCCCAAGCCACAACTATACTCCTCACCTCTCTAAGTCGAGAGGAGTATAACAAGGTGCAAGGATTAAAAAGCGCCAAGGAGGTTTGGGACGTGCTCAAGACCGCGCACGAGGGAGATGAGCTAACCAAGATCACCAAGCGGGAGACGATCGAGGGGGAGCTCGGTCGCTTCCGGCTTCGCAAAGGGGAAGAGCCACAAGATATGTACAACCGGCTCAAAACCTTGGTGAACCAAGTGCGCAACCTTGGGAGCAAAAAGTGGGATGACCACGAGATGGTTAAGGTTATTCTTAGATCACTTATTTTCCTTAACCCTACTCAAGTTCAATTAATTCGTGGTAATCCTAGATATACACTAATGACTCCCGAGGAAGTAATCAGGAATTTTATGAGCTTTGAGTATATGATCAAGGGCTCAAAGAAAATCAATGAGCTAGATGATCCCTCCACGTCTGAAGCACAACCGGTTGCATTCAAGGCGACAGAGGAGAAGAAGGAGGAGTCTACATTGAGTAGACAACCAATCGACGCCTCAAAGCTCGACAACGAGGAAATGGCGCTCGTCATCAAAAGCTTCCGCCAAATCCTCAAGCAAAGGAGGGGGAAAGATTACAAGCCCTGCTCCAAGAAGGTTTGCTACAAGTGTGGTAAGCCCGGTCACTTTATAGCAAAATGTCTTATTTCTAGTGAAAGTGACAGGGGCGACGACAAGAAGGGGAGAAGAAAGGAGAAGAAGAAATACTACAAGAAGGAGGGTGGCGACGCCCATGTATGCCGGGAATGGGACTCGGACGAGAGCTCATCCGACTCCTCCTCCGACGAGGACGCCGCTAACATCGCCATCAACAAAGGCCTTCTCTTCCCCAACGTCGGCCACAAGTGCCTCATGGCAAAGGACGGAAAAAAGAAGAAGGTTAAATCCAAATCCTCCACTAGATATGAGTCCTCTAGCGATGATAATGCTAGTGATGAGGAAGATAATTTGCGTACTCTTTTTGCCAACTTAAATATGCAACAAAAGGAAAAATTAAATGAATTGATTAGTGCTATCCATGAGAAGGATGATCTCTTGGACTCACAAGAGGACTTCCTTATTAAAGAAAACAAAACGCATGTTAAGGTTAAAAATGCTTATGCTCTAGAAGTAGAAAAATGTGAAAAATTATCTAGTGAGCTAAGCACTTGCCATGAGACTATAGACAACCTTAGAAATAAGAATGCTAATTTGTTAGCTAAGGTTGATTCAAATGTTTGTAATATTTCAATTCCCAATCTTAGAAATGACAATGATGATTTGCTTGCTAAGATTGAAGAATTGAACATATCTCTTGCTAGCCTTAGAAATGAAAATGAAAAATTGCTTGCTAAGGCTAAAGAACTTGATGTTTGCAATGTTACAATTTCCGATCTTAGAGATAAAAATGATATATTGCGTACTAAGATTGTTGAACTTAATTCTTGCAAACCCTCTACATCTACCACTGAGCATGTCACTATTTGCACTAGATGTAGAGATGTTGATATTGATGCTATTCATGATCATATGGTATTAATTAAGCAACAAAATGATCATATAGCAAAATTAGATGCTAAAATTGCCGAGCATGAACTTGAAAATGAAAAATTTAAATTTGCTCGTAGTATGCTTTATAGTGGGAGACACCCTGACATCAAGGATGGCATTGGCTTCCAAAAGGGGGACAATGTCAAACTTAATGCCCCACCAAAGAAATTGTCCAACTTTGTTAAGGGCAAGGCTCCCATGCCTCAGGATAACGAGGGTTACATTTTATACCCTGCCGGTTATCTCGAGAGCAAGATTAGGAAAATTCACTCTAGGAAGTCTCACTCTGGCCCTAACCATGCTTTTATGTATAAAGGTGAGACATCTAGTTCTAGGCAACCAACCCATGCTAAGTTGCCTAAGAAGAAAACTCCTGGTGCATCAAATGATCATGACATTTCATTTAAAACTTTTGATGCATCATATGTGTTAACTAACAAATCCGGCAAGGTAGTTGCCAAATATGTTGGGGGCAAGCACAAGGGGTCAAAGACTTGTGTTTGGGTACCCAAAGTTCTTGTATCTAATGCAAAAGGACCCAAAACCATTTGGGTACCTAAAGTCAAGAACTAAACATGTTTTGTAGGTTTATGCATCCGGGGGCTCAAGTTGGATCATCGACAGCGGGTGCACAAACCACATGACAGGGGAGAAGAAAATGTTCTCCTCCTATGAGAAAAACCAAGATCCCCAACGAGCTATCACATTCGGGGATGGAAACCAAGGTTTGGTCAAAGGATTGGGTAAAATTGCTATATCTCCAGACCATTCTATTTCCAATGTTTTTCTTGTAGATTCATTAGATTACAATTTGCTTTCCATTTCTCAATTATGCAAAATGGGCTACAACTGTCTTTTTACTGATGTAGGTGTCACTGTCTTTAGAAGAAGTGATGATTCAATAGCATTTAAAGGTGTGTTAGAGGGTCAGCTATACTTAGTAGATTTTGATAGAGCTGAACTCGACACTTGCTTAATTGCTAAGACTAACATGGGCTGGCTCTGGCATCGCCGACTAGCACATGTTGGGATGAAGAATCTTCATAAGCTTCTAAAGGGAGAGCACATTTTAGGATTAACAAATGTTCATTTTGAGAAAGGATTTGTAGCGCATGCCAAGCAGGGAAGCAAGTTGGTGCCCATCATCCACACAAGAACATCATGACTACTGACAGGCCACTGGAGCTCCTACACATGGACCTATTCGGCCCAATAGTTTACATAAGCATCGACGGGAGTAAGTACTGTCTAGTTATTGTGGATGATTATTCTCGCTTCACTTGGGTATTCTTTTTGCAGGAAAAATCTCATACCCAACAGACCTTAAAGGGATTCTTGAGACAGGCTCAAAATGAGTTCGCCTTAAGGATCAAGAAAATTAGAAGCGACAACGGGACGAAGTTCAAGAACTCTCAAATTGAAGGCTTCCTTGAGGAGGAGGGCATCAAGCATGAGTTCTCTTCTCCCTACACCCCACAACAAAATGGTGTAGTGGAGAGGAAGAATAGAAATCTATTGGACATGGAAAGAACCATGCTTGATGAGTACAAGACTTCGGATCGGTTTTGGGCCGAGGCGATCAACACCGCCTGCTACGCCATCAACCGGTTATATCTACACCGAATCCTCAAGAAGACATCATACGAACTCCTAGCCGATAAAAAGCCCAACATTTCATATTTTAGAGTCTTTGGTAGCAAATGCTTTATTCTTGTCAAAAGAGGTAGAAAATCTAAATTTGCTCCCAAGACTGTAGAAGGCTTTTTACTAGGATATGATTCAAACACAAGGGCATATAGAGTCTTTAACAAGTCCTCTGGACAAGTTGAAGTATCTTGTGACGTTGTGTTTGATGAGACTAACGGCTCTCAAGTAGAGCAAGTTGATCTTGATGAGATAGGTGATGAAGAGGCTCCATGCATCGCGCTAAGGAACATGTCTATTGGGGATGTGTGTCCTAAGGATTCCAAAGAGCCTCCAAATGCACAAGATCAACCATCCTCCTCCACGCAAGTATCTCCACCAACTCAAAATGAGGATGAGGATCAAGTTGATGAAGTAGAAGATCAAGCAAATAAGCCACCTCAAGATGACAGCAATGATCAAGGGGGAGATGCAAATGATCAAGACAAGGAGGATGAAGAACCAAGGCCGCCACACCCAAGAGTCCACCAAGCTATTCAACGAGATCACCCCGTCGACACCATCCTCGGCGACATCCATAAGGGGGTAACCACTAGATCTCGTGTTGCACATTTTTGTGAGCATTACTCTTTTGTTTCCTCTATTGAGCCACACAGGGTAGAGGAAGCACTACAAGATTCAGATTGGGTGGTGGCGATGCAAGAGGAGCTCAACAACTTCACTAGAAATGAGTATGGCACTTAGTTCCACGTCCTAATCAAAATGTTGTAGGAACCAAATGGGTCTTCCACAACAAGCAAGACGAGCATGGTGTGGTGACAAGGAACAAAGCTCAACTTGTGGCCAAGGGATACTCCCAAGTCAAAGGTTTGGATTTCGGTGAAACCTATGCACCCGTAGCTAGGCTTGAGTCAATTCGTATATTATTGGCCTATGCCACTTACCATGGCTTCAAGCTTTATCAAATGGACGTGAAGAGTGCCTTCCTCAATGGACCAATCAAGGAAGAGGTCTATGTTGAGCAACCTCCCGGCTTTGAAGATAGTGAGTACCCTAACCATGTGTATAAACTCTCTAAGGCAATTTATGGGCTAAAGCAAGCCCCAAGAGCATGGTATGAATGCCTTAGAGATTTCCTTATCACTAATGGATTCAAAGTCGGAAAGGTCGATCCTACACTCTTTACCAAAACACTTGAAAATGATTTGTTTGTATGCCAAATTTATGTTGATGATATCATATTTGGGTCTACTAACAAATCTACATGTGAAGAGTTTAGTAGGATCATGACACAAAAAATCGAGATGTCTATGATGGGGGGAGTTGAAGTACTTCTTGGGATTTCAAGTGAAGCAACTCCAAGAGGGCACCTTCATTAGCGAAACGAAGTATACTCAAGACATTTTAAACAAGTTTGGGATGAAGGATTTTAAGCCCATCAAGACACCCATGGGAACCAATGGGCATCTCGACCTCGACACGGAAGGTAAGTCCGTGGATCAAAAGGTATACCGGTCGATGATAGGTTCTTTACTATATTTATGTGCATCTCGACCGGATATTATGCTTTCCGTATGCATGTGTGCAAGATTCCAAGCCGACCCTAAGGAAGCTCACTTTACGGCCGTAAAACGAATCTTGAGATATTTAGTTTATACTCCTAAGTTTGGGCTTTGGTATCCTAGGAGATCCACATTTGATTTAATTGGTTATTCTGATGCCGATTGGGCAGGGTGTAAAATTAATAGGAAGAGCACATCGGGGACTTGCCAGTTCTTGGGAAGATCCTTGGTGTCTTGGGCTTCAAAGAAGCAAAATTCTGTAGCTCTTTCTACCGCCGAAGCCGAGTATATTGCCGCAGGCCATTGTTGCGCGCAATTGCTTTGGATGAGGCAAACCCTTAGGGACTATGGTTACAAATTAACCAAAGTTCCTCTTCTATGTGATAATGAGAGTGCAATCCGCATGGCGGATAATCCCGTTGAGCATAGCCGCACTAAACACATAGCCATTCGGTATCATTTTCTAAGGGATCACCAACAAAAGGGAGATATCGAGATTGCATACATCAATACTAAAGATCAATTAGCCGATATCTTTACCAAGCCACTTGATGAACAAACTTTTAACAAACTTAGGCATGAGCTAAATATTCTTGATTCTAGGAATTTCTTTTGATGTCTTGCATACATAGCTCATAAATATACCTTTGATCATATCTCTTTCATGTGCTATGACTAATGTGTTTTCAAGTGAATTTCAAAACAAGTCATAGGTGTATTGAAAGGGAATTGGAGTCTTCGGCGAAGACAAAGGCTTCCACTCCGTAACTCATCCTTCACCGTCGCTCCAAACATCTCTCCGACTTTGGTATAATCTTCACTCATTTATTTATGACCAAAGGGGGAAAAAGTAATTAAAAGGGCTTATATCTCACTCAAAGTATCCGTTTTTGGCGATTCATGCCAAAGGGGGAGAAAGTATTAGCCCAAAGCAAAAGGACCGCACCACCACCGAATTTTAAAACTAAAGAGTTTTTCAATTGGTATGATTTTCATATTGGTATCTCGTTGTGTTCGAAAGGGGGAGAGAGTAGTATTTTCAAAATCAATATCTTAAAACCCTCTTGAACACTAAGAGGATAATTTCATTGAGGGGGAGTTTTGTTTAGTCAAAGGAAAAGCATTTGAAACAGGGGGAGAAAATTTCAAATCTTAAAAATGCTTCGCAAAATCTCATTCATTTATCTTTGACTATTTGCAAAAGAATTTTAAAAAGGATTTACAAAAGAATTTGCAAAAACAAAACAAGTGGTGCAAGCATGGTCCAAAATGTTAAAATTAAAGAAACAATCCATGTGTATCTTATAAGTATTTATATTGGCTCAATTCTAAGTAACCTTTGCACTTACATTATGCAAACTAGTTCAATTATGCACTTCTATACTTGCTTTGGTTTGTGTTGGCATCAATCACCAAAAAGGGGGAGATTGAAAGGGAATTAGGCTTACACCTATTTTCCTAATTGATTTTGGTGGTTGAATTGTCCAACACAAATAATTGGACTAACTAGTTTGCTCTAGTCTATAAGTTATACAGGTGCCAAAGGTTCACAAAAGGCCAATAAAAGGACCAAGAAAAGGGTTCAACAAAAAGAGCAAGGGATAACCGAAGGCTGCCCTGGTCTGGCGCACCGGACAGTGTCCGGTGCACCAGGGGACTCCAAGCCAAACTTCACACCTTCGGGAATTTTCAGAGGCGCTTCGCTATAATTCACCGGACATGTCTGGTGCACACCGGACAGTGTCCGGTGCTCCAGAGGAGAGCGACTCTGAACTCGCCAGCTTCGGATTTCCGCTCCGCTATAATTCACCGGACATGTCCGGTGCACACCGGACTGCCCGGTGAGCCAACGGAGCAACGGCTACTTCGCGCCAACGGTCGTATGCAACGCATTAAATGCGCGCCAGCGCGCGCAGAGGAGCAGTGCACGCGCGGGTGGCACACCGGACAGTCTACAGGACTTGTCCGGTGCACCACCGGACAGCCAAGCGGGCCCACACGTCAAAGCTCCAACGGTCGGAACCCAACGACCTGGTGACGTGGCTGGCGCACCGGACAGTGTCCGGTGGTGCACCGGACTGTCCGGTGCGCCATGCGACAGCAGCCTCCACCAAACGGCTAGTTTGGTGGTTGGGGTTATAAATACCCCCAACCACACCACATTCAAGTCATCCAAGTTTTCCACCTTCCAACCACTTACAAGAGCTAGGCATTTAATACAAGACACACCCAAGTGATCAAATCCTCTCCCAATTCCACAAAAGCTTTAGTGTTAAGTGAGAGTGATTTGTTGTGTTCTTTTGAGCTCTTGCTCTTGGATTGCTTCTTTTCTTTCTCAATCTTTCTTGAGATCAAACTCACTTGTAATTGAGGCAAGAGACACCAATCGTGTGGTGGTCCTTGCGGGAACTTTGTGTTCCAATTGTTTGAGAAGAAGAAGCTCACTCGGTCCGAGGGACCGTTTGAGAGAGGGAAAGGGTTGAAAGAGACCCGGTCTTTGTGACCACCTCAACGGGGAGTAGGTTTGCGAGAACCGAACCTCGGTAAAACAAATCCGCGTGTCACACTCTTTATTCGCTTGCGATTTGTTTTGCACCCTCTCTCTCGGACTCGATTATATTTCTAACGCTAACCCGGCTTGTAGTTGTGATTAACTTTGTAAATTTCAGTTTCGCCCTATTCACCCCCCCCCTCTATGCGACTTTCAGCGCCCATCAGGCTTTTGCAGCTTGTGCTGATGGTGATTACCCGCCGAGTTTAGGAGTCTCGGGGGTACCCCTAATTATGGTCCCCAACAGTAGCCCCCGAGCCTCAAAGGGAGTGTTGGTACTCGCTTGGAGGCTTTGTCGCACTTTTTTGCAAGGGGACCAGCCTTTCTCGGTTACATTTTGTTCCGGTGGGTGTGCGCGAGTGCACCCACCGGGTGTAGCCCCCGAGGCCTCGGAGGAGTGGTTTGACTCCTACGAGGTCTTAATGCCTTTTGTGGCGCCTCGGCCGGTCTGGTTGTTCCCTCATGCGATCTGATCGTAGCCCGGGTGCATGGTCAGGTTCCGAGTTCTTGGGCTGGTATGTTGACGCTATCAACGGTTTGGCCGGAGCCGGGTTTACGAGAGCAGCCCCCGAGCCTCTGCACAGAGCGAGAGGACGGTCAAGGACTGACTCGGCTTTTATCATACGCCCCTTCGTCGCCTTTCCGCAAGGAGGGGGGAAAGCGCCATGTTGCCCTCGGAGGGCGCCGAACATGGTGTCTCCAGTGAGTTGCTAGCGGGTGATCTGAGTGGACGCCCGTGCCCCGTTCGATAAGGGTCGGCTAGTGGCCCAGAGGCGCGCTCCAAAAGTACCTGCAGGTGATTTGCCGGACCCGGTCCCGTTTGATAGGGTCCGAGGGCTCGATGCCTCCCTCTGATGGGATTCCGTTACAGAATCGCTCCTGCTGGTCTCGGACATGTCCTAGGGTACCTCGGGAGCGTAGCCTGAGCCTCGGCCATGTATCAGACGTACCCAGAGTCATCCCTCGCTCTGTGTGTTCTGGGGCGGCTGTCGAACCCTTCGGGGGGCCAGCCTTCGAACCCCTGATCAGTAGTGGGTGCGGAGCCCGAGTGCTCTGAGGCGGCTGTCGAACCCTTCCGAGGGGCCAGCCTTCAAACCTCTGATCAGTAATGAGCCTGAAGCCCGAGTGCTCTGGGGCGGCTGTCGAACCCTTCTGAGGGGCCAGCCTTCGAACCCCTGATCAGTAGGAGGGCTCGGGGCCCGCTTCCTTCGCGGAGAAGGATCCCTTTCAGAGTATCCCCTTTCCCGGTTCCTGTAGCAAGAGAGAGAAAGGGGAAGGAGAAAAAAGGATACAAATTTAAACGATGTGGCGCACCTTTTTTGACGCGATCATCATGGCGGAGGTGAAACGCCGCCCGCTTCACCTGCCAAAGGTGTCGCCTGCCCTGCCGCGAAGTTAATGCGACGGGACGGGTGGTTTGCGAGGCAGCCGTTGTGCGTGCGCGAGTCGTTTGAGGAATGGGTGTTTCATCTTCACACCGTGGGGGAGGGCTCCCCTGCTACTCCAGGAGGGGACATGAGCCTGCAGATGATTTGACTGCTGCTTCCGTCCGCCTGCTGCCGCCATTACTACCGACCCACTTTTGGCCATATCGACCGTCGCGTCTTCTCCCGCGGCTGACTGACCCATGACCGATGCGCTTGGTTGGCACTGTTGGGCCATGCACAGGGTTGCCTCGAGTCGTGGCTCCGGTTCCGCAGTCGAGAAGGCGCGGTATTGGCGCAAGTGGCGGTGCAGTTTTTCGCACGTAGCAACTGGCGCGCCAGTTACATGACGAGTGGACCTGGGCCTCCATGCTGGATGCGTCGAAGTCGAAAGGGTGCATCTCCGTGGTGCAGTTGCATGCCACCTGCATGGCGGTCCGCCCTTTCACCCACTGATTTAGGCGAAGATGGAGGAGTGCTTGTAACCGCTGGGCGGTTACATGCTCCGCGCACGGCGGTTTGGCTTCTTCTATCCCGGGCCAGCTTGCATGACTTGTGGGACCCTGAAAGGGAATTAGGCTTACACCTAGTTCCTAAATAATTTTGGTGGTTGAATTGTCCAACACAAATATTGGACTAACTAGTTTACTCTAGTGCATAAGTTATACAGGTGCAAAAGGTTCACATTTAGCCAATAAAAAGACCAAGTGTTGGATTCAACAAAGGAGCAACGAGGCAACCGAAGGCACCTCTAGCTGAAGGCACCGGACTGTCCGGTGTGCACCGGACAGTGTCCGGTGCGCCACCGGTGCACCAGAGGACCCCGACTTCAAACTCTTCGCCTTCGGGAATTCTCGGAAGCCGGCGCGCTATAATTCACCGGACTGTCCGGTGTGCACCGGACATGTCCAGTGCTCCAAGGAAGCGCGGTCTCCGGAACTCGCCAGCCTCGGGTTCGCACGGCAGCCGCTCCGCTAAAATTCACCGGACTGTCCGGTGTACCAGCGGGGCAACGGCTCTTTTCGGCGCCAACGGCTCCCTGCGGTGCATTTAATGCGCGCGCAGCGCGCGCAGACGTCAGACGTGCCCATACCGGTGCACCGGACACTGAACAGTACATGTCCGGTGTGCACCGGACACCCAGGCGGGCCCAGAAGTCAGAAGCTCCAACGGTCAGAATCCAACGGCATTGATGACGTGGCAGGGGCACCGGACTGTCCGGTGTGCACCGGACTGTCCGGTGCGCCATCGAACAGAAGCTTCCAGCCAACGGTCAAGTTTGGTGGTTGGGGCTATAAATACCCCAACCACCCCATCATTCATTGCATCCAAGTTTTCCAACTTCCAACCACTTACAAGAGCTAGGCATTCAATTCTAGACACACCAAAGAGATCAAATCCTCTCCAATTCCACTCAAGCCTTTAGTGACTAGCGAGAGAGATTTGCCGTGTTCTTTTGAGCTCTTGCGCTTGGATCGCTTTCTTTCTTTCTCACTTGTTCTTGCAATCAAAACTCAATTGTAACCAAGGCAAGAGGCACCAATTGTGTGGTGGCCCTTGCGGGGAAGTTTTTGTTCCCGTTTGATTGAGAAGAAGAAAAGCTCACTCGGTCCGAGGGACCGTTTGAGAGAGGGAAGGGTTGAAAGAGACCCGGCCTTTGTGGCCTCCTCAACGGGGAGTAGGTTTGCGAGAACCGAACCTCGGTAAAACAAATCCGCGTGTCACACTCTTCATTTGCTTGCGATTTGTTTTGCACCCTCTCTCGCGGACTCTACTTTATTTCTAACGCTAACCCGGCTTGTAGTTGTGTTTATTTTTGAGAATTTCAGTTTCGCCCTATTCACCCCCCTCTAGGCGACTATCAATTGGTATCGGAGCCCGGTGCTTCATTAGAGCCTAACCGCTCGAAGTGATGTCGGGAGATCACGCCAAGAAGGAGATGGAGACCGGCGACAAGCCCACTACAAGCCAAGGGAGCACTTCATCGGAAGAGTCCCGCACCAAGAGAAGGGAGAAGAAGAAGAACTCCTCCAAGCGGAAGGAGAAAAGATCTTCCTCTTCTCACCACAAGGAGAAGAAGGAAAAATCTTCTTCTCACAAGCCGCATCGGAGTGGGGACAAGCACAAGAGGATGAGGAAGGTGGTCTACTACGAGACCGACACCTCATCGACATCTACCTCCGGCTCCGACGCGGCGTCCGTCACTTCTAAACGCCAAGAGCGTAAGAAGTATAGTAAGATCCCCCTACGCTACCCTCGCATTCCTAAACATACACCTTTACTTTCCGTCCCATTAGGCAAACCACCAACTTTTAATGGTGAAGATTATGCTATGTGGAGTAATTTAATGCGATTTCATCTAACCTCTCTCCACAAAAGTATATGGGATGTTGTTGAGTATGGTGTACAGGTACCATCTGTAGGGGATGAGGACTATGACACGGACGAAGTAGCCCAAGTCGAGCACTTCAACTCCCAAGCCGCAACCATTCTCCTTGCCTCCCTAAGCAAGGAGGAATACAACAAAGTGCAAGGGTTGAAGAACGCAAAGGAGATTTGGGACCTACTCAAGACGGCGCACGAAGGTGATGAACTCACCAAGATCACCAAGCGGGAAACAATCGAGGGGGAGCTCGGTCGGTTCCATCTTCGCCAAGGGGAGGAGCCACAAGACATGTACAACCGGCTCAAGACCTTGGTGAACCAAGTGCGCAACCTCGGGAGCGCAAAATGGGATGACCACGAAGTGGTTAAGGTTATTCTAAGAGCTCTTATTTTCCTTAACCCCACTCAAGTACAATTAATTCGTGGTAATCCTAGATATCCACTAATGACCCCCGAGGAAGTTATCGGGAATTTTGTGAGCTTTGAATGCATGATTAAGGGCTCAAAGAAGATTAACGAGCTTGATGAGCCTTCCACATCCGAGGCGCAACCGGTGGCCTTCAAGACAACGGAGGAGAAGAAGGAAGAGTCTACGCCAAGTAGACAACCAATTGACGCCTCCAAGCTCGACAATGAGGAGATGGCCTTAATCATCAAAAGCTTTCGGCAAATCCTCAAGCAACGGAAGGGGAAGGACTACAAACCCCGTTCCAAGAAGGTTTGCTACAAGTGTGGTAAGCCCGGTCACTTTATTGCAAAATGTCCTATGTCTAGTGACAGTGACAGGGGCGACGACAAAAAGGGAAGAAGAAAGGAGAAGAAGAAGTACTACAAGAAGAAGGGCGGCGATGCCCATGTTTGTCGGGAGTGGGACTCCGATGAAAGCTCAAGCGACTCCTCCGACGACGAGGACGCCGCCAACATCGCCGTCACCAAGGGACTCCTCTTCCCCAACGTCGGCCACAAGTGTCTCATGGCCAAGGACGGCAAAAAGAAGGTAAAATCAAGGTCCTCCACTAAATATGAAACATCTAGTGATGAGGATGATGATAAAAATGAGGAGGATAACTTGCGCATTCTTTTTGCCAACCTTAACATGGAACAAAAAGAAAAATTAAATGAGCTAATTAGTGCTATCCATGAAAAGGATGATCTCTTGGACTCCCAAGAGGATTTCCTAATCAAGGAAAACAAGAAACATGTTAAGGTTAAAAATGCTTATGCTCTAGAGGTAGAAAAATGTGAAAAATTGTCTAGTGAGCTAAGCACTTGCTATGAGACCATTAACAACCTTAGAAATGAAAATGCTAGGTTAATTGCTAAGGTTGATTCTCATGTTTGTATTGTTTCAACTTGCAATTCTAAAGATGATAATATTGATTTACTTGCTAGAATTGATGAGTTGAATGTTTCTCTTGCTAGCCTTAGAAATGAGAATGAGAAATTAATTGCTGAGGCTAAGGATTTTGATGTTTGCAATGCTACTATTTCCGACCTTAGAACTAAAAATGATATGTTGCATGCTAAGGTTGTTGAACTTAAATCTTGCAAACCCTCTACATCTAATGTTGAGCATGTTTCCATTTGTACTAGATGTAGAGATATTAATGTTGATGCTATCCATGATCACCTAGCCTTAATTAAAAAACAAAATGATCACATAGCACAACTTAATGCTAAGATTAGTGAGCATGACTTAGAGAATGAAAAATTTAAATTTGCTAGAAGCATGCTCTATAATGGGAGACGCCCTGGCATTAAGGACGGCATTGGCTTCCAAAAGGGAGACAATGTCAAAATTAATGCCCCTCCAAAGAACTTGTCTAACTTTGTTAAGGGCAAGGCTCCCATGCCTCAGGATAACGAGGGCTACATTTTGTACCCTGCCGGCTATCCTGAGAGCAAGATTAGGAAAATTCATTCTAGGAAGTCTCACTCTGGCCCTAATTATGCTTTTATGTACAAGGGTGAGACATCTAGATCTAGGCAACCAACCCATGCCAAGTTGCCTAGAAAGAAAACTCTTAATGCATCAAATGATCATGCCATTTCATTCAAAACTTTTGATGCATCATATGTTTTAACTAACAAATCCGGCAAGATAGTTGCCAAAATTGTTGGGGGCAAACGCAAGGGCTCCAAGACTTGTGTTTGGGTACCCAAAGTTCTTGTTTCTAATGCTAAAGGACCCAAAACCGTTTGGGTACCTAAAATCAAGAACTAAAATTGTTTTGTAGGTTTATGCATCCAGGGGCTCAAGTTGGATACTCGACAGCGGGTGCACAAACCACATGACAGGGGAGAGAAGGATGTTCTCCTCATATGAGAAAAACCAAGATCCCCAACGAGCTATCACATTCGGGGATGGAAATCAAGGTTTGGTCAAAGGTTTGGGTAAAATTGCTATATCCCCTGACCATTCCATTTCTAATGTTTTCTTGTAGATTCTTTAGATTACAATTTGCTTTCCGTATCCCAATTATGTCAAATGGGCTACAACTGTCTTTTTACTGATACTGGTGTTACTGTCTTTAGAAGAAGTGATGATTCAATAGCTTTTAAGGGAGTGTTAGAGGGTCAGCTATACTTGGTAGATTTTGATAGAGCTGAACTCGACACTTGCTTAATTGCTAAGACTAATATGGGTTGGCTATGGCATCGCCGACTAGCCCATGTTGGGATGAAGAATCTTCATAAGCTTCTAAAGGGAGAGCACATTTTAGGACTAACCAATGTTCATTTTGAGAAAGACAGGATCTGTAGCGCATGCCAAGCCGGGAAGCAAGTTGGCATTCATCATCCACACAAAATCATCATGACTACCGACAGGCCACTGGAGCTCCTACACATGGATTTATTCGGCCCAATCGCTTACATAAGCATCGGCGGTAGTAAGTATTGTCTTGTAATTGTGGATGATTATTCTCGCTTCACTTGGGTGTTCTTTTTGCAGGACAAATCTCATACCCAAGAGACCTTAAAGGGATTCTTGAGACGGGCTCAAAATGAGTTCGGCTTAAGGATCAAGAAAATTAGAAGCGACAACGGGACGGAGTTCAAGAACTCTCAAATTGAAGGCTTCCTTGAGGAGGAGGGCATCAAGCATGAGTTCTCTTCTCCCTACACTCCACAACAAAATGGTGTAGTGGAGAGGAAGAATCGAACTCTATTGGACATGGCAAGAACCATGCTTGATGAGTACAAGACATCGGATCGGTTTTGGGCCGAGGCGGTCAACACCGCTTGCTACGCCATCAACCGGTTATATCTTCATCGAATCCTCAAGAAGACATCTTATGAACTCCTAATCGGTAAAAAGCCAAATATTTCATATTTTAGAGTTTTTGGTAGCAAATGCTTTATTCTTGTTAAGAGAGGTAGAAAATCTAAATTTGCTCCTAAAAACTGTAGAAGGCTTTTTACTAGGATATGACTCAAACACAAGGGCATATAGAGTCTTTAACAAGTCCTCAGGACTTGTTGAAGTTTCTTGTGACGTTGTGTTTGATGAGACTAATGGCTCTCAAGTAGAGCAAGTTGATCTTGATGAGATAGGTGAAGAACAGGCTCCATGCACAGCGCTAAGGAACATGTCCATTAGGGATGTGTGTCCTAAGGAATCCGAAGAGCCTCCACATGCACAAGATCTACCATCCTCCTCCATGCAAGCATCTCCACCAACTCAAATTGAGGATGAGGCTCAAGATGTTGAACAAGAAGATCAAGAAGATGAGCCACCTCAAAGTGACGGCAACGATCAAGGGGGAGATGCAAATGATGAAGATAAGGAGGATGAACAACCAAGGCCGCCACACCCAAGAGTCCACCAAGCAATACAACGAGATCACCCCGTCGACACCATCCTCGGCGACATTCATAAGGGGGTAACTACTCGATCTCGTGTTGCACACTTTTGTGAACATTACTCGTTTGTTTCCTCTATTGAGCCACATAGGGTAGAGGAAGCACTTCAAGATTCGGATTGGGTGATGGCGATGCAAGAGGAGCTCAACAATTTCACAAGGAATGAGGTATGGCACTTAGTTCCACGTCCTAATCAAAATGTTGTAGGAACCAAGTGGGTCTTCCGCAACAAGCAAGACGAGCATGGTGTGGTGACAAGGAACAAAGCTTGACTCGTGGCCAAGGGGTATTCACAAGTCGAAGGTTTGGATTTTGGTGAAACCTATGCACCCGTAGCTAGGCTTGAGTCAATTCGTATATTATTGGCCTATGCTACTTACCATGGCTTCAAGCTTTATCAAATGGACGTGAAGAGTGCCTTCCTCAATGGACCAATCAAGGAGGAGGTCTATGTTGAGCAACCTCCCGGCTTTGAAGACAGTGAGTATCCTAACCATGTCTATAGGCTCTCTAAGGCGCTTTATGGGCTCAAGCAAGCCCCAAGAGCATGGTATGAATGCCTTAGAGATTTCCTCATTGCTAATGGCTTCAAAGTCGGCAAGGCCGATCCTACTTTGTTCACTAAAACTCTTGACAATGACTTGTTTGTATGCCAAACTTATGTTGATGATATTATATTTGGGTCTACTAACAAATCTACATGTGAAGAATTTAGTAGGATCATGACACAGAAATTCGAGATGTCTATGATGGGGGAGTTGAAGTATTTTCTAGGATTCCAAGTCAAGCAACTCCAAGAGGGCACCTTCATTAGCCAAACGAAGTATACTCAAGACATTCTAAGCAAGTTTGGAATGAAGGATGCCAAGCCCATCAAGACACCCATGGGAACAAATGGGCATCTCGACCTCGACACGGGAGGTAAGTCCGTGGATCAAAAGGTATACCGGTCGATGATTGGTTCATTGCTTTATTTATGTGCATCTCGACCGGACATTATGCTTTCCGTGTGCATGTGTGCAAGATTCCAAGCCGACCCTAAGGAATCACACCTTACGGCCGTAAAACGAATCTTGAGATATTTAGCTTATACTCCTAAGTTTGGGCTTTGGTACCCTCGGGGATCCACATTTGATTTGATTGGTTATTCGGATGCCGATTGGGCGGGGTGTAAGATTAATAGAAAGAGCACATCGGGGACTTGCCAGTTCTTGGGAAGATCCTTGGTGTCTTGGGCTTCAAAGAAGCAAAATTCGGTCGCTCTTTCTACCGCCGAAGCCGAGTATATTGCCGTAGGCCATTGTTGCGCGCAATTACTTTGGATGAGGCAAACCCTGCGGGACTACGGTTACAAATTAACCAAAGTCCCTTTGCTATGTGACAATGAGAGTGCAATCAAAATGGCCGACAATCCCGTTGAGCATAGCCGCACTAAGCACATAGCCATTCGGTATCATTTTCTTCGGGATCACCAACAAAAGGGGGATATCGAGATTTCATACATTAACACTAAAGATCAATTAGCCGATATCTTTACCAAGCCTCTTGATGAACAATCTTTTACCAGACTTAGGCATGAGCTCAATATTCTTGATTCTAGGAATTTCTTTTGCTAGTCTTGCACACATAGCTCATAAATATACCTTTGATCATGTCTCTTTTGTATATGCTATGACTAATGTGTTTTCAAGTGTATTCCAAACCAAGTCATAGGTATATTGAAAGGGAATTGGAGTTTTCGGCGAAGACAAGGCTTCCACTCCGCTCCACTACTCATCCTTCGCCGTCGCTCCGCATCACTCTCCAACGTTGGTATAATCTCCACTCTTTCATCTTATGACCAAAAGGGGAGAAAGTACTTCATTGGGCTCTAATGATTCCGTTTTTGGCGATTCATGCCAAAGGGGGAGAAAGTATGAGCCCAAAGCAAAAGGACGCACCGCACCATTATTAAAATTTTGGAGATTTTCAAATTGATCAATTTCAAAATTGGTATCTTATTATGTTCTAAAGGGGGAGGAAGTAGTATTTCAAAATTTGATAAATCAAAACCCTCTTGAACACTAAGAGGAGGATCTCATTTAGGGGGAGTTTTGTTTAGTCAAAGGAAAAGCATTTTGAATCAAAGGAAGAAAATTTCAAAACTTGAAAATGCTTTGCAAAATCTTATTCATTTACCTTTGACTATCTTGCAAAAGAACTTTGAAAAGAATTTACAAAAGAGTTTGCAAAAACAAAACTTGTGGTGTAAGCGTGGTCCAATATGTCAAAAACAAAGAAAACAATCCATGCGCATCATATAAGTATATATTGGCTAAATTCCAAGCAACCTTTGCACTTACATTATGTAAACTAGTTCAATTATGCACTTCTATATTTGCTTTGGTTTGTGTTGGCATCAATCACCAAAAAGGGGGAGATTGAAAGGGAATTAGGCTTACACCTAGTTCCTAAATAATTTTGGTGGTTGAATTGTCCAACACAAATATTGGACTAACTAGTTTACTCTAGTGCATAAGTTATACAGGTGCAAAAGGTTCACATTTAGCCAATAAAAAGACCAAGTGTTGGATTCAACAAAGGAGCAACGAGGCAACCGAAGGCACCTCTAGCTGAAGGCACCGGACTGTCCGGTGTGCACCGGACAGTGTCCGGTGCGCCACCGGTGCACCAGAGGACCCCGACTTCAAACTCTTCGCCTTCGGGAATTCTCGGAAGCCGGCGCGCTATAATTCACCGGACTGTCCGGTGTGCACCGGACATGTCCAGTGCTCCAAGGAAGCGCGGTCTCCGGAACTCGCCAGCCTCGGGTTCGCGCGGCAGCCGCTCCGCTAAAATTCACCGGACTGTCCGGTGTGCACCGGACTGTCCGGTGTACCAGCGGGGCAACGGCTCTTTTCGGCGCCAACGGCTCCCTGCGGTGCATTTAATGCGCGCGCAGCGCGCGCAGACGTCAGACGTGCCCATACCGGTGCACCGGACACTGAACAGTACATGTCCGGTGTGCACCGGACACCCAGGCGGGCCCAGAAGTCAGAAGCTCCAACGGTCAGAATCCAACGGCATTGATGACGTGGCAGGGGCACCGGACTGTCCGGTGTGCACCGGACTGTCCGGTGTGCACCGGACTGTCCGGTGCGCCATCGAACAGAAGCTTCCAGCCAACGGTCAAGTTTGGTGGTTGGGGCTATAAATACCCCAACCACCCCATCATTCATTGCATCCAAGTTTTCCAACTTCCAACCACTTACAAGAGCTAGGCATTCAATTCTAGACACACCAAAGAGATCAAATCCTCTCCAATTCCACTCAAGCCTTTAGTGACTAGCGAGAGAGATTTGCCGTGTTCTTTTGAGCTCTTGCGCTTGGATCGCTTTCTTTCTTTCTCACTTGTTCTTGCAATCAAAACTCAATTGTAACCAAGGCAAGAGGCACCAATTGTGTGGTGGCCCTTGCGGGGAAGTTTTTGTTCCCGTTTGATTGAGAAGAAGAAAAGCTCACTCGGTCCGAGGGACCGTTTGAGAGAGGGAAGGGTTGAAAGAGACCCGGCCTTTGTGGCCTCCTCAACGGGGAGTAGGTTTGCGAGAACCGAACCTCGGTAAAACAAATCCGCGTGTCACACTCTTCATTTGCTTGCGATTTGTTTTGCACCCTCTCTCGCGGACTCTACTTTATTTCTAACGCTAACCCGGCTTGTAGTTGTGTTTATTTTTGAGAATTTCAGTTTCGCCCTATTCACCCCCCCTCTAGGCGACTATTAGACCCAGCCCTCGTGTCGTAGGGGGAGGACCCTAGAGCGCGTTGGTGAAGACTTAGTCCGCGACGCCTGAGGATGCGAGTGGGGAGAGTCACCTTTAAAAAGGGGTCGACCTCCTGGGTGGTAGCCACGCCTTCGCACTCCCCTCATGCATTGCGCCCTTCCACCTTCCGAGCCCCCGGATGGGGAGCGCCCGCGTTGCTTTCGTCTTGCTGCTGTTGGAGGAGCGCAACTTCGCGGAGGTTGGCACCTTTCAGCCATCGCTCGGCTTCAAGGATTTTCATCAAGCAGCTCGGCTGCATCCCCTCACCAATGGTCACGCAGGAGGGTGACCACCGGTTCGATGGTGGGGAGAAGCAAGCCGGGCTGCGGCCTCTACCCCGCCCTCAGCTTCAAGGATCTTCATCATCCTTGCTGGGGCGGGGGGCGAGCTGAGTCGGAGCTCTACCTCTCGTACGGGTCGGCGGGCCACCTCTTCCTTCATTATTCAGGGGAGAGGGCGCTCACCGGCCTAGCGGAGGGGCGGACTTCGACAACGTGGGGCCGATCGGTCGCAAGCGTCGTCAGCTCCAGCATGCCTGGTTCGCTGGCTCAGCTGGCTCTGGCGTAGCTTCCGGTGCCACATCCCATCGCTGGGCGGAGTGTGGCTATCTGCCCGCCGTTCGGGCGGCTATTGCGCCGCGCGCACCGGGGGACCACCCAAGACGTCGCACGCCGCTAGGGCGGCGTTCGTGTTCTTGGGTTGTCCTGCCCTCGCTCCGGCACGACGCCTCTGCGCGGAGGTCGGTGCTCGCCCGTCCGGGAGGACTTGAGTGGGGATCTGCCGATGGGCAGGTGGCTGCCGTCGTCGGTGCTGAGGTGGTGGCAGCCGGAGAAGGCTTCTCCGCCGACGAGACCGTCATCGCCACCCGCGGACCGACCTCCGGCTCTTTGGCTTTGATAGCTTGTCCTCGCCCCTTGAGTGGGGACGCGAGCGAGGGCCTTGTCGCAGCAGCGTCTGCCCTGAGGTCATCGCTGCTGCTGTTTAGCCGCCCGGAGCGGAGGTCGTTGTCGCTGCTGATGGAGCGGGCGGCGGCGAGCCAACTGGAGTTTGTCGTCCCATAGGCCCTCCGGTGTGTGGTTGTTCGTACCCGCGGGAGTGGAACTGGAGTTCCATTTGTAATGGCATCTTGAGTGCCGGTGTCTGTTCATGGTGGCTGTCGGGGCCTGAACATCTAGGTATTTGAGTGCAATACCGTGTTTCTTCCTCATTTCAAGCACCAGGACTCGCCTGTCGGCTAGCTGAACCGCTTAACCAAGTGTGAGTTGCCCTGTGCGGAAGGTGACGAGTGAGGTATCCGTATCCCGGAGGCATAGGAGTCCCTCGGCTCGGTCCGCCTTGCCACCCAAGGCTTCTCTTGCTCAGTTGAAGAAACCCTCGGTCGCTCTGCGATGAGCCGGAGCCGGAGGCAGCAGTGTCAGCGTGGACAGAGGCAGAGTCGGCTCGAGAAGAAGCTCCGTCGACCCAGGAGCAGGTGACTTCCCAGGCCAAGGAGGCGTAGCAGCGGCGGCTGGAACCTGGCCAGGTCGTCCACTGGCGGGACCAACCCTGGAGTCGGGCTGCCGAGGCCATGAGCCGGCCTGATGTCCTTGGGGGATAGCTGGCTGAGGCTACGGAGTGGCCGGTCAAGCCGTCTGCTCGGGCCGGGTTCCTGGAAGAGACCCTGGCGGCGATGGCCCAGGCGCGGTGCCGACATCTTCCTTCAAGGTGGAGATCCTCCGCCCGTGTCGCTGTCCGAGGCCAGGCCAGATTCCGCCGAAGGTGGAGTCGACGCCGAGGGTGCTGCTGCTCCCCCTGTTGATGTCTAAACCTGCAGGAACAGTTTGTCTGTAGTGTGCGTATGTTTTTCGCGGCCGCCGAGGCCCAAACATATCATTGTCGTGTTATAAAGCTGTGTTTCTTTTCTTCTTGTTTCGAGTATCAGGACTTGTTTGTTGGTAGCAGAATCGCTTATCTGAGTGAGAGTTACTTATCGCGGAAGGTGATGAGTGAGGTATCCGTATCCCAGAGGCGTAGGAGTTCCTCGGCTCGGTCGGCCTCGTCGCTTACGTGTACTCTTACTCGTCCGCAGGATTCTATTATCGATATAGTCGAGAAGGCACGAAAAATCGTTTTGGCAGAAAAGTTTTCGAGCGTTAAGACTTGTTCGGTCAGCAGAATCGCTTATCCGAGCCTGAGTTACTTATCGCAGAAGGTGATGAGTGAGGTATCCGTATCCCGGAGGCGTAGGAGTCCCTCGGCTCGGTCAACCTTACCGCTTACGTGTACTCCGTCGTTTTCAGGATCCCACTATCGAAGTAGTCAAAAAGCGCGAAAGATGTTCTGGCAGAAAGACTTTTTCCGAGGAAAATTTTGACGCAGAGGGGGTTCCCCCCTTCTAGCCCCCGAGGGAGGGTCGGGCTTTGCCGAGGCAAGGCTGACCCTTCCTTGATGGTTAGACTCTATTTGTGTATGTAAAGAGAACGAGGTATATGAACGACTTGAAAACATCTTAAGGGTAAAAGCGACGTAGCTGTCGGATGTTCCAAGCGTTGCTGTAGACCTCGCCCTGACTGTTGGCCAGCTTGTATGTTCTGGGCTTCAAAATCTTGGCGATGATGAACGACCCTTCCCAGGGAGGAGTGAGCTTGTGGCGCCCTCGGGTGTCTTGTCGTAGCCGAAGTACCAAGTCCCCCACCTGGAGGTCTCGGGACCGAACCCCTCGGGCGTGGTAGCGTCGCAGAGACTGCTGATACCGTGCCGAGTGTAGTAAGACCATGTCCCGAGCCTCTTCCAGCTGGTCCAGTGAGTCCTCTCGGCTGGTCTGGTTGCTTCGGTCGTCGTACGCCTTTGTCCTCGGGGAACCGTATTCTAAGTCTGTGGGCAAGATAGCCTCGGCCCCATAGACTAGAAAAAACGGCGTGAAGCCCGTGGCTCGGCTTGGCGTCGTTCTCAGACTCCAGACCACCGAGGGGAGTTCCTTCATCCATCGCTTGCCGAACTTGTTGAGGTCGTTGTAGATCCTCGTCTTAAGTCCCTACAGAATCATGTCGTTGGCATGCTCTACCTGCCCATTCGTCATGGGGTGAGCTACGGCGGCCCAGTCCATACGGATGTGGTGGTCCTCGCAGAAGTCCAGGAACTTCCTGCCAGTGAACTAGGTGCCGTTGTCGGTGATGATGGAGTTTGGGACCCCAAAGCGATGGATGATGTTGGTGAAGAACGCCACCGCCTGCTCGGACCTGATGCTGTTTAGGGGTCGGACCTCGATCCACTTGGAGAATTTGTCGATAGCGACCAGCAGGTGCGTGAAGCCCCCGGGTGCCTTCTACAAGGGACTAACGAGGTCTAGACCCCACACAGCAAACGACCAGGTGATGGGTATTGTTTGCAGGGCCTGAGCGGGCAGGTGTATCTGTCTTGCGTAGAATTGACACCCTTGGCAGGTGCGTACAATCCTAGTAACATCGGCCACCGCGGTCGGCCAGTAGAAACCTTGTCAGAAGGCGTTTCCAACGAGGGCCCGAGGTGCTGCGTGATGACCGCAAGCCCCCGAGTGTATTTCTTGCAATAGCTCCTGACCTTCGGCAATGGATATGCATCATTGGAGGATGCCTGAGGGGCTGCGGTGGTAGAGCTCCTTCTCGTCACCCAGCAAGACGAACGACTTGGCGCGCCGCGCCAGCCGCCGAGCTTCGGCTCTGTCGAGGGGTAGCTCTCCTCGGTGGAGATATTGCAGGTACAGGGTTTGCCAGTTTCGATTAGGCGTGACCCCATTCCGCTCTTCCTCGACGCGCAGTGCCTCACCCTTGGCGGCCGAGGGTGCCTCGGGCTGGGCTGAGGCCTCCCCGGGCTCGGGCGTGTCATCGGTCTTGATGGAGGGTTGATGTAGGTCTCGGGAGAAGACGTCCGGGGGAACCGTTGTCCGTCCCGAGGCTATCTTAGCCAGCTCGTCCGCAGTCTCGTTGTGCCGTCGAGCGACATGGTTGAGCTCGAGCCCGTAGAACTTGTCTTCCATGCGCCGAACCTCGTCGTAGTAGGCCTCCATCTTCGGGTCGCTGCAGTGGGAGTTCTTCATGACTTGGTCGATGACAAGCTGCGAGTCGCCACGAGCGTCGAGGCGCCGAACCCCTAGCTCGATGGCGATGTGCAACCCGTTAACCAGAGCCTCGTACTCGGCCACGTTGTTTGACGCTAGGGAATGGAGGCGCAGCACGTAGCGGAGGTGCTTCCCGAGGGGTGAGATGAAGAGCGGGCCCGCACCTGCTCCTATATTTATCAGCGACCCATCGAAATACATGGTCCAGAGCTCCGGCTGGATCGGAGCAGCTGGAAGCTGGGTGTCGACCCATTCAGCCACAAAGTCCGCCAAGACTTGGGACTTGATGGCCTTCCGAGGAGCGAACGAGATTGTCTCGCCCATGATCTCCATCGCCCATTTTGCAATCCTACCCGAGGCCTCTCGGCACTGGATGATCTCCCCCAGGGGGAAGGATGACACCATAGTCACCAGTTGAGACTCGAAGTAGTGTCGCAACTTTCGCCGCGTCAGAATTACCGCGTACAGTAGCTTCTGAATTTGCGGGTAGCGGATTTTGGTCTCGGACAGTACTTCACTGATGAAGTAGACCGGCCTCTGGACGAGCAATGCATGCCCTTCTTCTCGTCTTTCGACCATGATCGCGGCGCTGACCACCTGAGTGGTTGCGGCTACGTAGATCAAGAGGGCTTCTCCTGCAGCGGGGGGGGGGGGGGGGGGCACCAGGATGGGCGCGCTTGTAAGGAGCGCCTTTAAGTTCTCGAGGGCTTCCTCGGCCTCGGGGGTCCAAGTGAAGCGCTCGGTCTTCCTTAAGAGGCGGTACAGGGGTAGGCATCTTTCGCCGAGGCACGAGATGAAACGGCTCAGAGCCGCAAGGCATCCCATGACCCTCTGTACTCCTTTCAAGTCCTTGATAGGCCCCATGTTGGT
This sequence comes from Zea luxurians, assembly GCA_029449295.1. Lineage (NCBI taxonomy): Eukaryota > Viridiplantae > Streptophyta > Magnoliopsida > Poales > Poaceae > Zea > Zea luxurians. The sequence goes on from JAOPSE010000010.1 coordinate 41,175,607, forward strand.
GATGGCCGCGATTTTCTCCGGGTTGGCCTCGATGCCCCGCTCGGAGACGATGAACCCCAGGAGCAAGCCTCGGGGGACTCTGAAGACACACTTCTCGGGGTTGAGTTTCACGCCCTTCGCTCTCAGACACTTGAATGTCGTTTCAAGGTCAGAGGCTTTCCTCGTCTTGACTACGATGTCATCGACATAAGCCTCGACCGTTCGGCCAATGTGCTCTCCGAACACGTGGTTCATGCACCTTTGGTATGTCGCGCCTGCATTCCTTAAACCGAATGGCATAGTAATATAGCAGTACATGCCAAAAGGTGTGATGAAAGAGGTCGCGAGCTGGTCGGACTCTTTCATCCTGATTTGGTGATACCCTGAGTAGGCATCGAGGAATGACAGGGTTTCGCACCCAGCAGTGGAATCCACGATTTGATCGATGCGAGGCAGAGGGTAGGGAACCTTCGGACATGCTTTGTTTAGACCAGTGTAGTCTACACACATCCTCCATTTCCCACCTTTCTTTTTCACAAGCACAGGGTTGGCTAGCCATTCGGGATGGAATACCTCTTTGATGAACCCTGCAGCCATCAGCTTGTGGATCTCCCCGCCTATGGCTCTGCGCTTTTCTTCATCGAATCGGCGCAGAGGCTGCTTCACGGGTCGGGCTCCAGCTCGGATATCCAGCGAGTGCTCGACGACATCCCTCGGTATGCCAGGCATGTCCGAGGGACTCCACGCAAAAACCTCAGCGTTTGCGCGGAGAAAGTCGATGAGCACTGCTTCCTATTTGGGGTCGAGCTCGGAGCAGATCCGGACTTGCTAGGAGGTGTCGTTGCTGGGGTTGAGAGGGACAGACTTAACCGCCTCTGCTGGCTCAAAGTTGCCGGTGTGGCGCTTCGCATCTGGCACCTCCTTGGAGAGGCTCTCCAGGTCGGCGATGAGGGCCTCGGATTCGGCGAGGGCCTCAGTGTACTCCACGCACTCCACGTCGCATTCATACGCGTGTCGGTACGTGGATCCGACGGTGATGACCCCGTTGGGGCCCGGCATCTTGAGCTTGAGGTAGGTGTAGTTGGGGACAGCCATGAACTTGGCGTAGCATGGTCTCCCCAGCACTGCGTGGTAGGTTCCTCGGAACCCGACCACCTCGAACGTGAGGGTTTCCTTTCGGAAGTTGGAGGGAGTCCCGAAGCAGACGGGCAGATCGAGTTGCCCAAGGGGTTGGACGCGCTTCCCGGGGATGATCCCGTGAAAGTGTGCCGCACCGGCCCGAATCGTGGACAGATCGATCTGCAAGAGCCCGAGGGTCTCGGCGTAGATGATGTTGAGGCTGCTGCCTCCGTCCATGAGGACCTTGGTAAGCCTGACGTTGCCGATGATGGGATCGACAACGACCGGGTACTTCCCTGGGCTCGACACGCGGTCGGGTGGTCGCCTTGGTCGAAGGTGATGGGCTTGTTGGACCAGTCTAGGTAGACTGGCGCCGCCACCTTCACCGAGCAGACCTCCCGGCGCTCCTGCTTGCGGTGCTGAGCCGAGGCATTCGCCACTTGCCCACCGTAGATCATGAAGCAGTCGTGGACCTCGGGGAACTCCTCTGCCTTGTTGCCCTCCTTCTTGTCGTTGTTATGGGCTCTGCCACCTTCCACCGGGGGCCCGGCCTTATGGAAGTAGCGCCGAAGCATGACGCACTCCTCAAGGGTGTGCTTGACGGGACCCTGATGATAGGGGCACGACTCCTTGAGCATCTTGTCGAACAGGTTGGCCCCTCCGGGAGGCTTCCGAGGGTTCCTGTGCTCGGCGGCGGCGACAAGATCTGCGTCGGCGGCGTCGCGTTTCGCTTGCGGCTTCTTCTTGCCCTTCTTCTTCGTGTCGCGCTGAGCGGACGCCTTGGGGACGTCTTCCTGCTGGCGTCCCTAAGGCTGCTTATCCTTCCGGAAGATGGCCTTGACCGCCTCCTGACCAGAGGCGAACTTGGTGGCGATGTCCATCAGCTCGCTCGCCCTGGTGGGAGTCTTGTGACCCAGCTTGCTTACCAGGTCGTGGCAAGTGGTGCCGACGAGGAACGCGCCGATGACATCTGAGTCGGTGATGTTGGGCAGCTCGGTGCGCTGCTTCGAAAATCGCCGGATGTAGTCCTGCAGGGATTCCCCTGGCTGCTGGCGGCAGCTTCGAAGATCCCAGGAGTTCCTAGGGCGCACGTATGTGCCCTGGAAATTTCCGGCGAAGGCTTTGACCAGGTCGTCCCAGTTAGAGATCTGCCTGGAGGCAGATGCTCCAGCTAGGCTCGGGCGGCGTCAGAGAGGAACAGGGGGAGGTTGCGGATGATGAGGTTGTCATCGTCTGTTTCACCTAGCTGGCAGGCCAGCCGGTAGTCCGCGAGCCATAGTTCCGGCCTTGTTTCCCCCGAGTACTTAGTGATGGTAGTCGAGGCTCGGAACCGGGTCGGGAACGACGCCCGTTGTATGGCCCGGCTGAAAGCTTGCGGACCGGGTGGTTCAGGCGAGGGACTCCGATCCTCCCCGCTGTCGTAGCGTCCCCCATGCCTGGGGTGGTAGCCTCGGCGCACCTTCTTGTCGAGGTGGGCTCGACGGTCGCGGTGGTGGTGCTCGTTGCCGGGGCGACCCGGGGCTGCAAGCGTTGCGTCCCGCGTGCGCCCGGTGTGGACCGAGGCTTCCCGCATGAATCGGGAAGTCGTGGCATGATGCTCCGAGGGGTACCCTTGCCTTCGGGAGGCAGAGCTCTCGGCCCGTCTGTCGGGGACCATAATTAGGGGTACCCTCAAGACGCCTAATTCTCAGCTGGTAACCCCCATCAGCATAAAGCTGCAGAGGCCTGATGGGTACGATTAAGTCAGGGATCGGTCCATACGAGCGACTCGATCACGCCTCGCCCGAGCCTAGCCTCGGGCAAGGGCAGCCGACCCTGAGGGGTTTCCGTCTCGCCCGAGGCCCCCTTTTTACGGCAGACGCACCTCCGGCTCGCCCGAGGCCTTGCCTTCGTTAAGAAGCAACCCTGACTAAATCGCCGCACCGACAGACCAAGTCACAGGGGCATTTAACGCAAAGGTAGCCTGGCACCTTTATCCTGACGCGCGCCCCCTGGCAGAGCCGAAGTGACCGCCGTCACTTCGGCGCTCCACTGACCGGTCTGACAAAAGGACAGCGCCGCCTGCGCCATCCCGGCTGCAGTGCCACTTGACAGAGTGAGACTGACAGGCAGCCAGGCCTTGCCAAAGGCGCCATAGGAAGCTCCGCCCGACCCAGGGCTCGGACTCGGGCTAAGGCCCCGGAAGACGGCGAACTCCGCTCCGCCCGACCCAGGGCTCGGACTCGGGCTAAGGCCCCGGAAGACGGCGAACTCCGCTCCGCCCGACCCAGGGCTCGGACTCGGGCTAAGGCCCCGGAAGACGGCGAACTCCGCTCCGCCCGACCCAGGGCTCGGACTCGGGCTAAGGCCCCGGAAGACGGCGAACTCCGCTCCGCCCGACCCAGGGCTTGGACTCGGGCTAAGGCCCCGGAAGACGGCGAACTCCGCTCCGCCCGACCCAGGGCTCGGACTCGGGCTAAGGCCCCGGAAGACGGCGAACTCCGCTCCGCCCGACCCAGGGCTCGGACTCGGGCTAAGGCCCCGGAAGACGACGAACTCCGCCTCGCCCGACCCCAGGGGTCGGACTCCGCCCTGGCCTCTGCCGAATGACCTCCGCCTCGCCCGACCCAGGAGCTCGGCCTCGGCCATGCAGGACAGACTCGACCTCGGCTTCGGAGGAGCCTCCACGTCGCCCGACCTAGGGCACAAGTCCGCCACGTCAACAGGAAGCGCCATCATCACCCTACCCCGAGCCGACTCGGGCCACAGAAAACAGGACCGATGTCCCATCTGGCTAGCTCCGCCAGATAGGCAATGATGGCGCCCCGCTAGACCCATGACGACGGTGGCTCTCAGCTCCCTTACGGAAGCAGGGGGACGTCAACAAGGGCCCAACCACTCCGACAGCTGTCCCTCCGCCAGGCTCCATTGCTTCTCCGACAGCCACGACGCCACACCAGCTGGGTGCCAAGATCTCTCTGGCTGCCACCTTGGCATGTACTTAGGGCACTAGCTCTCCCCCGCTAGACACGTAGCACCTTGCTACACCCCCATTTGTACACCTGGATCCTCTCCTTACGCCTATAAAAGGAAGGACCAGGGCCTTCTTAGAGAAGGTTGCCCCCCACGGGAACGAGGGCAGGGGCAGGCGCTCTCTTGGGGCCGCTCGCTCCCCTCACCCGTGTGGACGCTTGTAACCCCCCTACTGCAAGCGCACCCGACCTAGGCGCGGAACAAACACGAAGGCCGCGGGATCTCCACCTCCCTCTCGACTCGGCTCCGGCCACCTCGCTCTTCCCCCCTTCGCGCTCGCCCACACGCTCGACCCATCTGGGCTGGGGCACGCGGCACACTCACTCGTCGGCTTAGGGACCCCCTAGTCTCGAAACGCCGACAGTTGGCGCGCCAGGTAGGGGCCTGCTGCGTGTTGACGAGCAGTTTCCCGTCAAGCTCCAGATGGGCAGTCTCCAACGACCTCTCCAACCCGGGACGGTGCTCCGTTTCGGGAGTCTCGAGTTCATGTCTTTTGACGGCAGCTACGACATGATACTCCTTCCACCGCCGCGCGACGACGACAATGGTGGCCGACAGCCCGCCTGCCGGCGGCGGAATCGACGACGTCTTCCCCGCATGGGGGAAGAACAACCTTCGAGCTCGCCCCATCCTCTCCCTCGCCATCGGAGGAGGAGGCGGGGCAACCGGGGCCCAGCGGGAGGCTGCGCTTCGTCGGCTGTCGAGCGAATCGACATCACCAGCGCCCCAACGGAGGACGCGTCGGGCGTCACCATCGCGTTTGAGGCGAAGGCAAGCGCCGTCCCCCCGCAACACGCCGACCCCGAGCAAGTGGACGACGCCAGCACGCTCACGGAGGGCCTGCAGGACGTCGCCCTCGTACCCAAGACGACGGCGCGATCAGCCCCCGATGTGACTTCGTCGCTCCTCGTCGACCAAAAGGTACCAACCGATTCCCATCCTTCGTCATTTCGACTCGACGTCAACCCGCCTAGCGACCTCGCTCTCGCGGGCGCTCACGTTGAGGCGAGTACAACCTCTCTTGGGTTTCGTGTGCGGTCGCCTTGGGACCGATTGACGGGCGTCTCGACCTACGGGCCCTCTGGGTCCGAGGAAGACGACGACCCCAGCATCTGCTGGGATTTCTCTGGACCTGGCAACCCCAGTGCCATGCGGGACTTCATGACCGCATGCAACTACTGCCTCTCTGACTGTTCCGACGGCAGCCGCAGCCTTGACGACAAGGACTGCGGCCCGAGCCGCGAATGTTTCCACGTCGAGCTAGGGGATCCCTCCGGAGGCAACCGTCTCGGCATGCCGGAGGATGGTGATCTCCCTAGGCCAGTGCCTCGCGCCGACATCCCGCGGGAGCTAGCTATGGTCCCCGTTCCGGCGGGGGGTCACGACCCACAGCTCGAGCAAGTCCGCGGGGCGCAGGCCGGGCTCGACGAGGGAGCAGGAGCGCTCGAGTCGATCCGCCGGGACGTCGTGCAGGTATGGGCGGGCCAGCCCCCGGCCAGAGAAATACGTCACCTGCCCCAAGGTCTCCAGCACCGCATCGCCAACGATGCCAGGGACAGGCCGCCACCCGCATCCAGCGGGACCGGTCAGGACCTGGCAGCCGCAGCGATGCTCCTCCGCGCGATGCCGGAGTCATCAACCACCGAGGGCCGGCGAATCCAGGGAGAGCTCAAGCACCTCCTCGAAGGCGCTGCGGCCCGTCGGGCCGAGAGCTTTGCCTCCCGCAGGCAGGGGCACCCCTCGGAACCTCGTGCCGCGACTTCCCGACTCATGCGGGAAGCCTCGGTCTACACCGGGCGCACGCGCAACACCGCGCCTGCGGCCCCGGGCCACCTCGGCGACGAGCACCCTCATCGCGACAGTCGGGCCCGCCTCGACGAAAGGGTGCGCCGAGGCTATCACCCCAGGCGTGGGGGACGCTACGACAGCGGGGAGGATCGGAGTCCCTCGCCCGAACCACCCGGTCCGCAGGTCTTCAGCCGGGCCATTCGGCGGGCACCGTTTCCGGCCCGATTCCGACCCCCGACTACTATCACAAAGTACTCGGGGGAAACAAGACCGGAGTTGTGGCTCGCGGACTACCGCCTGGCCTGTCAACTGGGTGGAACGGACGACGACAACCTCATCATCCGCAACCTCCCCCTGTTCCTCTCCGACACTGCTCGCGCTTGGTTGGAGCACCTGCCTCCGGGGCAGATTTCCAACTGGGAGGATTTGGTCCAAGCTTTCGCCGGCAACTTCCAGGGCACGTACGTGCGCCCGGGGAATTCCTGGGACCTCCGAAGCTGCCGGCAACAGCCGGGAGAGTCTCTTCGGGACTACATCCGGCGGTTCTCGAAGCAGCGCACCGAGCTGCCCAACATCACCGACTCCGATGTCATCGGCGCGTTCCTTTCCAGCACCACTTGTCGTGACCTGGTGAGCAAGTTGGGTCGCAAGACCCCCACCAGGGCGAGCGAGCTGATGGACATCGCCACCAAGTTCGCCTCTGGCCAGGAGGCGGTCGAGGCCATCTTCCGAAAGGACAAGCAGCCCCAGGGCCGCCCTTCGGAAGATGCTCCCGAGGCGTCTACTCCGCGCGGCGACAAGAAGAAAGGCAGGAAGAAGTCGCAAGCGAAACGCGACGCTGCCGACGCAGACCTTGTCGCCGCCACCGAGCACAAGAACCCTCGGAAGCCCCCCGGAGGTGCCAACCTCTTTGACAAGATGCTCAAGGAGACGTGCCCTTACCATCAGGGGCCCGTCAAACACACCCTCGAGGAGTGCGTCATGCTCCGGCGCCACTTCCACAAGGCCGGGCCACCCGCAGAGGGTGGCAGGGCCCGCGACGACGACAAAAGGGAAGATCACCAAGCAGGAGAGTTCTGTAGCATCCCAAAAATCCTAATCTAGGTTTGAAACCCTAATCCACCTTTTACCCCTCCCTTCATCCTCTAATTCTAAAATCCCCCCCCCAAAATTTTCCTTCATCATATGCATACATCTTGATTGATCACAAAAGCACCTCACTTAGATTCTATTTTCTAAACACTTAGAGTATCTACAAAATAAATTATTCAAAGAAAAAGATACAAATTGGGAAATAGGAATTAGAAAATAAAAAAAAAGAAAAAGAGAAAACCTCCCCCCCTCCCTGCTGGGCCGAGTTCGGCCCAGGCCGCGACCCCCCCTCTCCCTCGCGCCGCATTCCTCCTTCCCCGGCCCATCTGCGGCCCGCCTCCGCGCGCGCGGCAGCCGCGCCCGCACCTCGCCCTCTCTCTCGCCGACAAAGCGGCCCCGCCTGTCAGCCACTCGCCTGCTCGCTCGCTCGCTCGCTCGCTCGCTCCCTCCCTCTGACCAAGCGGCCCCACCTGTCAGCCGCTTCGTCATCCGTCCGCTGTCCCCTCGCCGAAGTCACCTCCGCCGTCGCCTCCGTCCTTCCCTCTGCCGTCCGGCCACACAGGGAAGTTTGGCACCGCTCCGTCCTCCTCCCCTTGACCGCGTCCTCGCCGGTACCGCCCCCGCCGTAGCGTCCCCTCGACGGCGCTGTGCGCCATTTATGGCGGCACTGGGAAGCTCGCCGGAGCCAGGGAGCTCCACCGCCCCCCCCCCCTCGCCCCCGCGCGCCTATAAAAAGCTCGCCCCGAGCCCCTTCTTTCTCACACCAGCCCCGACCACTACCCTCCTCCCCTCAACCGAGCCCAATTCGCGAAGCGCCGTCGTCTTCCCCCTCTCCGATGAGTTCCTCCTCCTCTCCTCTCTCTCCCTCTCCGTTAGCCCAGCAAGCAATTGGGTTAGCCGAGCAGCTTCCTCACCTCGCCGCAAACGCAATACACCACTCCCCCACCCCGATTGCTCGCCCAGAGCTCACCGGCGGCAACCCCGCCGCGAAGCTCCGCCACCTCCCCGCGGGCAGCTCCCTCCCGACCTCCTCTGACCAAATTGAGCCCATCTCTAGGTCCGCCATCCCCTCCCCGTGCTTAGGCGCCTGCACATTGCCCAAGAACCGGGCCACCGGCGGCAAGCCGCCGTCGAACCCCCCCCCCCCGGCGGCCGGTTTCCCCCCCACCCTCGGCCGGTTCACCCCGTCGTCAATCGCGCCCGCGCCGTTTCCCCCTGCCTCTCTCTGTCGCGTGGGCCCCGCGATGACGCCGTCGCCCCGCGCGCCCGCGCCGTCGCCCCCCTCCCCGTGGGCCGCTGCCGGGCCAAAAGCGCGCCCGCGCGCCTGCCCCGCGCCGAGCTGGGCCGAATTTCTCCCCCCCGACCCGTTTGAAGAAAAATCCTTTTCTATTTTATTTTCTTCACCTTTTCCCATTTAATTAGTATTCTTCAATATTTTATACACCAAAAATTATCCAAATAATTTCTAAAGATCCCCTACAACAATAATGTTAGAAAATGACACACTGTAATTTGTAAACCCCTGTTGATGTATTGTTTTATTGCCTGTTTTCCTAGAAGAAGCAGGGGTCGTTGATCCGGAACCCTTAGCCCCGGAAGAAGGGCCAGAACCCGAACTTCCGGAAGTAGATCTTCTGTGCCAGGAAAGCTTCGACGAAGGCAAGTCCATCCTTCCCTTGATGCATAAATTACCTATTCTCTCTACCACTGCCTAGGCCGGGAATTATGGGGAATATTGCATTGTGTGTGAGAGATGGCCCGCATTATCATACACTTTCTGGATACGTAAAGTGGATTGGGAGGAAAGGCTATGTGTATCTCCAAATAAAATCTCTTTTGAAAAATTATGCGATGAAGGGTACTCACCCTCATCACCTGAGAGTGGGATGATCAGGGACTCCCTGGTTTAGGGGAGGGCCTAAGGTGTTGGCTCAGCTGGTTTAGGCGTGAGCAGAAGGATTGTCCCCTCATATAAGGACCGGTTTGTCATCTTCTCTACCTGTACTCCTTTGTCGTACAACCACTTGAGACTGTGTGGGCAATCACTCGATCCGAACTCGTGTGGTCCGACCCCAGGGTTAAGAAGGCTGGGGAGCACCGGAGGATAAGGAGGGGGAAAGTTTTGTCCGGTTTGGGCATGGTGGTGGCCTGACTCCTTCCGGATAACCGTTAAGGTTAGGATGCACGAGTAAGGAAAGAGATCCGGCATTCGGGTCTCACGACGGTGAGATCGCAGAAACCGGGCTAGTGGGTAAAGTGTACCCCTCTGCGCAGAGTTGAAACCTATTCGAGTAGTCCTTGTCCACTGGTATGGATGAGTCTGGTATGGTATGGCAATTAGAACTTTTTCTCTAAATTTCTTATCAAGGGGAAGGTGTGTTTAAATGAGTTTTGAAAAAGAGATAAAGCCTCTGGAGCGGGAAGCTCAGTGGCAGTTGAGTTTTTGGTTACTTATAATAGCATGGGAAAACCTTCAAGCGACTGTCTCTCTCTGAGAAAATAATGAGTGACTACAACTCCACCAAATTGAGCATGTACATCATAGGTCTCTTTCTCTCTACGGGAGCGGGGTGGGCTTGCGGAATACCTAGTGTATTCACCCAGATTTATTTATGTTTTTCAGCAGCCGAGGACTTCTTTTCTGCTATGCTTGATTAAGAGGGCTGTGTCTGCACCCAGTTCTGCCTGTGGCTTGGGCTAGTGTATTTTTCCTCCTGCGCTTCTCTATTTGGCTCTCCCGAGCTTGTACCCCGGTATTGTAATAAATTTATCTGAAACTCTGTACTATTTGAAGTAAGAAATGTGTTTACTAGCCTCCTGGGACTAGTAATTGTTTCACATTTGAGTCCCAAAGGATCGGGACGCTTCAGGTGGTATCAGAGCCATAGGACTGGCCGTAGGTCGCAGCCCTGACCCTAAAACCTACCTTAAAAAGAAAATACCTCTTACCTCAAGAAAAGTTTTCTCTTCCCTTCCCCGATGTTAACAAGACCCTTCTTTTCCTATTCCAGATGGAAGACTCTCTGGCCATTAAGACATCCTACTGCTCAGAAGTGGAAGGGTTCCCCCGCCTCTTGCGAAGCTGTGCGCTCCGCATGGGAATCCGCAAGAAGCCGGAATACGTCTGGACGGAACATTTCGAGGGCGGGATGATAAGATGCTCCATGGCAATCTACCTGGGGGAAAGCCACAGCTATCCAAACCAACATTCCTTCCAAGTCACTTTTACCGGAGTTCATTTCCTAGATGCTTGCCAAAATGTCGCCCGGAAAGCCCTCCGTCAGCTATGTCAAAACTACAACAAAGTAATCATTGAAACCCCCCTTCGCTACTTTCCACCCAGCAACAAGAATACCCCCACCTGGAGGAAAAGACTTCAGGCCCTATCAGGAGGAGATCCTACTGAGAACGATCCCACCATTGTCTACATGGCTGGATACCTTCATACCCTTGATAACCAATATGATGACCTCACCCTCCACTGCACCTCTCTAACCTCCCGGGTGGAAAGCCTGGAGCAGAAAGTCAGGGAGCTCTCGGAAGAAAAAGTGTCCCTTCAAGAGAGCCTCGCAATAGCTGAAGGTGAGGAAACCAATACCCGAGAAGCCTACCGCACACTGAAGATGGACTACGACAAGAAACTGAAGAAGCTTGCCCCCGCAAAGAAAATCCGCAAGAAGACCAAGAGCCAAGGATGCCAGACTGAGCAGAAGGAAGAAAACCCTCCAAGGAACATATCCGACACCGATGAGATGTCCCTGGCTAGCCTTGATGACCTTCTCAAGGAATTTGGGGACACATTAGAGAAGGAGTGCGGGAGTACCCTAGATAGCACTCGCGTGTGACGAACTTATGATAACAGGATGTTGTGTCATGTAATGGCTTGATGTAATGAATAAAATAACCAGTTAAAAAAAATGGCATGTGCATAATAGTAACTCTCTTCCCATGGCAGATGGCTTCGGATAAAACCACGCCTACCGCCTCCGGGATTGGAGCAGGTTTTCCCTTAGGAGCTGAAGGAGGAGCCGGTGGAGAAGGGGATGGGACCCACCTCCCCGCACCTCCGGAACTACCACTAGATCTGGCCCAAGTTCTAGCCCATCAAACCAGACTCATTGAAGTCCTCACTCGAAGTCTGGAGAACCAGCGCCCAGGTGGTGGAAGACCCCAGGACAGGATGGGAGAATTCCTGAGACTCAAGCCTCCCACATTCGCGGGGTCTAGCAATCCCCTCGATGCAGATGACTGGCTTCGCACGATCCAGAGGAAGTTGGAAGCCATCGCTTGCCCTGAGAATCAACGTGTTCAGCTGGCAGCTCATCAGCTTTCAGGAATGGCGTTAGCATGGTGGGACACTTTCAGTGAAGCCGTCAGAGATGCTACCTGGGCAGAATTCGAGACAGCTTTCCGTGAGCACCATGTACCCCAAGGGATAGTTCAACTCAAGGAGGATGAATTCCGGGAGCTAACCCAAGGTGGGCGATCAGTCAGTGAGTATGTGCACAAGTTCACAGAGCTGGCCCGCTACGCGCCTGAGGATGTCAGCACCGAGGCCAGGAAAATGGCCCGTTTCCTGAGAGGGTTAAGACCCGAGCTCAAGACCATCCTCGCCAGCCAGGACTTCCACAGCTTCTCTCACCTTTCCAACAAGGCTATTCAAGTGGAAAGAGCTAAAGAGGAGGAAAAAGGGCACATCAAGAGAAAGTTCCAGGTCCTGCGAGCTCAACAGCAAGAGCGTCACCAGAGAGCTCGACCCTTTGGGCTCCCACCCAGGGGTCCAGGCTTCGATAAACAATCTGGACCCTCTCCATCGCGCTACAGTCAACAAAGTCAGAGCTCCCATCAGGCACCCTCCGTCGCAAGCAACCAGCCGCCAGCAAACGCCTGTTGGCACTGCGGAGACCCCAGGCACTTCAAAAACAACTGCCCTCAGCTGAAGGCACCCGGGCCAACCTACTCCAACTCGGTGAATGGCCCCAAGATTCTATCAGCTCCTACCTCCAAGGCGCTTCCTCCCAGCAGCCAGCAGAGCAGGGCTCAGTACCAGGGCAGGGCCCGAGTCAACCACGTCGACGCTCAGGAAGCCCAGCAGGCCCCGGGAGTAGTGCTCGGTGAGTTCCTCGTCGAATTTACTCCCGCTTCTGTGCTTTTTGATTCGGGAGCATCCCATTCATTTATAGCCGCTAAGTTTGTGGAGAAGCATGGCATACCCTCTACACCTTTAGCTATCCCGTTGGTCACCCGAACCCCGGGAACGGACCTCCTATGCAAACTCAGATGTTCTCAAGTCAGGATTCTTTTAAGTGGGGTAGTATTCCTAGCAGACTTAACCATCTTGCCATCCCAAGGCATTGATGTAATCCTAGGAATGGATTGGCTAGCTAAGCACAAGGGTGTTATCAGCTGCGCAAGCAAAACTATCCTTCTCATAGATCACCAAGGAAAGTCAGTTTCCTGTCAAGCCCAACCGCCTGCAAAAGATCCAATGGTGTTTAGTCTGGCAGTAGAAAGCATGTCTGTAATCAAGGAATTTGAAGATGTGTTTCCAGAAGAGTTGCCCGGGATGCCACCAGAAAGAGAAGTGGAGTTCTATATAGACCTCATTCCCGGCACTGCGCCCATCGCAAAAAGACCATACCGCATGGCCCCCACCGAATTGGCAGAACTGAAACTTCAGCTTTCAGAACTACAGCAAAAAGGGTACATCCGTCCCAGTTCGTCTCCCTGGGGAGCACCCGTTCTTTTCGTGACCAAAAAGGATGGGAGTATGAGGATGTGTATTGATTATCGATCCTTGAACGAAGTTACAATCAAGAATAAGTACCCCCTTCCCCGGATTGATGACCTCTTCGACCAGCTGCAAGGAGCCAAATACTTCTCCAAGATAGACCTCAGGTCAGGATATCACCAACTCAGGATTAAGGAAGCAGACATTCAGAAAACTGCATTCGTCACCAGATACGGGCAATATGAATTCACGGTGATGCCATTTGGACTAACCAACGCACCTGCCTTTTTCATGAACCTCATGAATAAGGTATTTATGGAGGAATTAGATAAGTTTGTCGTAGTTTTTATCGACGACATCCTCATCTATTCCAAGAGTCGCAAGGACCATGAGCAGCACCTTCGAACCGTCCTCGGAAGACTCAGAGCACATCAACTTTATGCTAAGTTCAGCAAGTGTGAGTTCTGGTTAGAAAAGATAGCCTTCCTAGGGCATATCTTGACTTCTGAAGGGGTAGAAGTGGACCCATCTAAGGTGGAAGCTGTTTCAAATTGGAAGCAACCTTCCAACGTCAGTGAAATTCGAAGCTTTCTAGGAATGGCAGGGTATTATCGCCGCTTTATCAAGGGATTCTCCAGCATAGCAAAGCCCTTGACGGAACTTCTCAAAAAGGACAATAAGTTCGTGTGGACTCCCGATTGTGAAGAAAGTTTCCAAACCATCAAAGAGAAGCTTACAACCGCGCCAGTTTTGACTCTACCGGACATACACCAGGAGTTTGTCATCTTTTGTGATGCTTCCAAGCAAGGCTTAGGGTGTGTCTTAATGCAAAATGAGAAAGTCATTGCTTATGCATCCCGATTACTCAAGCCGCACGAACAGAACTATCCTACCCACGATCTGGAATTGGCAGCCATAGTGCACACTCTAAAAATATGGAGGCATTATCTGATTGGAAACAAATGCCACATCTTCACTGATCACAAGAGTCTAAAGTACATCTTCATGCAACCGGACCTCAACCTCCGTCAACGAAGGTGGCTCGAATTGATCAAAGATTATGACCTCGAAATCCACTACCACCCCGGAAAGGCCAACGTGGTAGCAGACGCCCTCAGCCGAAAACCTTTCGGGATTAGAGGAACAAACTTCCTAGAAGATTGGAAGAAAGAATCAGCTCAGCTGAATGCATGTCTGGGAGACGACGGTAGCCTCGAAGTCAAGCCAAACCTAGAAGATCTCATATACAAGGCCCAATGCCTCGACGCAGAAACAACCAAGCTTAAGGAAAGAGCACGCAAAGAGCAACTTCCGGACCTAAGAACAGACGAGCAAGGAGTCCTCTGGTTCAAGAACCGTCTGTGCGTGCCATTTGGAAAGGCACGGGAGACCCTGCTTGATGAAGCCCACAACTCAGCTTACTCCATCCACCCAGGGACCACCAAGATGTACCTGGACCTCAAAACCAGGTATTGGTGGAGGGGGATGAAGAAGGAAATAGCACAGTATGTGGCCCGTTGTGACACCTGTCAGAGAACAAAGGCCGAACATCAGAAGCCTGCAGGCCTGCTTCAACCCCTCCCAATACCCGAATGGAAGTGGGAGGAAATAGGCATGGATTTCGTAACCGGACTACCCAGATCACAAAGAGGAAATGATTCCATATGGGTAATAATCGATCGTCTCACCAAAGTGGCCCATTTCGTTCCAGTAAAGACCACTTTCGGAGGAGCAGCCCTCGCCCGATTATACCTTAAAGAGATAGTCAGGCTACATGGCATTCCACGGAAGATAGTATCAGACAGAGGAACGCAGTTCTCTTCAAAGTTTTGGAAGGGCCTTCAGCAAGCAATGGGCACCAAGCTAGATTTCAGTACTGCTTATCACCCCCAGTCAGATGGTCAAACAGAGAGAGTTAACAAAGTCCTTGAAGATTTACTCAGAGCCTGCGTTCTAGCCTTCGATAGAGATTGGGAGTCTAGTTTGCCGTACGCCGAATTCTCATACAACAATAGCCATCAGGCCAGCATCAAAATGTCACCATTCGAAGCACTGTATGGAAGAAAATGCCAAACTCCCCTAATGTGGTCCAATGTAGGGGAAAGGACACTAGAAGGGCCCGACTTCGTTAAAGAAGCCGAAGAAAAAGTAGCCTTGATCCGCAGAAGGTTACTTGAAGCTCAGAGTCGACAAAAGAGTTACGCAGACAATAGGCGAAGGGAACTCAGATTTGAGGAGGGAGATTTTGTTTATCTCAAAGTTTCTCCAATGCGTGGTGTCAGAAGGTTCCAGTTAAAGGGAAAGCTAGCACCCCGTTTCGTCGGTCCTTACCCTGTCATTTCCCGAATAGGACCCGTGGCATACCGTCTTGAGCTACCAGAATCCATGTCAGATATTCACAATGTGTTCCATGTATCTCAACTCCGCAAATGCCTAAAAGTACCAGAAACCCGTATCGAGGCAGAAACAATTCAGATTCAAAAAGATCTCCAGTACCGGGAAAAGCCAGTGAAGATTCTCGACTCAGCAGTCAGAAGAACCCGCAATTCAGAAGTGAAGCTCTGTAAGGTTCAGTGGAGCAGAGATGGAGAAGAAGAAGCCACCTGGGAGAGTGAGGACTCTCTGAGGAAGGAATACCCTTACCTTTTCTCGAGCCCCGTCTAATCTCGAGGGCGAGATTCCTTTAAGTGGGGTAGGTTTGTAGCATCCCAAAAATCCTAATCTAGGTTTGAAACCCTAATCCACCTTTTACCCCTCCCTTCATCCTCTAATTCTAAAATCCCCCCCCCCCAAAATTTTCCTTCATCATATGCATACATCTTGATTGATCACAAAAGCACCTCACTTAGATTCTATTTTCTAAACACTTAGAGTATCTACAAAATAAATTATTCAAAGAAAAAGATACAAATTGGGAAATAGGAATTAGAAAATAAAAAAAAAGAAAAAGAGAAAACCTCCCCCCTCCCTGCTGGGCCGAGTTCGGCCCAGGCCGCGACCCCCCCCCCCCTCTCCCTCGCGCCGCATTCCTCCTTCCCCGGCCCATCTGCGGCCCGCCTCCGCGCGCGCGGCAGCCGCGCCCGCACCTCGCCCTCTCTCTCGCCGACAAAGCGGCCCCGCCTGTCAGCCACTCGCCTGCTCGCTCGCTCGCTCGCTCGCTCGCTCGCTCCCTCTGACCAAGCGGCCCCACCTGTCAGCCGCTTCGTCATCCGTCCGCCGTCCCCTCGCCGAAGTCACCTCCGCCGTCGCCTCCGTCCTTCCCTCTGCCGTCCGGCCACACAGGGAAGTTTGGCACCGCTCCGTCCTCCTCCCCTTGACCGCGTCCTCGCCGGTACCGCCCCCGCCGTAGCGTCCCCTCGATGGCGCTGTGCGCCATTTATGGCGGCACTGGGAAGCTCGCCGGAGCCAGGGAGCTCCACCGCCCCCCCCTCGCCCCCGCGCGCCTATAAAAAGCTCGCCCCGAGCCCCTTCTTTCTCACACCAGCCCCGACCACTACCCTCCTCCCCTCAACCGAGCCCAATTCGCGAAGCGCCGTCGTCTTCCCCCTCTCCGGTGAGTTCCTCCTCCTCTCCTCTCTCTCCCTCTCCGTTAGCCCAGCAAGCAATTGGGTTAGCCGAGCAGCTTCCTCACCTCGCCGCAAACGCAATACACCACTCCCCCACCCCGATTGCTCGCCCAGAGCTCACCGGCGGCAACCCCGCCGCGAAGCTCCGCCACCTCCCCGCGGGCAGCTCCCTCCCGACCTCCTCTGACCAAATTGAGCCCATCTCTAGGTCCGCCATCCCCTCCCCGTGCTTAGGCGCCTGCGCATTGCCCAAGAACCGGGCCACCGGCGGCAAGCCGCCGTCGAACCCCCCCCCCCCCCCGGCGGCCGGTTTCCCCCCCCCCTCGACCGGTTCACCCCGTCGTCAATCGCGCCCGCGCCGTTTCCCCCTGCCTCTCTCTGTCGCGTGGGCCCCGCGATGACGCCGTCGCCCCGCGCGCCCGCGCCGTCGCCCCCCTCCCCGTGGGCCGCTGCCGGGCCAAAAGCGCGCCCGCGCGCCTGCCCCGCGCCGAGCTGGGCCGAATTTCTCCCCCCCGGCCCGTTTGAAGAAAAATCCTTTTCTATTTTATTTTCTTCACCTTTTCCCATTTAATTAGTATTCTTCAATATTTTATACACCAAAAATTATCCAAATAATTTCTAAAGATCCCCTACAACAATAATGTTAGAAAATGACACACTGTAATTTGTAAACCCCTGTTGATGTATTGTTTTATTGCCTGTTTTCCTAGAAGAAGCAGGGGTCGTTGATCCGGAACCCTTAGCCCCGGAAGAAGGGCCAGAACCCGAACTTCCGGAAGTAGATCTTCTGTGCCAGGAAAGCTTCGACAAAGGCAAGTCCATCCTTCCCTTGATGCATAAATTACCTATTCTCTCTACCACTGCCTAGGCCGGGAATTATGGGGAATATTGCATTGTGTGTGAGAGATGGCCCGCATTATCATACACTTTCTGGATACGTAAAGTGGATTGGGAGGAAAGGCTATGTGTATCTCCAAATAAAATCTCTTTTGAAAAATTATGCGATGAAGGGTACTCACCCTCATCACCTGAGAGTGGGATGATCAGGGACTCCCTGGTTTAGGGGAGGGCCTAAGGTGTTGGCTCAGCTGGTTTAGGCGTGAGCAGAAGGATTGTCCCCTCATATAGGGACCGGTTTGTCATCTTCTCTACCTGTACTCCTTTGTCGTACAACCACTTGAGACTGTGTGGGCAGTCACTCGATCCGAACTCGTGTGGTCCGACCCCAGGGTTAAGAAGGCTGGGGAGCACCGGAGGATAAGGAGGGGGAAAGTTTTGTCTGGTTTGGGCATGGTGGTGGCCTGACTCCTTCCGGATAACCGTTAAGGTTAGGATGCACGAGTAAGGAAAGAGATCCGGCATTCGGGTCTCACGACGGTGAGATCGCAGAAACCGGGCTAGTGGGTAAAGTGTACCCCTCTGCGCAGAGTTGAAACCTATTCGAATAGTCCGTGTCCACTGGTATGGATGAGTCTGGTATGGTATGGCAATTAGAACTTTTTCTCTAAATTTCTTATCAAGGGGAAGGTGTGTTTAAATGAGTTTTGAAAAAGAGATAAAGCCTCTGGAGCGGGAAGCTCAGTGGCAGTTGAGTTTTTGGTTACTTATAATAGCATGGGAAAACCTTCAAGCGACTGTCTCTCTCTGAGAAAATAATGAGTGACTACAACTCCACCAAATTGAGCATGTACATCATAGGTCTCTTTCTCTCTACGGGAGCGGGGTGGGCTTGCGGAATACCTAGTGTATTCACCCAGATTTATTTATGTTTTTCAGCAGCCGAGGACTTCTTTTCTGCTATGCTTGATTAAGAGGGCTGTGTCTGCACCCAGTTCTGCCTGTGGCTTGGGCTAGTGTATTTTTCCTCCTGCGCTTCTCTATTTGGCTCTCCCGAGCTTGTACCCCGGTATTGTAATAAATTTATCTGAAACTCTGTACTATTTGAAGTAAGAAATGTGTTTACTAGCCTCCTGGGACTAGTAATTGTTTCACATTTGAGTCCCAAAGGATCGGGACGCTTCAAGTTCCCCGAGGTCCGCGACTGCTTCATGATCTACGGAGGGCATGCGGCGAATGCCTCGGCTCGGCATCATAAGCAAGAGCGTCGGGAGGTCTGCTCGGTGAAGGTGGCGGCGCTAGTCTACCTAGACTGGTCCGACAAGCCCATCACTTTCGACCAAGATGACCACCCCGACCACGTGCCGAGCCCGGGGAAGTACCCGCTCGTCGTCGATCCCATCATCGGCGACGTCAGGCTCACCAAGGTCCTGATGGATGGGGGCAGCTGCCTCAATATCATCTACGCCGAGACCCTCAGGCTCCTGCGCGTCGATCTGTCCTCCGTCCGAGCAGGCGCTGCGCCCTTCCACGGGATCATTCCTGGGAAGCGCGTCCAGCCCCTCGGACGGCTCGACCTTCCTGTCTGCTTCGGAACACCCTCCAACTTCCGAAGGGAGACTTTGACGTTCGAGGTAGTCGGGTTCCGAGGAACCTACCACGCAGTATTGGGGAGGCCATGCTACGCGAAGTTCATGGCCATCCCCAACTACACCTACCTGAAGCTCAAGATGCCGGGTCCCAACGGGGTCATCACCGTCGGCCCCACGTACAAACACGCGTTCGAATGCGATGTGGAGTGCGTGGAGTACGCCGAGGCCCTCGCCGAGTCCGAGGCCCTCATCGCCGACCTGGAAAACCTCTCCCGAGAGGTGCCGGACGTGAAGCGACACGCCGGCAACTTCGAGCCAGCGGAGACGGTTAAGG
Organism: Zea luxurians; assembly: GCA_029449295.1. Taxonomy (NCBI): domain Eukaryota; kingdom Viridiplantae; phylum Streptophyta; class Magnoliopsida; order Poales; family Poaceae; genus Zea; species Zea luxurians. Next base: position 41,194,657 of record JAOPSE010000010.1, read on the forward strand.
CCGTCCCTCTCGACCCCAGTGGCGACACCTCCAAGCAGATCCGGATCGGTTCCGGGCTCGACCCCAAATAGGAAGCAGTGCTCGTCGACTTTCTCCGCGCAAACGCCGACGTCTTTGCGTGGAGTCCCTCGGACCTGCCCGGCATACCGAGGGATGTCGCCGAGCACTCGCTGGATATTCGGGCCGGAGCCCGACCGGTCAGGCAGCCTCTGCGCCGATTCGACGAGGAAAGGCGCAGGGTGATAGGCGAGGAGATCCACAAGCTAATGGCTGCAGGGTTCATCAAAGAGGTGTTCCATCCCGAATGGCTTGCCAACCCTGTGCTTGTGAGGAAGAAAGGGGGGAAATGGCGGATGTGTGTGGACTACACTGGTCTCAACAAAGCATGTCCGAAGGTTCCCTACCCTCTACCTCGCGTCGATCAAATCGTGGATTCCACTGCTGGGTGCGAAACCCTGTCTTTCCTCGATGCCTACTCAGGGTATCATCAAATCAAGATGAAAGAGTCCGACCAGCTCGCGACTTCTTTCATCACGCCCTTCGACATGTACTGCTACGTCACCATGCCGTTCGGTTTGAGGAACGCGGGTGCAACGTACCAGCGGTGCATGAACCATGTGTTCGGCGAACACATCGGTCGCACGGTCGAGGCCTACGTCGATGACATCGTAGTCAAGACAAGGAAAGCCTCCGACCTTCTCTCCGACCTTGAAGTGACATTCCGGTGTCTCAAGGCAAAGGGCGTCAAGCTCAATCCCGAGAAGTGTGTCTTTGGGGTGCCCCGAGGCATGCTCCTAGGATTCATCGTCTCCGAGCGGGGCATCGAAGCCAACCCGGAGAAGATCGCAGCCATCACCAGCATGGGGCCCATCAAGGACTTAAAAGGCGTACAGAGGGTCATGGGATGTCTCGCGGCCTTGAGCCGTTTCATCTCGCGCCTCGGCGAAAGAGGCCTGCCTCTGTACCGTCTCTTAAGGAAGGCCGAGTGCTTCACTTGGACTCCCGAGGCCGAGGAAGCTCTCGGGAACCTGAAGGCGCTCCTCACCCAGGCGCCCGTCTTGGTACCCCCAGCTGATGGAGAAGCCCTCTTGGTCTACGTCGCCGCTACCACTCAGGTGGTTTGCGTCGCGATCGTGGTCGAAAGGCAAGAAGAGGGGCATGCATTGCCCATTCAGAGGCCAGTTTACTTCGTCAGCGAGGTGCTGTCCGAAACCAAGATCCGCTACCCACAAGTCCAGAAGCTGCTGTATGCAGTGATCCTGACAAGGCGAAAGTTGCGACATTACTTCGAGTCTCATCCGGTAACTGTGGTGTCATCCTTCCCCCTGGGGGAGATCATACAGTGCCGAGAGGCCTCGGGACGGATCGCAAAGTGGGCAGTGGAAATCATGGGCGAGACAATCTCGTTCGCCCCTCGGAAGGCCATCAAGTCTCAGGTACTGGCGGACTTCGTAGCCGAATGGGTTGACACACAGTTGCCGACGGCTCCGATCCAACCGGAGCTCTGGACCATGTTTTTCGACGGGTCGCTGATGAAGACGGGAGCCGGCGCGGGCCTGCTCTTTGTCTCGCCCCTCGGGAAACACCTGCGCTACGTGCTGCGCCTCCATTTCCCGGCATCCAACAATGTGGCTGAGTACGAAGCTCTGATCAACGGATTGCGAATCGCCATCGAGCTAGGGGTCCGACGCCTCGACGTACGCGGCGACTCGCAGCTCGTCATCGACCAGGTCATGAAGAACTCCCACTGCCGCAACCCGAAGATGGAGGCCTACTATGATGAGGTTCGACGCCTGGAAGACAAGTTCTACGGGCTCGAGCTTAACCACATCGCCCGGCGCTACAACGAGACTGTGGACGAGCTGGCAAAGATAGCCTCGGGGCGAACGACGGTTCCCCCGGACGTCTTCTCCCGGGATCTGCACCAACCCTCCGTCAAGATCAGCGACACGCCCGAGCCCGAGGCGCCTCGGCCCCGTCCGAGGTAACCTCGGCCCAGCCCGAGCCGTCCTCGGTTCAGCCCGAGGGACCCTCGGCTCCCGAGGGCGAGGCGCTGCGCATCGAGAAGGAGCGGAGCGGGGTCACGCCTGATCAGGATTGGCAGGCCCCATACCTGAAATATCTCCGCCAAGGAGAGCTACCCCTCGACCAGACCGAGGCACGGCGGGTAGCGCGACGCGCCAAGTCGTTCGTCTTGCTGGGCGATGATAAGGAGCTCTACCACCGAGCCCCTCGGGCATCCTCCAGCGGTGCATCTCCATCGCCGAAGGTCAGGAACTCCTGCAAGAGATACACTTGGGGGCTTGCGGTCATCACGCAGCGCCTCGAGCCCTTGTCGGGAACGCTTTCCGGCAAGGCTTCTACTGGCCGACGGCGGTGGCTGACGCCACTAGAATTGTCCGCACCTGCGAAGGGTGTCAATTCTATGCGAAGCAGACCCACCTGCTCGCTCAGGCTCTGCAGACGATACCCATCACCTGGCCCTTCGCTGTGTGGGGTCTGGACCTCGTTGGCCCTCTGCAGAAGGCGCCCGGGGGCTACACGCACCTGCTGGTCGCCGTCAACAAATTCTCCAAGTGGATCGAGGTCCGACCCCTGAACAGCATCAGGTCCGAGCAGGCGGTGGCGTTCTTCACCAACATCATCCATCGCTTCGGGGTCCCAAACTCCGTCATCACCGACAACGGCACCCAGTTCACCGGCAAAAAATTCTTGGATTTTTGCGAGGATCACAACATCCGGGTGGACTGGGCTGCCGTAGCTCATCCCATGTCAAATGGGCAAGTAGAGCGTGCCAATGGCATGATTCTACAAGGGCTCAAGCCTCGGATTTACAACGACCTCAACAAGTTCGGCAAGCGATGGATGAAAGAACTCCCCTCGGTGGTTTGGAGCCTGAGGACGACGCCGAGCCGAGCCACGGGTTTCACGCCATTCTTCCTGGTCTACAGGGCCGAGGCCGTCTTGCCCACGGACCTGGAATACGGCTCCCCGAGGACGAGAGCCTACGACGATCAAAGCAACCAAGCTAGCCGAGAAGACTCGCTGGACCAGCTGGAAGAGGCTCAGGACAAGGTCTTACTACACTCGGCGCGGTATCAGCAGTCCCTGCGACGATACCACGCCCGAGGGGTCCGACCCCGAGATCTCCAGGTGGGCGACCTGGTGCTTCGGCTGTGGCAAGACGCCCGAGGGAGGCACAAGCTCACGCCCCCCTGGGAGGGGCCATTCGTCATCGCCAAAGTTCTGAAGCCCGGAACGTACAAGTTGGCAAACAGTCAAGGCGAGGTCTACGGCAACGCTTGGAACATCCAACAGCTACGTCGCTTCTACCCTTAAGATGTTTTCAAGTTGTTCATATACCTCACACCCACGCAAAGTTTAGTCAACAAGGAAGGGTCGGCCTCGCCTCGGCAAAGCCCGACCCTCCCTCGGGGGCTAAAAGGGGGGAAACCCCCTCTGCGTCAAAATTTTCCTCGAAAAAAAATCTCTTCTACCAGAATATCTTTCGTGCTTTTTGGCTACTTCGAAAAGTGGGCCCTGGAAACGACGGAGTACACGTAAGCAGCCAAGGATGACCGAGCCGAGGGACTCCTACGCCTCAGGGATAAGGATACCTCACTCATCACCTTCTGCGATAAGTAACTCGCGTTCGGATAAAGTGGCTCCACGGATCGAACAAGCCTTTACGTTCGGAAGCCCTTCTGCCGAAGCGATCCTTCGAGCCTCCTCGACCGAGTCGGCGACAGGGCCTCATGGACGGGTGGAAGTACGCGTAAGCGGCAAGGCCGACCGAGCCGAGGGACTCCTACGCCTCCGGGACACGGATACCTCACTCATCACCTTCCGCGGAAAGCAACTCTCGCTCGCACAAACATCCTTGTTACCGACAAAAAGTCCAGATACTCGAAACAAGAGGAAAAGAGACGCAGCTTTACAACGCAGCGAGGATGTGCGTCCTGGCCTCGACGGCCGCACGAGGCACACGCTACAAGACAATCTGATCCTGCAGGCTCGGGTCTTGGCGCTGGAAGGGGGCAGCAACACCCTCGGCATCGACGGCACCTTCGGCAAGGCCCGACCTAGCCTCGGACGGCGACGCGGTCCGAGGGTCTTCGCTCCGAAGGACGACGTCATCACCACGCCCGGGCAATCGCTGTCAGGGACTTCTCCGGGAATCCAGCCCGAGCAGGCGGCTCGGTCGGCCACCTCCGGGGCCTCGGCCAACCATCTTCCGAGGGCGCCGGCCCGGTTCGAAGCCTCGGCTGATCAGCCCCGACGTCGATCCGGCCAACGGACAACCCGGCTAGGCTCCGGCCAACCAGGTTTCATTTCCGAGCCAACTCTGCCTCTGTTCATGCTGATATCGCTACCCCTGGCCTCGGCTCGACGAGGAGCGGCCAAGGGGTCTTTTTAACTAAGCTAGAGGAACCTCGGACAGCAAGGCCGACCGAGCCGAGGGACTCCTACGCCTCCGGGATACGGATACCTCACTCGTCACCTTGACACGGGGTGACTCGTGCTCGGTAAAGCGGTTCAGATAGTCAACAGGCGAGTCTTAGTGCTCAAAAATAAGGAAAAAACACGGCTCCGTGCCGAAGTTACATACATGTTCAGGCCCCGAAAGCCAAAATGAACAAAAAAACCCTGGCATTCGGGGTGCCATTACCAACGGAACTCCGGTCCCCCCCCCCCCCCCCGCAGGTACGAACAACCCCACTCGATAGGGGCGGGCCTGCGGGGCTACAGAAGACTGATGGGCGGCTCGCCGCCGCCTGCCCTGGCCACGACGACGACGACCCCCACTCTGGATGGCCGGACGACAGCAGCGCAGGCCTCAGGGTAGGCGCCGCTGCAGTCTTGCCCTCGCCCACGCCGACGCTCGAGGGGCGAGGACAGGTACAAAGAGCCGGAGGCCCGAAGCGCGGATGGTGGCGGTAACCCCGTCGGCAACGGGGACTTCTCGAGTCGCCTCCGCCTCGGCACCGACAGCAGGAGCCGTCAGCCTACCGGCAGATCCCCACTCAAGTCCTCCCAGATGAGTGGGGCACCGGCCTCCGCGTAAAGGCGCCGCCCCGGTGCAAAGGCAGGACCACCCCAGAACACGAACGCCGCCCTAGCAGCACGCGGCGTCTAGGGTGGTCCTCCCGTATACACGGCGCGGCAGCCGCCCCCCGACAGAAGGGGCCGCCGGGAGCCAAGCCAGCGGACCCGACACGCTGGAGGTGACGATGCTCGCCGTCGATCCACCCCGCGTTGTCGAAGTCCGGGCCGCCCGCAGGGCCAGTGAGCGCCCTCTCCCTCGAATGTTGCGGGAGAGGACGACCCACGAACCCGTGCGGGAGGTAGAGCGCCGGCTCAGCCCGGCACCCACCCCAGCGAGGATGATGAACATCCTTGAAGCTGAGGGTGGGACCAAGATCGCAGCCCGGTTAGCTCCTCCCCACCCAAGAGCTGGTGGTCGCCGTCTCGGGTGACCCCCAGCGGAGGGGAGCAACCGGGCTGCCTGATGAAAATCCTTGAAGCCGAACGATGGCTGAAAGGTACCAACTCCCACGGAGTTGCGTTCCTCCAACGATGAGGCGAAAAGACGGTGGCTTCCCCCATCCGGGGGCTTGGAAGGTGGAAAAACACAGTGCATAAGGGAGAAAGAAGACGTGGTCGCCTTACGGAAGGGGTCGCCCTCCTTTTAAAGGCGACTCTCCCTGCTTGCGCCCCCAACCGTCACGGGCTGAGTCTTCTCCAACACGCCTCTAAAGCCCTCCCCTGCGGCGCGGGGGCTGGGTCCCGCATGTCATGCAGACCGACTCCGAGCAGAAGAAGCCAAACCGCCGCGCACGGCGCGCGCAACCACCCAGCGGTTACGAGCGACCCTCCACTTTTGCCCAGGCCAACGGGCGAAAGGGGCAGGCGGCCATGCAGGCGGCATGCAACCGCGCCACGTGGACGCGCCTCTCCGACTCCTGACATGCCAGCACGGAGGCTCAAGCCCACGCGTCGCGCGACCGGCGCGCCGGGTGCTGCATGCATGCAACTGTACCACTTGCGCCACCGCCGTACCCCCTCGATTGCGGAACCGATACCGCGACCCGAGGCGACCCAGCGCGCGACCCAGCAGCGCCAGCTTGACGCAGCGGTCAAACGCGGTCAAAAGTGGGCCGGCAGTAATGACGGTGGCAGGCACACAGGAGCAGCGGTCACGCCGTCAGCTAAGCTCACGTCCCATCCGGAGCCAGCGAGAAAACCCCCTCTCACGGCGTAAAGACGACGCGCCCGTGACCCGTTCCTCGAACGGCTCGCGCACGCGCGACGGCAGCCTCGCCAACTACTCGCCCCGTCGCATTAACTCCGCGACTGGACAGGCGGCGCTTCTGGCAGGAGCAGCTGGCGACGCTTCGCCTTCGCCAAAACAACCGCGCCAAAAAAGGTACGCCGCGTCGTTCAATTCCGTATCCTTTTCCCTTTTTTCTCTTTCTCTATCTCTTGCAACAGGGACCGGGAAAGGGGATACCCCTAAAGGGATCCTTCCCCGTGAAGGAACTAGGCTCCGAGCCTCCTTACTGATCAGGGGTTCGAAGGCTGGCCCCCCGAAGGGTTCAACAGCCGCCTCAGATCGCGTGGGCCCGACACCCACTACTGGTCAGAGGTTCGAAGGTCGGCCTCCTGAAAGGTTCCACGGCCGCCTCAGGCTACTCGGGCTCCGCGCCCATTACTGATCAGGGGTTCGAAGGCTGGCCCCCCGAAGGGTTCACAGTCGCCTCAGACACCGAGCGAGGGATGACCAGGGGTACGTTCGATACATAACCGAGGCTCGGGCTGCGCTCCCGAGGTACCCTAGGACATTTCCGAGACCAGCGGGAACGATCCTGTAATGGAATCCCATCGGAGGGAGGCATCGAGCCCTCGGACCCCGTCGCCAGGGGACCGGGTCCGGCAGATCACCCGCAGGTACTTTTGGGCGTGCCTCCGGGCCCCTAGCCGACTCCCAACGAACGGGGCACGGACATCCACTCGGATTACCCGCTTGCAGCTCACCGGAGACACCATGTTCGATGCCCATCGAGGGTAACATGGCGCTCTCCCCCCCTCCTCCTTGCAGAAAGGCGACGTAGGGGCGTATGTAAAAAAGCCGAGTCTGTCCCTGATCGCCCTCTCGCCCTGTGCGGAGGCTCGGGGGCTGCTCTCGCAAACCCGGCTCCGGCCAAACCGTTGACAGCGTCAACATACCAGCCCGAGAACTTGGGCCCTGACAGTGCACCCGGGCTACGGCCAGTTCGCATGAGGGAACCACCAGACCAGCCGAAGCGTTATGCAAGGCATTAAGGCCTCGAAGGAGTGAAACCACTCCTCCGAGGCCTCGGGGGCTACACCCGGCGGTTGCGCTCGCGCGCACCCACCGAAACAAAATGCAACCGAGAAAGGCTGGTCCCCTTGCAAAAAAGTGCGACGAAAGCCTCCAAGCGAGTGCTGACACTCCCTTCGAGGCTCGGGGGCTACTGTCGGGGACGATAATTAGGGGTACCCTCAAGATGCCTAATTCTCAGCTGGTAACCCCCATCAGCATAAAGCTGCAGAGGCCTGATGGGTACGATTAAGTCAGGGATCGGTCCATACGAGCGACTCGATCACGCCTCGCCCGAGCCTAGCCTCGGGAAAGGGCAGCCGACCCTGAGGGGTTTCCGTCTCGCCCGAGGCCCCCTTTTTACGGCAGACGCACCTCCGGCTCGCCCGAGGCCTTGCCTTCGTTAAGAAGCAACCCTGACTAAATCGTCGCACCGACAGACCAAGTCACAGGGGCATTTAACGCAAAGGTAGCCTGGCACCTTTATCCTGACGCGCGCCCCCTGGCAGAGCCGAAGTGACCGCCGTCACTTCGGCGCTCCACTGACCGGTCTGACAAAAGGACAGCGCCGCCTGCGCCATCCCGGCTGCAGTGCCACTTGACAGAGTGAGACTGACAGGCAGCCAGGCCTTGCCAAAGGCGCCATAGGAAGCTCCGCCCGACCCAGGGCTCGGACTCGGGCTAAGGCCCCGGAAGACGGCGAACTCCGCTCTAGTCGACCCAGGGCTCGGACTCGGGCTAAGGCCCCGGAAGACGGCGAACTCCGCTCCGCCCGACCCAGGGCTCGGACTCGGGCTAAGGCCCCGGAAGACGGCGAACTCCGCTCCGCCCGACCCAGGGCTCGGACTCGGGATAAGGCCCCGGAAGACGGCGAACTCCGCTCCGCCCGACCCAGGGCTCGGACTCGGGCTAAGGCCCCGGAAGACGACGAACTCTGCCTCGCCCGACCCCAGGGGTCGGACTCCGCCCTGGCCTCTGCCGAATGACCTCCGCCTCGCCCGACCCAGGAGCTCGGCCTCGGCCATGCAGGACAGACTCGACCTCGGCTTCGGAGGAGCCTCCACGTCGCCCGACCTAGGGCACAAGTCCGCCACGTCAACAGGAAGCGCCATCATCACCCTACCCCGAGCCGACTCGGGCCGCAGAAAACAGGACCGACGTCCCATCTGGCTAGCTCCGCCAGATAGGCAATGATGGCGCCCCGCTAGACCCATGACGACAGCGGCTCTCAGCTCCCTTACGGAAGCAGGGGGACGTCAGCAAGGGCCCAACCACTCCGATAGCTGTCCCTCCGCCAGGCTCCATTGCTTCTCCGACAGCCACGACACCACACCAGCTGGGTGCCAAGATCTCTCCGGCTGCCACCTTGGCATGTACTTAGGGCACTAGCTCTCCCCCGCTAGACACGTAGCACCTTGCTACACCCCCATTTGTACACCTGGATCCTCTCCTTACGCCTATAAAAGGAAGGACCAAGGCCTTCTTAGAGAAGGTTGGCCCCCACGGGAACGAGGGCAGGGGCAGGCGCTCTCTTGGGGCCGCTCGCTCCCCTCACCCATGTGGACGCTTGTAACCCCCCTACTGCAAGCGCACCCGACCTGGGCGCGGGACGAACACGAAGGCCGCGGGATCTCCACCTCCCTCTCGACTCGGCTCCGGCCACCTCGCTCTTCCCCCCTTCGCGCTCGCCCACACGCTCGACCCATCTGGGCTGGGGCACGCGGCACACTCACTCGTCGGCTTAGGGACCCCCCGGTCTCGAAACGCCGACACCGTCAGACCGCGGCATCCTCCAGGAGATTCTTGAGTTCTCCCTGGATACGCCGCCCCTCGGTGGTGGATGGCTCCAGCATCGCTCGGAGTGTATTGCTGCTGCAGCCAGGTTCTGGCCGACCCCACTAGAAGCCGGGGGCAGCCTTGCCCTGGCATCGTCAGCGATGCGGTGCTGGACGTCCTGAGCCGGATGACGCGCTTCTCCGGCTAGTGCTCGGCCTTCCCACTCCTGCTTGATGTTTTGCCGGAGCTGCACAAGTTGTCATGCTTCCTCGTCAAGCTTGGCCTGCATCTCGCGGATTTGCTCGAGCTGTGTGTCCTGACCCCCCGCAGGGACTGGGACCACAGCTAGCTCCTAAAGGATGTCAACGCGAGGCGCAGGCCTAGGGGGATCGTCGTCCTCCGGCATACCAAGGTGGTTGCCTTCGTCGAGACCCCCTAGATCGATGTGGAAACATTCGCGACTTGGGCCACAGTCCTCGTCGTCAAGGCTGTGGCCACCATCGGAGCAATCGGAGAGGCAGTAGTCACATGCGGTCATGAAGTCTTGCATGGCACTGGGGTTACCGAGCCCGGAGAAATCCCAACCAGAGTCAGGCTCGTCATCTTCCTCAGAACCCGGGGGCCCGTAGGTCGAGACGGCCGTCAATCGGTCCCAGGTTGACCACATATGGTACCCCGAAAGGTTAGGATATGCCTTTATGAAAGCGTCCACCGAAGCGGGGTCGCTTGGTGGGTCGAAGCTGAATCTAAAAGGCACAGGGTGGAAAACGGACGGTACCTCTTGATCGACGGTTGGTGACGAAGTCGCGTCGGGGACGGACTGCACCGTTATCTCAGGTACGAGGCTAACGCCCAGCAAGTCCTTCGCAAGCGTGCTGGCGTCATCTGTCCACTTAGGGTTGGCGTGTTGCGGGGAAACGACGCTCGTCTTCATCTCAGACGCGAGGTCAACACCCGACGTGTCCCTCGCTGGGGCGCCGGCGTCGTCGACTCGCTCAACAGCCAACGAGGTGTCGCCTTCTGCTTGGCCATGGTTGCCCCGCCTCCTCCTCCTGTGGCGGGGAAGGTGACGGGACAGACCCGGATGCTGCTCTTCCGCCATGGGGGGGGAAGACGTCGTCGATTTCGCCGCCGTCGGGCGGGCTGACGGCCGTCGTTGTCGCACGGTGGAGGAAGGAGTACCATGTCGTAGCTGCCGTCGAGGGACATGAACTCAAGACTCCCGAAACAGAGCAGCGTCCCGGGCTGGAGAGGTTGCTGGAGACTACCCATCTGGAGCTTGACGGGAAGTTGTTCGTCAACACGCAGCAGGCCCCTACCTGGCGCGCCAACTGTCAGCGTTTTGACCCTGGGGGTCCCTGGACCGACGAGTAAATTGTCATTGTGTGCCCTAGCCCAGATGGGTCGACGCGAGACGGAACATAAGGAGGGGAAAACCGCGGCTTCGTGTTGTCCTGCGCCCAGGGTGGATGCGCTTGCAGTAGGGGGTTACAAGCGTTCGCGAGGGAGAGAGAGAGAGAGAGAGCCTGTCCGTCAGCCCGTCCTCCCGCGCGGCCACCCCCTCGTACGAGGGCCCTGGACTTTCCTTTTATAGATGTAAGGAGAGGGTCCAGGTGTACAATGGGGGGTGTAGCAATATGCTAACGTGTCCGGCAGAGAGGAGCCAGAGCCCTATGTACATGCCGACGTGGCTGTCGGAGAGGTGCTAGTGCCCTGCGCATGTGATATCGTGGCCGTCGGAGGAGCGCTTGAGCCCTGTAGAAGCACAGCTGTCGGGACCTTGCTGACGTCTCCTTGCTTTCGTAGGGGGCTGAGAACCGCCGTCGTCATGGGAGCACGTGGGGTGCCATCATTACTTGTTTACCGGGGCGAGCCAGATGGGATGCCGGTTTTGTTCCCCGTAGCCTGAGCTAGCTAGGGGTAGGGTAATGATGTACCCCCCGTGGCGTGGTCGGTCCGAGCCCAAGGTCGGGCGAGGCGGTGACTCCTCCGAGGTTGAGGTTGAGGCCGAGCCCTGGGGTCAGGCAAGGCGGAGACCGTCTTCCGAGGTTGAGGTTGAGGCCGAGCCCTGGGGTCGGGCGAGGCGGAGATCATCTTCCGAGGTCGAGGTTGAGGCCGAGCCTTGGGGTCGGGCGAGGCAGAGTCCACCTTCCAAGGCCGAGGCGGGGGCCAAGCCCCGGGGTCGGGCGAGGCGGAGCTTTCTATGGCGCTTGAGGCTGGACTCGACTGCTGTCAGCCTCACCCTGGCGAGTGGCACAGCAGTCGGAGCAGGGCAGGCGGCGCTGTTTTCCTGTCAGGTCAGTCAGTGGAGGGGCAAAGTGACTGCAGTCACTTCGGCCCTGCCGACTGAGGAGCGCGCGTCAGGATAAGGTGTCAGGCGATCCTTGCATTGAATGCTCCTGCGATACGGTCGGTTGGCGAGACGATCTGGCCAAGGTTGCTTCACTATGAAGCTTGTCCGAGCTGGGCCTCAGATGAGTCGAGGGTGCGCCCATTGCTTGAGGAGGCCCTCGGGCGAGGCGTGAATCCACCTGGGTCTACTGTTCCTACCCGAGGCTGGGCTCGGGCGAGGCGAGATCGTGTCCCTTGAGTGGACGGAGCCTTGACCTGAATTGCGCCCATCAGGCTTTTGCAGCTTGTGCTGATGGTGATTACCAGCCGAGTTTAGGAGTCTCGAGGGTACCCCTAATTATGGTCCCCGACAGCTAGGTCGAGTAGCTGCTTTGCTAATTAGGATCTCAGTAGAAGTCGAGTGATTTTTCTAGCACTCACGCGAGATCAGGAATTGATTGTATTCATCTTGATAACGGGATCTATGATGGTCTATGGACTTGGATCTAGGGAGGATGCCTTGTCCCTGAGACGAGAAAAGGAATTAAGGATTAATGTGTGGATACCTGAGTCAAGCGTTTGAACGTACTAAACACATGTCGAAAAATATGGTAACCGGTAAACCTAGTACCTGAGTGAAGCCGGGCGCGGACTTTACCCCTCACACGACCTGAGACTGGGTCTCCCATGCTAGCTATGGTGGGCACAAGTGCGGTCACTGCACGACGGCAGCCGGGGTCAGAGGAACATTGTATGCCAAGGCGGTGAGGCCTGGCCGCGAACGGGGAATCGATGGGGACGGTTGACGTGTGTGGGGATGGAGTGCCCCTACATGTCGTGTGTTTAGGTTTACCTGGCAAGGTTAAAACTCGATTCAAATCGTCTGCTTCTCGCAGCTAATGAGACTGCTTGACCCCTTGTACTACATTGAGTAAGAAGTGAAATGAGGCTTTACATGAGATAACTTATTGATTGTATTAAATGATTGTTACCATGTATGCTTAGAAAGAGCAAACTTAGCTAAAATAATGATACTAGAAATGGAAAAGCTAAAAGTTGACCTTAGATACAGCTAGTGCTTTTGGCAAACCTGCATGGTCTAGAGGTAGAGGAGTAGATTCCTCACACCGGGTAAGTCTGGCTGAGTATTAGCATACTCAGCCTTGCTTGTGGCATAATTTTTGCAGGTACGCTTCAGGACATGGTTGATTGTGTGACTTGGCCTACCACCCTGCCACAGGGTTGGACGGTCGAGTGGGATGCTGCTCCAGCAGGAGAGGAGCAGGAGGAGTAGTGGGCTAGGCCTTGCCCTATTCCTCACTTTCGACGATATCGATTATCCGCTGCAATCTATCTTGTGAATTTATGCCAGTTTACTTGAGAAACTCTGATTTATGTAATAACTCCAGTACTTTAATTTGAGGTTTCCTATTTTATTGTATTTCCTCTGTGACTCACCTTCGAGTGGGTTAGTGGTATTTGATCCTGGATGAGTGGCTTTATCAGACTAGATCTGAGGGACTGACAGGTTATTCCGATTTAAGTGTGTTGCGACCTATAAGGCGTGACTTGGGCACTTAAGCTGGAATAATTCGGGCGGTTCTGCCACACTGTTCATTGTCCAGTGCCTTGGCCACGTTAGTCGACCGTTGGGGTCTGTAGCAGTCGACTGTTGGATCCAACCGTTACTCAGACTATCTGGTGCACACCTGACAGTCCAGTGCTACAGCCCGAGAGCGCCCGTTGTGGCCCTCTCTACGTAGACTGCCTGGTGTCCCACCAGGCAGTCCGGTGCACACCGGACATGTTATTGTTCACTGTCCGGTGCGCCACCAGTACACTGGCTGACTGCCCACTTCATAGATTTCTTCGTTGTTTCCCTGGGCTTCTTTTGTTCTTGAGTTTTAGACTTCTATGCTTCTTTTATGTCTTGTTTTGAGGTGTTGCATCCTCAATGCCTTAGTCCAATCCTCTTCGCATTCTGTGAACTATAAACACAAACATTAGCAAACATATTAGTCCACATGTTATGTTGATCATCAAACACCAAAATCCCTTTAGCCAAATGGCTCGGGGTCCATTTTTCCTTACAAGAGTGTTAGAAACTGGTATATCAGTCGTGCTCGTGGTTATGAGTAGCCTTGGGAGCTCCTTTGATTAGAGTTACTTTGGTTAACTTTTATGATGATGCTTAACGATGATGACTATCTTTATGGTATCTGGTATTTCCTCTTGGAGGGAGTGCCATTTGGGTAATAACTGGGGATTATTGATAAAACTTGGCTTTCTACTAGTAATAAATATCTGACCAACTAAAAGCATATGCTTTAAGCTTAACTCCACATACAGCTAGTCCACTTTAGCCAAACGGGACATTTGCTGAGTACGTTGATGTGTACTCACCCTTGCTTTAAAACACCAAACCCCCAGGTTGTCCCTATTGCAACCTGTTCAGGAGAAGATGAAGACAACATGGAGGACTTTCAGGAGTTTCAGAATTTCGACGAGTTCTAGTATTGTTTTGTGGCAAACCCTCAGTCAGCTACCTGTGAAGGACTTATCGTACTATGTTTCGTATTCGCACTTTGATTATGATTATGACTTAAGTTAATGACTCTGTGGATGCCTTGGACTTTGTGTTGTAATAAAGTACTATTTCGACTATTATTTCGAGCAATGTGTGATGATGTCCAACTATGTAATCGCTGTGTACGTGAGTTTCTAACCTTACACGGTTCACAATCGGTTTGCCTTCCAAAAACTGGGTGTGACACCAGTGGGTCACGCCTGCCAGGCAACATGCGCGCGGTGGATTGTAAGGAAACCGACTGACCTGTGGGCTGGGTGGTGGAATTCGGTAGTGGGCTGGCGAAGTGAAGCAGGATTGGGCCGGAAGTGGAAAGAGAAACAACCCAAGCAGGTAAGTCAGTTCCTTTTCTTTTCTATTCTCAATTTTCAGTTTTCAAACCAAGTTTCAAATTCAACCAAAGTTTGAATCTCAAACTAAAAAACAAAAATCCAGTATGTATGCAATGCAAAGTCAACCTAATTTATTTTTTATTACTTTATCCTTTCAAATATATGTTTCCAGATATAATGATAAAACAAATAAAGCAATATTTAGTTTGGGAAAAATATTTTCTAATATATAACTACACCAAGGTATGCTTTTAGCTTAAATCTTTTAGAGAGTACTTACTTTTAATTCAATAGTGTGATAACTAATTTCATGTGGGTCTGCTTTAATTAACTCTTTATTAGGAAGGATGTTTATTTTAGGGGATATAACTTCAAGGTAGAAAGAATGAGTACTTATAAATATATTTTCTAATAAAGGAATTGTGACAAAACCTCCCAAGTCATTAGGCCCACCTACAGTTGTTCTTGTCCATCGGACTTCAGACAACCCTACAGGTGCACCTGATCACTTGACAAGTTCGGTATCTGCATTCTTTACCTTGCCCAAGAGCGTTTCACTCGTCACGCAGATATTACAACACATCGGAGGAACGAGAATGCGGAAGCAATTACAATAACTTACTTTATATTAAAGTATAGAAAGAGTAGTATTATTACAGACCAGAGAAATATAAGAGTGCTGGAGTAATATTATTACATAACCTGGGAGGCAAAAACCCCTCCCGATAAACAGTAAAAAGTTTTAAAGGAGGACACTTCCTCCCGAGGCTTCAGTCTTGACTTTCTTCCTTAGGCACCACCTTGGAACAAAAGCAACAAAAATTTGCTGCTTCCTCACCTACAACAACATGGGTTCGAAAACCCTGAGTACGGAGTGTACTTTCGTAAGTCTTACCCGTCAAAATAAAAAAGACCCTCAAGGATATGCTGGCCTTTGGGAGTCAAGGTATGGCTTATCAATAATCAAAGACTCTCTTTGCAGAAATGCTTACTAATAGTGGATCCTTAAAAGTCCAGTTTTATTAGCAAGTTAAGTCATTACCTGAGTTCTAGAGTTCTTTCTACCCTAGTTCAAGCACTTGACCTATACTAGCCAATTTCTTATCAACCCTTCTTGTTCACTAGATTGCTACGTGTAGGTCAGTGACCAAGTCTTCATGTTCGAGAAGTAACGGCGATCCGAATCGATTAATACTCAGTTGAGGATCTCCAATCACACGACATATGTAGCACTTAACCCTTGCATATGTCAACTCGCCACCGGGGTTCTTAAGACCAGATCAGGTTCACGCCAACCGAGAGCACAGATACACCACCGTCCAGCCTCTTGTCGTGGAGGGTACACGCTACTCTCGCCATCTCTCCACTCCCATTGTGTGTTATCTTATTCTGGTATTAGTCTGCCCGAGGCAAAGCTTACCCATGATGAGGCATGTGACCAGTTAAAGGGTCCTCGATCATCAAGCCTACATCGACAAGGTCCTTAATCGACTCAGACGGAGACACTACACCGAGACTCCCTTCTCGTGCAAGTCAATCGCCCGGTCTCAGCTTTATCTTTTCAAACCCAAAGTTTGGTACCTGGCAGAGGTACATCTTTTCCGATATTGAACCCATCACGACCATGATGGATCCACCATCAAGTTTTATTTTTGAAAACATCCCACCCACTTGAAGCATCATCTTTTATCGAAACAAAACATTTTGTTTTTCTAGAGCAAAGCTAAGCATAAGAAAAACCTCTTTGTAAAACAGGGGATTAAGGAAAGGTAATCAAATCCTCAAGGAAGGAAATGCAGCAACTGGTTTAGCACACAACTCCTATCACCTAATGCATCAAGCAAGTAAGAAAGATTTTAAAATAGCAAGGAGGTGGCAAATGCACCGGGGCTTGCCTTGTGTTATAGGTGAGTCAGGCTCTGCTCCACAGATGTCAAAATAAAAGTTGTTCCCTGTCTGAGGTTCTTCAGGTGGTGGTGGTGTAGTCCTTGCTTCTTCAACTTCTATCTCTTCTTCGTTTTCTATATATAGCCATATATAATCACGAATGCTCATGTAATGCTTATGCAAATGCAAAGATAATAAAAGTACATTATCTTAGGTCTTGAATACAAATTTCCTTCATAGATCTCCAGAAAACTAGGGTTTCTGGAGTCAGTAGTGAAGTTCATAGGGCAGACACCAATAGAAGACTAGGGTTTTGGGTTCTAGGTACCAAACATGGTCCAAATCATACCAAACTTTACCTAAGGCTTCTAAATAACATCTAAAGCTTATCTAAAGAGTTTGGTGATTTTTGGGATTATTAATTAATTTCTAAAATTCTAGAAGTATGGGTTTTCGCCATTTTAAATACACCATAATTCCCTATTTGGAATAAAAATCATACTACTATTTTTATTAAATACTATAGGAAATTAGGAGTCTAACAAAATTGATCTCATATTTTAAAATTTTCCTGGAATTTTCTATGGATTTTCTAGGCTTGGCAGAAAAGAAAAAGAGAAAACTGTGAACAGTTCTGGGCTGAAACTGGCCCAATACAGCCCACGCCCAGGCGAAATGCGCCGCGCGCGCGCCCGCGTTGGCAGTTTTACACAGAAGACCTCAGCTTTTTTGAATAAGCAGAAAATAACCCAGAGTACTATTTGTTTGTCTCACTAATGTTTGCACCAAGGCCCCTGAAGTTCTATTCCTTCGCAACACCAGGTCCGCGATGGTGGTCGGCGACGAGCACATCTCCGGTGAGCCAATACTGGCTGGAATATGCCAAGACCGGACCCCTAACTTAGCCGGCACCGAATTCTACCCTCGGCGACACTAACCCTTCAATCAATTGCACTAATCCGGGCCGGAGCACGCCTGTTCATGACGACGGCAAAACCCGAGAAGAAGTTATGGTGTTTCGAGCAATTCAGTACAATCTAGTTCAATCAATCGAGCCTACAAGCAACAGGAGATCATAGAGATGCTAGAACATTCAATAGAGGGTTATGAATCAACCTGAAGCAGGCTGGCCACAGTGAGCTCACACCGCACGGTGTTCTTGGTTGATTTGGGGGAAATCCCAAATTGAAGTTCTCTAGTGGATAATTCGAGGCACGAGTTGGTGTATGGGTTGCTTGACTACCTTGCGGAGCCGACAACACACTCAATTTATAGGCTCCGGGGGCGGTGGCACGTGAATTGGAGATGGCGCGGTGGCGGTCGGAGAGAAGGAGATGTACTGTCGCGAGAGCTTGGTGGCTTTCATCGTGGCGAGCTCACCGACGATGAACGGACATGCCAAGGCGAGTTACAGCGATGTGGTAATAGGGTTATGGCGTGGCGCGACCGGGGAAAACGGCGATGGCCGCGGTAATGGTCGTGCGGCCACATCGCCGACGCAAGTGGGCAAGAGACAGAGCGACCACGGTGCCTTGTGTTCATCCGCGATGAGATCTTTTCACCGTTGAGCGTAATCCACTCGCTCGAGGCACGAATCACGACAACCGGCGGTGCGAATCCGGACGCGCAGATCACCGGCGGCGAGGTACCCTGAACCTGTTGATATTTGCGTGGCACTGTACCATTGGAAACGATCATCAGAGTGCCTGACAAAGCAACTTGCAATGCTAAGATCTCGGATTTTTGTGCCAAAACATGCCAATCTGTCTGCAGCAAACTTGTAGCCCTATGATCTAGCTACAAATCGACTATGGCAACTATCCTCAATCGAGCAACAGATCTTACTCAAAATCAAGCCCTAAGTTCATCCAACTTCACTATCACTGAAAGTTCAGATCCAAGGCTGACTGACAGCACAACTTTGGGCTTATTTTTCTCCAAATTTTGTATGTAAACAAAGTTTAGTTACTTAAGCAAAATTGTTCTCCTATTATAGCTCTATAATCTTGATGTATTGACCTAGGGCAAATTATTCATGGATTAAAAGATATAAGGTTCCAAAGATGCCCTAAGTTCACTAAATTTTAGACTTAACCCAATAGGGTTTAAGTGGTGCTTTTTGCAAATAAGTCCAAATCTCATGGTTTAATTTGAAAATCCTCATACATGTGAACCATGTGTTTTGAGGTGCTCAAATCCTTGGTTTTTGCACTTTGGTCCAAAAGTGTACAAAATTTACACTTAGCCCCTAGGGTTTCAATTCAGGGTTTTCCCAGGGGTCCTTTCAGGGTTTTTAGCACTTTAGGGTTTTGGTATCACTAAAGTCCTTCAAATATGATATTTTTAAGATCATTTCTCATATCTTTTGAAGTTTTCTCATACTTGGGCTTCCCTTGACACCCTGAGCTCAGTTTAGGGTTAAGTACCCTACCCTAGGGTTTTACCCATGACATGTCACATCAATACAATCTTGTTTGAAATTTTTGCCTAGTGAATGCACTTTAGGTGTGACAAACACATGATATGCCAATGCTTATGATGTTATGCTCAAGTTTTAGTGATAATAACACCAGGGGTGTTACAGGAATAACTAAAATCATATAGGGATACTTTTATTTATTAGAAACCATATTTGGTTTAATAGATGTAATTCCCAAAGGGAACAAAGTTTTGATTGAAAGGTATTTTAATTTAAATTCCTCGGAGAATTTTATCAGATTACCCAAAATATGATTTTGAGGTGTTACAGCCGATGACTGGAAGTAGGGACGTTCTAGCCGAACTAGTATAAATCTTACGCCTACCGCGCACACCGTCCGGAGCCCGAAACACGCACAATAAATTTACTTGTCGAAGCGAGGTTGAAAACACCGACAATTAGTTGGCTAAAAATCGCAATTAGAATTGGCTAGCTAACAAATAGCCAATTTAATAAGGGGGTGTTTGGATGCATTAAAGCTAATAGTTAGTGACTAAAACTAGTTGGAGACATTCAAACATCATGGCTAATAGTTCATCTATTAGCTATTTTTAGTAAATTAGTTAACACTCAGCTAGCTATTTGTTAGCAAGCTAATTTCACTAGTAATTCTTTAGCAAACTAACTATTAGTGTTTGGCACCAAAATGAGTGTGCGGACGGTCCGGCCCTGAGGCCGGACAGTCCGCGGTCCGGACGGTCCGCGCCTGTGGGCCGGATGGTCCGCGCGTGCGCAGAGCAGATTAGGGTTCCAAGTTTTGTGCTACGGTTGTTAGCTAGATTCACGGAATTAGCTCGAAAATCAGTTATGTAAAGGGTCTAGCCCCCCTCCTCTATAAATAGAGAGGTATACGGCCGATTTGTAAGGATGAATCGAATCAAAAACACTTCTATTTCGCATTTATTTCCTAGGAGTAGTTCTAGTCTAGTTCTAGTTTAGCCTTCCGATCCCCAAATTCTTCGCTTCTCTTCGACTCTACGTCGATTAGAGGAGTCTAGGTTGGCCTGCCCGAGCCTAGACAACTCCTAGGATCTCTCCTCCCCGACAGGGTCCCTCCTGGGAGCGAGATCCAGGCGCCGCCGCCGATCTTCCGCCGCCCCTGCGCACGCGCAGACCGTCCGGCCCCAGGGCGCGGACCGTTCGACCGTCAGACAGGAACCCTAGCCTCGCACCAGGCCGCGGACCGTCCGGCCCCTGCATGCGGACCGTCCGCCCTTGTGCAGAGAGCACCGCCGCTGGTTCGTGTTGATTGTTTGGCGCCCTAAAAAGGTGTCAACATACTTTTTGGTGACTCCGTTGGGGAAAACAAATATAGACTCATCAAATCAGCCCTCAATGGCCGGTTCAAGGGATAGCTCTGATATTTCCCCAAGCAACATCATAGAGCCGACTTGGGAGACCTTGCCGGCTGACGAACAGCTCCAGTTCGAGGAGCACAAGGAGCAGATGATCCAGGAGGCAAAAGCAAAGTTCTTGGCCAACTTCGAAGTGGACAGGAACAACAAGGTCGTCCGACATCGGGCGACAGATCCGGCTTCGCTCTGACCCACACCAGATATCCCCAATGTAAGTAATACTAATGAGCTACAATCTCTTAGGAATTATGTAGATGATCAGCGTGAACAAATGCAAAATATCATAGGGGGTATGCAAAACGATTATAGGAGACTAGTACATGCATTTGATAAATCTAATATTGCAAATTTTCCTTCGCACGAGGTTGAGTTAGGGGGTAACACATGTAATACATTGGCTACTGGTTGTCACGACCAGTCACAACCCCTTTATGGGATGCCGATGGACACATATCCTGAGCAACCACAAATCGGCAGCAAAACAGCCGATCTACACATGCCCGGACCGTCCGCACGTGAGCACGAACCGTCCGGGCCAGCAACGTTCGGGCCCATTTTTAATGAATTACCAACACATGTGCCCAAGCCACATCATTTTGCGCAAAATTCAAACTACCCAGTCGGACCATCCGCATACCACGATGGACGGTCCGCATATAATCACGGATGATCCGGGCCAATGTCCGGACAGTCCGCGCATGACCTTTTTGAGGAGGATCGTTACCTGAATCCTCACCCGTCCCAGCAACACTTTCCAACACACTATGCTATGCATCAGCCCATTAATTCAAAATCCAGAGCCCATGAAAGCTTTCCGGCCCCACCTAGAAGGCTGGAAAGGAACGATCAATCCTATGAGCCATATAGGGCAAATGGCAATGCACCGCATAGCTCAAACCTATGGGGGGGAAAGACAACATGCTAATATCCAACCAACCCCACTTATGTTTGACCAGAGAGCTGGTGGTCTCGCACCAGCTGCCATTGACATAGTGAGAGAGGAAATAGCTGGGGCGTTCCGAGATAAGCTCGGAGTAAGCATGGTCCCTGGGGGGCAATCATATTGGAAACCTTATGACAGCCGATTTGATCACCGCCCATACCCACAGGGAACCAGGATACCCGAATTCGCAAAATTTTTGGGTGACCAAGGAAAAAACACGCGCGAACACAGTCCAATTTTTAGCATAATTAGGAGAATTGGCCGACACAGAAACATTTCGCGTACGTTTATTTTCATTATCTTTAACAGGAACCGCGTTTGCGTGGTACACCACTTTACCTCCTAATTCTATTTTATCATGGGGGATTTAGAACAAAAATTCCATGATCACTTTTTCTCTAGTGACTATGAATTAAATCTGGTAGACCTAGTGGCCCTTCGACAGGGGAAGGACGAATCGGTTAATGAATACATCCGGAGATTCTGG
Source organism: Zea luxurians (assembly GCA_029449295.1). NCBI lineage: Eukaryota > Viridiplantae > Streptophyta > Magnoliopsida > Poales > Poaceae > Zea > Zea luxurians. The sequence goes on from JAOPSE010000010.1 coordinate 41,216,176, forward strand.
GATACAAGAAACCGATGCTTCCAAATTCATTTAGCAGAAAAACAGCTAGCAGGATTAGCCTTTAATGGTCTGCTATATTATTTAAAAGAAAGATTAGAAGGCATCCAATTTTTTACACTAGCACAGTTACACTAGAGAGCTTTGGCCTGTGAAAGCCGAAGCAAAGAAACTGCTAAAACAATTCGTCACAACGTGCATATAGTAGAGTGCGACCAAAGTAGCTCAGATGACGAATCAACAGAAGTTTATACTACTGAAATGATTTGGCCTAAGCAGGCCAAATCTTTGGCTTGTTCCTCTTTGCAGCCGATTCAGAAGAAACGATAAGAGGAAGTTAAGTTTACATTTAATGTTGGTAAATGTGATAAAATATTTGATAAATTACTCAAAAATGGCAATATTAAAATAAATCACACTGTTCCATCCGCCGATGAGCTAAAACGTCGGGCATACTGCAAGTGGCATAACTCATTTTCTCATGCCACTAATGATTGTAATGTATTCTGTCAACAGATTCAATCGGCCATTAACGAGGGACGATTGAAATTTTAGGAAATGCAGGTGGATACAGAGCCCTTTCCAATGAACATGATCGACTTTGAGGGCAAGAAAGTCCTGGTTTGGCCAAACATAGCCGATAAAGGCAAAGACGAGGAGATAGTCATCGGCAATGCAAGAGAGACCGATGAGAATCATAAAATTTCTTGCAGAAAAGTGGTGGCAAAGAAGACTCCCGATGGAGGGGAAACTCTTAAGGTGACCATCACGACCTCCGACGCTGGAAGGCAGGCACGGACCAAGGAGCAGGAACCCATGCTATGCATCCCGGACGGTTCGACACACAGGCGCGGACGGTCCGGGACCACGCCGGACGGTCCAGAGAATTCAAACGGACGGTCCGGCCCCACTCAAGACTCGCAACAACCACGTACCTTCAAACCACGACGACCAGAGATAGGTACGTGGAAAACAAATACATTCAAGGCAGCTGGTCGGTTGGTCAAAACCGGCCCGTCCTTCAATCAATTATTGTCTAAGTACGTGAAAAAGAAGGCCGGCCCTAGAGACCGGCCAGCAAAGAGACCCCGCTCACCTGTTTATGAGCAACGTCAGGTAAGGCCGATTGGACCACCTCACCAATCGGAAGAAATGAAAGGTCATAATGTGCAATTGAGACCTAACATACCTGCATGGACACCTCCACCTCCATATCTACCTATGCCATATCCATACACATACATGCCTCCACCATATGTTCCAAATCAAATGTGGGGCATGCCACCATATTCGTTTGGGATGCCACAGTACCCCGCTTGGGGGGCACCCCAAACATCCGTATTCAACAGGTTGGCACCACCAGCACAAGACCGATTGAGCGCCACTCAATCCTGTCACCAAGCACAGACCCAACCAGATTGCTGGACTACTGAAAGGGAATTAGGCTTACACCTATTTTCCTAATTGATTTTGGTGGTTGAATTGCCCAACATAAATAATTGGACTAACTAGTTTGCTCTAGTCTATAAGTTATACAGGTGTCAAAGGTTCACAAAAAGCCAATAAAAAGACCAAGAAAAGGGTTCATCAATAAGAGCAAGGGATAACCGAAGTGTGCCTGGGTCTGGCGCACCGGACTGTCCGGTGCGCCACCGGACAGTGTCCGGTGCGACTGTCCGGTGCGCCACCGGACAGTGTCCGGTGCACCAGGGGACTTCAAGCTGAACTCCACACCTTCGGGAATTCTCAGAGGCACTCCGCTATAATTCACCGGACTGTCCGGTGCCCCAAGGGAGAGCAACTCTGAACTCGCCACCTTCGGATTTCCGCTCCGCTAAAATTCACCGGACTGTCCGGTGAGCCAGCGGAGCAACGGCTACTTCGCGTGCAAGGGTCGACTGCAACACATTAAATGCGCGCCTGCGCGCGCAGAGGTCAGAGCACACGCGGGTGGCACACCGGACAGTCTACAAGACTTGTCCAGTGCGCCACCGGACAGCCAGGCGGGCCCACAAGACAGAGCTCCGACGGTCGAACCCTAACGGCCGGGTGACGTGGCTGGCGCACCGGACACTGTCCGGTGGCGCACCAGACTGTCCGGTGCGCCCGTCGACAGCAGCCTTCACCAAACAGCTAGTTTGGTGGTTGGGGTTATAAATACCCCCAACCACCCCACATTCAAGTCATCCAAGTTTTTCACCTTCCAACAACATTACAAGAGCTAGCATTCAATACAAGACACACCAAAGAGATCAAATCCTCTCCCAACTCCACACAACGCTTTAGTGATTAGAGAGAGTGATTTGTTGTGTTCATTTGAGCTCTTGCGCTTGGATTGCTTCTTTCTCTCATTCTTTCTTGTGATCATCTCATTTGTAATCGAGGCAAGAGACACCAATTGTGTGGTGGTCCTTGCGGGAACTTTGTGTTCCGATTGATTGAGAGGAGAAGCTCACTCGGTCCGAGGGACTGTTTTAGAGAGGGAAAGGGTTGAAAGAGGCCCGGTCTTTGTGACCACCTCAACGGGGAGTAGGTTTGCAAGAACCGAACCTCGGTAAAACAAATCCGCGTGTCACACTCTTTTTTCTCTTGCGATTTGTTTTTGCGCCCTCTCTCTCAGACTCATTATTATTTCTAACGCTAACTCGTCTTGTAGTTGTGATTAACTTTGTAAATTTCAGTTTCGCCCTATTCACCCCCCCTCTAGGCGACTTTCAATTGCTATCAGAGCCCGGTGCTTCATTAGAGCCTAACCGCTCGAAGTGATGTCGGGAGATCACGCAAAGAAAGAGATGGAGATCGGCGACAAGCCCACTACAAGCCACGGGAAGGCTTCATCGGAAGAGTCCCGCAACAAAAAGAAAGGGAAGGAAAAGAAATCCTCTTCCCACAAGTCACATCGGAGTGGCAACAAGAAAAAGAAGATGAGGAAAGTGGTCTACTACGGGACCGATACTTCATCGCCTTCCACCTTCGGCTCCAACGCGCCGTCCGTTACTTCTAAGCGCCATGAGCGCAAGAAGTTTAGTAAGATCCCTCTACGCTATCCTCGCATTCCTAAACATACACCTTTTCTTTCCGTCCCATTAGGCAAACCACCCAGTTTTGATGGTGAAGATTATGCTAGGTGGAGTGATATGATGCGATATCACCTAACCTCACTCCACAAAAGTATATGGGAGATTGTTGAGTTTGGTGTACAGGTACCATCCGTAGGGGATGAAGATTATGATGAGGACGAAGTGGCTCAAATCCAACACTTCAACTCCCAAGCCACAACTATACTCCTCGCCTCTCTAAGTCGAGAGGAGTATAATAAGGTGCAAGGGTTGAAGAGTGCTAAGGAGATTTGGGACGTGCTAAAGACCGCGCACGAAGGAGACGAGGTGACCAAGATCACCAAACGGGAAACGATCGAGGGGGAGCTCGGTCGCTTCCGTCTTCGCCAAGGGAGGAGCCACAAGACATGTACAACCGGCTCAAAACCTTGGTGAACCAAGTGCGCAACCTCAGGAGCAAAAAATGGGATGACCACGAAGTGGTTAAAGTTATTCTTAGATCACTTGTTTTCCTTAACCCTACTCAAGTTCAATTAATTCGTGGCAATCCTAGATATACACTAATGACTCCCGAGAAAGTAATCGGGAATTTTGTGAGCTTTGAATTGATGATCAAAGGCTCAAAGAAGATCAACGAGCTTGACGGCCCCTCCACGTCCGAAGCACAACCGGCCGCATTCAAGGCGACGGAAGAAAAGAAGGAGGAATCTACTCCAAGTCGAACACCCATCGATGCCTCCAAGCTTGACAATGAGGAGATGGCGCTCATCATCAAGAGCTTTCGCCAAATCCTCAAGCAACGGAAGGGGAAGGACTACAAATCCCGTTCCAAGAAGGTTTGCTACAAGTGTGGTAAGCCCGGTCACTTTATAGCTAAATGTCCATTATCAAGTGATAGTGACAGGGACAACGACAAGAAGGGGAGAAGAAAGGAGAAGAAGAGACACTATAAGAAGGGCGGCAATGCCCATGTTTGCCGGGAGTGGGACTCCGACGAGAGCTCCACCGACTCCTCCTCCGATGAGGACGCCGCCAACATCGCCGTCACCAAGGGACTCCTCTTCCCCAACGTCGGCCACAAGTGCCTCATGGCAAAGGACGACAAAAAGAAGAAGGTTAAATCCAAATCCTCTACTAGATATGAGTCCTCTAGCGATGATAATGCTAGTGATGAGGAAGACAATTTGCGTACTCTTTTTGCCAACCTAAACATGCAACAAAAAGAGAAATTAAATGAATTAATTAGTGCTATTCATGAGAAGGATGATCTTTTGGACACCCAAGAGGACTTCCTTATTAAAGAAAATAAGAAACATGTTAAGGTTAAAAATGCTTATGCTCTAGAAGTAGAAAAATGTAAAAAATTATCTAGTGAGCTAAGCACTTGCCATGAGACTATTGACAACCTTAGAAATGAGAATGCTAATTTGTTAGCTAAGGTTGATTCAAATGTTTGTGATGTTTCAATTCCCAATCTTAGAAATGATAATAATGATTTGCTTGCTAAAATTGAAGAATTAAACATTTCTCTTGCTAGCCTTAGGATTGAGAATGAAAAATTGCTTGCTAAGGCAAAAGAACTTGATGTTTGCAATGTTACAATTTCCGATCTTAGAGATAAAAATGATATATTGTGTGCTAAGATTGTTGAACTTAATTCTTGCAAACCCTCTACATCTACCACTGAACATGTCACTATTTGCACTAGATGTAGAGATGTTGATATTAATGCTATTCATGATCATATGGTATTAATTAAGCAACAAAATGATCATATAGCAAAATTAGATGCTAAAATTGCCGAGCATGAACTTGAAAATGAAAAATTTAAATTTGCTCGTAGTATGCTTTTATAGTGGGAGACGCCCTGACATCAAGGATGGCATTGGCTTCCAAAAGGGGGACAATGTCAAACTTAATGCCCCTCCTAAGAGATTATCTAATTTTGTTAAGGGCAAGGCTCCCATGCCTCAGGATAATGAGGGTTACATTTTGTACCCTGCCGGTTATCCCGAGAGCAAAATTAGGAGAATTCAGTCTAGGAAGTCTCACTCTGGCCCTAACCATGCTTTTATGTATAAGGGTGAGGCATCTAGTTCTAGGCAACCAACCCGTGCTAAGTTGCCTAAGAAGAAAACTCATAGTGCATCAAATGAACAAATCATTTCATTCAAAACTTTTGATGCATCTTATGTGTTAACTAACAAATCCGGCAAGGTAGTTGCCAAATATGTTGGGGGCAAACACAAGGGATCAAAAACTTGTGTTTGGGTACCCAAAGTTCTTGTGTCTAATGCCAAAGGACCCAAAACCATTTGGGTACCTAAAGTCAAGAACTAAACTTGTTTTGTAGGTTTATGCATCCGGGGGCTCAAGTTGGATCATCGACAGCGGGTGCACAAACCACATGACAGGGGAGAAGAAGATGTTCTCCTCCTACGAGAAAAACCAAGATCCTCAACGAGTTATCACATTCGGGGATGGACATCAAGGTTTGGTCAAAGGATTGGGTAAAATTGCTATTTCACCTGACCATTCCATTTCTAATGTTTTTCTTGTTGATTCATTAGATTACAATTTGCTTTCCGTATCTCAATTATGTCAAATGGGCTACAACTGTCTTTTTACTGATATAGGTGTCACTGTCTTTAGAAGAAGTGATGATTCAGTAGCATTTAAGGGAGTGTTAAAGGGTCAGCTGTACTTGGTAGATTTTGATAGAGCTGAACTCAACACTTGCTTAATTGCTAAGACTAACATGGGTTGGCTCTAGCACCGCCGACTAGCCCATGTTGGGACGAAGAATCTTCATAAGCTTCAAAAGGGAGAGCACATTTTAGGATTAACAAATGTTCATTTTGAGAAAGACATGATTTGTAGCGCATGCCAAGCAGGGAAGCAAGTTGGTGCTCATCATCCACACAAGAACATCATGACGACTGACAGGCCACTGGAGCTCCTACACATGGACCTATTCGGCCCGATAGCTTACATAAGCATCGGCGGGAGTAAGTACTGTCTAGTTATTGTGGATGATTATTCTCGCTTCACTTGGGTGTTCTTTTTGCAGGAAAAATCTCAGACCCAAGAAACCTTAAAGGGATTCTTGAGACGGGCTCAAAATGAGTTCGGCTTAAGGATCAAGAAAATAAGAAGCGACAGCGGGACGGAGTTCAAGAACTCACAAATCGAAGGCTTCCTTGAGGAGGAAGGCATCAAGCATGAGTTCTCTTCTCCCTACACCCCACAACAAAATGGTGTAGTGGAGAGGAAGAATAGAACTCTATTGGACATGGCAAGAACCATGCTTGATGAGTACAAGACTTCGGATCGGTTTTGGGCCGAGGCGGTCAACACCGCCTGCTACGCCATCAACCGGTTGTATCTACACCGAATCCTCAAGAAGACATCATATGAACTCCTTACCGATAAAAAGCCCAATATTTCATATTTTAGAGTCTTTGGTAGCAAATGCTTTATTCTTGTTAAAAGAGGTAGAAAATCTAAATTTGCTCCTAAGACTGTAGAAGGCTTTTTATTAGGATATGACTCAAACACAAGGGCATATAGAGTCTTTAACAAGTCCACTGGACAAGTTGAAGTTTCTTGTGACGTTGTGTTTGATGAGACTAACGGCTCTCAAGTAGAGCAAGTTGATCTTGATGAGATAGGTGATGAAGAGGCTCCGTGCATCGCGCTAAGGAACATGTCCATTGGGGATGTGTGTCCTAAGGAATCTGAAGAGCCTCCAAATGCACAAGATCAATCATCCTCCTCAACGCAAGCATCTCCACAAACTCAAAATGAGGATGAGGCTCAAATTGATGAAGGAAAAGATCTAAGAGATGAGCCACCTCAAGATGACGGCAATGATCAAGGGGGAGATGCAAATGATCAAGATAAGAAGGATGAAGAACCAAGGCCGCCACACCCAAGAGTCCACCAAGCAATCCAACGAGATCACCCCGTCGACACCATCCTCGGCGACATTCATAAGGGGGTAACCACTAGATCCTGTGTTGCACATTTTTGTGAGCATTACTCTTTTATTTCCTCTATTGAGCCACACAGGGTAGAGGAAGCACTACAAGATTCGGATTGGGTGGTGGCGATGCAAGAGGAGCTCAATAACTTCACTAGGAACGAGGTATGGCATTTAGTTCCACGTCCTAATCAAAATGTTGTAGGAACCAAGTGGGTCTTCCGCAACAAGCAAGATGAGCATGGTGTGGTGACAAGGAACAAAGCCTGACTTGTGGCCAAGGGATACTCCCAAGTCGAAGGTTTGGATTTTGGTGAAACCTATGCACCCGTAGCTAGGCTTGAGTCAATTCGTATATTATTAGCCTATGCTACTTACCATGGCTTCAAGCTTTACCAAATGGACGTGAAAAGTGCCTTCCTCAATGGACCAATCAAGGAAGAGGTCTATGTTGAGCAACCTCCCGGCTTTGAAGACAGTGAGTATCCTAACCATGTCTATAGGCTCTCTAAGGCGCTTTATGGGCTCAAGCAAGCCCCAAGAGCATGGTATGAATGCCTAAGAGATTTCCTTATTGCTAATGGCTTCAAAGTCGGAAAAGCCGATCCTACTCTATTCACTAAAACTCTTGACAATGATTTATTTGTATGCCAAATTTATGTTGATGATATCATATTTGGGTCTACTAACGAATCTACATGTGAGGAATTTAGTAGGATCATGACACAAAAATTCGAGATGTCGATGATGGGGGAGTTGAAGTACTTCTTGGGATTTCAAGTGAAGCAACTCCAAGAGGGCACCTTCATTAGCCAAACGAAGTATACTCAAGACATTCTAAGCAAGTTTGGAATGAAGGATGCCAAGCCCATCAAGACACCCATGGGAACCAATGGGCATCTCGACCTCGACACGGAAGGTAAATCCGTAGATCAAAAGGTATGCCGGTCGATGATAGGTTCACTACTCTATTTATGTGCATCTCGACCGGACATTATGCTTTCCGTATGCATGTGTGCAAGATTCCAAGCCGACCCTAAGGAAGCTCACCTTACGGCCGTAAAACGAATCTTGAGATATTTGGCTTATACTCCTAAGTTTGGGCTTTGGTATCCTAGGGGATCCACCTTTGATTTAATTGGTTATTCGGATGCCGATTGGGCGGGGTGTAAGATTAATAGAAAGAGCACATCGGGGACTTGCCAGTTCTTGGGAAGATCCTTGGTGTCTTGGGCTTCAAAGAAGCAAAATTCCGTCGCTCTTTCTACCGCCGAAGCCGAGTATATTGCCGCAAGTCATTGTTGCGCGCAACTACTTTGGATGAGGCAAACCCTTAGGGACTATGGTTACAAATTAACCAAAGTTCCTCTTCTATGTGATAATGAGAGTGCAATCCGCATGGCGGATAATCCCGTTGAGCATAGCCGCACTAAACACATAGCCATTCGGTATCATTTTCTAAGGGATCACCAACAAAAGGGAGATATCGAGATTGCATACATTAATACTAAAGATCAATTAGTCGATATCTTTACCAAGCCACTAGATGAACAAACTTTTAACAAACTTAGGCATGAGCTAAATATTCTTGATTCTAGGAATTTCTTTTGATATCTTGCATACATAGCTCATAAATATACCTTTGATCATGTCTCTTTCATGTGCTATGACTAATGTGTTTTCAAGTGAATTTCAAACCAAGTCATAGGTGTATTGAAAGGGAATTGGAGTCTTCGGCGAAGACAAAGGCTTCCACTCCACTCCATCACTCATCCTTCACCGTCGCTCCGAGCATCTCTCCGCATTTGGTATAATCTTCACTCATATGTCTTTTACCAAAGGGGGAGAAAGTAATTCAAAGGGCTCTAATGATTCCGTTTTTTGCGATTTATGCCAAAGGGGAGAGAGCATGAGCCCAAAGCAAAAGGACCGCACCACCACCAATTTCAAAATTTTAGTCTTTCAATTTGGTTTTAAAGAAGGATTTTCAAATTGGTATCTTATTTGTGATGTAATTCCAAATTGGTATACCCTCTTCAAAATCAACATCAAAACCCTCTTGAACACTAAGAGGAGGATTTCATTAAGGGGGAGTTTTGTTTAGTCAAAGGAAAAGCATTTGAAACAGGGGGAGAAAATTTCAAATCTTGTAAATGCTTCTCAAGAGTCTTATTCATTTACCTTTGACTCTTTGCAAAAGTCTTTGAAATGAATTTCCAAAACCTTTGCAAAAACAAAACAAGTGGTGCAGGCGTGGTCCAAAATATTAAAAATTAAAGAAACAATCCATGCGTACCTTATGAGTATTTATATTGGCTCAATTCTAAGTAACTTTTGCACTTACAATTATGCAAACTAGTTCAATTATGCACTTCTATATTTGCTTTGGTTTGTGTTGGCATCAATCACCAAAAAGGGGGAGATTGAAAGGGAATTAGGCTTACACCTATTTTCCTAATTGATTTTGGTGGTTGAATTGCCCAACACAAATAATTAGACTAACTAGTTTGCTCTAGTCTATAAGTTATACAGGTGCCAAAGGTTCACAAAAAGCCAATAAAAAGACCAAGAAAAGGGTTCAACAATAAGAGCAAGGGATAACCGAAGTGTGCCCTGGTCTGGCGCACCGGACTGTCCGGTGCGCCACCGGACAGTGTCCGATGCACCACCGGACAATGTCCAGTGCACCAGGGGACTTCAAGCTGAACTCCACACCTTCGGGAATTCTCAGAGGCACTCCGCTATAATTCACCAGACTGTCCGGTGCACCATCGGACAGTGTCCGGTGCCCCAAGGGAGAGCAACTCTGAACTCGCCACCTTCGGACTGTCCGGTGAGCCAGCGGAGCAACGGCTACTTCGCGCGCAACGGTCGACTGCAACGCATTAAATGCGCGCCTGCGCGCGCAGAGGTCAGAGCACGCGTGGGTGGCACACCGGACAGTCTACAGGACTTGTCCGGTGTGCCATCGGATAGCCAGGCGGGCCCACAAGACAGAGCTCCAACGGTCGAACCCTAACGGCCGGGTGACGTGGATGGCGCACCGGACACTGTCCGGTGGCGCACCGGACTGTCCGGTGCGCCCATCGATAGCAGCCTTCACCAAACGGCTAGTTTGGTGGTTGGGGTTATAAATACCCCCAACCACCCCACATTCAAGTCATCCAAGTTTTTCACCTTCCAACAACATTACAAGAGCTAGCATTCAATACAAGACACACCAAAGAGATCAAATCCTCTCCCAACTCCACACAACGCTTTAGTGATTAGAGAGAGTGATTTGTTGTGTTCATTTGAGCTCTTGTGCTTGGATTGCTTCTTTCTCTCATTCTTTCTTGTGATCATCTCATTTGTATCGAGGCAAGAGACACCAATTGTGTGGTGGTCCTTGTGGGAACTTTGTGTTCCGATTGATTGAGAGGAGAAGCTCACTCGGTCCGAGGGACCGTTTGAGAGAGGGAAAGGGTTGAAAGAGACCCGGTCTTTGTGACCACCTCAACGAGGAGTAGGTTTGCAAGAACCGAACCTCGGTAAAACAAATCCGCGTGTCACACTCTTTATTCGCTTGCGATTTGTTTTTGCGCCCTCTCTCTCGGACTCATTATTATTTCTAATGCTAACCCGTCTTGTAGTTGTGATTAACTTTGTAAATTTCAGTTTTGCCCTATTCACCCTCCCCTCTAGGCGACTTTCAACTACTCGGCCTCCAAGGCCAACCAATCCGACAGGGGGGCATACGCCTGCAGCAACGGAAAGAACAACAAAAAAGGACATCATCAAAGTAGGTACTGCAGATGTTGTCATACAGGAAGATAAGAAAGGGTCGATGATTTTTGGCGAATTGGCCAACACAACCAAAATAGAAGATACGGCTACCATCAAAACAGCCGATCCAAAATACTCCATGCCTCGATGGTGCCCAGCGGGATTGACACGGTCCCAAAAGCGGAAATTGCAGCGCCTTAGAGCAAAGGAGAGCCAGGAGAAGGAGGCAGAAAAGACATTCAATGACACACATCCACAGTACCCGCCACCACAAAAGAAATGGAGACCAAAGGCCGTTGAAGAAAAACAAACACTTGTGCAGCACCCTGCAGGTACGGCAGATAGCTTGGCCAGCAAGGCCGGACAATCTGCACCAGGCGCGGACCGTCCGCCCTCGGAGTCCGGATCGTCCACACCACACCAGGAAGCCTCCAACGACATACCAACATCAATGGAAGAAGACGACCTACTGGGAGAAGACCTGGTCGACTACGAGGCTTCTCCAGAGCGCCCAGGTATGGACGTAAATGCTATTACATTTTCTGTCGATTGTACTATTATCGGCGACGATGAACCTGTTGTTGCCCAGTTTGATTTTGGTCCTAAAGAAGCCGCCTTTACTAAACCAAAGGAATCAATAAATCATTTAAAGCCGCTCTTCGTGCGCGGTCACATTGATGGGATACCGATTGCTAAAATGTTGGTAGATGGAGGGGCGGCTGTAAATTTAATGCCTTACTCATTATACAGAAAATTAGGTAAACAAGATGACGAACTTGTCAAGACCAACATGACTCTCAGCGGTGTTGGAACTAATAGTTCGATCAAAGCCAGGGGAGTCACGTCCGTTGAATTAACCATTGGGACCAAGACCCTTGCTGCTGCATTCTTCGTCGCTGATGTAGAAGGAAATTACAGTTTAATCCTAGGTAGAGATTGGATTCATGCCAATCAATGTATACCTTCTACATTACATCAAATGTTAATACAATGGGTAGGCAATGATGTAGAACAAGTACATGCTGATGTATCGGCCTGTATCGCTGTGGCCGATGTCCCTGTACTCTGGACTTATGAGACTGCTACATGTCTCACAGGAGTAGATTTTTCTGATTATCAGTTCATAAGTATAGATAAGAAGGGTTTCATTCTTGTAATGCTAGAGCCGATGGAGAATTGGCTAAATCCTAAATAAAGTTTAAATGATGAGTACACACAAAGTTCATGAGTCTTTGGTCACAGACAGTTCGACTTCTAAGGCCGGATGGTCTGGTCTTTCACAAAACAGTTCAGACTTTAAGACCGAACATCTACCGCAGCATAAAAACAGTGTTACGGATGACCCAGTCCCCGAGACCGGAAAGCCCGTCATCACACAAAGATCATCTGATTCCTCTATGGGGGACATGATAGAGGAATTCAGAGATCTTGATAAACTAGGACAGGGGTTTACGGCGGCTGATCCTTTGGAGGAGATTGACACAGGAGATGGTAAAACTCCAAGGCCGACTTTTGTAAACAAGACCCTGGAGACCGATCCTAGAAATGGGATGATCGGTCTATTGAAAGAATATTCAGATTGCTTTGCTTGGAATTACACTGAGATGCCTAGATTAAGCTGAGAGATCGTAGAACATCGGCTGCCTATTAAGTCTGGTTTCAGACCTTTCAAGCAGAAAGCTAGAACATTTCGTCCAGACCTTCTCCCACGGATAAAGGATGAAATCCACCGGCTGCTAGAAGCTGATTTTATTAGACCTTGCAGATACGTAGAATGGGTCTCCAATATTGTGCCGGTGGAGAAGAATTAGTCAGGTAAGCTTAGAGTATGCATTGATTTTCGCAATTTAAATAGAGCAACTCCTAAAGATGAGTATCCCATGCCGATAGTCGACACATTAATCAATAATACATCAGGAAATAGAATTATTAGCTTTCTTGATGGTAATGCCCGATATAATCAGATTTTTATGGCTAAAGAGGATGCGTCTAAAACGGCCTTCATATGTCCAGGCTTCATTGGTTTATTTGAATGGTGAAAGTCGCCTAGAGGGGGGTGAATAGGGCGAATCTGAAATTTACAAGCTTAAGCACAACTACAAGCCGGGTTAGCGTTAGAAATATAAACGAGTCCGAGAGAGAGGGTGCAAAACAAATCATGAGCAAATAAAGGGCGAGACACGATGATTTGTTTTACCGAGGTTCGGTTCTTGCAAACCTACTCCCCGTTGAGGTGGTCACAAAGACCGGGTCTCTTTCAACCCTATCCCTCTCTCAAACGGTCACTTAGACCGAGTGAGCTTCTCTTCTCAATCAAACGGAACACAAAGTTCCCGCAAGGACCACCACACAATTGGTGTCTCTTGCCTTGGTTTCAATTGAGTTTGATCACAAGAAGAATGAGAAAGAAAAGAAGCGATCCAAGCGCAAGAGCTCAAATTAACACAACAAATCTCTCTCTCTAATCACTAAAGCTTTATGTGGAGTTGGGAGAGGATTTGATCTCTTTGGTGTGTCTTGTAATGAATGCTATAGCTCTTGTAAGGTGTAGAAGTGTAGAAACTTGGATGCCATTGAATGTGGGGTGGTTGGGGTATTTATAGCCCCAACCACCAAAAATGGCCGTTGGAAGTGTGCTGTCGCATGGCGCACCGGACAGTACGGTGCGCCACCGGACACTGTCCAGTGCGCCAGCCACGTCAGCAGACCGTTGAGGTTCGACCGTTGGAGCTCTGACTTGTGGGGCCTCTGGGCTGTCCGGTGGTGCACCGGACAGGTCCTGTAGACTGTCCGGTGCGCCAACTGCGTGTGCTCTGACTCTGGCACGCACTGTAGCGCATTGAATGCGGTTGCAGTCGACTGTTGCGCGCGAAGTAGCCGTTGCTCCGCTGACACACCGAACAGTCCGGTGAATTATAGCGGAGCGCCCTTGGAATTTCCCGAAGGTAGTGACTTCAGCGTTGAGTACCCTGGTGCACCGGACACTGTCCGGTGGCACACCGGACAGTCCGATGCGCCAGACCAGGGTGCCTTTGGGTTGTCTTTTGCTCTGTTTGTTTGACCCCTTTCTTGGTCTTTTTATTGGCTTATTGAACCTTTGGCACCTGTAGAACTTATGGACTAGAGCAAACTAGTTAGTCCAATTATTTGTGTTGGGCAATTCAACCACCAAAATCAATTAGGAAAAAGGTGTAAGCCTAATTCCCTTTCAATCTCCCCCTTTTGGTGATTGATGCCAACACAAACCAAAGCAAAATATGGAAGTGCATAATTGAACTAGTTTGCATAATTGTAAGTGCAAAGGTTACTTAGAATTGAGCCAATATAAATTCTCATAAGATATGCATGGATTGTTTCTTTACTTCAACATTTTGGACCACGCTTGCACCACATGTTTTGTTTTTTGCAAATTCTTTTGTAAATTCATTTCAAAGTTCTTTTGCAAATAGTCAAAGGTAAATGAATAAGATTTTGAGAAGCATTCTCAAGATCTCAAATTTTTCTCCCCCTGTTTCAAATGCTTTTCCTTTGACTAAACAAAACTCCCCCTCAATAAAATCCTCCTCTTAGTGTTCAAGAGGGTTTTAAGATGCCAATTTTGAAAATACTAGTTTTCCCCCTTTTGAATATAATAAGATATCAATCGAAAAATTTACATTTTAAAACCTTTTCTTAACTTCAATTTTGAAATTTGGTGGTGGTGCGGTCCTTTTGCTTTGGGCTAATACTTTCTCCCCCTTTGGCATGAATCGCCAAAAACGGATACTTGAGTAAAATATAAGCCCTTCAAACTACTTTCTCCCCCTTTGGTAACTAACATATGAGTGAATATTATACCAAAGTTGGAGAGTTGCTTTGAGCGACGGCGAAGGATGAGTTATGGAGTGGAGTGGAAGCCTTTGTCTTCGCCGAAGACTCCAATTCCCTTTCAATACACCTATGACTTGGTTTGAAATATACTTGAAAACACATTAGTCATAGCATATGAAAGAAACATGATCAAAGGTATACTTATGAGCTATGTGTGCAAAACATCAAAAGAAATTCCGAGAATCAAGAATATTTAGCTCATGCCTAAGTTTGTTAAAGGTTTGTTCATCTAGTGGCTTGGTAAAGATATCGGCTAATTGTTCCTTAGTGTTAATATATGCAATCTCGATATCTCCCTTTTGTTGGTGATCCCTTAGAAAATGATACCGAATGGCTATGTGTTTAGTGCGGCTATGCTCAACGGGATTATCCGCCATGCGGATTGCACTCTCATTATCACATAGAAGAGGAACTTTGGTTAATTTGTAACCATAGTCCCTAAGGGTTTGCCTCATCCAAAGCAATTACGCGCAACAATGGCCTGCGGCAATATACTCGGCTTCGGCGGTAGAAAGAGCTACAGAATTTTGCTTCTTTGAAGCCCAAGACACCAAGGATCTTCCCAAGAACTGGCAAGTCCCCGATGTGCTCTTCCTATTAATTTTACACCCTGCCCAATCGGCATCAGAATAACCAATTAAATCAAATGTGGATCTCCTAGGATACCAAAGCCCAAACTTAGGAGTATAAACTAAATATCTCAAGATTCGTTTTACGGCCGTAAAGTGAGCTTCTTTAGGGTCGACTTGGAATCTTGCACACATGCATACGGAAAGCATAACATCCGGTCGAGATGCACATAAGTAGAGTAAAGAACCTATCATCAACCGGTATACTTTTTGATCTACGGATTTACCTCCCGTGTCAAGGTCGAGATGCCCATTGGTTCCCATGGGTGTCTTGATGGGCTTGGCATCCTTCATCCCAAACTTGTTTAGAATGTCTTGAATATACTTTGTTTGGCTAACGAAGGTGCCCTCTTGGAGTTGCTTTACTTAAAATCCCAAGAAGTACTTCAACTCCCCCATCATTGACATCTCGAATTTCTGTGTCATGATCCTACTAAATTCCTCACATGTAGATTCGTTAGTAGACCCAAAGATAATATCATCAACATAAATTTGGCATACAAACAAATCATTGTCAAGAGTTTTAGTGAATAGAGTAGGATCGGCTTTTCTGACTTTGAAGCCATTAGTGATAAGGAAATCTCTTAGGCATTCATACCAAGCTCTTGGGGCTTGCTTGAGCCCATAAAGCGCCTTAGAGAGTTTATACACATGGTTAGGGTACTCACTATCTTCAAAGCCGGGAGGTTGCTCAACATAGACCTCTTCCTTGATTGGTCCGTTGAGGAAAGCACTTTTCACGTCCATTTGGTAAAGCTTAAAGCCATGGTAAGTAGCATAGGCAAGTAAAATGCGAATTGACTCAAGCCTAGCTACGGGTGCATAGGTTTCACCGAAATCCAAACCTTCGACTTGCGAATATCCCTTGGCCACAAGTCGGGCTTTGTTCCTTGTCACCACACCATGCTCATCTTGCTTGTTGCGGAAGACCCACTTGGTTCCTACAACATTTTGATTAGGACATGGAACTAAATGCCATACCTCATTCCTAGTGAAATCGTTGAGCTCCTCTTGCATCGCCACCACCCAATCCGAATCTTGAAGTGCTTCCTCTACCTTGTGTGGATCAATAGAGGAAACAAAAGAGTAATGCTCATAAAAATGTGCAACACGAGATCTAGTGGTTACCCCCTTATGAATGTCACCGAGGATGGTGTCGACAGGGTGATCTCGTTGGATTGCTTGATGGACTCTTGGGTGTGGCGGTCTTGGAACTTGTTCATCTTCCTCATCTTGGTCGTGGGTATCTCCCCCTTGATCATTGCTCTCCTCTTGAGGTGGCTCAACTTCTTGATCTTCTCCTTCATCATTTTGAGCCTTATCCTCATCTTGAGTTGGTGGAGATGCTTGTGTGGAGGAAGACGGTTGATCTTGTGCATGTGGTGGCTCTTCGGATTCCTTAGGACACACATCCCCAATGGACATGTTCCTTAATGCGACGCACGGAGCCTCTTTATCACCTATCTCATCAAGATCAACTTGCTCTACTTGAGAGCCGTTAGTCTCATCAAACACAATGTCACAAGAAACTTCAACTTGTCCAGAGGACTTGTTAAAGACTCTATATGCCCTTGTGTTTGAATCATATCCTAGTAAAAAACCTTCTACAGTCTTAGGAGCAAATTTGGATTTTTTACCTCTTTTAACAAGAATAAAGCATTTGCTACCAAAGACTCTAAAATATGAAACATTGGGGCTTTTTACCGGTTAGGAGTTCATATGATGTCTTCTTGAGGATTTGGTGTAGATACAATCGGTTGATGGCGTAGCAAGCGGTGTTGACCGCCTCGGCCCAAAACCGATCCGAAGTCTTGTACTCATCAAGCATGGTTCTTGCCATGTCCAATAGAGTTCTATTCTTCCTCTCCACTACACCATTTTGTTGTGGCGTGTAGGGAGAAGAGAACTCATGCTTGATGCCCTCCTCCTCAAGGAAGCCTTCAATTTGAGAGTTCTTGAACTCCGTCCCGTTGTCGCTTCTTATTTTTCTTGATGCTCAAGCCGAACTCATTTTGAGCCCGTCTCAAGAATCCCTTTAGGGTCTCTTGGGTATGAGATTTTTCCTGCAAAAAGAACACCCAAGTGAAGCGAGAATAATCATCCACAATAACTAGACAGTACTTACTCCCGCCGATGCTTATGTAAGCTATCGGGCCGAATAGGTCCATATGTAGGAGCTCCAGTGGCCTGTCAGTCGTCATGATGTTCTTATGTGGATGATGAACACCAACTTGCTTCCCTACCTGACATGTGCTACAAACCCTGTCTTTCTCAAAATGAACATTTGTTAGTCCCAAAATGTGTTCTCCCTTTAGAAGCTTGTGAAGATTCTTCATTCCAACATGTGCTAGTCGGCGATGCCAGAGCCAGCCCATGTTAGTCTTAGCAATTAAGCAAGTGTTGAGTTCAGCTCTATCAAAATGTACTAAGTATAGCTGACCCTCTAACACTCCCTTAAATGCTATTGAATCATCACTTCTTCTAAAGACAGTGACACCTGTATCCGTGAAAAGACAGTTGTAGCCCATTTTACATAATTGTGAAATTGAAAGCAAGTTGTAATCTAAAGAGTCTACGAGAAAAACATTTGAAATAGAGTGGTCAGGAGATATAGCAATTTCACCCAATCCTTTTACCAAACCTTGATTTCCATCCCCGAATGTGATAGCTCGTTGGGGATCTTGGTTTTTCTCATAGGAGGAGAACATCTTCTTCTCCCCGGTCATGTGGTTTGTGCACCCGCTATCGATGATCCAACTTGAGCCCCCGGATGCATAAACCTACAAAACAAATTTAGTTCTTGATTTTAGGTACCCAAATGGTTTTGGATCCTTTTACATTAGACACAAGAACTTTGAGTACCCAAACACAAGTCTTGGAGCCCTTGTGTTTGCCCCCAACATACTTGGCAACTACCTTGCATGATTTGTTGGTTAGCACATAAGATGCATCAAAAGTTTTAAATGAAATGTTATGATCATTTGATGCAGTAGGAGTTTTCTTTTTAGGCAATTTAGCACGGGTTGATTGCCTAGAGCTAGATGTCTCACCCTTATACATAAAAGCATGATTAGGGCCAGAGTGAGACTTCCTAGAATGAATTCTCATAATTTTGCTCTCGGGATAACCGACAGGGTACAAAATGTAACCCTCGTTATCCTGAGGCATGGGAGCCTTGCCCTTAACAAAGTTAGACAATCTTTTAGGAGGGGCATTAAGTTTGACATTGTCCCCCTTTTGGAAGCCAATGTCATCCTTGATGCCAGGGCGTCTCCCGCTATAGAGCATGCTTCTAGCAAATTTAAAATTTTCATTTTCGAAGTCATGCTCGGCAATTTTAGCATCTAATTTTGCTATATGATCATTTTGTTGTTTAATTAAAGCCATATGATCATGAATATCATCAATGTTAACATCTCTACATCTAGTGCAAATAGTGACATGCTCAATGGTAGATGTAGAGGATTTGCAACCATTAAGTTCAACAATCTTAGCACGTAAAATATCATTCTTATCTCTAAGATCGGAAATGGAAGCATTGCAAACATCTAAATCTTTAGCCTTAGCAATCAATTTTTCATTTTCATTTCTAAGGCTAGCAAGAGAAACATTCAATTCTTTAATCTTAGCAAGTAATTCAACATTATTATCTCTAAGATTGGGAATTGAAGCATCACAAACATTTGAATCAACCTTAGCAATTAAACTAGCATTTTCATTTCTAAGGTTGGTGATAACATCATGGCATGTGCTTAGCTCACTAGATAATTTTTCACACTTTTCTACTTCTAGAGCATAAGCATTTTTAACCTTAACATGCTTCTTATTTTCCTTAATTAGGAAGTCCTCTTGGGTGTCCAAGAGTTCATCCTTCTCATGAATAGCACTAATTAATTCATTTAGTTTTTCTTTTTGTTGCATGCTAAGGTTGACAAAAAGGATGCGCAAGTTATCCTCCTCATCACTAGCATTATCCTCATCACTAGAGGTTTCATATTTAGTAGAGGATCTTGATTTTACCTTCTTCCTTTTGCCGTTCTTTGCCATGAGGCACTTGTGGCCGACGTTGGGGAAGAGGAGTCCCTTGGTGACGGCGATGTTGGCGGCGTCCTCGTCGGAGGAGGAGTCGGAGGAGCTCTCCTCGGAGTCCCACTCGTGGCACACATGGGCATCGCCGCCCCTCTTCTTATGGTACCTCTTCTTTTCTCTCCTCTTGCCCTTCTTGT
Source organism: Zea luxurians (assembly GCA_029449295.1). Classification (NCBI taxonomy): domain Eukaryota; kingdom Viridiplantae; phylum Streptophyta; class Magnoliopsida; order Poales; family Poaceae; genus Zea; species Zea luxurians. The sequence goes on from JAOPSE010000010.1 coordinate 41,235,704, forward strand.
CGTCGCCCCTGTCACTATCACTAGATATTAGACATTTTGCAATAAAATGACCGGGCTTACCACATTTGTAGCATACTTTCTTGGAGCGGGGCTTGTAGTCCTTCCCCCTCCTTTGCTTAAGGATTTGGCGGAAGCTCTTGATGATGAGCGCCATTTCCTCGTTGTCGAGCTTAGATGTGTCGATGGGTTGTCTACTTGATGTAGACTCCTCCTTTTTCTCCTCTGTTGCCTTGAATGCAACCGGTTGTGCTTCGGGTGCGGAGGGGCCATCTAGCTCGATGATTTTCTTTGAGCCTTTGATCATCAACTCAAAGCTCACAAAATTACCTATTACTTCCTTGGGAGACATTAGTGTATACCTAGGATTACCTCGAATTAATTGAACTTGAGTAGGATTAAGAAAAACGAGGGATCTTAGAATAACCTTGACCATTTCATGGTCATGCCATTTGGTGCTCCCGAGGTTGCGCACTTGGTTCACCAAGGTCTTGAGCCGGTTGTACATTTCTTGTGGCTCCTCCCCTTGACGAAGCCGAAAGCGAGCTCCCCCTCGACCGTTTCCCGCTTGGTGATTTTGGTCACCTCGTCTCCTTCGTGCGCGGTCTTGAGTACGTCCCAAATTTCTTTGGCGCTCTTTAATCCTTGCACCTTGTTATACTCCTCCCGACTTAGAGAGGCGAGGAGTATAGTGGTGGCTTGGGAGTTGAAGTGTCGGATTTGGGCGACCTCGTCCGAATCATAGTCTTCATCCCCCGGCGATGGTACCTGTACTCCAATCTCAACAACATCCCAAATGCTAGTGTGGAGTGAGGTTAGATGATGCCTCATTTTATCACTCCACATATTATAATCTTCACCATCAAACATGGGTGGTTTGCCTAATGGGACGGAAAGTAATGGAGTACGTTTTGGAATGCAAGGGTAGCGTAGGGGAATCTTACTAAACTTCTTGCGCTCATGGCGCTTAGAAGTTACGGACGGCATGTCGGAGCCGGAGGTGGATGGCGACGAGGAGTCGGTCTCGTAGTAGACCACCTTCCTCATCTTCTTCTTCTTGTCACCGCTTCGACGCGACTTGTGTGAAGGGGATTCCTTTTCCTTCCCCTTGTTGCGGGACTCTCCCGATGGAGCTTTCCCGTGGCTTGTAGCGGGCTTCTCGCCGGTCACCATCTCCTTCTTGGCGTGATCTTCCGACATCACTTCGAGGGGTTAGGCTCTAATGAAGCACCGGGCTCCGATACCAATTGAAAGTCGCCTAGAGGGGGGTGAATAGGGCGAATATGAAATTTACAAGCTTAAGCATAACTACAAGCCGGGTTAGCGTTAGAAATATAAACGAGTCCGAGAGAGAGGGCACAAAACAAATCGTGAGCAAATAAAGGGCGAGACACGATGATTTGTTTTACCGAGGTTCGGTTCTTGCAAACCTACTCCCCGTTGAGGTGGTCACAAAGACCGGGTCTCTTTCAACCCTATCCTTCTCTCAAACGGTCACTTAGACTGAGTGAGCTTCTCTTCTCAATCAAACAGAACACAAAGTTCCCGCAAGGACCACCACACAATTGGTGTCTCTTGCCTTGGTTACAATTGAGTTTGATCACAAGAAGAATGAGAAAGAAAAGAAGCGATCCAAGCGCAAGAGCTCAAATGAACACAACAAACCTCTCTCTCTAATCACTAAAGCTTTATGTGGAGTTGGGAGAGGATTTGATCTCTTTGGTGTGTCTTGTAATGAATGCTATAGCTCTTGTAAGGTGTAGAAATGTAGAAACTTGGATGCCATTGAATGTGGGGTGGTTGGGGTATTTATAGCCCCAACCACCAAAAATGGCCGTTAGAAGTGTGCTGTCGCATGGCGCACCAGACAGTCCGGTGCGCCACCGGACACTGTCTGGTGCGCCAGCCACGTCAGCAGACCGTTGGGGTTCGACCGTTGGAGCTCTGACTTGTGGGGCCTCTGGGCTGTCCGATGGTGCACCGGACAGGTCCTGTAGACTGTCCGGTGCGCCAACTGCGCGTGCTCTAACTCTGGCACGCACTGAAGCGTATTGAATGCGGTTGCAGTCGACCGTTGCGTGCGAAGTAGCCGTTGCTCCGCTGACACACCGGACAGTCTGGTGTGCACCGGACAGTCTGGTGTGCACCGGACAGTCCGGTGAATTATAGCGGAGCGCCCTTGGAATTTCCCGAAGGTAGCGAGTTCAACGTTGAGTACCCTGGTGCACCGGACACTGTCCGGTGGCACACCGGACAGTCCGGTGCGCCAGACCAGGGTGCCTTTGGGTTGTCTTTTGCTCTCTTTGTTTGACCCCTTTCTTGGTCTTTTTATTGGCTTATTGTGAACCTTTGGCACCTGTAGAACTTATAGACTAGAGCAAACTAGTTAGTCCAATTATTTGTGTTGGGCAATTCAACCACCAAAATCAATTAGGAAAAAGGTGTAAGCCTAATTCCCTTTCAAATGGGCTATCATGACATTTGGTCTTAAAAATGCTGGTGCTACTTATCAGAGGGCTATGACATTGATTTTCCATGAGTTGTTAGGAAACACTGTGGAAGTCTACATTGATGATATTGTAGTCAAATCGGCTGAGTTTAGTTCTCATATAGCTGATTTGCGCAAAGCCTTTGATAAAATGCGTCGGTATGGTTTGAAAATGAACCCACGTAAATGTGCTTTTGGGGTGTCGGCTGGTAAGTTTTTAGGATTTATCATCCATAAACATGACATAGAGATAGACCCTGACCGAATTAAGTCTATTCGGAATGTGGGACCTCCGACCTGTAAGGTCGAAGTGCAGAAGTTTCTCGGCAAGGTAAATTATTTACGAAGGTTTATTTGTAACCTAGCCGGGAAGATTGATGCCTTCACCCCTATCCTTCGGCTTAAGAATGATGCCGAATTCGCTTGGGGGGCAGAGCAGTAGGAAGCATTTGATCTCATTAAAAAATACTTGTCTTCGGCTCCCGTATTAAAAGCACCACGAGCAGGAGTACCATTCCGATTATACATTGCAGTTGAAGATAAGGTCATTGGGGCTGTTCTGACACAAGAAACTGAAGGAAAGGAGCATGTGGTGACATATCTAAGTCGAAGGTTGGTGGATGCTGAAACGAGGTACACTTTTATTGAGAAGTTATGCTTATGCTTGTTTTATGCATGCACCAAGTGTAGATGTTATTTACTGTCTAGTCATTGCACTGTTTCTGGTCAAGCCGATGTAATTAAATACATGTTGCATAACCCAATTATGAGTGGTAGAATTGGTAAGTGGGCTTATGCACTCATAGAATATGACTTGGCCTATGAACCATTGAAATCTATGAGAGGCCAGGTCGTAGCAGATTTTATTGTAGAACATCAGATTAATGATACTCATAAACTAGAGATGTCATACCTCACTATTACTCCTTGGACTTTATATTTTGATGGATCGGTTTGCAATGAAGGGCAAGGGATTGGCATTGTACTTGTTTCACCAAGTGATGTCTCCTTCGACTTCTCTAGCCGATTGAAAACTTATTGCACTAACAATCAAGCCGAATATGAAGCCCTTTTATTTGGCTTGGAACTTTTAAATTGTATGGGAGTAAAACATGTGAAGGCATTTGGTGATTCTCAGCTGGTCGTCCAACAGGTGTTAGAAGAATATCAATGTTTTGATGGTACTCTAAATAGTTACCTTAAAAAATGTTGGAGCATAATCCATTCTTTTGACGAATTCAGTATTCGGCATATCTCTAGGGTTGAGAATCATAGAACTAATAATTTGGCACAAGATGCATCAGGTTATCGGGTAAAGTGAGGGAAATTTCACAATACTGAAAATCTGATAACCAGTGCAAGGACAAATCCCAGGTCGCAGACCGTCCGCGTGAAGACACCGGGCCGTCCGGGGTTACCAGGAAAGTTCTCCTAATCGATTCGGCTGATAATGAAGCCGATGCAAGAGATTGGAGGACGCCCATAACTAATTATTTACGAAATCCCAATGTCAGGACAGATAAGAACATTCGGCGTACAACTTTCAAGTATGTTTTGATGAGTGATGAGCTCTACCGCCGAACAGTCAACGACGTCCTGCTTAAGTGCTTGGGCCCGGATGATGCTATATTAGCCATGGCCGAAGTACATGAAGGAATTTGTGGTACCCATCAATCGGCTCCAAAGATAAAGTGGCTGTTGCGAAGGTCTGGTTTTTATTGGCCTAATATGATAGCTGACTGTTTCAAGTACTACAAGGGTTGCCAAGTGTGTCAAAAATTCGGCGACCTACAGTTGGTCCCAGCAGCCGAATTACATCCTATCATCAAGCCTTGGCCTTTCAGAGGATGGGGATTAGACTTTATTGGGGAAATTCATCCTTCATCATCAAAGGGGCATCGGTTCGTGTTAGTTGCCACTGACTACTTTACCAAATGGTCTGAAGTTGTTGCTCTGAAGAACATGACACACAAGGAGGTAATTGAGTTCATAACTGAGCATATTATTCATAGATTCGGCATTCTTCTTTTATGTCAAAGGAGGTACGTGAATTTGCTGAATTATATAGAATTAAGTTGCTTAATTCATCTCCATATTATGCTCAGGCCAATGGACAGGCCGAGTCTAGTAATAGGACATTGATTAACTTGATAAAAAAGAAGATATCTGATAATCCTAAGCATTGACATAAGATTTTGTCCGAAGCTTTATGGGCTCACAGAATATCTAAACATAGTGCTACTAAAGTGTCTCCTTTTGAGCTTGTCTATGGGCAGGAAGCAGTGTTGCCTGTGGAAATAAGTTTGAATGCTGTCAGGTTCGCCAGACAAAATGATCTAACTCTCACTGATTATTACAATGCAATGATGGATAATATTGATGAGGTGACCGACAAAAGGGTGATAGCTTTGGGAGCAATAGAAAAGGACAAGATCATGGTAGCCAGGGCCTACAACAAGAAGGTCAAAGCAAAGTCATTTCAAGTAGGGGACCTGGTGTGGAAGACCATCCTGCCTCTAAGGAATAAAGACCAGAAGTTTGGAAAATGGTCGCCAAGCTGGGAGGGTCCTTATAAAGTAAAACAAGTAATATCTGGTAACGCCTATTTACTACAAACATTACAAGGCAAGGATTTACCCAAAGCTTTGAATGGGCGTTTCCTCAAGCAGTACCATCCTAGTATGTGGCAAGATGCTTAAGAAAACCGATGTGATCACATCGAGTTAAGATGCTTTTGGTTTGCCCAGCTCCACCAAAAGACATGGGGCATATGTTTGGCACCAAAATGAGCGTGCGGACGGTCCGACCCTGAGGCCGGACAGTCCGTGTTCCGGACAGTCCGCGCCTGTGGGCCGGACGGTTCGCGCGTGCGCAGAGCAGATTAGGGTTCCGAGTTTTGTGCTACGGTTGTTAGCTAGATTCACGGAATTAGCTCAGAAATCAGTTGTGTAAAGGGTCTAGCCCTCCTCCTCTATAAATAGAGAGGTATACGGCCGATTTGTAAGGATGAATCGAATCAAAAACACTTCTATTTCACATTTATTTCCTAGGAGTAGTTCTAGTCTAGTTCTAGTTTAGCCTTTCGATTCCCAAATTTTTCGCTTCTCTTCGACTCTACGTCGATTAGAGAAGTCTAGGTCGGCCTGCCCGAGCCTAGACAACTCCTAGGATCTCTCCTCCGCGACGGGGTCCCTCCCAGGAGCGAGATCCAGGCGCCGTCGGTGATCTTCCGCCGCCCCTGCGCACGCGCGGACCGTCCGGCCCCAGGGCGCGGACCGTCCGACTGTCAGGCAGGAACCCTAGCCTCGCACCAGGCCGCGGACCGTCCGACCCCTGCGTGCGGACCGTCCGCCCCTGTGCAGAGAGCACCGCCGCTGGTTCGTGTTGAGTGTTTGGCGCCCTAAAAAGGTGTCAACAATTAGTTCTAGTGTATTCAAACACCTCGTAAAAGTAGCTAATAACTAAACTATTAGTTAGCCTATTTAAATGCCTTCAGCTAATTTTAGCAGCTAACTATTAACTCTAGTGCATTGAAAGGTGGTCATAGGCCCTGTTTGTTTCAAATTATAATCTCATAAGATTATATAATCTAACACAAATAATCTCATGGGTAAACAAACATCTAGATTATAGGTCTAGATTATATAATCTAATATATAGATTATGGTAATCTCATAATCTTCTAAAGAGTAAGTTATTTTAGATTATTTTTTTTATAAAAGACTCACTAACTAAGGTTATGTAAATAAAAATTATGGAATTTGCCATTGCCGCCTGGGCCGGAGCTGCACAGCCTGCACTGCAGTGCATGAGTGGCGCACGAGTTTGTGCTTGTCATCCATTATTCCATTTGCAGTGGTCCCGGTCCCGGGCAAGAACAGGCGTGCACGTGCGTGTAACGTCGTCGGACAAAAGGGAAAAAAAATATGAAAAGAAGATCCCAGTAGATTCCGTGGCAAGGTGAGAGAGAGAGCCCGGCGTTCTCTTCTGTCCTTCCATCCAGCCCCAGAAAGCGTGCCCATCCCACGCCGCCACAACCGGAGCAAGCGTCGGCGTGCGGCCCTTGGAGCCTTGTCGTTGCTTCGACCGGAAGCAGAAGCAGGTGCCGGTGCGGCGGCGGGCCTGCCCCTTGCCGACACCGACACGGCGGACACCTCGCCGCGGCGCCGGCCGGCCACCTTTCCACACACTTCCCACTATTACTACTCTGCTACGTACTTGAGGGAAGCTTCCTGACGCTTCCGGTGGCACGTGGCCTGCTTTGGTCCGTTGCGTATAAAGTGGTAGCTGCGTGCGAAAAAAATTATGATCCATATCCATCCATTACATTGGTTAAGTTGGGTCGGGTTTTTTTTCAATGATCAGGTTCACAAACCCGATTCAACAACAGACAGACCCAACGTCGCAACCACTCAACCAGGTACGGAGCCGAGCTCGGCCGGCCGGTCCCATCAAAATCCATCCTCCGCGGCCGCGCAAGCTCGTTCGACTCGACGCCGCGACGCTTCCCACGTTCCAGTTTTCCACGACACGCCCGGGGCTCCTCGGTGCCCTTTCCCCTCGCCCCCTACCGACACCGACCCCGACCCATGGGCGGTGGCGCCGACCGCTCGGCGCCGGTGCGCGCCGAGGAGTCCGTCTCCGGCGGCGTCGACGTCTGGAGCGACGCCGTCTCCTCCCACGCACCGGACCACCTCCTCGTCATGGTCCACGGCATCCTCGGCAGGTGCGCGCCCCGCCTCTCCCCTCTCCCGCCGCTTCTCCGCGCTCCAGGGTTGGTCATTGGGTCGTCTCCCGGTTCGCAGTAGATCGTGACGGATTTGTGCTCAATGCGGACTGGCGGGGGGACTCTTGCCGACGCCGTCTGTTGAGACCTTGAGGGGGCACCTCATGACTGTACTTCATACCTGGGCATTGCTTCTGTAATTTTGGTGTGCTTCCGCTTGCTGCTGAAATCTACCAGATGGTACATTTCGGTGGGATTTGTTCTACGGATAGATTGCATTTGAGAGCAACACCGTCGTCGGGTCGAGGTTCACCATTGCCTTGTTGTACCCACTAACTCACATGTTCTGTCTCCGGAATCGATTAGCCACTCTTATAGCTCTGTCTCCTGTGGACATCCAACGAATAATCTGATGCAAAGAGACAGTAAGTTTATTCAAGGTAGACTAGGCACTGGGTCAAGACTGCAAATGGTGCCAAATGTAATCATGCAATTTGGCTTGACCGTTTGTACTTCATGTTCACATGCTGCTTTTGTAGCAAAAACTCCACTGTACGATGAATAAAAGACCGCTTCAAAAGAAAATGAATAGAAGCCTAATTTCCAGCTGCTCTAAACTTCTGAGGTTAATCATGCCATACTCGAAATTCTACCATGAAGTATATATATGCAAGGAGCGAAGTAGGGAATTATGGTTTGCGATTGGGTACAACCAAGCATATGCAAGGCTGCAAGCTATTTCAGTGATGTTATATATAGTTATTCACTTTGTTCTTTTTTTGTTCGAACAGTACTGCTGATTGGCAATATGGAGCTAATGAATTTGTAAAGCAACTCCCTGACCATGTAATCGTGCACTGTAAGTTGTGCCACTTTGTACTGTCCATGACCATGTTTATTTTCTTTTACATTTTTCTTTGCTTCATTTTCTTATTTCTATGAAATATGTTCTTTGTTTTATTTGGAAACCGATTTCACTGTAAAAATAGCAAATAAAATAATGTTGCGCTGTGCAGATGAAAGAATTGTTTCTAGCTTTGCTACCTTATACTAAAACTTATTGGCGAATTAGAGTAACAAAAGTGTCAACCTTTGGGCACTAGTGTTCATTTTCAAATAAATATAATCGATCCACCAATAAAAATGATTTGTCTTTCTTGACCGGCAGCACTGTCACAACTCACAAGTATACATTGCAGTTCTTTTAGCTTTATTACATTCTGACCTGTGGGAGTGTGGGCAGTGTTTTATTGAGTAGCACCCAGAATGGTGTGATGTTATGTTAGTTGGGTCAGATACGCATGCAGCATCCTTGCAACTGGATGCAGTCTTGGTTTGGAGCCCTTTCTTTTCTCTCATAAAGCAAATCCATTTGTTGAGAAAAGAGGTATATGATTGGAGATGTAGTTGACTGTTACTGAATTTTACTACTCTGAGCTTATATATTGTTTCAACTCATTATACTAACTACTCCCTCCGTACTTTTTTATTTGTCGCGGTTTAGTTCAAAAATGAACTAGCGGGCGACAGATATTCGAGAACGGAGGTAGTATTATTTTCTACATCTTCTCCCTCTACTCATTGATGCTCTCAATTCTGAATAGTTCATTCATCTGCAAACTTTGAGTTCTGCTATATAATTACCATAGTGTAATGCAAGTCTCCCTTCTTGAATTTTGTAATTTGAAGTGAATAGCCTGTTTATCTAGCCTGTAGTATACAGACTTATTTGATGCATTTTTCCAGGCAGTGAAAAAAATGCATCAATGTTGACTCTAGATGGAGTTGACGTCATGGGGGAACGCTTAGCAAATGAGGTAAGTAATGCAGACAGCTAATTCAAGAACTAGCTGTTGCTCCATAGTAATTTGTAATAAAATTTTATTCTTTATCAAACTGTTCTCTGGCACAGTTCCTGTTGTCTGAACAATCAGTCTAGATGCTAACTTGCATTCTCCTCTTACTCAGGTGCTTGATGTAATTAGTCGAAGGCCAGAAATCACCAAAATTTCTTTCCTTGCACACTCCGTTGGAGGATTAGCAGCAAGATATGCAATTGCAAGACTTTATAGACATCCAGACAGCGTGTCTGATGGAAATACTAAAGGAACCATCTGTGGCTTGGAAGGAATAAACTTTATTACTGTAGCAACGCCTCACCTTGGTTCACGAGGGAACAAGCAGGTTCAACTTTTGACTGCCTCTTTTCAGTGATCTGTCTGGGTAATTTGTCTGTTCACCATAAAGATGATGCATGAAAAAAGGTGATATTGTATCCATCTGTTGGAACAACTGTAAAACCATTTGCTCACGTCCTCTATAGTATCTTTTGAAAGAACTGAAGAATAATTTGCTCATGAGTCATGTCCTTAATGTTTCTCATTTCCTGTAAAGAAAAGTCGGATGTTTCTATTGGTGGTTAATCCATCTAGGGTTCGACTAGATGGTAGAACATAATAACATATGGAGCAATACTTGGTGCTAACTTCGTTTTCACTGATTTCAATGCATCTGAAGTGCATGAAAGGGTCATGCAGAGGTGCTAAAACACCTCCGAACCCTTTTGATGAAGAGAAAAACAACACCGGTGCCATTTACTGAAAAAATTACAAATTTGTTGTGTGACTTTTTTTTGATTCTTATCTTTACAACCACTAGAAACTACTCCCTCCATTCAAAATCCTAAGCTGTCTCTTGAGGTTGTATAGTGGTGTGATCGAGATCGTTGTCTTTATGTTTCTGGTGCAAATATAATGATTTATGTTGCAGGTTTGTTGTATTTATTATGTTCTTAATGCAATGATGCTCAGCTCTCCTGTGCATTTATTTAAGGGAAAAAACTTCCAGTTCTGATGTAGTTTATATGCCATATTCACTGGGCCATTGGCATAAGTCACTTGCACTCTTTATTTGATGCTAACTTTCTTCATTTACAAACTAGGTTCCACTCCTGTTTGGATCTGTTGCAATGGAAAAGGTTGCTTGCCACATCGTTCATTGGATATTTAGGAGAACCGGTAGACATCTCTTTCTAACTGATGATGATGAAGGGCAGCCTCCACTGCTGCAGCGGATGGTTGAAGATCATGACGATCTCTACTTTATGTAAGTTTTATCTCACTCTTGGCTTATTTTGCATTCATGATTTGTTTCAGTTTGCCTTGTATTTTTTTTCCTTTTCTGTTTTTGTTGGTGACTAATGTTGGGTTTCAACTTGAGCCTACTCCAACTTCCTTGACTAAAAGACACTTCTGTTTTTGTTTTGGTTCTGCCATACTATACTAATGATCTGCACCTGTTGTAGATCTGCTTTGCGAGCATTCAGAAGAAGAGTGGTGTACGCAAACGCAGACTGTGATCGTATCCTTATTATTAGCGCTGTTGGCAATTTTCTTTATGGTGTTCATGTTGTTTGTTTTATTGTTGTTGTATACTTTTGGCTATGCACTTCTTTAATGGACAAACCAGACATTGTTGGCTGGAGAACATCATCTATTAGAAGAAACAATGAGCTTCCTGAGGTATTTTTTATTGACTTCCTAATTATGTTAAGTATCTAGGAAGGACTATGTATTTTCTTTGTATCACCATTCTCATATATGAGGCCTTCTTTTGCTTCTTTTGATCTGCAGTTGCCAGTATCGTCATCTGACAAGTACCCCCACATTGTACATGAGGAGCATTCAGAAGAAACCGATGATGATAAGTGGCAAGATTGCATGGCAGAATGTGATATGGACGTTCTGGAAGGTAAGTTTATAGAGTTGCATACAAAATGAGGTAGGATTAGGATCTGATGGGTTGATAGGATTAGGGTTACTACCATGGATGCTACGAAGTTTATACGGATGAGACACCGGAGGGCAGGGCTGCGTGCGGCGCCAATGTCCCATCGCTGCTTGCGAGGGGCGAGAGACAGAAAAGGTGTGGTGCGCCCAGCTCCTAGGCGGAGCGGGCAACTAAGATTGCTGCTGCTTGATTTCAAATAGAGACATACAGAGTTGTTTTATAGTCCCTCCTCTCCTCTTATCTTATCTAACTAACCCTTATATGGACTTATCTAATGCTAGTAACCGACTCCTATGATCATATCTAATAGCTATCTCCTTATCTAATGATAACTTGGTCCTTAAGCCTGTTGATCCTAATCACGGCGTCTCTGGTAGTGGATGCTGGTCGTAACAGAATGCTTTTTTTTTGCTATATTTCAAGAAGCTTCATTGGTTTTCTCCTTTTGTTGTGCCTGTTACAATTAATTGATGCTTCGGTGCTGTGTGGAAAAGGTGGTCCTTATTCTTTTTAGATTGTGTCCTTATTATACATTTCCTTTTTATTTTTCTTTTCTTTTTTTTTTAAAAATGTTGTCTTTATTATGAAACTGAGTAAATAAGCCTACTCCTTCCGGGTTCAAATTATAAGTCGATTTGGACAAGGTTTGAATCAAACTTATAAAACTTTGGCTACAAATAGCCGTTTTGCTATTTAGTTTTGAAACCTAATAGTCATATTCATCGATTTATCTTAAAAAGTACTTTTTTATAAAAGTATAGATGTATTAAGAGTCTATTTGCGTTTTAACACAAAAACATTGGTCAAAGCTATGTTTTGAAGGCCGTGTTGTTGTCCTAAACGACTTACAGTTTGGACCTAGTGGGAGTACCAATTTAGTCTTCAAAACAATGAGGCAGCAAGCGACCGTGTTACTAAATTTGTACTGGCTTTGTCATTTTGGTCTTGCCGCTGAAGCATACCATCTATCAGTGCCTCCATTGAGACAATGATGCGGCACGTAAAGGCCAAAAGTGCTGTTCTGAATCTAAGGCTAGGACCCTGAATGTTGGTCGTAACTAATTAGCAAAGCAGTTGTGTGGTTTCAAAATTAAAAAAATGAGTAGGTTTGTGACCCAAGTTTAGTTAGCTGTATGCATGACTCTTACTTGATCTCCTCATTGTCTGTAGAGAAAATGGTGACGGGGCTTGGAAAGGTGTCGTGGGAGAAGGTGGACGTGAGCTTCCACAGCAGCATGACGAGCTTCGCGGCGCATAGCATTATTCAGGTTTGTAGAGCCCGCTGGGCTGGGCGCCTTCCATTGTTATTATATATATTGTGACGCAACGCTAGTTATTATTGTTTTCTTTTGTTCTGGTACGGACAGGTGAAGTACGCGTTCATGAACGAGGGAGCGGATGTGATACAGCACATCATAGACCACTTCCAGCTCTAGAGAAATTTATTTCCTCTTCCCCCCGGTGCGGTGGCCAAAAAATGCATGGAACCGCACGAGGAGCATGCATACACGGATGGAGAGCCATGGAGGTGCAGGGCAGCAGAGTGTGTGCAGAGGCTGCTACCTATAGCTTGCCAAACATACACCCGCACCCTCACTCTGCGTCTCTGCCGCGGATCGAATTGTACGTACGAGCGCGGAGCATCGGTCGTCGTCGCCGGCTGCAGCAGCTTTCGTGGAACAGGACAAGGGGATCGGTCCTTCGATTCATTCATCCTTAGGGCTGGTTGTCCGGGCCGGTTTAGTGGACATGGAAATAGAGAGGATCTCTCCATTTACATGTTCACCAAACCAATAAGTACTAAGACTATCCCAGCAAATTTATATCCTACTCTCTATCTCACTTTCTATTTTAAATTCTAGATTAGTACTTTGCACGACCGTTTACACTACCTGGTTTAGCCAATGCTCCAAATCAAATCGTGAGTTGAAACCTTAAGCAGGTTTGTTGTGCGGTCCAATCTAAGAAAATATATGTATCCCAATTGTATACATATACCAATGCAAATCCCTAACGAAGGCTACAAGCTACCATGTGAAAAATAGATACATAAGAGAGTCTTCGATCACAATCATCGACAGACGTATTCGATATTTAGCTATACGAACGAACGCATGGGTAGCGTGGAGTTAAATGTAAAGTAAATTAACACGAGTAAACATTTATGTGCTTTGCGACGGGCGGAGATAAATCTATCAATATTTGTGTTTTAAAACTGACACGGGCTTCACGGAATAGTGTCACATTTGTGTTTCGATTTGGTGGTTGATTGATAACCTGATCTGATCAAATGGACTGATGTATTTGCTAGTGCATAAGATTTCAGTTCATTTGATGGCAAAGATGGCTTACACAAAGGCAACATGAAGATCGAGCGATCAACAATTCAAGAAAGACTGAGCTCATTTTTCTTGGTCAACGGGTTGTGTTTCTCAAAAGGGACATCCAATAATGTGAGAAAAGGTAAAAGGGACAATAATGTGAGAAAAGGTAGAAGTCGATCAAACTTGACACGGGAGTAGACAATGAAAAGGGATTTGAAAGAATAGAATATCCTTGTGTTTGGATATAAGTGTTTGAAAAAAAGTTATCCACGTGCTCCAACCGTGATTAGACCTTTTTTCTTTTAGGGCTTCAAAAAGCTTTTCCCTCCCCTTTCTCTCTCTGTCTCATTCCTCTATTGTCATTCCTCTGGTGGTGACATCTTGTTAGATTTTAACTCTAGCATACCAAAACTTTGCTTGGGACTAAAAGGCTATGTTAATGTTGATGAACGGGTTGTGTTCCTCAGTGTTGTTCATTTCAATGGAAAGGGGTCAAGAGCTGCATTTACAAGAAAGCATAGCAAGACACCAGAATTATCCTCTACTCTTAGGAACATACCAATCCCTTTTTGTCTGATCATAAGCAAGCGAGGAACAGCTACCATTGCGGTAATCCCATGAGAGCACCTTCTTCATCAGGCCTCGCAGCCTTTCGGCACCAGGGCCAGGCTCGAAAACAGAGTCTTCACCCCTAGACAGGCATGGATCAGCTCCTCCTTCAGAGCTCCCGTCACACCATGCTCCTGGGGTGAACCAGCCCTCCGAGCGGTGCAAGAGCTCGCGGTCTATCTTGTCCAGGACCTTGTCGTCCTTGGGAAACTTCCGCGCAAACGGCGCGCCGCTCTTGACCATCCTGTTGAAGTCCTTCATGGAGAGGATCAACGGATGCTGCTTTGGAGGGTAGTCCCAGGCGATGTAATGAAGGTCGTGACCAACTGCCGTGCCCCGAAAATCATCAGAATTGCATATGACAGTTTGGAAGTAGCCTTCTGGTGAGGAGATGAAGTTGACATAGTACATCAGAAGGTTCCGTGGGAGATTATCCCAGCCCCATATACAGTACTCAAGGAAGGACTTTGTAAGCATTATCCAAGCAGAACCTGCCGATCAAACATAGGAAGGACATGATTATAGCACAGATTTAGAGTCACGAAACATAGTGACATTCTATAGTACTACCAAGATGCATAAACCATTCCACCTTACAGAAATAGCTTTTTATTTCTTTTCTATACCGCTATTAATTCATTTCAACATGTGCTGAAACAAAGAAACACACGAGCCCTATGCACGGTCAATCAGAAGAATTAATCATTTTAAAAAAACCAGCAAAATATCCAAACACTACAGCTCGGTCCAAATATCTTGACCACAAACCTCCTGACAGACAATTCAATGCAGCAGCGACTATTGTTTTTGGCTCTCTTTTTTAGCTAGAAAAAGACAAGCCTCTGAGCATATCGCAACAAGAGTTTATAACTACTGTAGACATAGGAGGACATGAGGACACTGTGGGACATAAAACTGCCATAAGAACTGCAAGAGCTCACAGTGAAGGAAAAAAACTGACTAAAAAACTAAAAAATTCCATTCACAATTATTCGTTCAAGACGAATTAAGAAATTGCAGCTCTATCATCGCCAGGCAGCAATACTCTGCTAGCTTAAGAGGTGACTGGGATCTGCTGCCATAATTTTGTGGATGCCTGGTTGCAAAGCAGCAAAGTTGAAGGTTAAGCTATTATATAAAGTATTATGCAAAATTGTTAGTGAGCAATGACTACATGCCAATATTCGTGCAAACTGCCACATCAATGTATTGCCATTTTGTGGCTATAATAGTTTCAAGAGCCTATGTGCTGAATATTGAATTCAGAATCAGACCTACCAGTATATAATTTGAAAGATGTTGGCAATTCTCTCCGCTCAGTAGTCATAGTAAGATCAAATTTCTTTGACAGATAGAGCCCTGGGTCCAGAACAATTGGTTTTGCCCTTATATTACTGTGATTAGGGGAAAAGTGTCAGAAAGTAAGGGCACAAAAATAGAGATCATTTTGTACAAAGTTAACAAATTGACAGATTAGTAAGGGTACTTACACTTTCCATCCAGATAACCGAAAGTGCTCTATAAAATTAAGATTCCTTGGCAAAGAAGAGAAGACATGAAGTATATCTGCACAAAAAACAAGTATTTCACCATACAACTACAGTACTTCAATAGCTATGTAATAACATGTTGCTGCTCTGCGTATGAAGATTTAAGCTCCACTGTAGGGGCATAACCTCGAACGAATCATGACTGCAGATTCTAGTGATGTCTTTCCATATGAATAGATGTCTGAAGATCATACAAAATTAACATGTGTGCCTATACAATTTGAGGCCCATGTTACTTGACTGACGTTATGAAAATTAACTTGTAATTTTGGAACTGGACATTTCCCATCACCTTAACTCTGCTAAAATATTCATTCTTAGCTGAACCATGTGTTTCCAAAGATGTCAACTTACAAAACAAGAAGTAGACAGATTAGGTTCACAACAGTGAAGCAATGTATTCTGTTCATTTACACCTAGCAGGAATTCATATGCAAAGAAAATGCAAAATAAATCTGATGCAAACTAGTGCAGAGAAAGGGGATGTAATCTATGAACTATGGTGCCTATGTTACTCTTTAACTCCTCTAAAACATGTTAATGCTGTCATAAGTTATGTTATCAATCAGACTGCAGAAAAATATCATTGTCCTCTCCAAAAGAATTAAGGGGGGAAATGGTGGCTCAGGCACACTGACCATCTTGTGTCATGAGCGGATAATCTGACGCACTGAGATTGATGAACCAGTCCCACTGGAGCCCCTCCTTGAGGAGAATGGCGACGGCGTGGAGCGTGCAGGCGACCATGGTCGGCCCCTTGTAGGTGACAAGGTTGCCCTTGGCGATGACACGCACATTCCCGACCTGGCTGAACATGGGATCACCCTTGACATACATTGCCAGGTCGATCCGTTCCCGCGGCGGCGCCTCCAGGTCGAGGTGCAGGATGTACTGGTTGCGCGGGTGGTAGATGGCCTGCAGAGTCCGCCGCATCCGCAGGCCGTCCCCCTTGGTTCCCTCGAGGAGGTACGCGATCCGCGGCGGCTCGGCATCGGAGTCGTCAGAGTTGACGGCGGCGTCGTCGGGGTTCTCGTCGTCGCTGTCGCTGGCGGCGTTGCCTTCCAGCAGCCGGTTCTTGATTCCCGCCTCGACGGAGGGGGCGCCGCCGCCTGACGACGAGCCGCCGTCGTCCCAGTCGGCGAGGGAGACCACGTCGAACAAGACCTCGTCGCTGCCGCCGCCCGGGTACGGCGGCGAGAAGAGGCCGCACGCGGCGGCGAGTAGGAGCGTGGCCGTGACGAGCATGGTGGCGAGGAAAGGGAGCAGCCAGCGGCGGTCAACGAACGGACGCGCGGGGCCCGAGCCGAGCCCCAGATTCTTCCTCATTTGCCCGGCATGCGCGCGCGCGCGTCTTCCTTCTTCTTTAGCGCAACCGAATCTCAGAATGTCCAACCTTACGGAGCACACCGGCGTTTCTCCGGTGATATAGAATCTCGCGAGCGCACGAAATTGGTGGCGGGGACAAAACGGATCTGGAACTCAGATGAGCTCAGGAGAGCAAGATCCTCAAGCGAAGCCTCGAAATTTCAAGAGGGATTTTGCTCGCAAGGGGAGTGAGGACAGCGGTGGAGGCCTCCTAAACAATCCGAGCTCTCGTTCGCGACGAGCGAGTGGCCCGGCGAGGCGCGCAGGCCACCGTTGTTCCGCACGGGCAGGGAGCAGGCGCCGCGTCGGCGGCGAGCACGTACGGGCGACGAGGACAAGGCCCAGCCCCGGCGTAGAGCAACGAGGGAGAGCTCGTGAGGCCGCCGGGCACGGCCGGCCAACTTCAGCACGGCTCCGCTCCTCCCAGTGAAGCACTTCGCGCGCGGCGGCGCTGATCTCTTCTCGGTAGGCGGTGGCAGGTGAACTGAAGCTCTCACAGTGTGAGCTGCAGCCAGCAGGTTGCGGTTGCAAATCGTCTACTCACACAAGCTGATGGGCTGGACTGAATGTCATAACGGCCCAACTGAAAGTCTCGAGTTATTGTAGTTGGGATCGACCAAAAGTAATATGGGCCGATCCACGAAACTAAAACAGGTTTTTTGGTTCAGATCGTTTTCACTCGCAGATTCGCTTTTGGATCAAATCCATATTGACTATGGCCTTGTTTGGTACAACTGCTGCTTATTGAAAAAGCAGCTTATTTGATAAGCTGGTGAAAAACAGCTTCTGCTTGTTGACTGTTTTTAGTGTATTCTGAGAAACAGCTGAACTGATAAGCTGCTGCAGAAGCTAGCTGTTTGACAAAACTTCTGCTTAAATTTGTGAAGAAGCTGAAAATAAGCTGTGCCTATGTCCAGTATAGCGGTCATCATTCGTGAACTTTTTAAATTTTACTCCCATCAAGTCGCATGCATACCTTGTAGTAGTATTGGTGAAAACCGGGAAATCTGAAATGACATGTAGATGCAAAATTAAATTTAACTTAGATCCTTTTGTTGTGGTCTTTTCATTGCCGCTGCCGTGAGCCCGTGACAGGCAAAGTCAACAGCCCCCGATGCACACACTGCCAGTGGGCCCTTATAACGGCACACCCCAGTACTCCGCGACCGCGTCATTCTCCGCACGCGCCGCTCTGTCTCGCCGCCCACCTCATCGCCCAGTAGTCCACGCATTCCCACGCTGCCACTTGGGGCCCACCTGTCAATATCACGTCACCCACGCCCAGCATTCAGTTCCCACCCACCCTCCCCATCCCCAAAAGGCCAAAACCAAACCCGAGGCTGCGCTGCGCAGCAGTTCCACACCTAAACCCCTCGCCGCCAGCGCCTCCGAATCCGGCGATGTCGTCGTCGTCGCCGCCTCGCCGGCCGCAGCGCCGCGCGGCGTCTTCGCGGCCGGCGTCGTACGACGAGTCCCTCCTCGACGCCGAGCTGCAGGCCTACCTCGGCGACGCCGCCTCGCGCCGCGTGCGGCGGCTGCGCCGGCTCTCGGCGGAGGAGCGGCAGCGGGAGACGGAGACGGAGGCGCTCATCGCGCTCTCCCTGGGATTCCCCATAGACGAGCTGCTCCCCGAGGAGCGGCCCCTCCTGCCCGCCCACATCGCCGACGCGCCCAACGACTACATCGTCGTCCGCAACCACATCCTCGCCTCCTGGCGCGCAGACCCGGGGGCGCCGCTGCCGCTCGCGCGCGTCCTCGAGACCGTCAGCGCCACCTACGACCGCCTCGTCGCCGCCGCCCACGGGTACCTCGCCCGCGAGGGCCACATCAACTTCGGCGTCTCCGCCGCCTTCCCCGCCGCGCCGCCCCCGGACGCCGCCAGCCAGGGCGCGGCATCCGTCCTCGTCGTCGGCGCGGGGCTCGCGGGTCTTGCCGCCGCGCGCCAGCTCGTCCGCTTCGGTCTCCGAGTGCTCGTCCTCGAGGGCCGCGCGCGCCCCGGAGGCCGCGTCTACACGGCCCGGCTAGGTGAGGACAAGGCCGCCGTTGAGCTCGGCGGCAGCGTTATCACCGGTATCCACGCCAACCCGCTCGGCGTGCTCGCGCGGCAGCTTGCCCTTCCGCTGCATAAGGTGCGTGACCGCTGCCCGCTCTACTACCCGGACGGCCGGACCGTGGAGACCAGGCTGGATAGGAGCATCGATCTGGTGTTCAACACGCTTCTCGACCACGCCACCAGGCTCCGGGAGTCTCTCAATGAGGCTGCAGAGAGGATCTCGCTGGGGGAAGCTATAGACAAGCTCAGGAGGCTCTACCATGTGGCCAGGTCGGATGACGAGAGGATGTTATTGGATTGGCATTTTGCAAATCTGGAATTCTCCAATGCCGGTTGCCTATGGGAGCTTTCGCTCGCGCACTGGGATCAGGACGATCCTTATGAGATGGGGGGAGACCATTGTTTCTTAGCCGGAGGGAATTCCCGGCTCATACATGCATTGTGTGATGGGGTGCCGGTCTTGTATGAGAAGAATGTGACACGGATTGAGCATGGAGTGGATGGGGTTAGTGTCACAGTGGAAGAAGGGCAGATTTTTCAGGCTGATATGGTGCTATGTACCGTGCCCCTTGGGGTGCTCAAGAGTGGGAGCATAGTATTTGACCCAGAGTTGCCTGAAGAGAAGCTTGGGGCAATAAAGAGGTTGGGGTTTGGGTTGTTGAATAAGGTAGCCATGGTGTTTCCCAGTGTGTTTTGGGATGAAGATATTGACACATTTGGGTGTTTGAATAAGGAGAGCAGCAAGCGTGGAGAGTTCTTTCTCTTCTACAGCTACCACACTGTCTCTGGTGGTGCGGTTCTTGTCGCACTTGTTGCAGGAGAGGCTGCTTTAGAGTTTGAAAAGGTTGATCCTGTTGTTGCACTTCATCGAGTACTTGGCATTCTAAAAGGTAAAAATCTGGAACTAATAGTCCTTTGTATTTTCGTTAGTTTAATTTAATCACATTTAGAGACACCCAGAATTACAAAAATGGAAACAAATTGCTTCCCAATGTAGTAAATAAATGCTATCTACCTGTGTTGCTTGGTGGCTGGTGCATTGGAATTAGTAAGATGAGTCCATACTTTTTATTAGCGTTGATAACTTAATGACTAATAAGTGTAAGTCACTAAACAATGTATCTTATAGTGTCATATGCTCACTGGATGGCTGAACATAGTATATACTTGTCTCTCACTCCATAATTAATTGAAGCAACATGTGCTGGTTTATGATTAGGTTTAAATGATGCTACATCATATATTTGGAACTATTGAATTGTTCACACCATACATTACACAATACATGCTTCATAGTTATTATTGTGGCACTTCAGCTGATTTAAGTTGAGATTACTTATCAGTGAATTAGTTTTTGTGTTTACTGAATCATTTATCCCTATAAATTTTGGTATATTTTAACATTTCATAAATGATCATTAATGAACAATGGTTATAATGCTAGTTTGGATGAACGAGCTAGCATCTGATGCATGTGCATTACGCTATAAACTTTTCTGCTTATGATTAAGCATATACAATGGAGCTATTAGTACAAATGAAATTAGGGCCAGCAGAGTTTTTGACTAGGATTGGCAGAGCAAACTAATCAATGATCTTCTGAGCATATGCTTAGAAATTTTTGGGTCAACCACTCTTTGTGATTTGAAAGCAATAAGACTACCTTAAAGTATTAGCGTGTCTGTAGTCTACTCCTGTAAACTACAGGATAATCTAAGGGCCTCTTTGGCACGGCTCCTTGGGTGGCTCCAGCTCGAGCTCATTGTGAAGCCCTACCAAACAGTAAAAAATTGCTTCTCGTCGAGAGCTCTCCAATTGCTGGAGCCGTTTTCTTGCTGGGAGCCAAGCACAAAAAACGTGGCTTCTACCGGCTCTTACATTTTACTCATACATCATCCGAAAGAAAAACACATGAGAAGCTGTTTTGTCAAACGAATTACAAAACGGCTCCGGCTCCTTTAGAGAAGCCAACTAGCCAGAGCCGAAACTGTTTTTAAAGGAGCCGGAAGGGGCCTAAATACTTCCTTTAACAAACTTGTGAAATACCTATAGTATTAAGGTCCTTGTTATGCATATGAATTGTAATTTACCCTTTTAGTTATTGCTTGTATAATATAAAATGTGTGTTACGAATGGCTACTTTGATAAATTGCTCGCTAGAGAGAAAAAAGGGTTGACCCAGTGCCGGATACTTGAGCAGGGTCTAGGGAATGGATAAATTGAGGCAAGCCTTCTACCCGCAAATGCGGAGAGGCTGCTCTGAACCCGTGACCTGGTGACTCGGTGAGATAGTTCTCACCACTGCGCCAATGCTCACCACTGCACCAATGCTAGAGAGAATAAGGGAAAAAAAGTATAAGTGTTTTAGGAATTAATTGCATATCTACCTTTTATAGATGAGACATATAGGGGGGGGGGGGGTCGAACATAGATAATTCTTTTGGAGTGTGAGTATAAAATTGAGGAGAGGAATATGTAAGAACTTAAGGAACATATCACTATGGTATATTGCCTTGAATAATGTTCGACGGATGGTTTGATTGCACATATATATTGTTTATGATAATTTCTTTCATTAATCATTTTGATAAACAACTAACATATTACTCTTGTTATGTTTAGGTATCTATGGCCCAAAAGGCGTTACTGTTCCTGATCCGGTTCAATCAGTTTGCACGAGATGGGGCAGTGATCCTTTTTGCTCAGGTTCATACTCGCACATCAGAGTTGGGTCTTCCGGTGCTGACTATGACATTCTTTCCGAGAGTGTGAATGACCGACTCTTCTTCGCTGGAGAAGCTACGAACCGCGCATACCCTGCAACCATGCACGGGGCCCTATTGAGCGGGTTAAGAGAAGCTTCCAAAATCTATCGTGCCTCAGATAGCTTAGTGAGTTATGACCAGAAGAAGAATTCACTGCCAAAAAGCCTCAAGCCACCCGATGGTGCCCTTCTAGATCTCTTCTTGGAGCCGGACCTAGCATTCGGGAGATTCTCGTTCGTGTTCTCTTCACTGACACCCGACGATCCAGCGGCTCCAGGGTTACTTCGGGTTTCGCTCGACAAGCGTTTCCTTCTGCAGCCCAATTATAATCCAGAGCTAAAGGGCGACCAAAAGGATCACAGCCACAGCCACGCATCTGGGGCCTTCCACCTGTACGCCGCTGTCTCTCGGGAGCAGGCAGATCGGCTACGAAGGTCAAGCGAAGATGACAAAAGTAGGTTAGGAGTATTATGCAAGGATCGTACTGTAAAGCTAATGGGTTACGATAGTACTTGCGACGTAGGTAGCGATCTGATCTCGAGCATCTTGGGTGCGCGGAAAGCCAGGAAACTGCTGCAGCACCCAAAGAACTCCAAGATCCCGCGTTGATGTGTACCCAGTTCCTCTTTTTTTTTCCCTTTTTAGAACAGAACGCATTCTTTTGTTATGTACACAAGGTACGAAGGGCCGGCTGCCGGCTGGTGGAGCTCAGATTTTGCTGTGGCGTGTACAGGCTACGAACTGTGACGCTTCGGCAGGAACGTAAACTGAGATCCTCCATGTTCTGGTCCTCACTTGTAAAAAACTAAAAATTGCCGTTCATGTGACTTCAGACTTCAGTTGATTAGATATTGTTTTGTGGATTTAACTGCAGGCACCATTGTGATCTTGCTTTTTCTACCTTTCGCCTGAGTATGGTTGGAAATCGAAATGCGAATTCAATTTTAGACTAACACAACCTGCAGCTCCGATGTTCCATACTTCCATTTGGGCCCGTGAAAGTAAAAACTGCTGTGCGAGAATGAATCTCTGTCACTTTATTCTTTATTGCAATGATATTTATACAAGTGGAGGAGACACTGAGAGGAGTAGGCCAAAAGTCACGTATGTACATGGAGATCGTGCACGGGCACGTCCTTTGGGAACGCCGATTGAAAGCAGTAACCAACTGCTTATCCATCATAACTGTCGGGTACCATAATTAGGGGTACCCCTAACACTTCTAAACATGGCTGGTAACCACCATCAGTGCAAGCTGCAGAGACTGATGGGCGCAATCCAGGTCAAGGCTCCGTCTACTCAAGGGACACGATCTCGCCTCGCCTGAGCCCAACCTCAGGCAGGAACAGTAGTCCCAGACGAATTCACGCCTCGCCCGAGGGCCTCCTCAAGCAACGGGCGCACCCTCGACTCGCCCGAAGCCCAGCTCGGGCAGGCTTCGTTGTGAAGCAACCTTGGCCAAATCGCCTCACCAACCGACCGTGTCGCAGGTGCATTCAATGCGAGGATCGCCTGACACCTTATCCTGACACACGCGCCTCAGTCGGCAAGGTCGAAGTGACCGCAGTCACTTCGCTCTTCCACTGACCGACCTGACAGGAAAACAGCGTCACTCGTCCCTCTCCGACTACTGTGCCACCCACCAGGGTGAGGATGACAACAGCTAAGTCCAGCCTCAGGCGCAACAGGAAGCTCCGCCTCGCCCGACCTTGGGCCTCGGCCTCAGGAGGAGGTCTCCGCCTCGCCCGACCCCAGGGCTCAGCCCCCGCCTCGACCTCGGAAGGTGGTCTTCGCCTCGCCCGACCCTAGGGCTCGGCCTCAACCTCAACCTCGACCTCGGAAGGAGGTCTCCGCCTCGCCCGACCCCAGGGCTCGGCCTCAACCTCGACCTCGGGAGGAATCGCGTCCTCGCCCGACTCCAGCCTCGGCCTCAGGAGGAGTCTCAGCCTCGCCCGACCTTGGGCTCGGACCGACCACACCACAGGGGATACATCATTACCCTACCCCTAGCTAGCTCAGGCTACGGGGGGAACAAGACCGGCGTCCCATCCAGGCTCGCCCCGGTAACAAGTAATGATGGCTCCCCGCGTGCGTCTATGACGACGACGGTTCTCAGCCCCCTACGGAAGCAAGGAGACGTCAGCAAGATCCCAGCAGCCCCGACAGCTGTGCTTCTACAGGGCTCAAGCGCTCCTCCGACGGCCATGACACCGCGTACACAGGGCTCTAGCACCTCTCTAACAGCCACGTTGGCATGTACACAGGGCTCTGGCACCTCTCTGCCAGACACGTTAGCGCATAGCTACACCCCCATTATACACCTGGACCCTCTCCTTGCATCTATAAAAGGAAGGTCCAGGGCCCTCATGCGAGAGGATGGTCGCACGGGAGGACGGGCTGACGAACAAGCTCGCTCTCTCTCTCCCTCGCGAACGCTTGTAACCCCTACTGCAAGCGCATTCCCCCTTGGCGCAGGATAACACGAGCCGCGTTCTTCCCCCCTTTGTGTTCCATCTCGCGCCAACCCATCTGGGCTAGGACACGCAGCGACAATTTTACTCGTCGGTCCAGGGACCCCCCGGGGTCGAAACGCCGACAGTTGGCGCGCCAGGTAGGGGCCTGCTGCGTGTTGACGAACAACTTCCCATTGAGTTCCAGATGGGTAGTCTCCAGCAACCTCTTCAGCCCGGGACGCTGCTCCGTTTTGGGAGTCTCGAGTTCATGTCCCTCGACGATAGCTACGACATGGTACTCCTTCCCCCGCAGTGTGGCAGCGACAACGACGGCCGTCAGCCCGCCCGGCGGCGGCGGACTCGACGACGTCTCCCCCCCGTGGCGGAAGAGCAGCATCCGGGTCTGTCCCGCCACCTTCCTCGCCGCAGGAGGAGGAGGCGGGGCAACCGTGGCCAAGCAGGAGGCGGCACCTCGTCGGCTGTCGAGCGAGTCGACGACGCCGGCACCCCAGCGGGGGACATGTCGGGCGTTGACCTCGCGCCTGAGATGACGGCGAGTGTCGTTTCCCCGCAACGTGCCAACCCCAAGCGGACAGATGACGCCAGCACTCTCGCGGAGGACTTGCTGGGCGTTAGCCTCATACCTGAGATAACGGTGCAGTCCGTCCCCCGACGCGACTTCGTCACCGTCCATCGATCGAGAGGTACCGTCCGTTTTCCACCCTGTGCCTTTTAAATTCAGCTTCGATCCACCAAGCAACCCCGCTTCGGTGAGCGCTTTCATAAAGGCATATCCTAACCTTCCGAGGTACCATATGTGGTCAACCTGGGACCGTCTGATGGCCGTCTCGACCTACGGGCCCCCGGGTTTCGAGGAGGAAGACGAGCCTGACTCTGGTTGGGATTTCTCCGGGCTCGGTAATCCTAGTGCCATGCGAGACTTCATGACCGCATGTGACTAGTGCCTCTCCGATTGCTCCGATGATGGCCACAGCCTTGACAACGAGGGTTGTGGCCCAAGTCACGAATGCTTCCACGTCGATCTAGGGGGTCTCGACGAAGGCAACCACCTTGGTATGCCGGAGGATGACGATCCCCCTAGGCCTGCGCCTCGCGTTGACATCCTGCGGGAGCTAGCTGTGGTCCCAGTCCCTGTGGGGGGTCAGGACACACAGCTCGAGCAAATCCGCGAGATGCAGGCCAAGCTCGACGAGGAAGCAGGACAACTTGTGCAGCTCCGGCAAAACATCGAGCAAGAGTGGGCAGGTCGAGCACTCGCCGGAGAAGCACGTCATCAGGCCCGGGACGTCCAACGCCATATCGCTGACGATGCCAGGGCAAGGCTGCCCCCGGCCTCCACCGGGGTCGGCCAGAATCTGGATACAGCGGCAATGCTGCTCCGAGCGATGTCGGAGCCATCCACCACCGAGGGGCGGCGTATCCAGGGAGAACTCAAGAATCTCCTAGAGGATGCCACGGTCCGACGGGCCAAGAGCTCTGCCTCCCGAAGGCAAGGGTGCCCCCCGGAGCATCGCGCAACAACTTTCCGATTCATGCGGGAAGCCTCGGTTCACACCGGGCACACGCGGGACGCAACACCCGCAACCCCGGGTCGCCTTGGCAATGAGCACCATCGCCGCGACCGTCGAGCCCGCCTCGGCGAGAAGGTGCGCCGAGGCTACCACCCCAGGTGTGGGGGACGCTACGACAGTGAGGAGGATCGGAGCCCCTCGCTCGAACCACCGGGTCCGCAAGCCTTCAGCCGGGCCATACGACGGGCGCCGTTCCCGACCCGGTTTCGAGCCCTGACTACCATCACTAAGTACTCGGGGGAAATGAGGCCCGAACTGTGGCTTGTGGACTACCGGCTGGCCTGCCAGCTGGGTGGAACGGACGATGACAACCTTATCATCCGCAACCTCCCCCTATTCCTCTCCGACGCCGCCCGGGCCTGGCTGGAGCATCTGCCTCCCGCGCAGATCTCCAACTGGGGCGACCTAGTCAAAGCCTTCGCTGGAAACTTCCAGGGCACGTACGTGCGCCCTCGGAACTCTTGGGATCTCTGAAGCTGCCGCCAGCAGCCAGGGGAATCCCTGCGAGACTACATCCGACGGTTTTCAAAGCAGCGCACCGAGCTGCCCAACATCACCGACTCGGATGTCATCGGGGCATTCCTCGCCGGCACCACTTGCCGCGACCTGGTGAGCAAACTGGGCCGCAATACCCCCACCAGGGCGAGCGAGTTGATGGACATCATTACCAAGTTCGCCTCTGGTCAGGAGGCAGTCGAGGCCATCTTCCGGAAGGACAAGCAGCCTTAGGGACGCCAGCAGGAAGATGTCCCCGAGGCGTCCGCCCAGCGCGGCACGAAGAAGAAGGCCAAGAAGAAGTCGCAAGCAAAGCGCGACGCCGTCGACGCAGATCTTGTCGCTGCCGCCGAGCATAGGAACCCCCGGAAGCCCCCGGAGGGGTCAACCTGTTCGACAAGATGCTCAAGGAGTCGTGCCCCTACCACCAGGGTCCCGTCAAGCACACCCTTGAGGAATGCGTCATGCTTCGGCGCTACTTCCATAAGACCGGGCCCCCGGCGGAAGGTGGCAAAGGCCAAGACGACGACAAGAAGGAGGGCGACAAGGCAGAGGAGTTCCCCGAGGTCCACGACTGTTTCATGATCTACGGTGGGCAAGTGGCGAACGCCTCGGCTCGGCACCGCAAGCAGGAGCGTCGGGAGGTCTGCTCGGTAAAGGTGGCAGCACCAGTCTACCTAGACTGGTCCGACAAGCCCATCACCTTCGACCAGGGCGACCACCCCGACTGCGTGCCGAGCCCAGGGAAGTACCCGCTCGTCGTCGACCCGTCATCGGCAACGTCAGGCTCACCAAGGTCCTCATGAACGGAGGCAGCAGCCTCAACATCATCTACGCCGAGACCCTCGGGCTCTTGCAAATCGATCTATCCACGATCCGGGCCGGTGCGGCGCCTTTTCACGGGATCATCCCCGGGAAGCACGTCCAAACCCCTTGGACAACTCAATCTGCCCGTCTGCTTCGGGACTCCCTCCAACTTCCGCAGGGAAACCCTCACGTTCGAGGTGGTCGGGTTCCAAGGAACCTACCACGCGGTGCTGGGGAGACCGTGCTACGCCAAGTTCATGGTCGTCCCCAACTACACCTACCTCAAGCTCAAGATGTCGGGCCCCAACGGGGTCATCACCATCGGATCCACGTACCGACACGCGTACGAATGCGACGTGGAGTGCGTGGAGTACGCTGAGGCCCTCGCCGAGTCCGAGGCCCTCATCGCCGACCTGGAGTGCCTCTCCAAGGAGATGCCTGATGCGAAGCGCCACGCCGGCAACTTCGAACCAGTAGAGGCAGTTAAGTCCGTCCCTCTCGACCCCAGCAACGACGCCTGCAAGCAAGTCCGGATCGGCTCCGAGCTTGACCCCAAATAGGAAGCAGTGCTCATCGACTTTCTACGCGCGAACGCCGAGGTGTTTGCGTGGAGTTCCTCGGACTTGCTCGGCATACCAAGGGATGTCGCCGAGCACTCACTGGATATTCGAGCTGGAGCCTGACCCGTGAAGCAGCCTCTGCGCCCTTTAGACGAAGAAAAGCGCAGAGCCATAGGCGAGGAGATCCACAAGCTGATGGCTGCAGGGTTCATCAAAGAGGTATTCCATCCCGAATGGTTAGCCAACCCTGTGCTTGTGAAAAAGAAAGGTGGGAAATGGAGGATGTGCGTAGACTACACTGGTCTAAACAAAGCATGTCTGAAGGTTCCCTACCCTCTGCCTCACATTGATCAAATTGTGGATTCCACTGCTGGGTGCGAAAACCCTGTCATTCCTCGATGCCTACTCAGGTTATCACCAATCAAGATGAAAGAGTCCGACCAGCTCGCGACTTCTTTCATCACACCTTTTGGCATGTACTGCTATAGCACTATGCCATTTGGTTTGAAGAATGCAGGTGTGACATACCAAAGGTGCATGAACCACGTATTCGGAGAGCACATCGGCCGAACGGTCGAGGCTTACATTGATGACATCGTAGTCAAGACAAGGAAAGCCTCCGACCTTCTCTCTGACCTTGAAACGACATTCAAGTGTCTAAGGGCGAAGGGCATGAAACTCAATCCCGAGAAGTGTGTCTTCAGAGTCCCCCGAGGCATGCTCCTGGGGTTCATCGTCTCTGAGTGGGGCATCGAGGCCAACCCGGAGAAAATCGCAGCCATCACCAACATGGGGCCTATCAAAGACCTGAAAGGAGTACAGAGGGTCATGGGATGCCTTGCGGCTCTGAGCCGCTTCATCTCGCGCCTTGGCGAAAAAGGCCTACCCTTGTATCGCCTCTTAAGGAAGGCCGAGCGCTTCACTTGGACCCCCGAGGCCGAGGAAGCCCTTGGAAACTTAAAGGCGCTCCTTACAAGCGCGCCCATCTTGGTGCCCCCTGCTACGGGAGAAGCCCTCTTGATCTACGTAGCCGCAACCACTCAGGTGGTCAGTGCCGCGATCGTAGTCGAGAGACAAGAAGAAGGACATGCACTGCTCGTCTAGAGGTCGGTCTACTTCATCAGCGAAGTGCTATCCGAGACCAAGATCCGCTACCCACAAATTCAGAAGCTACTGTACGCAGTAATTCTGACGCGGCGAAAGTTGCGACACTACTTCGAGTCTCATCCGGTGACTGTGGTGTCAACCTTCCCCCTGGGGGAGATTATCCAGTGCCGAGAGGCCTCGAGTAGGATAGCAAAGTGGGCAGTGGAGATCATGGGCGAGACAATCTCGTTCGCTCCTCGGAAGGCCATCAAGTCCCAAGTCTTAGCGGACTTCGTGGCTGAATGGGTCAACACCCAGCTACCAACAGCTCCGATCCAACTGGAACTCTGGACCATGTACTTCGATGGGTCGCTGATGAAAACAGGAGCAGGTGCAGGCCTTCTCTTCATCTCACCCCTCGAAAAGCACCTCCGCTACGTGTTGCGCCTCCATTTCCCGGTGTCAAACAACGTGGCCGAGTACGAGGCTCTGGTTAATGGGTTGCGCATCACCATCGAGCTAGGGGTTCGGCGCCTCGACGCTCGTGGCGACTCACAGCTTGTCATTGACCAAGTCATGAAGAACTCCCACTGCCGCGACCGGAAGATGGAGGCCTACTGCGACGAGGTTCGGCGCTTGGAAGACAAGTTCTACAGGCTCGAGCTCAACCACGTCGCTCGATGGTACGAGACTGCGGATGAGCTGGCTAAAATAGCCTCAGGGTGGACAACGGTTCCCCCGGATGTCTTCTCCAGAGACATACATCAACCCTCCGTCAAGACCGACGACACGCCCAAGCCCGAGGATGCCTCATCCCACCCCGAGGAGGCCTCAGCCCAGCCCGAGGTATCCTCGGCCGCCGAGGGGTGAGGCACTGCACGTCGAGGAAGAGCGGAATGGGGTCACGCCTAATCAAAACTGGCAGACCCCATACCTGCAATATCTCCACCGAGGAGAGCTACCCCTCGACAAAGCCGAAGCTCGGCGACTAGCGCGGCGCGCCAAGTCATTCGTCTTACTAAGTGATGAAAAGGAGCTCTACCACTGCAGCCCCTCAGGCATTCTCCAACGATGCATATCCATCACCGAAGGACATGAGCTATTGCAAAAGATACACTCGGGGGCTTGCGGTCACCATGCAGCACCTCGAGCCCTCGTCGGGAACGCCTTCCGACAAGGTTTCTACTGGCTGACCATGGTGGCCGATGCCACTAGGATTGTACGCTCCTGCCAAGGATGTCAATTCTACACAAGACAGACGCACCTACCCGCTCAGGCCCTGCAGACAATACCCATCACCTGGTCGTTTGCTGTGTGGGGTCTGGACCTCGTCGGTCCCTTGCAGAAGGCACCCGGGGGCTTCTCGCACCTGCTGGTCGCCATCGACAAATTCTCCAAGTGGATCGAGGTCTGACCCCTAACCAGCATTAGGTCCGAGCAGGCGGTCGCGTTCTTCACCAACACCATCCATCGCTTTGGGGTCCCGAACTCCATCATCACCGACAATGGCACCCAGTTCACTGGGAAGAAGTTCCTGGACTTCTGCGAGGACCACCACATCCAGGTGGACTGGGCCGCCGTAGCTCACCCCATGACGAATGGGCAGGTAGAGCGCGCCAACGGTATGCTTCTGCAGGGACTTAAACCGAGGATCTATAACGACCTCAACAAGTTTGGCAAGCGGTGGATGAAGGAACTACCCTCGGTGGTTTGGAGTCTGAGGACGATGCCAAGCCGAGCCACGGGCTTCTCGCTGTTCTTTCTAGTCTATGGAGCCGAGGCTATCTTGCCCACAGACTTAGAATACGGTTCCCTGAGGACGAAGGCGTACGATGACCAAAGTAGCTAGATCAGCCGAAAAGACTCATTGGACTAGCTGGAAGAGGCTCGGGACATGGCCTTACTACACTCGGCGCGGTATCAACAGTCTCTACGACGCTACCACGCCCAAGGGGTTCGGCCCCGAGACCTCTAGGTGGGAGACTTGGTACTTCGGCTGCGGCAGGACGACCGAGGTCGCCACAAGCTTACTCCTCCCTGGGAAGGGCCGTTCATCATCACCAAGATTTTGAAGCCCGGAACGTACAAGCTGCCCAACGATCAAGGCGAGGTCTACAACAACGCTTGGAACATCCGACAGCTACGTCGCTTTTACCCTTAAGATGTTTTTAAGTCGTTCATATACCTCATTTTTTATACATACAAAAATAAAGTCTAACCGTCAAGGAAGGGTCAGCCTTGCCTCGGCAAAGCCCGACCCTCCCTCAGGGGCTAGAAGGGGGAACCCCCTCTGCGCGTCAAATTTTCCTCGGAAAAGTTTTCTACCAAAACGACTTTCGTGCTTTCTGACTATATCGATATCAGAATTCTACAAAACGAGTAAGAGCGCACGTAAGCGGCAAGGCCGACCGAGCTGAGGGACTCCTACACCTCCGAGATACGGATACCTCACTTGTCACCTTCCGCAAAAAGTAACTCTTACTCGGATAAGCGATTCTGCTACTGATGAACAAGTCCGAATACTCGAAACAAGAGGAAAAGAAACGCAGCTTTATAGCACGACAACAAAGTGTTTAGGCCTCGGCGGCCGCGAAAGACACATGCATGCTCCAAACAGACTGCTCCGGCAGAATCAGGCATCTCCCAGGGGAGGAGCGGCACCCTCGGCTTTGTCTCCACCCTCGGCGCCGTCTCCACCCTCGGCGAGATCTGGCCCAACCCCAGACGGCGACGCAAGCGGAAGGATCTCCACCTCGAAGGAGGACGCCAGCACCGAGCTTGGGCCCGCGACGGCCGCATCCAGCCTCTGAACCTCGGCTAAGGCAGCCTCGTCTTCATCGGGTAGACAGTACCCCTCGCTGACCCGCTCCAGATCCACGTCGTAGTGGGAAGCAAGCACGGCGAAGGCCCGCCTAACACCGTGATGCAGCACCTCGCGGAGTCTGCTGCGCACATGGCCGCCCAAGGCCCGCATGCGACTCTACGGGAGCTGCCCGAGGGGACGTCATTGAGGCCAAAGGCTTGGCAGAAGGCCGAGATAGCTTCGGACATGGCCACGCGGTCGGCCTCCTTCTGCTCAGCCGCCTGGGCAAGTGCCTTGACGAACTCGTTGAGAGCTGTCTCGAACTCTGCAGACAGCCAAACAGAATTGTTCAGACACAAGTTGAAGAGTGAAGCTGAATCGAAGTCACAAAGCGACCGAAACATACCTTCAGCCCAGGCACGCTGCTCCAAGGTTGCAGCTTGGGCGGACTGAGCAGACCCGACGGCCACGGCCAGGTCCTCCGCAAGGGCTCCAGCCCGAGCAGACGCCTCAGCTAGCTGACCTCCAAGGGCCTCAGTCCGGCCTACAGCCTCGGCAGCCTGGCTCCGCGATTGGTCCCGCTCGCCTATAACATGGCCAAGTTCTAGCTGCCGTTGTTACGCCTCCGTCCGTGCCGTCGCCGCCTCTGCCCGCGCCGCTGCTACCTCCACCTCCAGCTCATCACAGAGCAACCGAAGGTCTGCCGCCTCTGTGCTCCGTTAAGTGAGGCGTTCAGTAGCCTTGGCAAGCGCGGCCCTCAGAAACCGTAGCGAACCCCAGACGTCGGTCTCGCAGCGGATGAACAGCGACTTGGCAGTGCTCAGATCCATCAGTTCCTGAGGAATGGAAGCAGGGTGTTACAAAGAATGCCCTGGTCACACGAAAGGTATGCCTGAAATCCTTACCTGGAGGACCCTGGGAACGTCCCTGGAAAGGATCTCCATGGTCGACCGAAGCGACCCCATCGCTGCCTCGGCATACTCACGGAGCTCATCCCGAGACTGCTCCTCCCGCTCATCGTCAAGGACGAAGAGGGGTTTCGAGGCGCCGCGGGTCCAGAACCAGAGCGCCTGTCCACACCACTCATTGGGGTTGCACCGCGCGGGGATAAGATCGTTGCTCCCCGAGACGGGCCACGGTTCTACGTGCCCCTCCTCCAAGGCGTCGGGGCCCCCTGCAGTCGACGCATCGGGCGCCATCGCTGACGGCGTACTAGGCCTCCTCTCGGCTAAGGAGGTGGGCCTCCGATCGCCGACCTTGGCAACGGCGGTCACCCTCTCCTTATGGCCGAGAATGGGAAGGTCGGAGACGACCTCGAGCAGCGGCACCTCAGCCATCCCAGCATCAGTGGCGACGGGTGGCTCCACGGGCAAAACAGCGACGACCTCGATGGAAGCTGGTGCCGGCGCCGGCAACACGACAGGTGGGCTCGAGGCAGCAGCCACGCCAGCAGCCTCCCCTGGCGCGATGGCCGCCCCGATGGAAGGGTCAGCCTGGGAGGCTTGCTCCAGGGCAACTCGTGCTGCCTCAGCCCCCCGCTTGAGGGCGTCTTGTGCGGAGGCCATCCAACCGGCGTGGCGCGCTGCGGCACTAGCTGCAGAAGCCGACACCGTCTTAAGGGCTTTCCGGGGGGCCAGACCGGCCAAAACTTGCCCCAGTTTGCTGAAGGGGAAAAGTAAAGCAGGATCAGGACACATGGAGAAGGAGCCAAAACAGAGGTATCCTCAGATACTTACCCGCTCCGAACCAAGGCCAATCGTGCCTGCGAGGAGGCCCCTCGGGCCTCGGTCCCCATAGGCGCTGCTAAGGTTCGCCCCGCTGCCGGCTTCGGCACCGTTCCCGCCTCGGGCGCCCGGGGCGCCGAAGGGACGGCCTGCCCAGGCGCCGTCATGACAGCCAAAGGATCAACCTCCTATACAGCCGGCACGGGCGACTGCTCTTGGGGGACAGGCGGGTCGGCCTGACCCCCTGAGTCACCTCAACTACCTCGGCCAAGGGGTCAAGTACCCCCTCGGCCTGCCCCCGCTCCTCGGACCGGGACCTTGATGTCCCGGCCCCAGATACCGACGGCACCAGCCCACTTGGAGGCTGGCTCGACGACCCCTGGCCCAGCCTCAGATCCGGGCTAAGGCCGAGGCGGGCCGCCATGCCGTTGTCCTCATCATCATCGTCATCGTCGTTAGGCGTCTCTGGCGACGGCTCCCTCGGGAGCCCGTCCCTCTTCTGCCTTCGACAACGCTTCTCCAAGGCGTCCCAAGCCCGCATCCGCTCGCGGGCCTGGGCCTTTTCTGCGTCCTTCTTCTCCTTTTTTTTTCTCCACGACGACCCTCCGCGCGGCTTGGTCCACCGCGTCCT
Organism: Zea luxurians; assembly: GCA_029449295.1. NCBI lineage: Eukaryota > Viridiplantae > Streptophyta > Magnoliopsida > Poales > Poaceae > Zea > Zea luxurians. The sequence continues at coordinate 41,269,521 of JAOPSE010000010.1, forward strand.
CCGGGACCCGTGGCAGGGAGGGCTTGTGAAACCCCAACCCCTGGAGATGAACGGAAGTCCCGACAGTGAGAATCAAAGGCAACTCAGCGCAAAATAGGAGAAAGAGCGGACACTCACCAGGGACACGTACCCACGCTCGGGACACATCACGGGATGGGTAAGGGCGCTGGCATCCAGCCTCTCTACCATGCCTGCTATTCGCCTGCAGAGGTCGTCGGTGGAAAGGGGAGTCGAGGACATCTGCGAGCCCTCCAAATCAACCCCCGGCTTCATCTTTGAGAGCGGCAACCGCCACTCTGCCAAAGGGAGCACCCTCCGGCGATGGATGGCGGCGACCACCCCCACAGCGGTGAGGCCCCCATCTCGTAACCTCTGCAAGGCCTCCAGAAGAGGCTGGAGATTCTCTTGTTTCTCGCGCGTGGCCCCCCAACGCCAGTTGCTGCCGGCAGCAGTCACCAATCGTTGAGAAAACGACGGGAGCCTTCCGTCGTCGTTCTGGAGGTAAAACCAACGGCGCTGCCACCCCTTGTTCGAAGACACAAGGATGGCGGGGATGTACTGCTGCGCGCGCCCCTGCCTCAACTGGAGGGTGCAGCCACCGGCCCGCACTGCCATGCGGACCTTCTTTTCCCCCGTCGTCAAGGCAAAAAGCTCCACGGAGAAGAGATGGGTCAACAGATCCCAGTGGGGGTCAATCCCCAAAAAACCCTCGCAAAACCGGCGCGAAGATGGCCGCTTGCGCAATGGAGTTGGGGTTGAAGTTGTGCAGCTCCACCCCGTAGTAGTGCAGGAGCGCCCGCATGAAACGGCTCGCTGGCACTCCGAACCCCCGCTCGTGGAAGGAGATGAAACTGACCACATACCCCGACGGTGGAGCCAGGTTGGCCTCGCTCGCAGGGGCCATCCACTCCGGCTGCGGGTCACCGGAGAGGGGACGGAGCAAACCATCGGCGATGAGGGCCTCCAGATCGTCCACCGTGACAGTGGAGAAAGGCCACGAATCGCGCGGCGGAACGACGGTCACCTTGTCGGCCATCACCGAACGAAGGGGGTGGAGGCGGAGCAAAAAAGGTGCACGGTTTCCTTTTCTCTGGCTATTCTCTTAGGTTGCGGAAACCAAAGCAGAAGGCGAGCAGCAGAGTAAAGAACCACCGCCGGCCCCTCTTCTGGGTATATAAAGGCCCGGGCGAGGTCCGTTCAACACTTCGCCCGAACCCGCCGCGAAATTCAAACTCGAAGGCGAAACGCCCGTTCCTCGAACGACTCGTGCACGCGCAACGGTCGCCCCGCGAATCGCCCGTCCCGTCGCATTAACTCCACGGCAGTGCAAGCGACACCTTTGGCAGGCGAAGCGGGCGATGTTTCGCCTCCGCCATGATAACCGCATCAAAAAAGGTGCGCCACACCATTTAAATTCATATCCTTTTCCTCTTCCCCTTTCTCTCTCTTGCTATAGGGACCGGGAAAGGGGATATTTCAAAAGGGATCATTCTCCGCGAAGGAAGCGGGCCTCGAGCCCTCCTACTGATCAGGGGTTCGAAGGCTGGCCCCTCGGAAGGGTTCGACAGCCGCCCCAGAGCACTCGGGCTTCAGGCTCATTACTGATCAGAGGTTCGAAGGCTGGCCCCTCGGAAGGGTTCGACAGTCGCCTCAGAGCACTCGGGCTCCGTGCCCACTACTGATCAGGGGTTCGAAGGCTGGCCCCTCGAAAGGGTTCGACAGCTGCCCCAGAGCACGCAGAGTGAGGGATGACTCTAGGTACGTCCGTTACATGGCCGAGGCTTGGGCTACGCTCCCGAGGTACCCTAGGACATTTCCGAGACCGGCAGGAGCGATTTTGTAACGGAATCCCATCAGAAAGAGGCATCGAGCCCTCAGACCCTATCGAATGAGACCGGGTCCGGCAAATCACCTGCAGGTACTTTTGGAGCGCGTCTCTGGGCCACTAGCCGACCCTTATTGAACGGGCACGGGCGTCCACTCGGATCACCCGTTAGCAACTCACTGGAGACACCATGTTCGACGCCCTCCGAGGGCAACATGGCGCACTTTCCCCCTTCCTCCTTGCGAAAATGCGACGAAGGGGCGTATGATAAAAGTCGAGACAGTCCTTGATCGTCCTCTCACTCCGTGCAGAGGCTCGGGGGCTACCCTCACAAACCCGGCTACGGCCAAACTGTTGTCAGCGTCAACAAACCAGCCTAAAAACTCGGAACCTGACCATGCACCCGGGCTACGATCAGATCGCAGAGGGAGCAACCAGACCGGCCGAGGCATCACGAAAGGAATTAAGACCTCGGAGGAGTCAAACCACTCCTCCGAGGCCTCGGGGGCTACACCCGACGGGTGCGCTCGTGCGCACCCACCGGAACAAAATATAATTGAGAAAGGCCGGTTCCCTTGCAAAAAAGTGCGACAAAGCCTCCAAGCGAGTACCAACACTCCCTTTGAGGCTCGGGGGCTACTGTCGGGTACCATAATTAGGGGTACCCCCAACACTCCTAAACACGGCTGGTAACCACCATCAGTGCAAGCTGCAGAGACTGATGGGCGTAATCCAGGTCAAGGCTCCGTCTACTCAAGGGACGCGATCTCGCCACACCCGAGCCCAGCCTCGGGCAGGAACAGTAGTCCTAGACGAATTCACGCCTCGCCCGAGGGCCTCCTCAAGCAACGGGCGCACCCTCGACTCGCCCGAAGCCCAACTCGGGCAGGCTTCATTGTGAAGCAACCTTGGCCAAATCGCCTCACCAACCTACCATGTCGCAGGCGCATTCAATGCGAGGATCGCCAGACACCTTATCCTGAGACACGCGCCTCAGTCGGCAAGGTCGAAGTGACCGCAGTCACTTTGCCCTTCCACTAACCGACCTGACAGGAAAACAGCACCGCTCGCCCCTCTCCGACTGCTGTGCCACCCACCAGGGTGAGGATGACAATAGCTAAGTCCAGCCTCAGGCGCAACAGGAAGCTCCGCCTCGCCCGACCATGGGCCTCAACCTCAGGAGGAGGTCTCTGCCTCGCCTGACCCTAGGGCTCGGCCCCCGCCTCGGCCTCAGAAGGTGGTCTCCGCCTCGCCTGACCCCAGGGCTCGGCCTCAACCTCGACCTTGGAAGGAGGTCTCCGCCTCGCCCGACCCCAGGGCTCGGCCTCAACCTCGACCTCGAAAGGAGGTCTCCGCCTCGCCTGACCCTAGGGCTCGGCCTCAACCTCGACCTCGGGAGGAATCACGTCCTCGCCCGACCCCGGCCTCGACCTTAGGAGGAGTCTTCGCCTCGCCCGACCTTGGGCTCAGACCAACCACACCATAGGGGATACATCTTTACCCTACCCCTAGCTAGCTCAGGCTATGGGGGAACAAGACCGGCGTCCCATCCAGGCTCGCCCCGGTAACAAGTAATGATGGCTCCCGCGTGCATCCATGACGACGGCGGTTCTCAGCCCCTACAGAAGCAAGGAGACGTCAGCAAGGTCCCAGCAGCCCCGACAGCTGTGCTTCTATAGGACTCAAGCGCTCCTCCGACGGCCATGACACCGCGTACACAGGGCTCTAGCACCTCTCCGACAGCCACGTTGGCATGTACACAGGGCTCTGGCACCTCTCTGCCAGACACGTTAGCGCATAGCTACACCCCCATTGTACACCTGGACCCTCTCCTTGCATCTATAAAAGGAAGGTCCAGGGCCCTCATGCGAGAGGATGGTCGCGTGGGAGGATGGGCTGACGAACAGGCTCGCTCTCTCTCTCCCTCGCGAACGCTTGTAACCCCTACTGCAAGCGCATCCCCCTTGGCGCAGGATAACACGAGCCGCGTTCTTCCCCCCTTTGTGTTCCATCTCGCGCCAACCCATCTAGGCTGGGACACGCAGCGATAATTTTACTCGTCGGTCCAGGGACCCCCCGGGGTCGAAACGCCGACAATAACACTCCTCCTTAAGTAGTTGTCCATTATATATATCCTCTCCTGAAACCTGTAAGTAAAAGGTGGTTTGCAATAATATACTGTGTAACACTCCAGAAAAACTTAGTGGGAAAAATATGAAGAAAATCAACAGTACATGATATGTCTTTGGTGTCTCTATCGAAAACCCTGATGAGAAAAAAATCAAGAGACTGACATATGCTTGTGTTGACATTGCCTCATTAAAAACCTAACATGAGAAAACATGATAGTAAAACTCATATAGGAAAAGAGTACAATGTGATGTTAGTATTAGGTTGATCGAAGAGATACTCCCCCTGATGCAAGCAAATCTCTAAGTCGACACATACCAATACCCTTAACACATATCCGAAATGTGGAATAAGGTAGCGACTTAGTGAATAAGCCTGCGAGATTGTCACAAGACTTAGTTTGTGAAAGGGAAATAGGGCTTAAACCTTTTCCTAAATGATTTTGGTGATTGAATGCCCAACACAAATAATTGGACTAACTAGTTTGCTCTAGATTATATATTCTACGGGTGCTAAAGGTTCAACACAAACCAATAAAAAGATCAAAGTTAGGGTTCAAAAGAAAGTAGCAAAAGAAACCGAAGAGAAACCCTGGTCTGGCGTACCGGACTATCCGGTGTGCCACCGGACAGTGTCTGGTGCACAGGGCCGTACGACTTCAAACTTGCGACCTTCGGGTTTCTAGAGAGCCACTTTGCTATAATTCACTAGATTGTCCGGTGTGCCAGCGGAGCAACGACTCCAGCGCAACGGTCGACTCCAACGGACACCTGCAAAAGCACTACAGTGCGCGGACAGTTCGCACAGAGTCATAGCAGCCGCCAGAAGGCGCACCGGACAGTGAATAGTGCCTGTCCGGTGCGGCACCGGACTGTCCGGTGCCCTAAGAAGTCAAAGCTCCAACGGTCGAAACCGTCAGATACCTAACGGTTGGGTAACGTGGCTGGCGCACCGGACACTGTCCTTTGGTGCACCGGACTGTCCGGTGCGCCCATCGACAGCAGCCCTCTCCAACGGTTGAATTGGTGGTTGGGGCTATAAATACCCCCAACCACCTTCACTCCAACCATCCAAGCATTCACTCCTTCACATTCAATACAAGAGCAATATACACCACTCCAAAGACACAATTCAAGAGATCGATCCGCTCAAAGTCTTAAAATCAATTCTAGTGCATTTAGACTTGTGAGAGGATCATTTGTGTTTTCTTGTGCTCTTGTTTGCTTGGTTGGCTTTCTTCTTCCTCATTCTTGTTCCCAAGTGTTTTGTAAGCAAGGAAAGATACACCAATTGTGTGGTGGTCCTTGCGGGGTCTAAGTTACCCGTGAGAATTAAGGAGAAAGCTCACTCGGTCTAAGTGACCGTTTGAGAGAGGGAAAGGGTTGGAAGAGACCCGATCTTTGTGACCACCTCAATGGGGACTAGGTTCTTTGGAACCGAACCTCGGTAAAACAAATCACCGTGTCATCCGCTTTATTTCTTAGTTGATTTGTTTTCACCCTCTCTCCTGGACTTAGATTTTATTCTAACGCTAACCCTGGCTTGAAGTGTGCTTAAAGTTTGTAAATTTTAGTTTCCGCCTATCCACCCCCTCTAGGCGACTTTCAATTGGTATAAGAGCCTGATACTTCATTAGAGTTTAACCACTCAAAGTAATATCGGGAGGATCCGCCAAGAGGGAGATGGAAACAGCCACAAGCCACGGGAAGGCTCCATCAAGGGAGTTCGGCGCCAAAGGAAGGGAGGAATCACCTCCTCGCGTCAAGTCGCATCGGAGTGGCAACAAGAAGAAAAAGATGAAGAAAGTGGTCTACTACGAGACCGACTCTTCTTCGCCCTCCACCTCCGGCTCCGATGCGCCGTCCGTCACTTCTAAGCGTCATGAGCGCAAGAAGTTTAGTAAGATCCCCCTACGATATCCCCACATTTCCAAACACACTCCTTTACTTTCCATCCCATTAGGCAAACCACCGGTTTTTGACGGTGAAGATTATTGTATGTGGAGTGATAAAATGAGGCATCATCTAACCTCACTCCACGCTAGCATTTGGGATATTGTTGAGTTTGGAGCGCAGGTACCATCCGTAGGGGATGAGGGCTACGACTCGGATGAGGTCACCCAAATCCGGCACTTTGACTCCCAAGCCACCAATATACTCCTCGCTTCTCTATGTCGAGAGGAGTATAATAAGGTGCAAGGGCTAAAAAGTGCCAAAGAGATTTGGGATGTACTAAAGACCACGCATGAGGGCTTGTTCGTTTTGGAGTGGATTGAGGGGGATTGGAGGGGATTAAATCCCCTCCTATACAAATTTGTATAGGAGGGGATTTAATCCCCTCCAATCCCCCTCAATCCACTCCAAAACGAACAAGCCCTGAAGGGGATGAGGTGACCAAGATCACCAAGTGGGAAATGATCGAGGGGGAGCTCGGTCGATTCATCCTCAACCAAGGAGAGGAGCCACAAGCAATGTACAACCAACTCAAGACCTTGGTCAACCAAGTGCGCAACCTCGGGAGCACCAAATGGGATGACCATGAAATGGTCAAGGTTATTCTAAGGTCACTTGTTTTTCGTAATCCCACACAAGTTCAATTAATTCGTGGTGATCCTAGATATAAGCTAATGTCTCCCGAGGAGGTTATAGGGAAGTTTGTGAGCTTTGAATTGATGATCAAAGGCTCCAAACAAATTGTCAACTTGGAGCAAGGCGGCATCTCCACACCCGAGGTGCAACCCGTCGCATTCAAAGCAACAGAGGAGAAGAAAGAAGAGTCTACATCAAGTAGGCTCCCCATCGACGCCTCCAAGCTCGACAACGAGGAAATGGCGCTCATCATCAAGAGCTTTCGCCAAATCCTCAAGCAAAGGAAGGGGAGAGACTACAAGCCCCGTTCTAAAAGGGTGTGCTACAAGTGTGATAAGCCCGGTCACTTTATCGCAAAATGTCCTATATCTAGTGACAGTGACAGGGGCGACAACAAGAGAGGGAAGAAGAAGGATAAGAAGAGATACTATAAGAAGAAGGGTGGCGATGCCCACGTGTGTCGGGAATGGGACTCCGACATGAGCTCCACCGACTCCTCCTCCGATGAGGACGCCGCCAACATCGCCGTCAACAAGGGACTTCTCTTCCCCAACGTCGGCCACAAATGCTTCATGGCGAAGGACGACAAGAAAAAGAAGGTACAAGCTAAAACCACCCCCAAGTATACTACATCTAGTGATGATGGTAGTTCTAGTGATGATGAAGATAACTTGCTTAATCTTTTTGCCAACCTTAACATGCAACAAAAAGAAAAACTAAATGAATTAATAGGTGCTATTCATGAGAAGGATGAACTCTTGGATAGCCAAGAGGAATTCCTTATTAAGGAAAACAAAAAACATGTTAAAGTTTAAAATGCTTATGCTCAGGAAACAGAAAAATGTGAAAACTTGACTAGAGAGCTTAGCATTTGCCATGACACCATTTCCAATCTTAGAACTGAGAATGTTAATTTGACTGCTAAGGTTGAAAAATCAAATGTTTGTCATGATTCAATTGCCAATCTTAGAAATGAAAATGATAGTTTGATTGCTAAGATTGATAAATTGAATGAATCAATTTCTAGCCTTAAAATTGAGAATGCTAGTTTAATTTCAAAGGCTAAATAATTGAATGTTTGCAATATTTCTATTTCCAATCTTAGAGATGAGAATGCCATGTTACATGCTAAGATTGATGAATTAAATGCTTGCAAACCATCTACATCTAGTGTTGATCATGTCACCATTTGTACTAGATGTAGAGACATTAATGTTGATGCTATTCATGATCACCTTGCCTTGATTAAACAACAAAATAATCATATAGCACAACTAACTAGTAAAATTAATGAGCATGAAATTGAAAATGAAAAATTTAAATTTGCAAGAAGCATGCTCTATAATGGGAGACACCCTGGTATTAAGGATGACATTGGTTTCCAACAGGGAAGCAATGCCAAAATTAATGCCCCCAAAAGATTGTCTAACTTTGTGAAGGGCAAGGCTCCCATGGCTCAGGATAACGAGGGTTACATTTTATATCTTGCTGGTTATCCTGAGCACAAGATTAGGAGAATTCATGCTTGGAAGTATCATTCTGTTTCCCATCATGCTTTTATGTACAAGAATGAGGCATCTAGCTCTAGGCATTCTACCCATGTTAAAATGCCTAAAAAGAAAACTCCTATTGCATCAAATGATCATAATGTTTTATTTAAGACTTTTGATGCTTCTTATGTGCTTACTAACAAATCAGGCAAAATAGTTACCAAATATGTTGGGGGCAAACACAAGGGCTCCAAGACTTGTGTTTGGGTACCCAAGGTGCTTGTTTCTAACGTAAAAGGACCCAAGACTGTTTGGGTACCTAAGAACAAGGCCTAAAACTGTTTTGCAGGTTTATGCATCTGGGGGCTCAAGTTGGATTATTGACAGCGGATGCACAAACCACATGTCAGGGGAGAAAAAGATGTTTTCCTCCTACGAGAAAAACAAAGATCCCCAAAGAGCTATCACATTCGGGGATGGAAATCAAGGTTTGGTCAAAGGACTTGGTAAAATTGCTATATCACCTGACCATTCCATTTCCAATGTTTTCTTGTTGATTCTTTAGATTACAATTTGCTTTCTGTTTCTCAATTATGCAATATGGGTTACAACTGTCTTTTTACGGATATAGGTATTACTGTCTTTAGAAGAAGTGATGATTCAGTAGCATTTAAGGGAGTATTAGAGGGTCAGCTATACTTATTTGATTTTAATAGAGCTGAACTCGATACTTGCTTAATTGCTAAGACTAATATGGGTTGGCTCTAGCATCGCCGACTAGCCCATGTTGGAATGAAGAATCTTCACAAGCTACTAAAGAGAGAACACATTTTGGGACTAACAAATGTTCATTTTGAGAAAGACAGGGTTTGTAGCACATGCCAAGCAGGGAAGCAAGTTGGCGTCCACCATCCACACAAAAACATCATGATGACAGATAGGCCACTGGAGTTACTCCACATGGATCTATTCGGCCTGATAGCTTACATAAGCATCGGCGGGAGTAAGTACTGTCTTGTAATTGTGGATGATTATTCTCGCTTCACTTGGGTATTATTTTTACAGGAAAAATCACCAACCCAAGTGACTTTAAAGGGATTCTTGAGACGAGCTCAAAATGAGTTTGGATTAAGAATCAAAAAAATAAGAAGCGACAACGGGACGGAGTTCAAGAACTCTCAAATTGAAGGTTTTCTTGAGGACGAGGGCATCAAGCATGAGTTCTCTTCTCCCTACACACCTCAACAAAATGGTGTAGTGGAGAGGATGAATAGAACTCTACTGGATATGGCAAGAACCATGCTTGATGAGTACAAGTCTCCGGACTGGTTTTGGGCTGAGGCGATTAACACCGCCTGCTACTCCATCAACCGACTATACCTTCACTGAATCCTCAAGAAGACATCATATGAACTCCTCACCGGTAAAAAGCCCAATGTTTCATATTTTAGAGTCTTTGGTATCAAATGCTTTATTCTTGTTAAAAGAGGTAGAAAATCTAAATTTGCTCCTAAGGCTGTAGAAGGCTTTTTACTTGGTTATGACTCAAACACAAGGGCATACAGAGTCTTCAACAAATCCATTGGATTAGTTGAGGTTTCTTGTGACATTGTGTTTGATGAGACTAATGGCTCTCAAATAGAGCAAGTTGATCTTGATGAGCTAGATGATGAAGAGGCTCCGTGCGTCGCGCTAAGGAACATGTCCATTGGGGATGTGTGTCCTAAGGAATCCGAAGAGCCTCCACAAGCACAAGATCAACCATCATCTTCAAATCAAGCATCTCCACCAACTCAAGATGAGGATCAGGCTCAAGACAATGAAGAAGAAGATCAAGAAGATGAGCCACCTCAAGAGGAGGACAATGATCAAGGGGGAGATGACAATGATCAAGACAAGGAAGATGATCAAGAAGAACAGGGTCAAAGACCGCCACACCCAAGAGTCCACCAAGCGATACAATGAGATCACCCTGTGAACTCCATCCTCGACGATATTCATAAGGGGGTAACAACTCGATCTCGAGTCGCACATTTCTGTGAACACTACTCTTTTGAGCCATACAGGGTGGAAGATGCATTAAGAGATTCGGATTGGGTGTTGGCAATGCAAGAGGAGCTCAACAACTTCACGAGGAATGAGGTATGGCATCTTGTTCCACGTCCTAACCAAAATGTTGTAGGAACCAAGTGGGTATTCCGCAACAAGCAAGATGAGCATGGTGTGGTGACAAGGAATAAAGCCTGACTTGTGGCCAAAGGATATTCACAAGTCGAAGGTTTGGATTTTGGTGAAACCTATGCACATGTAGCTAGGCTTGAGTCAATTCGTATATTACTTGCCTATGCTACTCACCATGGCTTTAAGCTTTACCAAATGGACGTGAAAATTGCCTTCCTCAATGGACCAATCAAGGAAGAGGTCTATGTTGAGAAACCTCCTGGCTTTGAAGATAGTGAGTACCCTAACCATGTGTATAAACTTTCAAAGGCGCTTTATGGGCTCAAGCAAGCCCCAAGAGCATGGTATGAATGCCAGCGAGATTTTCTTATCACTAATGGCTTCAAAGTCGGAAAAGTCGATCCTACTCTCTTTACTAAAACCATTGCAAAAGATTTGTTTGTATGCCAAATTTATGTTGATGATATCATATTTGGGTCTACTAACAAATCTACTTGTGAAGAGTTTAGTAGGATCATGATTCAAAAATTCGAGATGTCTATGATGGCGGAGTTGAAGCATTTTCTAAGATTTCAAGTAAAGCAACTCTAAGATGGCACCTTCATCAGCCAAACCAAGTATATTCAAGACATACTCAACAAGTTTGGGATGAAGGATGCCAAGCCCATCAAGACACCCATGGGAACTAATGGGCATCTCGACATCGACATGAGAGGTAAATCCGTAGATCAAAAGGTATACCGGTCGATGATAAGATCTTTACTCTATTTATGTGCATCTCGACCGGATATTATGCTTTCCGTATGCATGTGTGCAAGATTCCAAGCCGATCCTAAGGAAGTTCGCCTTAGGACCGTAAAAAGAATCACGAGATATTTAGTTTATACACCTAAGTTTGGACTTTGGTACCCCAAGGGATCCACCTTTGATTTAATAGGGTATTCAGATGCCGATTGGGCAGGGTGTAAAATTGATAGGAAGAGCACATCAGGGACTTGCCAGTTTCTGGGGAGATCCCTGGTGTCTTGGGTTCAAAGAAACAAAATTTAGTAGCTCTTTCTACCACCGAAGCCGAGTATATTACCACAGGCCATTGCTGTGCACAATTACTTTGGATGAGACAAACCCTCAGGGACTATGGCTACAAATTGAGCAAAGTCCCTCTCCTATGTGACAATGAGAGTGCAATCCGCATGGCGGATAATCCCGTTGAACACAGCCGCACTAAGCACATAGACATTCGGTAGGGATCACCAACAAAGGGGGGATATCGGGATTGCTTATGTTAGCACCAAAGAACAATTAGCCGATATCTTTACCAAACCATTAGATGAGAACACCTTTACCAAACTTAGGAATAAGCTAAATGTTCTTGATTCTCAGAATTTTGATTGAAACATTGCACACATCGCTCACTTATATACCTTTGATCATATCTCTTTTATGTCTACGACTAATGTGTTTTCAAGTGTATTTCTATGCTAAGTCATCGATTGAAAGGGAAATGGAGTCTTCGGCGAAGACAAGGCTTCCACTCCACTCTATCAGTATCATTTACCCTTCACCGTCACTCCACACTACTCTTCGATTGGTGTAATCTTCACTCATATTTACTTGTAGCAATGGGAGAGAACGTAAGAGGGCTCTCAAAAGACTCCGTTTTTGGTGATTAATGCCAAAGGGGGACAAATATTAAGCCCAAAGCAAAAGGACTGCACCACCACCAATGTCAAATTTTTCAAATTGGTATCTAAATGTATGATCTTTTTCAAATTGGTGTGTTTTTCAATTGGTAAAACCCTCTTGAAAACTAAGAGGAGAATTTCATTCAGGGGGAGTTTTGTTTAGTCAAAGGAAAAGCATTTGAAAACTAAGGGAAGAAAATTTCAAATCTTGAAAATGCTTCTCGAAATCTTATTTATATACCTTTGACTATTTGCAAAAAGGACATTGAAAAGATTTTCCAAAAGATTTGCAAAAACAAAACAAGTGGTGCAAATGTGGTACAAACTGTCAAATAAAAGAAACCAACCATGCATATCCTATAAAATTGGTTTAATTCCAAGAAACCTTTGCACTTGCCTTATGCAAACTAGTTCAATTCTGCACTTATATATTTGCTTTGGTTTGTGTTGGCATCAATCACCAAAAAGGGGGAGATTGAAAGGGAAATAGGGCTTAAATCTTTTCCTAAATGATTTTGGTGATTGAATGCCCAACACAAATAATTGGACTAACTAGTTTGCTCTAGATTATATATTCTACAGGTGCTAAAGGTTCAACACAAACCAATAAAAAAAATCAAAGTTAGGGTTCAAAAGAAAGGAGCAAAAGAAACTGAAGAGAACTCTGGTCTGGCGCACCGGACTGTCCGGTGTGCCACCAGACAGTGTCCGGTGTCCAGGGCCATACGACTTCAAACTTGCCACCTTCGGGGTTCTGGAGAGCCACTCCGCTATAATTCACCGGACTGTCCGGTGTGTCACCAGACTGTCCGGTGTGCCAGCAGAGCAACGGCTCCAGTGCGACGGTCGACTCCAACGGACACCTGCAAAAGCGCTACAGTGCGCGAACAGTTCGTGCAGAGTCAGATTAGCCGCCAGAAGGCGCACCGAACTATCTGGTGCCCCAAGAAGTCAAAGCTCCAACGGTCGAAACCGTCAGAACCCTAATGGTTGGGTGACGTGGCTAGCGCACCGGACACTATCCGGTGGCGCACCGGACTGTCCGGTGCGCCCATCGACAGCAGCCCTCCCCAATAGTTGAATTGGTGGTTGGGGCTATAAATACCCCCAACCACCTTCACTCCAACCATCCAAGCATTCACTCCTTCACATTCAATACAAGAGCAATAGACACCACTCCAAAGACACAATTCAAGAGATCGATCCGCTCAAAGTCTCAAAATCAACTCTAGCGCATTTAGACTTGTGAGAGGATCATTTGTGTTTTCTTGTGCTCTTGTTTGCTTGGTTGGCTTTCTTCTTCCTCATTCTTGTTCCCAAGTGTTTTGTAAGCAAGGCAAGAGACACCAATTGTGTGGTGGTCCTTGCGGGGTCTAAGTGACCCGTGAGAATTAAGGAGAAAGCTCACTTGGTCTAAGTGACCGTTTGAGAGAGGGAAAGGGTTGAAAGAGACCTGGTCTTTGTGACCACCTCAATGGGGACTAGGTTCTTTGGAACCGAACCTCGGTAAAACAAATCATCGTGTCATCCGCTTTGTTTCTCGGTTGATTTGTTTTCGCCCTCTCTCCCGGACTTAGATTTTATTCTAACGCTAACCACGGCTTGAAGTGTGCTTAAAGTTTGTAAATTTCAGTTTCCGCCTATCCACCCCCCTCTAGGCGACTTTCAGTTTGCATGACCTTAATCTCACCACTCTGTTGAAGTTGATGAGGATAGAATAACTTGGGGGAGATATGTTTGGTAACATTGCTCTTGATATAACCTTGTTGCATCTGAGCAACACAAGCTGCATTATCTTCATAGATAATGGTGGGTGATTCAATAGAATGAATCCCACATGATGATTGAATGTGATTAATCACCCTTCGAAGCCACAAACATTCACGTGAGGCTTCATACAAGGCAATAATCTCTGAGTGATTAGTGGATGTTGTTACTAGAGTTTGCTTGGATGACTTCCAAGAAATAGCAGTTCCACCATTCAGAAATACAAACCCAGTTTGAGACCTTCCATTGTGGGGTCTGAAAGATAACCAGCATCTGTGTACCCTACGAGGCTAGGATCTTGATTTCTTTAGTAGAATAGACCAAGATCTGTCGTGCCATGGAGGTATCGAAGAATATTTTTGATTCTAGGCCAATGACGTTTGGTAGGGGATGCACTATATCTAGCAAGTAAATTTACCACAAAAGCAATATCGGGTCTTGTATTATTTGCTAGATACATAAGTGCTCCAATTGCACTAAGATATGGGTACTCAGGACCCAAAATCTCTTCTCCTTCGTCTCGTGGTCGAAAAGGATCCTTATCCCTTTCTAGGGTACAGACGATCATATGAGTCTTAGACGGATATGCTTTATCCATATTGAATTTACTCAATACTTTCTGCGCATAAGCAGACTGATGAATGAGAATGCCCGTGGGATGGTGCTCAAGTTGCAAACCTAAGCAAAATTTGGTTTTACCCAAATCCTTCATCTCGAATTCCGTCTTTAAAAGATTGCGTGCCTCATCAATATCACGTTTATGGCCGATGATGTTCAGGTCATCCACATATACTGATATGATGCAAAAACCTGTAGAATATTTCTTTATAAAGACACATGGGCAATCATCACTGTTAGAATAACCCTTATTCATAAGGAATTCCTTCAGTCGGTTGTACCACATTCTCCCTGACTGTTTTAAGCCATATAGAGGTTTGGTGAGTTTGACAGAAAACATGTTATGATTTTTGCCATTATTCGGTACAGGTATTCCATCAGGAACTTTCATGTATATATCTGAATCTAGTGACCCATAAAGATATGCGGTCACGACGTCCATCAACTACAGAAGTAGACGTTTTTGTACTGCCAATGAAATTAAATACCGGAAGGTTATTCCATTCATAACAGGAGAATATGTCTCATTGTAGTCAATTCCTGGTCTCTGGGTAAACCCTTGAGCAACTAATCTCGCTTTATATCTCACAACCTCATTGTTCTCATTCTGTTTCTGGGTGAAAACCCATTTGAATCCAACAGGATGGATTCTAGGAGGTGTAGGTATCACAAAGGTGAATACCTTTCTTTTTGCTAGTGAGGATAATTCAGAGTTAATTGCTTCCTTCCATTTGGTCCAGTCCGAGCACTGTTGGCACTCTGCCTTGGATTTAGGATCTGGATCAGATAGAAGGTTACCGGCTATTATTGATGAGAAACATGAATTGACGACCATATTTTTACGATCATACAATTCTCTAGAACTAGTATAATTAATGGAAATCTCTTGTACCCCATGAAAGTCTTCTTGATTCACATGAAGAGTAGATACGAGGTGTTCTGATGTACCAGCAGCATCTGAATTGTGCACATGAGTGCTAGTTTGTGGATGTACAATATCCACTTGGTGTCCATCAACTAGTGGTTGACTTTCGTTTACTAATTTGGAGGATCGAATGTTCCTCTATTTCCTTTGATGCTTAGTAGAAGCATTATCCTGCTTAGCAGCCCTCCCCCTCTTCGGTTGAGAAGATGGTTGAATGGTTTTTCTTGGTACCTCCACTCGACTGGGCGCATTAACAGCAGGATTCAAGGATTTTGTGACACCATTATAGTCAGTAAACGCATCAGGCAGATTATTAGCAAAATGTTTCAATTCTATAATTTTCTGAACTTGAAGTTCATATTCCTGGATTCGATGATCTGAGGACAGGATGGATTTGTCATCCCAATTGATTTCTTGGCATTCATTTGGATACTTGAATTCTCCCCCTAATGCTGGGAAATGATCCTCGTTAAAGATGCAATCTGCGAAACGAGCTGTGTACAAATCCCCTGTAAGGGGCTCTAGGTATTTGATGATCGATGGGGATTGATATCCCACATAGATACCCAATTTCCTATGTGGTCCCATAGCTGTTCGCTGAGGGGTGTAGACCGCACATCCAAATTTCCGCATATGGGATATATTTGGAGGATTTCCTCGTACCAGGTGCAACAGAGATGTGGTATGATATGCAGTTGGGCGAAGTTGAATAAGATCAGCAGCGTGTAAAATGGCATGACCCCAACAAGAAGTAGGTAAATTGCATTAATGAAGTAAACGCTAAGGTCGGGCGAGCCACCGCGGGGGCCTGCTGAGGCCGCGTCGCGCTGGAGGTCGGGCGAGGCCGCGCCGTGGCAGCGTCCACCGCACTGGGTCGAGCGCGCCGTGGCCGGGCCACGCGCTCTGAAGGCCGGGCGAGGCCTTGCCTCGGCAGCGTTCGCCGCGCAGGGCCGAGCGCGACGTGGTCGGGCGAGGCCGCACATCAGGGAAGACGACGAGGTGGTGAGCGCGAGTGTGACACCCCAGTATCACCTAGGGTTTCTATCAGTGCTAACCCAAGAATCAACATTTCATGTGAGACAAATTGAGCATGAAGCCTCAAATTGACTTAAGAATAAAAGATCTACTAAGTGTATATCCAAAAAATCATGTTCCAAACAAATAAGATTTTTCAAAAGGGGAAAAGTGTTGAAACCCTAATACCAACCCTAATTGAGCTAATTAAGTAGAATTGAAGAAAAGGGGTAAAAGACCATGAAAAATATAAAATTAGGGCTTAGGCCAATTATAAACATTGAAATATACTAAATAAGCTACAATAAATATTATGGAAGCTTGGCCAAAATAGTTTAATAAAACTCCAAACAAGCTTCTCAAGTGAGGGTTCAATAGGGATTTCTGAAATTCAGAATTCTGAATTTCATCCCTTGAGCCAAAGATCGAGCGTGTTCACCTTGATCCCTAGCTCAAATCCTAATGACTCCATTGACAAAAATGTGCCTAACTAACCTCTCTACCTCATGTCAGAAGATGGCATTGGGACGCGTGCCTTGAACACGTCAAACCCGCGATCTTCTCTCTGTGCGCGGCAGTGAGACAAACCCGATTTCTCCCCTCTCTATCTCTTGATCCAGTCAGCAAAACCTGCAAGCCTCTACACACAAACGATAAAGGAATGTCAGAGGAAGAGATCTGTCAACGGGATCATGGCCATAATCTCAAAGATTTGGAGCCAATCCATGCTTGAACTCGATCTCTCTCTGCGCTGCCTCGTGCTCGACGCCGTGCCAGGCGCCAGAGCGCGCACTGGCATTCGCCCGCGCACGCCCTGAGCACTTGTCAGAGCCCCGCCCTCGGCCATGCTCGCCCGCACATATAAAGCCTCCTCGAGCACGCCTCACCTCACCCTATGCTCACCTTCGCCAGCCAGACGCCCCTCCTTAGCTCCGGCGAGCTCTTTTCCGCCCGCCATTGCCACCCGAGCCTCGGCCACCGTGGCCAGCCCACTCCAGTCGCTTCCAAGCCGCTCCAGCCGCTCGGATAGCTTCGCCAAGAGCTTGTGAAGCTTCCCAAGCTCTTGGACCCAATAGAACTTCACCGGAGAACCAAGATCGACCTCGCCGGACTTCGGCCGCCCGCCTACACGCGTAGACCGAGCAATCCGGTGAGTCGTTCTTCAATTCCTCGCAAACACACCCTCCTTGATCCCTGGTGAAGCTCTCTGACCCATTTGATTGGTCAATTGTGCCTTGGATAGGCCGGACTCCTCGCCGCCAACGAGCTCTCCCGCCTACGCACGTGGACCGACCGACTCCGACTATCCCTGACGGCGACCCGCACATCACCGTGACCCTCAGAACCTTACCTACACCCTCGACCACCTCACCGGAACAGTCTCGCCGCCGGTAAGCCCCTCCGCCCTTTCCTCCGCCACGGGTACTGTTTAATTTGGGGGAAGGACCTCGGGTTACGTTTAGA
Source organism: Zea luxurians (assembly GCA_029449295.1). Classification (NCBI taxonomy): domain Eukaryota; kingdom Viridiplantae; phylum Streptophyta; class Magnoliopsida; order Poales; family Poaceae; genus Zea; species Zea luxurians. The sequence goes on from JAOPSE010000010.1 coordinate 41,287,208, forward strand.
GGAACCCCAGGGGGTTTTCTGAACTGTCAGCGACTCATTTGAATAGCAGCCCAAGGACTAATCTGTAAGGGAAATTGAAAACACCCGCTAGGGACCCCGTTGCAAAGTCGTTTCCCATTTAATCATTTCTGTTTAATCTTTTTAATAAACAAAGAGCTTAGGAAATTCATAACTTGAGATGTACTTAACCAAAAATTGTCAAACCAATTTTGCTGGATTCTAAATATTATGTACTACCAATTAAAAATACTGAATCCCATGCTTTATGTTTTAAATTTTAGAGTTTGAAATTAAATACAGAAACTGACCAAACCTTATTAAATTAAAGAAAATTAGTTATGCTTCTGTACTGAACCTAAGAAAATTTGTAGATGTTCAAACCCCATTTAAATAATGTTTAAAAATAGTGAGAACCCAGTATTGAAAATTTAAGTAGAGATATCTATTAAAAGCCATTTTGCCCAAAACTTAGGAAAATCAGAAAGACATTAGAAAATAGTGAACAGTGAGTGCAATTATTTTTCCTAGCCTACTTAAGTAACAGACCACTAGTCTAGAATAGAATTAAAGTGAAATGTTTTATTTAGCATTATTCCAACTAGAAAACAATTATTGGAATTATAAAAACAAATCCAAAATTGTTAATAAAAATCCAGTGGACTTGTTGGGCACTTGCTCTCAAATGCTATAAATTGAGAACAAGGCAACACCAAAACAGGTTACTTGTTAATGCCCTTCGTCCTTCGAAGCACTATTTCCTCAAGGATATAATGATCTTCGGACGAAGGTCACGAAGGGCATACCTTCATCATCTCAACATACATATATGTATAATTATTAACAACGAATGGAGCATGTAAAGCATAAGAAACAATGTGAACAATAACATTATCATATATATATTTCTCAGCATATAATCGTAAATTAATATAAGGACAATATTGAATCACATTTGGTACCTTCGGCTTGACAGAAAACAAAGGTACGAGCGTGACGTAGAAGCAAATGTCAAGTCAGCGTGAACAGTACGGGAATACTGTTCATCTATTTATAGGCATGGGACGCAACCCATGTGAAATTACATCCATGCTCTTTACATTTGCTAATGACTCTAAGGTAATCCATCGAGGTCTAAATAGCCTTTTCCCCTTTAAGTCGGTTCCCTGTCCTGCTATCATGCCGAAGCTCCCTTGCGCGTAGCTTCAGCGCTGCGTCAACCTTCGTATTGTTCGTGCTTCTCTGACTGTGGTTCTGATCCGAGTCCGAAGGTACCTGTTCATGTATTACACTCCGGAAACATTGTTAAATCATGTTTTTGAGGACCTTTGGAAGACGAAGGCCCCCAACAGTAGCCCCTCGCAATATTAATTTGTTACAATAACAAATTCAGACTGCGATATGGACGAAGTAATGAGGACATCAATTCTATACATACAATGAATGGACCGATAACACGATCTCGTGCACGACAACTAAATCTCCAGGTATGTTCTACCCTAGTCAATTGTGTTTCAGAGCTTACGCTTGGGGCCATAGATGTTTTGATGATTAGGTACCTTGGAGAGGACCAACAAGGACTTGAGAAAGTCCAAGGTGTTGAGGAGGAGCAGCAAGGGCGTCCACAATAGGAAGGAGATCAAGTCCGAGTCGACTGCAACTCCATCTCGGGTTCCAGGACCAGTCTGCACTAAAATGGACGTCCAAGATGCATCCGGACTCTGATTGCGACGGACTAGATATGGTTGGAAAGATAACGAGATTATCTAACCAACCCAACTGGTTTGACCCTAAAATTCATCCGGAGTCAACGGGAATCGTCGAAACAAGTCAGCGTTCAGATTCTGTTTTGGTGCTGCGACACCGTCTGTTGGGCTGTTGGGCAGTGTATCGCGTCGGAGCCCATTAGGGGCGAGTCCACGGGTCACGCACGCCCTAATACTCTATTTATTCAGCAGCCGCCGCCACATTTAGGTTTGGGTTTTGCTTAGATCAATTCTGTCATTGAACAGTGTCGCCGTCATCGGCTTGTGAGACCCCATCCCGTAATCAATACAATTTTGGTTGCGTTTCTTTCCTGTTCTTGTTTGTGTTCTTGATTGCGCTTGCAGGGATAAGCCTTCGTGGCGAGGTCATTCGTGTGTCACGGGTGATAACCAACGGAGCCGTGGTGTAGTGATTGCGAGGAACCGTTTGCTCGGAGCCTTGGATCATCAACGTCGAGATCTCCACTCAATCAAGTTATCGTATCTCACGGAAGATCGGGCCGCGTCTACTATCACGAAGGCCCTAAGCCGAAGGTCCGAAAAAACACCTTCCCCTTGCTAGAATAGCAACAGTTAATGACAGACGGGGCCCTCCAATTTGGAGCGCACTGGGCGTATAAATAGGGACTCACACCGACTGCACTTGATACACTACTCGTGCCATTTGCCTTGTTTCCTCAATTTTACAACTTGTGCTTACTAACGCTTGGTAGCTTTCAAGCTTTTGAGCTTCGGTTTGAAAGACACGTTTTCGACGTTTCCGAAGACAATATGTCTCAAGACAAGAAGACAGTTGCTGAGACGAAGCTAAGTGAAGAGGAGAAGCTCCTTGAGGAGAAAACTGCTGGATTTGTTGAGTCAATAGCGAAAACAAATACAGAGAAGATTACCAAAGAGATACTGGAAGGCTTGTCTGAAGATACCGATGATAGCGACAGCTATGATGTGGAGAGTGGAGGCGAAGACTCTGAAGATCAGCCCTGGCGACCAAGTCATGCAGTCTTCGGGAAATCAACTATCAAATAGAGTCATCTTGATAATATGAGAGGAAGGTATTTTCGAGATATGTCTATTGTGAGGGCTGACGTAGATAGAGCCGTTCCTGCTCCCGAAGAAAACGAAGTTGTAATCTACTTAAGCTTCTTCAAAGCTAGACTTTGGTTCCCGTTGAGCAGATTTGTGGTTGAAGTTTTAAAGACGTACCAGATTTTCCTTCATCAGATCACTCCCGAAGCAGTTATTAGAATGGGGATCTTCGTCTGGGCTGTGAGGAGTCAAGGTCTAGAGCCAAGTGCGAGATGTTTTTGCAGTATGCATGAACTTTCGTACGAGACGAAGCCCTGGGCAAAGAACAATATCATAACAATTTTGGGTGCTATAGCTTCATTGCTCACTCTAGCGCAAGCTACCCAGTGCCAATGTTTTGGAAGAGGTGGCCCGGGGCCTAGATGGAAGAGTGGTTTTACGTGAAAAATGATTTGAAGGCGAGAGAAGACATTAAAGAAATCATCATGCGACCCATCTGGTCTCGCTTCGGTCTCAAAAAGCCGATGGTAGAAATTGATGAGGCAGCCGAAGCATGCCGAAGGGCCTTCAGCACAGTTTGCTCCTTTATTAGGATAAGAGGCTTAGTTCAAGAACATGTAGCTTATAGGATATGGCCACTGATAGACAACTGGGAAATGCTAAAAGAAACCATCACTAACCCTAGTGAAGGTGGTTTGGTTCGATTGAAATATACCTTTAGGTTTGGAGACCAGTTTGTAGAACCAGATGATGACTGGCTGAAGTGTGTTGAAAATACTAGTGATGAGCTACTTGGAGCATACTCCAAGTCTAAAGATAATGCACTATCTACAGCCTTTGGGAGCCGAAAAAAGAAAAGATTAAACAAGGTTTTTGATGCTATTGGATTTGTGTACCCTGACTATCGCTACCCGCCGCGGGGGCAGAAAAGAAAGGGTGCAACTTCTGGAAAGGTTGCTGCTTCGGCTGCTCCAAGCGAGCCTGCGCCGAAGAGGAAAAAGTTGAAGGTCCTTACCCACCGACCGCGCTATATTGAATCGGCCATAGTGCCTGAATTTGACGGGGAAACTTCTTCAGTTACTGAAGCGAAAGAACCTGCTCCTCTCACATAGAGGATTGAAGAACCGTCTACCATGCCGAAGGCGCCCTCAACGGAGCTAGTTGAGCCGCAGGCTAATAAAGGTAAAACTGAAGAGCCAAAAATCGAAGAAACAAAAAAGCTAGAAATTTTAAGCCCTTCGGTGGAAGTAACAGTGCCAAAGGCACAAGAAAGTCTTGCGGTAACCCCAAAAAGAAAAAGGATGGTAAATGTACTAGATGTGTTAGAAACAGTGACGACTTTAAGGTCTACTCCTTCAAGGAAAATTGCCGAGGCTTCGAAATTGCAAAGCAAAGCTGAAACAAAACCGGTCGAAGTTGAAGCTGCAGCGAGCTAGGCTAGTGCCGAAGCTGGGCCTTCAGAGCCTGCTGATGAACAACCTTCGGTATTCAAAGAGAAAACAGCAGAGGAAGAGGTTATAGAACAGAGTTTGCCTAAGAAAACTCTCACGTCTGGTCCCAAAGCTTTAAAAGAAAATATTGAATATATCATCCGTCATGCTTCGAGAAAGAAGCTCTCTAAAGAAGAAGAATGAGAAGCTCAACATTATGCCCAGAAGCTGAAATATCCAAAGGGGGCATTAGTATTCAACGGCAGCGGAGAAGAGGATTTCTTGTACTGTCTCCCAGACAACAAGGAGATATCTGTCTGCCGGAAGATGAGCTGAAGCTTCGGATTCCCAACATTGGAAGATGGGCTTTCAGTACTGTCGAAGGACGAATTGGCCGACAGTTTAGCATATAATAGTATAAAGGTGTGAAAATCAAATTTTTTTTACTTAAAAACGATTTTTTTCATTTGCTTATACTTAATACTATGCTTCTTTTGCAGGGCTTGATCCTTAGCAATGCCCTCAGGGCATAGAAAAATATCGAAGACAAAGGATGCACTATAGCTCTGAACAACCTTCGTTCAGAAGTAATTGAACTAAGGAACGAAGGTATTGAAAAAGATAAAATATTAATTTCATTGGTGAGCAAAATAAAAGAAGACGAGGCTACTTCCAAAGCCCAAGCTGAAGCCCAGAAAAGTGAAATTGAAGACCTTCAGAAATAGCTGGCTGAAGCCAAATTAAAATGCGCTGTTGTCGAAGTTGAACGAGATGCTAGTGAGTACTGGAAAAATTATTGTGAAAAAACAGTTGCAGAACTTGGCTCATCAAAAGAAAGATGTTTTGAAAAATCTGTGGAATGTGTAAAAAAGATAAAAACTAGCTTTGCCAACGTAGGCGCGTACTCAAGCGAAGACAACTTCATACTGGGCGATCCTGAGGGCGTAATTGAGTGGATCAGCGGTGAGGCCGAAGCCATTGAAGATATTTTGAATGACCGCGGGGACGTTTGTGCCTTCTCTGGTGCGAGGGGAGTTGCAGCTATTTTGGAGAAGGCAGGGTGCGAACATGTTAAAACTTTGGCCTAGGCCGAAGCTGCCTTCTCCATCGATGATACGAAGGACCCCTCGGCCGAAGCAAGCTCAATTGGAGGAAAATTTTTCACTGACATCTGGGAAAATGGTGGTCGTGGGATGGCCCATGAAATAATAAAGAAAAGCGAAAAAGATACTCATGACGCTCGAGAAGCAACGAAACCAGCTGAAAAAGCTGTGGAACTCGAAAGACGGATAGGTATTACTTAATGGCTTTTAACTTTGTTGTTTATTTTTGTAACTTCGAACTAATTTATGTCTTCTACCGCAGCTGAAGTATCTCCTCCCCCAGAGCCATTCAATCCACTAGCCGACCCAGAGACAAAGAAGGCAATAGAAATTATTAATATGACCGAAGCTATTGTAGACGAAGTTGTTACCAAGCTACTTAACGAAGTTGCTGAAAAAGTTCTGAAGGAAGAATAGCAGCTATTGTAAAAACATTTCTAAGATATTAATGTAATATTTGTTGAACTAAGTCTGTAATATTCGATGTTTGTATCTTTGAATGTAATATGTAAATTGTTTGTAATTCAGTTATTTACGATGCATGAAACTTTATGTACATACCGTTTTTGAGCCTTCGGCGAAAAAACACCTTCCCTTCTTTTCATGCTTCGTGAAGAAAAACTTTTATGTCCCGTGGGAATATTCATACTTCATAAAGAATATCCAAGCGTCGTAAAAACATTAATGCTTCATAAACAATAGATTTCTTCCTCCACATCAGAGCTGATGAAGCTGTACTTCTTCAAAACTTATTTTATGCCTTAGCACAATTTCACTTTTTCGAAGCATTCTCTGAAGATCAACATTGTATCCCCTTCTTGTGCCACTGATGCAATATGATGTATGATGTTATGTTATGTGAAATGATGTGATGATGTTATATTATGCGAAATGATGTTTATGCCGAAGACACACACTCACACCTCCATAGTGGAATACACAATCTCTTTGCCGCTTATTTTTTGGCTTCACCGCTTATTTTTTGGTGTATCAGCGCTAACTTTTCACTGTAAGTTCTGCATTCCCTTAGGAACGTCTTTTGAACTTATTTGCCTTCTATTTCGACGGTATTCGCGTTGACTTTTCGCGCTTCGCCTTATATTTCGGTGGTATTTGGCTCTGCATTCCCTTTGGAACGACTTTTGAGCAGAAAACTTACAGTGCGCTCCCTTAGGAATGACTTTTTGTAGCTTCGACAAACTTACGTTGCGTTCCTTAGGAACGACTTTTTGTAGTTTCGGTGATACTTGCAATGTGATTTTTAGCACCACATTCCCTTAGGAACGACTTTTGAGCTTCAGCAATTTTTGGATTTCGTGAGTCTGTGGAAAAGATATATTTCACTACGATAAGAACGAAGCTATTACAAGAAATTGAAAATGGCAAGAAAACTAGGTTTACAATAATTGTTCCTTATTAAGAAAGAAAATGACAATGAATGTAAAAACTATTTCAGGGGTAGGATATCTCTCAATAGATATGTTTCGATTTTAGCACAGTACTGTTGACTCCTCCCTGAAATCTCGCTGCTGATGGGTCTGTTGGCTCCCTTCTGGCTGCTGGCCTTGTGAATATGCAGGTTGTAGTGGTGGCGGAGGTGGAGGCTGTGGCCAAGATGCCTGTGGCTGGCTAGCCGAAGCAACAGAAGCTGCAGGTTGGTTACCCACATACTCTAGTATGTAGGATGAGTGATACGAAGCATTGTGCATGACCTGCTTCGGCTGGTTCTGCTGAACTGTGGCTTCTGCTATTTCCTTTTGTTTCTGAATGGTGACATGACACATCCTTGTAGTATGGCCCTTGTCCTCACCATAGAATAAGCAATAAATTTTTCTAGGCTGATCCCCAAACCTTCTTCCGAAGCACCTGGCGACTCTGCCTCTTGGATCTGGCGGCCGGAAAGAGCTTTGTTGCTGCCCCGAAGCTTGTGAGGAATACTGTGGCCTATGTTGTTGACTTCCTCTGTCATCACTTTAAGTAGAGTTGTGAATTGACCTGACGTGCCTCGAGTGGATTCTTCCTCCGAAGCCCCTGGTCATTTCAGAGAACCTGTATGCTTCCTCCCTTTGGCGGAAGTCATTGTCAGCTCGGATGTACTCATCCATCTTCTGGAGCAGCTTCTCCAGAGTCTGTGGGGGCTTTCTAGCAAAATACTGGGCAGTTGGTCCTGGACAAAGCCCCTTGATCATGGCCTCAATGACAATTTCATTGGGCACTGTAGGCGCTTGTGCTCTGAGACGCAAGAACCTTCGGACATATGCCTGGAGGTACTGTTCGTGGTCTTGTGTGCATTGAAACAAGGCCTGAGCTGTGACTGGCTTCGTCTGGAAGCCTTGGAAACTTGTCACCAGCATATCCTTGAGCTTCTGCCACGAAGTGATGGTGCCTAGCCGAAGAGAAGAATACCATGTTTGGGCCACATTCCGAACTGCCATGACGAAGGACTTAGCCATGACAGCTGCATTGCCTCCATATGAAGATATAGTTGCTTCATAACTCATCAAAAACTGCTTCGGGTCTGAATGCTCATCATACATGGGAAGCTAGGGTGGTTTGTATGATGGGGGCCATGGGATAGCCTGCAGTTTTGCTGCCAAGGGAGAAGCATCATCAAAAGTAAAGGTACCATGATTAAAATCATCATACCATCCATCATCGTTGAACAAGCCCTCTTGATGAAGCTCCCTGTGTTGGGGCCTTCGATCTTGCTCACCTTGAGCAAGATGGCGTACTTCTTCAGTAGCTTCGTCAATTTGCCTTTGAAGATCAGCCAGTCAGGCCATCTTCTCCTTTTTTCTTTGCACTTGTTGATGGATTATCTCCATGTTTCTGATTTCTTGGTCCAACTCCTCCTCTTGGAGTGTTGGACTAGTGGCCTTCCTCTTCTGGCTTCGGGCCTCTTGAAGAGAAAGGGTCTCCTGATTTGGGTCCAGTGGCTGCAGTGCGGTAGCCCCTGGCGCTGAAACTTTCTTCGGTGGCATGACGAAGGTCAGTGCTTGCCGAAGGTGGTCGAAAAGAGTTCACAGGAGGTGGGCGCCAATGTTGGGGACTTGCTCTCAAATGCTATAAATTGAGAACAAGGCAACACCAAAACAGGTTACTTGTTAATGCCCTTCGTCCTTCGAAGCACTATTTCCTCAAGGATATAATGATCTTCGGACGAAGGTCATGAAGGGCATACCTTCATCATCTCAACATACATATATGTATAATTATTAACAACGAATGGAGCATGTAAAGCATAAGAAACAATGTGAACAATAACATTATCATATATATTTCTCAGCATATAATCATAAATTAATATAAGGACAATATTGAATCACATTTGGTACCTTCGGCTTGACAGAAAACAAATGTACGAGTGTGACGCAGAAGCAAATGCCAAGTCAGCGTGAACAGTACAGGAATACTGTTCATCTATTTATAGGCACGAGACGCAGCCCATGTGAAATTACATCCATGCCCTTTACATTTGCTAATGACTCTAAGGTAATCCATCGAGGTCTAAATAGCCTTTCCCCTTTAAGTCAGTTTCCTTTCCTGCTGTCATGCCGAAGCTCCCTTGCGCGTAGCTTCGGCGCTGCGTCAACCTTCGTATTGTTCGTGCTTCTCACACTGTGGTTCTGATCCGAGTCCGAAGGTACCTGTTCATGTATTACACTCCGGAAACATTGTTAAATCATATTTTTGAGGACCTTTGGAAGACAAAGGCCCCCAACAGGACTTGTAACCACTAAAACCTCACTACAAAAATGATAACCACCCCAGCCTATCATTTTAAGTAGGGCAAACAAATAGAACTTGATATTGGACCCTATTTCAAATAAATCATGAGCCACCAAAAAAATGGTGCAATAATGGGCAAATAAAATTTTGCTAGATCAATAATGAGAAAAGCCACTAGATAAAAATGCAAAATCTAATGGGAAGCTGCAAAATAATACCCATTGCCACACTTCATGAAAAAGACCATTTAATCCAAATAAATTCCTACCACCCTTCCCTTAAGCAAAAAGATGCCAAACTTCTGAATGATTTCTCTTGCACAAAGAGTAAGCTAGGAAAAATCAGAAATCTGTTGTTTGATATTTTTCAAATATAGTGGTAGTAGAAAGCACCCCTTTGGATAGAAACTTTAGAAACTCATAGTAAAATAACTAATAAGTATTAATGGCTAGAAATTTGTGCAAAGTCATGTTATAACATCTAAATGCCAGCAAAAATAAGTTTTAGAGAATAACCTACTGTTAAATGGTAGTTGTAGTTCAAAGCACCCCTTCTGCCCTAATATTTGATAATTTTGTCCAGAAAGAACTATTCACTTTTTAAGCCCTAAATTTTATGACAGAGAATTATACACTAGTAAGAAGCCACTGCAATTTTTACAGAATTTTTGGAAATGTATTAAGACAACTTGTAGTTCAAACCCACTTTAAAAACACAAAATAAATAAAGGGAAAGAAATGAAAGATAAACCTCGCTCCAATAAGTTCAACTTGAAATCTTGACAAACTCTCACTAGGACTTTAAAAAGAATTCAGTGAAACACCAAAATGGACTTACCACTTAGTTTAACTGAGTGTGATATAAATTACTAAGTATACCACCAAAAATCTTTAGTAGCAAGATTAAACTCTATCTGATTTAAGTGGATCATTCACCATCAAAGTTTAATTGCTAAAGCACATATCATATCATGTATGTATCTTACTCATTGCATTCATTAGATTGTAATCTCGCTGACGGAGAGTACGTGCTCATCCCCGAGCAAGAAACTGTCCAAGAGGAACACTAGGAGCAAGCTCCCGACACTGCCATAGAGGATCTCCCCGCAGCCCCAGCTATTGAAGGCAAGCGCCGGTTTTATGCATAACCGTATTTATATATGCTACTTTACTACACTTAATGCCTGTAGGATTGTTGTAACGCCCCGAATTTTGCAGTTGAATTTTTTCTTTTCTTTACTCGCCAAAATTCGGGCGTTACCTTTTCTTTTTCTTTTTCCCCTCGCTAGACCTTGATCTTTTCCAAAGTCTTAGCGGGATTCGGTTTGGATTTCCCGTGTAAGAAAAACTCTAAAATACTTTATGTTGTTTGATGCACCATGCCAAACCTTGCATTTCTTTTGATTGCTTTGAAAGTGCAAATGCATTCATGTAGAAAGATCGGATTTCGGAAATGAGGAGAAAATCTTTTCTTTCTTTTTCTCTCTCTTTCTCTCTCCTCTTTTTCTCTCTCTCCCACGCCGTGGGCCGACCCCGGCCGGCCCAGCTGCCCCCGCGCCCCCCTCTTGGGCCTTGGCAAGGCCCAGCCGCCCCCCCATCTCCCTTTTTTCCCCAAACCCTCTCCCTCTCCCTCTCATTTTCTCCCTCCTCTCCCTAGCGCCGCCCCTACGCCCCTGCCCTAAGCCGCCGCCGCCCCCTGCCGCCGGCCGCCCCTCGCCGTCGCTCCCCGACGCCGGTGAGCCCCCCCTCTCTCCCTCCCCCTCCCCTCTCCCCTCCTCTCCCCCTCCCTGCCCGGCCATGGCCCGGCCGCCCCTGGCCGCGCCGGCCGCCCCCAGCCCCGCCCGGCCGGCCCTTGGCCGTGCCCTGGCGCCCCCCGGCCGCGCCCAGCCGTGCCCCCGGCCCGCCCGCCTGGCCGCCTTGGCCGCGCGCCCGCTCGGCCGCCTGGCCGGCTCAGCCGCCCTGGCCGCCCGGTTCAGCCGCCCGACCGCCCAGCTCGGCCGCCAGCGCCCGCGCCCGCCCCCAGCTCGGCCGCCCAGCCCAGGGCCGGTTCAACCGCCCTAGGGCCGGTTCAACCGCCCCCCCCTCTGTTTTTTTATTTTTTTTTATTTTATTTTATTTACTTTCTGTGATCATAATTACTTTATTTTAGGTAGACTAATCATTGTTCATGCTATGGAAAATAGGAAGTTTAATTTAAAATTTCGTTGCGCTAGTTGATTCATTTAGTTAATTGTTTGTTTCATTCAACGTTGATCAACCTAAAATGACTAGGTTTCCATTAGTGTATATAACAGAATTCTTTTGTTAAGAACCAATTGTAGTTGATCATTAGTGCCTAAACTTTAACCCCCTGCGAGACCTTTCCCCGTTTCTTTCTAACCATAACAAATGCGATATCGAATGTCATACTTGATGCATATTCACTTTATTTGTTCCCTTGTATGGTGTACTGTTCTTTTGTATTAAATATGTGGATGGATGTATGTATGTTTGCGCTCGCATAGAGAACGATCCGGTCGAAGAGCCCGAGGAATTCGCAGGAGAAGCCCCTGAGCAGCAGTCGGTTGGTGGAGGCAAGTGTCCTTTGACCTATCTTTGTCCTATTCATTCTTTAATTCACCTCCCGCATTACACATTTATACCTAAGGATTGACTAGCTTTTGTTATCCATGTCCTTGTTTACCTATTTGGGTCGGATTATTACTGCTTAGTTTGATGCTATTGCTCAACTCTAATCAATGAACATGATGTGATTATCTATGATACGCTGTTTTCCCTTCTTATTTATGATCATACTTGTGGCATTTAAGGGGACTCGAGCGGTTTCTCGAGTGCCTCTCCGTAAGGACCTGTTCAATGGATGACCGCCCGGGAAAACAGTGCAACCATGAGGGTGGAATGGGACGCCCTTAGCTGAATAATTAGAGGAACTGGGGTGTAGTTCGCTTAGCCGTTGTGCCGTCAATGGGGCTCGGTGTATGCGGCTCGCTCTGCCAAGGTTGATTTGTCCCTTGGGGAGGAGTGCGGTACATTTAGGAAACCTAACGGGTGGCTACAGCCCCGGGGAATCTTTGTAAAGGCTACGTAGTGAGACCCTGCCTATTCACCTTGGTAGTGTTTAAGGGTTTGATCGGCCCGAGGCAAGAGGGAATCATGGCTTGTGGGTAAAGTGCGCAACCTCTGCAGAGTGTTATGAAACTGATATATCAGCCGTGCTCGCGGTTATGAGCGGCCAAGGGAGCTCCAGAGATTAGTGATACTTGATCAGAGATACTTTGGTACAGATGGCAATGAGATTGATGGTTCTGATTATGATTATGGTATTGGTAAGTGGTATTCTTTCCGTTTGGAAAGGATACATTGGGCTAATAACTTGGGTTAATGTTAAAACTTGGCTCTCTACTAGTAAGTAATAACCTGACCAACTAAAAGCAACTGCTTGACTTATCCCCACATAAAGCTAGTCCACTACAGCCAAACGGGATGCTTGCTGAGTATGTTGATGTGTACTCACCCTTGCTCTACACACCAACCCCCCCCCCCCCCCAGGTTGTCAGCATTGCAACCACTGCTCAGGAGAAGATGAAGCTGTGGAAGGAGACTTCCAGGAGTTCCAAGACTACGACGAGTTCTAGGTGTGGGTTAGCGGCAACCCCCAGTCGGCTGCCTGTGAAGGCCGCGTTATCTACGTTTCTTTTCCGCACTTTGATTTATTGTAAGAACTATATGGACGTCTCAGACGTATGATGTAATCGACTATTATTTCCCCTTTTAATACTATTTTGAGCACTGTGTGATGATGTCCATGTTATGTAACTGCTGTGTACGTGAATAACTGATCCTGGCACGTACATGGTTCGCATTCGGTTTGCTTTCTAAAAACCGGGTGTGACATAAGTGGTATCAAAGCCGTGCTGACTGTAGGACCGCTAACCTAGAGTAGAATGGTCGTTCTAAGGATTATAGACCTCTGTCCCTGCCTTGACTTTGATATCCCTTCAAAAGTTGGTCCTACTGACCAAACCTATGTTTTACTATATATTATACCTTGCTGAAAATTATGTTTTATTCTGATCCTTCATTTATTTATGATTCATTATTTGTTGGTCATATTAATTCTGTTCTCACCCTTTTGCTTGCGATGTCTTTTGTAGATGGCTCGACTTAGACACACTGCACGAAAGTCCGTCATCCCCTTCTTACCCTCCCGCCTTGCTGAGCGTCCGCTTCGCCGTCCTGTGGCCGGACAGTCCAGCCACCTGGAGAGACTGCACCACCGCCTGCATGAGGAGCAGGAACGTCGACGGCAGGAGCAGCAGGGCTCTTCCTTCTCGCTCCAACAGGAGATAGAGTCTGTGAGGAGCTGCTCCCCTGTGCTTCCCCTGGAGGCGCCCCCTGCACCACCACTGGGCGTCCCAGCTTCTGGAGTAGCTGCTGGAGGAGACCCAGACAATGGAGATGGCGACGACAGCTTGAGCCACGACATCGACTTCTCTGCTGACCATGAGCCGGAAGGATGGGTTGCTCGACCCATCACTCGCGACGCTGCTCGCGGGTGTCACTTCCACGACGCGCTCGACACCCTGCTACGTCGGGCACTTGACCGGCGTACCTGGTCCATCGAGTATCGCTGTGTGGTCTACCAGCATAGTCGCGGGGTCTACCCGGACCGCTGGGAGGCGACCTGTTTGGTGCGTCGTCCGGAGAACAGTCTCCAGGGCGCGGAGGCTTGCTCAGAGCACTATTCTATCTCTGAGCGGGACTCAGCTGAGGCAGCCATGCAGGATGCTGCACGGCGTGCGCTTTCGCACTACTGCTCGGTTCTCGGTGGGGTAGCTGACGGTCTCGACCTGAAGTATTACCCCCGCCGTCCATCTGGCAGCACAGGAGGCGTGATTGTTTCACCTGCTGGTGAGGACAATCCTAGGTTGAGCAGCACAGTCAACCTAGCCGCCGTGCTAAACACGGAGCTGGACCATGCATTAGACGAGCTGAGTAGGGCTCGTGCTGAGATCGCCCTGCTGCGGGCTGAGCGCGCGGAGCATCGTCACCTGGATGATGGTTCCCCCGCTCCCGTCGGGACTCAGCACCCGTACCGCTCCCCTCGGCGTGGACTCCAGTCTTATGGCAATCCCGACTGCAAGACCAAGATAAATTTAGGACCATAGATCGTTAGAGTTGGGTCTTGTAATTAATACGAAATATATATACATAGAAGCTTCAGTCTTAGCGTTAGTCTCGGTCTTAGTTAGTCTTAGTTAGACAGGGTAGTTTGCTATATCCTGTGCATTTATGTTTGTCATGATGAATTATGTTTGGTTTGGATCTTTGTAATGATTGTCACCAGAGTGTGGGTATCCCCTGCATTTTGGTTTACATATTATGTTAATGGAGTTAGCTATATAGTTGGGAAAACCTTTATTCCACTTTCCTCTTTATCTGAGAAGCTGTGTGGTCTGTGTTGGAGATCAGTGAAGATGCTCATCTGTTCAGTGCTTGTTGGAGAATTCTATACTCTTTTCTTATGCTGCAAGATTTGCCAGATCAGTTCTGATGTGTGGTTGCGTTCTGCAGATGTCAGAGAACAGGCGCAGAGGAGGAAGGCGTGCTCAGCAGGAGCAAGCCGGTCAGCAAGATGAGGCGCCCCAGCAGCAGCAGCTGCCGCCCCCGCCCCCGATGTCGATCGAGCAGATGTTTCTGATGCAGACTCAGGCAGTTCAGGCCATCGGTCAGACTCTGGCCGCCATTCAGCAGCAGCAGCAGCAAGCACCACCTCAGCCTCAGATGCCTCAGATGCCCAGAGACAAGCGTGCTGAATTCATGAGAGGTCATCCCCCAACGTTCGCTCACTCTTCTGACCCCATGGATGCTGAAGATTGGCTGCGCACTGTGGAGCAGGAGTTGCATACCGCTCAGTGTGACGACAGGGAGAAAGTCTTGTATGGTCCCCGTCTGTTGAGAGGAGCAGCCCAAGCATGGTGGGAGTCTTACCTCGCCACCCATGCCAACCCCAACACCATCACCTGGGAAGAATTCAGAGGTAGCTTTCGTCAGTACCATGTTCCCGCAGGTCTGATGACAGTGAAGAAGGAGGAATTCCTAGCCCTCAAGCAAGGGCCGATGTCTGTCAGTGAGTATCGAGACAGGTTTCTGCAGTTGTCTCGCTATGCTCCTGAGGATGTCAACACCGACGCCAAGCGACAATACCGTTTTCTGAGAGGCTTGGTTGACCCCCTGCAGTATCAACTGATGAATCACACCTTCCCGACATTCCAGCATCTGATTGACAGAGCAATCATGACAGAAAGGAAGCGTAAGGAGATGGAGGATCGTAAGCGCAAGATCAGTGGACCCCAGTCTGGAAGCAGCAGCCGTCCCCGTTTCTCAGGCAATCAACCTCAGCAGTTCAGGCAAAACCAGCGTCCACCTCAGCAGCATCAGCAGCGTCAGCAGTATCAGCAGTTCCAAAGGCAGTACCCTCAGCATCAGTACCAGAATCGTCAGAGCAATCAGTCAGGAGGAGGTCAGTTTCAGAGGCAGAATCAGCAGACACCTCGTCTTCCTGCCCCAGCAAGCCAGCAGAACAATCAGGCAGCACCAGCTCAGGTTGGAAACAGAGCATGTTTCCACTGCGGAGAGCAAGGCCACTGGGTGATGCAATGTCCGAAGAAGGCAGCCCAGCAGCAGTCAGGCCCCAATGCCCCAGCAAAGCAGAATGTGTCTCAGCCTGGATCAGGCAACCGCCCTCAGCAGCGCTATAATCATGGAAGATTGAACCACTTGGAGGCTGAAGCAGTTCAGGAGACCCCCGGCATGACAGTAGGTATGTTCCCAGTCGACTCCCATATTGCAGAAGTGTTATTTGATACTGGAGCAACGCATTCTTTTATTACTGCATCATGGGTAGAAGCACATAATCTTCCTATCACTACCATGTCAACCCCTATTCAAATTGACTCAGCTGGTGGTAGAGTTCGAGCTGATAGCATATGTTTGGGTGTAAGTGTGGAAATAAGGGGGATAGCATTTCCCGCTAACCTTATAGTAATGGGTACTCAGGGAATAGATGTCATCCTAGGGATGAATTGGCTAGATAAGTATCAGGCAGTTATCAGTTGTGATAAAAGGACAATCAAGTTGGTGTCCCCACTAGGAGAGGAAGTGGTGACCAAGTTAGTCCCGCCTGAGCCGAAGAAAGGAAGTTGTTATCAGATGGCTGTCGATAGCAGTGAAGCAGACCCAATTGAGAGTATCAAGGTTGTGTCTGAATTCCCAGATGTGTTTCCAAAGGATTTACCGGGTATGCCACCAGAGCGGAAAGTTGAGTTTGCCATAGAGCTTCTTCCTGGAACCGCCCCTATCTTTAAGAGAGCTTACAGAATATCCGGACCAGAGTTGGTTGAGCTTAAGAAGCAGATTGATGAGCTGTCAGAGAAAGGTTACATCCGGCCAAGCACCTCGCCTTGGGCCGCCCCTGTCCTGTTTGTGGAGAAGAAAGATGGCACCAAGAGGATGTGTATCGATTATCGAGCTTTGAATGAAGTCACGATCAAGAATAAGTACCCTTTGCCCAGAATAGAAGATCTGTTCGACCAGTTGAGAGGAGCCAGTGTGTTCTCCAAGATCGATCTGAGGTCAGGTTATCATCAGCTCAGGATCCGACCTTCGGACATTCCGAAGACGGCATTCATTACCAAGTATGGTTTGTATGAGTTCACAGTGATGTCTTTTGGTTTGACCAATGCACCAGCCTTCTTTATGAATCTGATGAACAGTGTATTCATGGATTATCTTGATAAGTTTGTGGTGGTATTCATTGATGACATTCTGGTTTATTCTCAAAGTGAAGAAGAACATGCAGATCATTTGAGGATGGTATTGCAGAGATTGCGAGAGCACCAGTTGTATGCAAAGTTGAGCAAGTGTGAGTTCTGGATCAGTGAAGTCCTGTTCTTGGGTCACATAATCAACAAGGAAGGATTGGCTGTGGATCCGAAGAAAGTGGCAGACATTCTGAACTGGAAAGCGCCAACGGATGCTCGAGGAATCAAGAGCTTCATTGGAATGGCCGGATATTATCGGCGATTCATTGAAGGGTTTTCGAAGATTGCGAAACCAATGACAGCATTGCTAGGCAACAAGGTTGAGTTCAAGTGGACCCAGAAATGTCAAGAGGCCTTTGAAACGCTGAAAGAGAAGTTGACAACAGCGCCTATCCTAGTCTTGCCTGATGTGCACAAGCCCTTCTCTGTGTACTGTGATGCTTGTTACACAGGTTTGGGATGTGTGTTGATGCAAGAGGGAAGAGTTGTGGCTTACTCGTCCCGACAGCTGAAGGTTCATGAGAAGAATTACCCAATCCATGATCTAGAGTTGGCAGCAGTGGTTCACGCACTGAAGACATGGAGGCACTATTTGTATGGACAGAAATGCGATGTTTACACAGATCACAAGAGTCTGAAGTACATATTCACTCAAACAGAGCTGAATATGAGGCAAAGAAGATGGTTAGAATTGATCAAAGACTATGAGTTGGAGATCCATTACCATCCAGGCAAAGCCAATGTAGTGGCAGATGCTTTGAGCAGGAAGAGTCAAGTCAATCTGATGGTCGCTCGTCCGATGCCTTATGAGTTGGCCAAAGAGTTTGACAGGTTGAGTCTCGGATTTCTGAATAATTCGCGAGGAGTCACAGTTGAATTGGAACCTACCTTGGAGCGCGAAATCAAAGAAGCGCAGAAGAATGATGAAAAGATCAATGAGATTCGGCGACTGATTCTAGATGGCAGAGGCAAGGATTTTCGAGAAGATGCAGAAGGCGTGATATGGTTCAAAGACCGCTTGTGTGTTCCCAATGTCCAGTCCATTCGGGAGTTGATTCTCAAGGAAGCTCATGAGACAGCTTATTCGATTCACCCTGGCAGTGAGAAGATGTATCAGGATCTGAAGAAGAAATTCTGGTGGTACGGAATGAAGAGGGAAATCGCAGAGCATGTGGCTAAGTGCGATAGTTGCCGAAGAATTAAGGCAGAGCACCAGAGACCTGCTGGATTGTTGCAACCGTTGCAGATTCCTCAGTGGAAATGGGATGAAATCGGCATGGATTTCATAGTCGGATTGCCTCGCACTCGAGCCGGCTACGATTCTATTTGGGTAGTAGTGGACCGTTTGACCAAGTCAGCCCACTTCATACCAGTCAAGACCAGCTACAACAGTGCAGTATTGGCAGAGTTATACATGTCTCGGATCGTTTGTCTTCATGGTGTGCCAAAGAAGATAGTGTCAGACAGAGGAACGCAGTTCACCTCTCATTTCTGGCAGCAGTTGCATGAAGCCTTGGGCACGCATCTGAATTTCAGTTCAGCATATCATCCGCAGACAGATGGTCAGACTGAAAGAACCAATCAAATTCTTGAAGATATGTTGAGAGCCTGTGCGTTGCAAGATCAGTCCGGATGGGATAAGAGATTGCCTTATGCAGAGTTTTCCTATAACAACAGTTACCAAGCCAGTTTGAAGATGTCACCATTTCAAGCACTCTATGGAAGGAGTTGCAGAACTCCGTTGCAATGGGATCAGCCTGGAGAGAAGCAAGTATTTGGGCTAGATATTTTGCTTGAAGCCGAAGAGAACATCAAGATGGTTCGGGAGAATCTGAAGATAGCGCAATCAAGGCAGCGAAGCTATGCAGACACAAGAAGAAGAGAGCTGAGTTTCGAAGTCGGAGACTTTGTCTATCTGAAAGTGTCACCGATCAGAGGAGTCAGAAGGTTCGGAGTGAAGGGCAAGCTAGCACCCCGCTACATCGGTCCGTATCAGATTCTTGCAAAGCGTGGAGAAGTGGCTTATCAGCTCAGCCTGCCAGAGAATTTGTCTGCTGTGCATGATGTCTTTCATGTGTCTCAGTTGAAGAAGTGTTTGCGTGTGCCAGAAGAGCAATTGCCAGTGGAAGGTCTTGAAGTCCAAGAGGACTTGACCTATGTTGAGAAGCCAGCTCAGATCCTTGAGGTTGCAGACAGAGTCACCCGAAGGAAAACCATCAGAATGTGCAAAGTCAGATGGAATCACCACTCTGAGGAAGAAGCAACCTGGGAGCGTGAAGATGATCTGATGGCCAAGTACCCAGAGCTCTTTGCTAGCCAGCCCTGAATCTCGAGGGCGAGATTCTTTTAAGGGGGATAGGTTTGTAACGCCCCGAATTTTGCAGTTGAATTTTTTCTTTTCTTTACTCGCCAAAATTCGGGCGTTACCTTTTCTTTTTCTTTTTCCCCTCGCTAGACCTTGATCTTTTCCAAAGTCTTAGCGGGATTCGGTTTGGATTTCCCGTGTAAGAAAAACTCTAAAATACTTTATGTTGTTTGATGCACCATGCCGAACCTTGCATTTCTTTTGATTGCTTTGAAAGTGCAAATGCATTCATGTAGAAAGATCGGATTTCGGAAATGAGGAGAAAATCTTTTCTTTCTTTTTCTCTCTCTTTCTCTCTCCTCTTTTTCTCTCTCTCCCGCGCCGTGGGCCGACCCCGGCCGGCCCAGCTGCCCCCGCGCCCCCCTCTTGGGCCTTGGCAAGGCCCAGCCGCCCCCCCATCTCCCTTTTTTCCCCAAACCCTCTCCCTCTCCCTCTCATTTTCTCCCTCCTCTCCCTAGCGCCGCCCCTACGCCCCTGCCCTAAGCCGCCGCCGCTCCCTGCCGCTGGCCGCCCCTCGCCGTCGCTCCCCGACGCCGGTGAGCCCCCCCTCTCTCCCTCCCCCTCCCCTCTCCCCTCCTCTCCCCCTCCCTGCCCGGCCATGGCCCGGCCGCCCCTGGCCGCGCCGGCCGCCCCCAGCCCCGCCCGGCCGGCCCTTGGCCGCGCCCTGGCGCCCCTCGGCCGCGCCCAGCCGCGCCCCCGGCCCGCCCGCCTGGCCGCCTTGGCCGCGCGCCCGCTCGGCCGCCTGGCCGGCTCAGCCGCCCTGGCCGCCCGGTTCAGCCGCCCGACCGCCCAGCTCGGCCGCCAGCGCCCGCGCCCGCCCCCAGCTCGGCCGCCCAGCCCAGGGTCGGTTCAACCGCCCTAGGGCCGGTTCAACCGCCCCCCCTCTGTTTTTTTATTTTTTTTATTTTATTTTATTTACTTTCTGTGATCATAATTACTTTATTTTAGGTAGACTAATCATTGTTCATGCTATGGAAAATAGGAAGTTTAATTTAAAATTTCGTTGCGCTAGTTGATTCATTTAGTTAATTGTTTGTTTCATTCAACGTTGATCAACCTAAAATGACTAGGTTTCCATTAGTGTATATAACAGAATTCTTTTGTTAAGAACCAATTGTAGTTGATCATTAGTGCCTAAACTTTAACCCCCTGCGAGACCTTTCCCCGTTTCTTTCTAACCATAACAAATGCGATATCGAATGTCATACTTGATGCATATTCACTTTATTTGTTCCCTTGTATGGTGTACTGTTCTTTTGTATTAAATATGTGGATGGATGTATGTATGTTTGCGCTCGCATAGAGAACGATCCGGTCGAAGAGCCCGAGGAATTCGCAGGAGAAGCCCCTGAGCAGCAGTCGGTTGGTGGAGGCAAGTGTCCTTTGACCTATCTTTGTCCTATTCATTCTTTAATTCACCTCCCGCATTACACATTTATACCTAAGGATTGACTAGCTTTTGTTATCCATGTCCTTGTTTACCTATTTGGGTCGGATTATTACTGCTTAGTTTGATGCTATTGCTCAACTCTAATCAATGAACATGATGTGATTATCTATGATACGCTGTTTTCCCTTCTTATTTATGATCATACTTGTGGCATTTAAGGGGACTCGAGCGGTTTCTCGAGTGCCTCTCCGTAAGGACCTGTTCAATGGATGACCGCCCGGGAAAACAGTGCAACCATGAGGGTGGAATGGGACGCCCTTAGCTGAATAATTAGAGGAACCGGGGTGTAGTTCGCTTAGCCGTTGTGCCGTCAATGGGGCTCGGTGTATGCGGCTCGCTCTGCCAAGGTTGATTTGTCCCTTGGGGAGGAGTGCGGTACATTTAGGAAACCTAACGGGTGGCTACAGCCCCGGGGAATCTTTGTAAAGGCTACGTAGTGAGACCCTGCCTATTCACCTTGGTAGTGTTTAAGGGTTTGATCGGCCCGAGGCAAGAGGGAATCACGGCTTGTGGGTAAAGTGCGCAACCTCTGCAGAGTGTTATGAAACTGATATATCAGCCGTGCTCGCGGTTATGAGCAGCCAAGGGAGCTCCAGAGATTAGTGATACTTGATCAGAGATACTTTGGTACAGATGGCAATGAGATTGATGGTTCTGATTATGATTATGGTATTGGTAAGTGGTATTCTTTCCGTTTGGAAAGGATACATTGGGCTAATAACTTGGGTTAATGTTAAAACCTGGCTCTCTACTAGTAAGTAATAACCTGACCAACTAAAAGCAACTGCTTGACTTATCCCCACATAAAGCTAGTCCACTACAGCCAAACGGGATGCTTGCTGAGTATGTTGATGTGTACTCACCCTTGCTCTACACACCAAACCCCCCCCCCAGGTTGTCAGCATTGCAACCACTGCTCAGGAGAAGATGAAGCTGTGGAAGGAGACTTCCAGGAGTTCCAAGACTACGACGAGTTCTAGGTGTGGGTTAGCGGCAACCCCCAGTCGGCTGCCTGTGAAGGCCGCGTTATCTACGTTTCTTTTCCGCACTTTGATTTATTGTAAGAACTATATGGACGTCTCAGACGTATGATGTAATCGACTATTATTTCCCCTTTTAATACTATTTTGAGCACTGTGTGATGATGTCCATGTTATGTAACTGCTGTGTACGTGAATAACTGATCCTGGCACGTACATGGTTCGCATTCGGTTTGCTTTCTAAAAACCGGGTGTGACAATTGTATTATGCACTTAAGTGTAGGAGTTGCTTGAAACCTCTAGTTGCATGAACTTAGGATTCCTTTTTGGGATGGATACTAGTATGCTAGGTCGAGTAGCTGCTTTGCTAATCAGGATCTCGGTAGAAGTCGAGTGATTTTTCTAGCACTCGCACGAGGTCAGAAATTGATTGTATTCATCTTGATAATAGGATCTATGTTAGTCTATGGACTTGGATCCAGGGAGGATGCCTTGTCCATGAGACGAGAAAAAGGATTTAAGGATTAATGTGTGGATACCTGAGTCAAGCTTTTGAACGTACTAAGCACATGTCGGGAAATATGGTAACCGATAAACCTAGTACCTGAGTGAAGCCGGGCGCAGAATTTATCCCTCACGCGACCTGAGACTGGGTCTCCCATGCTAGCTATGGTGGGTACAAATGCGGTCACTGCACGGCGGCAGCCGGGGTCAGTGGAGCATTGTATGCCAAGGCGGTGAGGCCTAGACGCAAACAGGGAATCGATGGGGACGGTTGACATATGTGGGGTCGGAGTACCCTGACAAGTCGTGTGTTTATGTTTACCTTGCAAGGATAAAACTCGATTCGAATCGTCTGCTTCTCACAGCTAATGAGACTGCTTGACCCCTTGTACTATATTGAGTAAGAAGTGAAATGAGGTTACATGAGACAATTTGTTGATTGAACTAAATGCTTGTTACCATGTATGCTTAGAAGGAGCAAACTTAGCTAAAATAATGATACTAGAATCTGAAAAGCTAAGAATTGATTTTAGAAATAGCTAGTGCTTTTGGCAAACCAAACCCCTCAGCCAAACAGCTGCATGGTCTAGAGGTAGAGGAGTAGTTTCCTCACACCGGGTAAGTCTAGCTGAGTATTAGTATACTCAGCCTTGCTTGTGGCATAATTTTTGCAGGTACGCTTCAGGATATGGTTGATGGTGTGACTTGGCCTACCACCCTGCCACCGGGTTGGACGGTCGAGTGGGATGCTACTCCGGCAGGAGAGGAGCACGAGGAGTAGTGGGCTAGGCCTTGCCCATATCCTCGCTATCGACGACATCGATTGTCCGCTGCATCTTATTTTATGAACTTTTACCAGCTACTTGAAAAACTCCAATCTATGTAATAATTCAGTACTTTAATTTGAGGTTTCCTATTTTATTGTATTTCTTCTGTGACTCACCTTCGAGTGAGTATGTGGTATTTGATCCTGGTTAAGTGGCTTTATCAGACTAGATCTGAGGAACTAATGGGTTATTCCGATTTAAGTGTGTTGCGGCCCTTGAGGCGTGACTTAGGCACTTAAACTGAATAATTCAGGTGGTTCTGCCACAGCTGGTATCGGAGCAAATACCACCACAGAGAAGGACAATAAACCATGAATACCAATTTTCAAAATCTAAAACTTGCTTAGAAACTACTAAGAATCGTCAGGACTAGACCGCTAGACCTAGGACGAAAGGCCTTAGGAATAGAGGGGAAATAGGTGACTAAGTAAGTAGGCCCTGTGGGCCAATCCTTAACTTTTGAAGGCTGCCCTAGGAGCCCCCCTTCTATTGCATTCAGAGCGGAGACGTTGATTTCAGCATGCATGCATTATAAAAACTAAAGGGAATTAAAAACTGAGCTAACCCGCTTCCTTTTAAAACCATCCAGGCTCTTTTATTTTTTTTCCTTCCACCATAATCTTTACCTTTGATACCGTTCCGCAGATGAATTCACCCACCCCCGCTAGTGGAGGAGACACTCGTTTCAGCTCTGACTTCCTTTCTCACGATGGCTTTCCTTCCTTCTATGGGAAGTGCTTAACTCCACCGGTTACCCTACGCCCCCTTTGTACACAGTGCAGTTGTATGAGGAGCATCGGGTACCTCGTTGCCGAGTCTGGCTGACGTTGGAGGCTCATCCCCTTCAGCTGGGTTGGAGTTCTCTTGACTCCGAGACGATTGGATTCAGGACGGACGACACCACTGAAGCGGCAGCCATGAAGACTCTAACAACTTTCTGTGGCTAGCATCCCCTGGAGATGGTGATGCACCCCTTGGGACTCTTCCCTGCTGAGAAAAAGGATGACCCCATGTGGTGTAACCGTGTGAGCCATGTGAAAGATGTGTGGGCAATTTATCCTGACTTGGTTGGGAGGGTCACTGTTCAGTGCATGAGTGCGCTGTACCGCCTTCAGGCCCTGCAGAGCGACGCTATGGCACATCTTGCTAACATCGTTCAAGCCACCAAGCTCACCCTCGACAGCCGAGAAGATTTTGTGGTTGACTTATCCTCCGAGTTGGTGGAGAAGGATTTGCAGGTGGAAAGGCTGAGCCAGCGTATCACCACCTTGGAGCAGTAGGTGGAGATCTGAGACAACACTATTGATGTCTTGGAGAACCAGCTCCACGATGTTTAGCGGGAACTCGAAGAAGCTAATGACCACCTGGACATGCACCACTTGGAGATGGAGGCCAATGAGGCTGGAAGCGAGGGAGAAGAGGCTCCCGAGGAGTTAGGACCAGCCCCTGGTGTCAACGGGACTACCTCCACGATGCCCTCTTCACCCGCATCCAGTATCGCTTCCACCACTCAGGGTTGATCAGTCACTTTGACGCTTTAGGCGGATAGAAACCTATGCAAGCTTAGTTAATGTTAGATTTTGGACTTTCCCCTAATTGATGTAACCCTTATGAACCTTCAAAATATGTGGGATGTTTGTAACCATGTTATCTTCATTTCGAACCTAATATTATGATTATGACATTTTTCCTTCCATATGAGATAATGCCCCTGTTTGTTTCGGCTTCTGGCGGTTTCTGGCCACCAAAAGCTGCTGCAGACTGCCAAACGCTCAGCTTTTCAGCCAGCTTCTATAAAATTCGTTGAGGCAAAAATCAATCAAAATCAACATATACACATAATCGGTTGAGTCGTTGTAATAGTAGGAATCCGTCACTTTCTAGATCCTGAGCCCTATAAACAACTTTATTTTCCTCTACACGTAATCGTAATGATACTCAGATTCTCCCCACAGCCAGATTCTCCCCATAGCCAGATTTTCAGAAAAGCTAGTCAGAAAAAAGCTAAACCAAACAGGCCCAATAGCATGTCGTTCGAAATTGTGAGTTGGGATAACAATGGCGACAATCTCTGTTTTCAGATGGCAGCTAGGCAGCGTCGCGGGCATAACGAGTAGGTTCCCCCGCCACCTCCTCCAGCTCCCACAGTGCAGGAGCTGATGGCCCAGCAGAATGAGATTTTGCGACAGCTCTTGCAGCGCCAGCCCCACCCTCAGCAACATGGTGGAGGCCAGCATCAGCGACCTCTGGCAGCGGCAACCTACCAGGAGTTCCTGAGCATGCAACCACCCTTGTTCACCAAGGCAGAGGATCCATTGGACGCCGACATGTGGCTCCGTGTCATTGAGTCCAAGTTTCCCCTCCTCACGGGAGACTGCCCTGATGATGCCAAGGCTCGCTTCGCCGCGCAGCAGCTTCGCGGCCCTGCTCGGACTTGGTGGGACCACTTCCGTGCTATGCTCCCCGCTGATCATGAAGTGTCTTGGGAGGAATTCAAGACTGCTTTCAGAGGACACCACATTCTAACTGGGATTCTCGATCGCAAGCTAAATGAGTTTCTGGCACTTAATCAAGGAACCCACACGGTATTGCAGTACGCTCAGGCCTTCAACGACATGTGCCAGTATGCAGGTTACCATGCTGATTCTGATGAGAAGAAGAGAGACCGCTTCCGCAGAGGTCTCAACACTAAGCTGCGGGAACGTCTTAACACTATCCGGGCTGATAGCTTGAATGAGTTGGTCAACCTGGCCATCTCCCAGGAGGACTGTATTATAGCTCACCGGACAGAGAAGAAGAGGAAGGCACCAATGGCAGCACCATCCGCTCAGGCCCAGAGGTTCAGGATTGTTTCTCACAATCAGAGCAGGGGATTTCAGCAGCAGGCAAACAGATGGGTGATCAGGCCACCTCAGCAGCAGCAGCCGGCACCCACTCGTTTTCCAGCTCCCGCTCCAAGGAACAATTAGCCTCCGTAGCAGCAGCAGTTCCGCTAGGGCAATGGGAACAAGTGCTTCACTTGTGGCAATGTGGGCCACTATGCCAAGAATTGCCCTAGAAATCAGCAGAGGCAGATGCCAGCACCAAATCAAGACAAGGGAAGAAAGCAGAAGATACAAGTCAGGCAAGGGAAGCTCAACTTCACTACTCTGGAGGAAGTACCTGAGGGAGCCCCCATCATGACCGGTATCTTTTCAGTTTATAATCAACCTACTTTAATTCTGTTTGATTCTGGTGCATCTCATAGTTTCATTAGCCAAAAGTTCACTGCTAAATGTCAACTGCCTTTCTACCACTCAAAAGGGACATTTATGATAGCCACACCTAGGGGTAAAATTACAACTAATCAATTAAACCAAAGTGTGCCTATTCAACTGGGAAGCCACATTGTCAAAACCACCCTTCTTGTTTTGGGTTTGGAAAATGTGGACATTATTCTGGGAGCTAATTGGATGACCCTGCACCAAGTAGTGCTTGATGTAGCCAACCGTATCGTGGAAGTCAATTCCCCGTTCTATGGGAACTTCACCTTAATTCTGCCTAGTCAAGGTTCTACTCAGTCATGTGCTTTCTCTATGACGGAGTAACCTCTAAAGAAGATTCCAGTTGTCTGTGAATATATAGATGTCTTTCCTGATGAATTGCCAGGAATGCCACCAGACCGGGATATTGAATTCGCCATCAAGTTGCAACCGGGAACGACACCCATTTCTAAAAGGCCTTACCAGATGCCACCCGCTGAGTTGGCAGAATTGAAAAAGCAATTGCAGGAGTTGCTGGACAAGGGATTTATTCGCCCAAGTACTTCGCCTTGGGGATGTCCAACCCTGTTTGTAAAGAAGAAAGATGAAAGGCTGAGGATGTGTATAGATTACCGCCTTCTTAATGCGGTGACTATCAAGAACAAGTATCCTTTGCCTCGTATTGATGTTCTTTTTGACCAGTTGGTCGGAGCCAAAGTGTTTTCCAAGATAAACCTTCGCTCTGGCTACCATCAGATCAAGATACGAGCAAGTGATATTCTGAAGACGGCTTGCTCAACTAGATATGGGCTATATGAATTCTTGGTGATGTATTTTGGGCTGACTAATGCACCAGCATATTTCATGTATCTGATGAATTCTGTTTCCATGCCTGAATTGGACAAATTCGTAGTGGTTTTCATCAATGATATCTTGGTGTACTCAAAGAACGAAAAAGAACATGCCGGGCATTTGCATGTAGTGCTTCAACGTCTACGAGAGCACCACCTTTATGCCAAGTTGTAAAAATGTGATTTTTGGCTAAAGGAGATCAAATTCTTGGGTCACACTATCTCTCATGCAGGAATAGCTGTTGATCCTGATAAAGTGCAAGAAGTGATGAACTGGAAGCCACCAACGACTGTCCGTCAGATTCGGAGTTTTCTGGGATTAGCAGGTTATTACCGAAGATTCATTCTGGATTTCTCTCAAATTGCAAAGCCCATAACTGAGTTGTTGAAGAAAGAAGCCAAGTTTGTTTGGGGTCAGAAGTGCAAAGATGCCTTCCATGCATTGAGGCAACACCTGACCACAGCACCAGTGTTAGCGCAACCCGACAGCAGCAAGCCTTTTGATGTGTATTGTGATGCCTCTAGCATAGGACTAGGTTGTGTCTTGATGCAAGACAACCGAGTCATTTCTTATGCCTCAAGAGCACTCAGGCCTCATGAGCAGAATTACCCCACTCATGACCTAGAGTTGGCAGCAGTGGTTCATGCATTAAAAATGTATAGGCACTATTTGATGGAAACCCACTGCAACATCTTCACTAATCATAAGAGCCTTAAGTATATCTTTACTCATGCTGATCTCAACATGAGACAGAGAAGATGGCTAGAGCTGATCAAGGACTATGACCTAGAGGTACATTATCACCCAGGAAAAGCCAATGTGGTAGCAGATGCCTTGAGTCGGAAGTTGCAATGCAACTGTGTTGTGGTGGATTCTCGCATTAACACCTTGTGTGATGTGTTGAGCAAGATGCAGATTGAAGTGATTCCTTCTGGTGCTTTGTCTCACCTTTCCGTTGAGCCAACTTTGCAAGACCAGATCATCATGGCCCAGCTCAGTGACAAGGGAGTGCAGATTATCAAGGAGAATCTCCATCATAAGACTGAGAAGTATAAATGTTTTCGCCAAGATGGAAAGGGTATATTATGGTTTGAAAGAAGATTGGTGGTTCTTAAGAACAAGGATCTCAAGAAGAAAATCTTGGACGAGGCCCATCTCTCCAAATTCTCTATGCATCAAGGGAGCACCAAAATGTACCATGATCTGTGTGGTGGAACTGCCCGAATTATTCTAGCTTAAGTGCCTAAGTCACGCCCCAAGGGCCATAACACACTTAAATCGGAATAACCCGTCAGTCCCTCAGATCTAGTCTGATATAGCCACTTAACTAGGATCAAATACCACAATCTCACACGAAGGTGAGTCACAGAAGAAACACAATAAAACAGGAAACCTCAACTTAAGTACTGAATTATTACATAGATCGGAGTTTTTCAAGTAGCGAATAAAAGTTCACAAAAGAAAATGCAGCGGATAATCGATGTCGTCGATAGCGAGGAAATGGGCAAGGGCTAGCCCACTACTCCTCCTACTCCTCTCCCGTGGAAGCAGCATCCCACTCGACCGTCTAACCCGGTGGCAGGGTGGTAGGCCAAGTCACACCATCAACCATATCCTGCAGCGTACCTGCAAAATTATGCCACAAACAAGGCTGAGTATACTAATACTCAGCTAGACTTACCCGATGTGAGGAAACTACTCCTCTACCTCTAGACCATGCAGCTGTTTGGCTGAGGGGTTTGGTTTGCCAAAAGCACTAGCTGTTTCTAAAATCAATTCTTAGCTTATCAAATTCTAGTATCATTATCTTAGCTAAGTTTGCTCCTTCTAAGCATACATGGTAATAAGCATTTAGCACAAACAACAAGTTATCTCATGTAAAACCTCATTTCACTTCTTACTCAATGTAGTACAAGGAGTCAAGCATTCTCATTAGCTGCGAGAAGCAGACGATTCAAATCGAGTTTTTATCCTTGTAAGGTAAACCTAAACACACGACATGTCAGGGTACTCCGACCCCACAGATGTCAATCGTCCCCATTGATTCCCCGTTCGCGGCCAGGGCTCACCGCCTTGGCATACAATGCTCCACTGACCTCGACTGCCGCCGTGCAGCGACCGCACTTGTACCCACCATAGCTAGCATGGGAGACCCAGTCTCAGGACGAGTGAGGGATAAAGTCCGCGCCCGGCTTCACTCAGGTACTAGGTTTACTGGTTACCATATTTCCCGACATGTGCTTAGTACGTTCAAAAGCTTGACTCAGGTATCCACACATGAATCCTTAATTCTTTTTCCCGTCTCATGGACAAGGCATCCTCCCTGGATCCAAGTCCATAGACCAACATAGATCCCGTTATCAAGATGAATACAATCAATTCCTGACCTCACGCGAGTGCTAGAAAAATCACTCGACTTCTACCGAGATCCTTCTTAGCATAGCAGCTACTCAACCTAGCATACTAGTATCCATCTCAAAAAGGAATCCTAAGTTCATGCAACTAGAGGTTTCAAGCAACTCCTACAGTTAAGTGCACATTACAATCCTACAAGCATTAAGTGTAGTAAAGTAGCATATATAAGTACGGTTATGCATAAAACCGAGGCTTGCCTTCAAATGCTAGGGGTGCGGGGAGATCCTCAGTGGCAATCTCGGGAGCTGGCTCCTAGTCTTCCTCGTGGACAACTCCTTGCTCGGGGATGGGCACGTACTCTCCGTCAGCTAGATTGCAGTCTAATGAATGTAATGAGTAAGATACATGCATGATATGATAGGTAATTTAGCAATTTAAACTTTGATGGTTGCTAATCTACTTAAATCAGGTAGAGTTAAATCTTGCTATTAAGGATTTTTTGTGGTATATTTAGTATTTTAGATCACACTTAGTTAAATGAAGTGGTAAGTCTATCTTGGTGTTCCACTGAATTCCTTTTAAAGCCTTAGTGAGAATTTAATAAGCCTTAATAAGATTTCTTCTTATTTCCTTTATGCTTTTAAGATGGGTTTGAACTACAAGTTATATTAATAAATTTCCAAAAATTCTGAAAAATTACAGTAGCTTTTTACTGGTGTATAATTCTCTGTCTCAAAATTTGGGGTTTAAGAAATAAGTAGTTCTCTCTAGATAAAATTATTAAATATTAGGGCAGAAGGGGTGGTTTGAACTACAACTACCATTTAACAGAAGGTTATTCCTTAAGACATATTTTTGCTGGCATCTAGATGTTATATCCTGACTTTGCACAAATTTCTAGCCATTAATACTTACCAGTTATTTTATTATGATTTACCAAAGTTTCTAGCCAAAGGGGTGCTTTCTACTACCACTACATTTGAAAAATATCAAACAACAAATTCCTGATTTTTCCTAGCTCCTATTTTGTGCAAAAGCAATCATTCTGAAGTTTGGCATCTTTTTGCTTAAGGGTAAGGTGGTAGGAACTATTTGGATTAAATGACCTTTTTCATGAAGTATTGGCAATAGTTATTATTTTGCATCTTTCAAATGGATTTGCATTTTTCTCTGGTGGCCTATCTCATTATCGATCTAGCAAAATTTTGTTTGCCCAAAATTGCATTATTTTAGGGTTGCTCATGATTTATTTGGAATAGGACCCAACATCAAGTTTTATTTGTTTACCCTACTTAAAATGATGGGCTGGGGTGGTTATCATTTTTGTAGTGGGGTTCTAGTGGTTACAAGTCCACTGGATTTTTATTAACAAATTTGGGTCTGTTTTTATAATTCCAATAATTATTTTCTAGTTGGAATAATGCTAAATAAGACATTTCACTTTAATTCTGTTCTGGACTAGTGGTCTTTTTATTTTTCCTAGGTTCTCTGTTACTTAAGTAGGCTAGGAAAAATAATTGCACTTACTGTTCATTATTTTCTAATGCCTTTCTGTTTTTCCTAAGTTTTGGGCAAAAATGGCTTTTAATAGATATCCCTACTTAAATTTTAAATACTGGGGTTCCTACTATTTTTAAACAGTGTTTAATTGAGGTTTGAACATCTACAAATTTTCTCAAGCCTAGCACAAAAGTATAAAAAATTTTCTTTAATTAAATAGGGTTTGGTCAGTTTCTTTATTTAATTCCAAACTCTAAAAATTAGAATAGAAAGCATGAGGTTTAGCATTTTTAATTGATAGTCCATATTATTTAGAATCCAGCAAAATTGGTTTGACAAATTTTGGTTAAGTATTTCCCAAGTTATGAATTTCCTAAGTCTTCTGCTGAATAAATAAAGATTAATTCGAAATGATTTAAAGAAAAGCAGTTTTGCGCTGGGGTCCCTGGCGAAAGTTCTTAAAGGAATTACAGATAGGTCCCTAGGGCACTATTCATTTGAGTCTACAGCTCTGCAGAAAACCCCCTAGGGTTTCTGGAAATTGAACCTGCGGTCCTGTCGCCAATTAAATAGTACCCGCGGCGGAGGGGCTTACGGGTGGTGAGGTTGCTCCGGTGAGGTGGTCGAGGACGTAGGGGAGGTCTCGGGGATCACGGCGATGTGCGGGTCGCCGTCGGGGATGGTCGGAGTCGGCTGGTCCGCGTGCGCAGGCGAAGATGCTTGTCGGCGGCGAGGAATTCGGCCTACTCACGGCGCAATAGTTCAATCAAACGGGTCAGAGAGCTTCAATGGGTGCTAGGGAAGACGTGGGTGCAAGTAATATGAAAATGGCTTACCGGAATGCTCAGCCCACGCGTGGCGCGCGGGCGACCGAAGTCCGGCGAGGACGATCTCGGAGTTCCGGTGAAGTTCTGCCGGGTCCGAGGACTTGGAAAGTTTCACGGGCTAATGGTGAAGCTAACCGAGTGGTTGGCGTGGCTTGGACGTGACTGGAGGGAGCTGGCCACGGCGACCGAGGCTCGGAAAGCTTGGCGGGCGGTGGCGCGGCGTGCTCGGGGCGAATTCTGGTGATCTTTGGCTCGGGCAGGACATGTGAGCGCGCGGGGAGGTATGGCCAAGGCTCGGGACTGCTTTATAGGCACGGCGCGGCGCACGGGCGGCCGTGGACCAGTGAGCGCACGTGGGCGTGCACTGGGGAGCGCGGGTGCGCGAACGGGCATGAACCGGGGGTGTGAGCCACGGTCGAACACATGGAACCGTTGCCTCTGCCCAAGTTCTAACGCCGATTGGGCACAAATCTTCGCGAATTTGGGCAAGATCGCTGTGAAGGATTTGTTCCCCTGACATTGCTTTGTCTTTTGTGTATGGACGTCGTGTGGTTTTAGGCTAGGGATAGGGATGTAAAGCCCAAAAATTGGTAGAAGAAAATAATAATAATAATGAAATAAATAAACAAACAAATATGTAATATTAAAATGTTTGTAAATTAAATCTAAAACCTTGAAACTGGGATCCAATTTGAAACTCTCCACACAAAAAAAATAAAAGACTTTCAATTTTTTTTTAGAATGAGTTATTCCCTTCATGAACTAGATAAATGGAAACACTCTTTTTATTTAAGATAAAGTAATTCTTATATAGATCAAACATTATTTCCGTATAAAATAAATAAGTACAAGTAGTAAATATGAGTTCTTAAATGACATCAAAGCAATGTTTTCAAAATAAGCTCTGTGCGTGCACTACATATTTAAAGCCCTTACCTAAATAATATAAATATATTGCATCTCATGCTGGGTTTTTTTTGTGATACCTTTTGTACTTTAATTAAAAGTTCAACGTAGAATTGAATTTAAAATAAAATATAAATAGAAAAAAGGAAAAAAAGAGGAAGCACTTAATTTGTCGGGCCGGGAGCAAGACACCAGCCAGCCCATATTTCCCACGCCCACTCCAACTAGTCTTTTTATTATTATTTTATTCATCTTGCCGCGGATGACATCACCTAGATGTCATGCTGACTCCAGCATGCTAACAAAATTTGAGGTACTAGAACGTCGTCTTCTCCAGATTGTTGTAAATAACTGGCGTAACTAACTCAAGCACCGTAAACAGCGCAACCACCATCCAGCTAGAGTTTGTTACAGGCGCAATAAGCTTTGACGCGCACGTCGTTACAGCGGCTAGCCGGACCTTCACCAGGGGATCTGTTTTCTGTTGAGGGTCGTGAACTCCGCGCACTTCAAGCTCTGCTCCAATGGCGTCAGTCTCGTCATGGTCATCACGAACCCCCTTCTTCTGGGCCGTCGTGGCGCTCCCCTTCGCTGACTCCTTCGCGCATCTGATCCACTTCGTGAAACTCCCTCCTGCTGTTGTACCACCTCAACTGTGTGGCCTTCTTCACCAGAATCGCGCGCCATGCTCGCGCAACAGATACTGCCAAGATTTCCGCCGGCTGGATCATAACAAACTCTCCCTCCTGTGCATAAATACGGGCGCTCCGTGGCCGTCTCGACCACTCGGGCATCTAACTCCGTGAACCATGCCACGTGAGAATCGAGCCACCGTGTTGGCGAATCTGCCACACGGGTGTTCGGGGCAGTAGAAGTGACCAGGGAGCATCACAGGAGTTCGCCGTAGTCGGGTGCGGACTTCCTCGCTGGTGATTGCTACAGCCACGGATCCGTTCCATGCCATCATCGGAGCACCCTGCTACGTACCACACTGTGAGAACTCGACCCACTTGTCCTCCCTAGTCTCCTCTACACAAAACCAGGTTCTAAGTGAAGCTTTCGGTGGGGGATTGGGCGTTTGGGTTTCGGCCATGGCGCTGCCACACCCGTGCTCGGCGTCGTCCCGTCCGTCTGGTCGGCGGAGATAGAAGGGAGAAATAGTGGGGCCGTTGATCATATTTCGTGCGGCCCAGATTGATGCAGCCATCCCCTTTCGCTTATAGTGAATCTTGACCGCTAGGTGTTGATCCAATGGCTCGGGTGTAGGGTGCTCCTTACCGTCTGATCTGATCGGACGGAGTAGGGTTGATCGGGGGAATCTTAGATCGCGGCCGTTGATCCTCGATCCGAGGGCGGCCGACGCGTATCGTTTCCCTTGTTACCTAGATCTAATCTGGGCCATGCGTGTCTGATCCGATGGCCTGTATGCGGTGATACCCCTTCGGACGCACGTATTATAAAAGGGACCCCCGAAAACTGAAGAATCAACCCGCGGTCCTGTCTGTGGGAATCCTGAGTCTTGGGCAATTTTGCGTGTTAGCCCCTGCAGTTTCTGATAATAGTGCGCCCAGTCCAGTAATTAAAGAAAATAGGAAAAAGAGATTTAGAAATTGATTTTAAGTATAGAAATAATTGTAAAACTTGTATAATCCATAGAAAATTCATATTAAGTCCAAATTAGCCCACTCCAGTTCCTATAATTTTGTAATATTATTGTTTATCATTTAGTGCCACTGGTTTTACATAAAAATCACATTAAAATTGTTATCTTAATTAATCTTGTACTAAGCACATAGAATCTTTGGAAATCCATAACTTAAAATCTATAACTCCAAAATTAATAATTCTTGTTCCTGTGATCTTATTTTAATATGTAGATTATTAATATATATTTGTACTTATGTTTGGTGTAATGTTAATTTTGCCTATACCATGTTTGTCTGTATTGCTACGTTTAGCAGTAAGGATACGTGTCATCTGAAGATCATCCTGGTACCTGGAATCTCAAGTCCCAGGCAAGTTGTGCCCTTGATCACTTCTTTTCACCTACTCATGTTCTGATTAATCATAATGATCTGCATAGGTTAACTTTGATGGGACCCAATAGGTTACCCTAGTTTGACTATCTTTATACCTTGTTCACCACTGAATCTTTGGGTAGTACTTGCTATCGCTTTATGTGGTTTTGGGTATAGAGATACACATTACTATTCATGATTATATTTTTATTTGTCAGTTGTTATTTACTGTTCATGTTAAGATCATTATGTTAATTGGAACATGGAGAACCACCCGGGAAAACAGTGCTACCACAAGGGAGGAATGGGACCCCTTGGCTGATTAATTAGGAAAGCTAGTGGAAGACTACCTTACCCGAAAGGGGCAAGGGCAGTAGGGGAGTGGTCAGTGTAGGGAGGCCCTCGGGAGGATTTTGCTGCGATGGCGGTCCTGCAAGGGATTCCTGCACTGGAACTTCCTATAAACTGTAGCGGGTTTTCTTAAGCTAGTGGAACTTTGTAAAGGCCTCGTAGTGTTACCCTGCCTCACCTCCTCGGTAGAGGTGTATGGGATTGGCCGTCTCTTGGCAGATGGGTAACACGACTTGTGGGTAAAGATGCGCAACCTCTGCAGAGTGTAAAACTGGTATACTAGCCGTGCTCACGGTCATGAGCAGCTCGGACACTCACATGATTAATTTATGGAACTAAATTCAATTTGTCATATGCATTGCATCGCAGGTGATGTTGTTACTTTGGTTCTACTATTTTAATTGGGTTGGTATTTACTTATACTTAGTAACTGCTAATAAAATTTTGACCAACTTTAAAAGCAATGCTCAGCTCTAACCATTCTCTTTGGTAAGCCTTACACTTCACGAGAGCTCCCACCTTTGGCGAGTTCATGCACATTATTCCCCACAACTTGTTGAGCGATGAACGTATGTGAGCTCACTCTTGCTGTCTCACAACCCCCCCCCCCCACAGGTCAAGATCAGGTACCGCAGGATGAAGCGCATGGAGGATGCTGTGATGTGTTCGTGAGAGATCTAGGCCGTCGTCTCCCAGTCAACTTTGGGTTGCTGGACCGTTGTCTCCTTATAATGTAATTATTTATTTTGTATAGAACTCCTGTTATATATAAAGATGTGACATTCGATCCTGTGCCACTATACATCATATGTGTGAGACTTGGTCCCAGCATACCTGGTGTTTATGTTCGCGCCCGGGTCTTGGTGCCCCGAAACCCGGGTGTGACAGAAGTGGTATCAGAGGAATGTTGACTGTAGGACGAAACCTAGATAGAACTGGACAACCATTCTCTTCTTACCTTTGCTACTCTAATCCTTTCTAAACTTTTCTTTTCTCATCTATTTCTGCTTACTCTGATTATTCTTACCTTTTCACTTCTAAAAGACAAATGTGGATTTCACACTTTGAAATCATGTACCTGAAGTGACTTTTAGGAATAGGAGACCTAATCTTAGGAATAAAAACAAGACTATTTTTATAGATATATATATACACTTGAAATGTTTGTTCTTGTGATACATGTCTGATTTGGATCTTTGATTGAGTGTGATGAGTTGTGGAGTAATGTCCACAATTACATCTGCATATACATAATGCTTATAAAAGTAACTAGACAAACTAAATTATCCCTCATTAAAGTGTCTAGCCCAACCATATCCATCTCATCTTAAAAGATTCTATCCTACACTCATAGATCCATCTTATCTCAAAAAGATCCTAACTTATCCAAACTAAAATATATCTAGCCTAATAAATCCATCTTATCTTGAAAGACTTTATCTTATCTTAATGGATTTATCTTATCTTGAAACGATCCTATGTCACCCTAATAGATCTAACTGACCTCAAAAATATTCTACCTTATCCATATGGATTCATCTTGCCCTAATAAGCATATTTATCCCACACTAGTGTAACAAACGTGAGCTAATCCAAAATTTATTTAGATCTTAACTAGCCTAATCTAGTCATATCCAACCTAATCTAGATTTTATCTGATCTATTATGATCTAATCTAGAGTAAGTTATTTAATGCTGGTACAAACGATAAAACCATACTCCCAAGTCACTTAAGCCTAAGTTAGTGCCATAGATCAACTCAGCCATACACTTCCGATAAGTTACATAATCCATCTATGTGAACCTATTGATTAAAAAATGTCCTACCCATAGACTCCATCTATCTTAACTATATCCCCCTAGCTCAGATGGAGACACTAAGATTAGAGACTGAAGATGATCAACCTCATCAAGAAAGGATAAGCACCAACTCAAGTCTTCAAGGATTCAAGCCGGATCCTCAACGGAATGAAGATCCACAATCCTGGATGGAGTCTTTCCTTACCCTACTCTTTCTAACCCGAATCTATCTACGCTTTAAAGACACCTTTTATCCTACATAGTAGATGGCTTGATACCCATGCTTTCCTAATCCTTTTGGTATTAAAACCAATTAGAAACGAGCACATAGACTGCAAATAATTCTTTCTGCATACCTTTTCTTACAAATCTCGAGGACGAGATTTCTTTTAAGGGGGTAGGATTTGTAAAGCCCAAAAATTGGTAGAAGAAAATAATAATAATAATGAAATAAATAAACAAACAAATATGTAATATTAAAATGTTTGTAAATTAAATCTAAAACCTTGAAACTGGGATCCAATTTGAAACTCTCCACACAAAAAAAATAAAAGACTTTCAATTTTTTTTTAGAATGAGTTATTCCCTTCATGAACTAGATAAATGGAAACACTCTTTTTATTTAAGATAAAGTAATTCTTATATAGATCAAACATTATTTCCGTATAAAATAAATAAGTACAAGTAGTAAATATGAGTTCTTAAATGACATCAAAGCAATGTTTTCAAAATAAGCTCTGTGCGTGCACTACATATTTAAAGCCCTTACCTAAATAATATAAATATATTGCATCTCATGCTGGGTTTTTTTTGTGATACCTTTTGTACTTTAATTAAAAGTTCAACGTAGAATTGAATTTAAAATAAAATATAAATAGAAAAAAGGAAAAAAAGAGGAAGCACTTAATTTGTCGGGCCGGGAGCAAGACACCAGCCAGCCCATATTTCCCACGCCCACTCCAACTAGTCTTTTTATTATTATTTTATTCATCTTGCCGCGGATGACATCACCTAGATGTCATGCTGACTCCAGCATGCTAACAAAATTTGAGGTACTAGAACGTCGTCTTCTCCAGATTGTTGTAAATAACTGGCGTAACTAACTCAAGCACCGTAAACAGCGCAACCACCATCCAGCTAGAGTTTGTTACAGGCGCAATAAGCTTTGACGCGCACGTCGTTACAGCGGCTAGCCGGACCTTCACCAGGGGATCTGTTTTCTGTTGAGGGTCGTGAACTCCGCGCACTTCAAGCTCTGCTCCAATGGCGTCAGTCTCGTCATGGTCATCACGAACCCCCTTCTTCTGGGCCGTCGTGGCGCTCCCCTTCGCTGACTCCTTCGCGCATCTGATCCACTTCGTGAAACTCCCTCCTGCTGTTGTACCACCTCAACTGTGTGGCCTTCTTCACCAGAATCGCGCGCCATGCTCGCGCAACAGATACTGCCAAGATTTCCGCCGGCTGGATCATAACAAACTCTCCCTCCTGTGCATAAATACGGGCGCTCCGTGGCCGTCTCGACCACTCGGGCATCTAACTCCGTGAACCATGCCACGTGAGAATCGAGCCACCGTGTTGGCGAATCTGCCACACGGGTGTTCGGGGCAGTAGAAGTGACCAGGGAGCATCACAGGAGTTCGCCGTAGTCGGGTGCGGACTTCCTCGCTGGTGATTGCTACAGCCACGGATCCGTTCCATGCCATCATCGGAGCACCCTGCTACGTACCACACTGTGAGAACTCGACCCACTTGTCCTCCCTAGTCTCCTCTACACAAAACCAGGTTCTAAGTGAAGCTTTCGGTGGGGGATTGGGCGTTTGGGTTTCGGCCATGGCGCTGCCACACCCGTGCTCGGCGTCGTCCCGTCCGTCTGGTCGGCGGAGATAGAAGGGAGAAATAGTGGGGCCGTTGATCATATTTCGTGCGGCCCAGATTGATGCAGCCATCCCCTTTCGCTTATAGTGAATCTTGACCGCTAGGTGTTGATCCAATGGCTCGGGTGTAGGGTGCTCCTTACCGTCTGATCTGATCGGACGGAGTAGGGTTGATCGGGGGAATCTTAGATCGTGGCCGTTGATCCTCGATCCGAGGGCGGCCGACGCGTATCGTTTCCCTTGTTACCTAGATCTAATCTGGGCCATGCGTGTCTGATCCGATGGCCTGTATGCGGTGATACCCCTTCGGACGCACGTATTATAAAAGGGACCCCCGAAAACTGAAGAATCAACCCGCGGTCCTGTCTGTGGGAATCCTGAGTCTTGGGCAATTTTGCGTGTTAGCCCCTGCAGTTTCTGATAATAGTGCGCCCAGTCCAGTAATTAAAGAAAATAGGAAAAAGAGATTTAGAAATTGATTTTAAGTATAGAAATAATTGTAAAACTTGTATAATCCATAGAAAATTCATATTAAGTCCAAATTAGCCCACTCCAGTTCCTATAATTTTGTAATATTATTGTTTATCATTTAGTGCCACTGGTTTTACATAAAAATCACATTAAAATTGTTATCTTAATTAATCTTGTACTAAGCACATAGAATCTTTGGAAATCCATAACTTAAAATCTATAACTCCAAAATTAATAATTCTTGTTCCTGTGATCTTATTTTAATATGTAGATTATTAATATATATTTGTACTTATGTTTGGTGTAATGTTAATTTTGCCTATACCATGTTTGTCTGTATTGCTACGTTTAGCAGTAAGGATACGTGTCATCTGAAGATCATCCTGGTACCTGGAATCTCAAGTCCCAGGCAAGTTGTGCCCTTGATCACTTCTTTTCACCTACTCATGTTCTGATTAATCATAATGATCTGCATAGGTTAACTTTGATGGGACCCAATAGGTTACCCTAGTTTGACTATCTTTATACCTTGTTCACCACTGAATCTTTGGGTAGTACTTGCTATCGCTTTATGTGGTTTTGGGTATAGAGATACACATTACTATTCATGATTATATTTTTATTTGTCAGTTGTTATTTACTGTTCATGTTAAGATCATTATGTTAATTGGAACATGGAGAACCACCCGGGAAAACAGTGCTACCACAAGGGAGGAATGGGACCCCTTGGCTGATTAATTAGGAAAGCTAGTGGAAGACTACCTTACCCGAAAGGGGCAAGGGCAGTAGGGGAGTGGTCAGTGTAGGGAGGCCCTCGGGAGGATTTTGCTGCGATGGCGGTCCTGCAAGGGATTCCTGCACTGGAACTTCCTATAAACTGTAGCGGGTTTTCTTAAGCTAGTGGAACTTTGTAAAGGCCTCGTAGTGTTACCTTGCCTCACCTCCTCGGTAGAGGTGTATGGGATTGGCCGTCTCTTGGCAGATGGGTAACACGACTTGTGGGTAAAGATGCGCAACCTCTGCAGAGTGTAAAACTGGTATACTAGCCGTGCTCACGGTCATGAGCAGCTCGGACACTCACATGATTAATTTATGGAACTAAATTCAATTTGTCATATGCATTGCATCGCAGGTGATGTTGTTACTTTGGTTCTACTATTTTAATTGGGTTGGTATTTACTTATACTTAGTAACTGCTAATAAAATTTTGACCAACTTTAAAAGCAATGCTCAGCTCTAACCATTCTCTTTGGTAAGCCTTACACTTCACGAGAGCTCCCACCTTTGGCGAGTTCATGCACATTATTCCCCACAACTTGTTGAGCGATGAACGTATGTGAGCTCACTCTTGCTGTCTCACAACCCCCCCCACAGGTCAAGATCAGGTACCGCAGGATGAAGCGCATGGAGGATGCTGTGATGTGTTCGTGAGAGATCTAGGCCATCGTCTCCCAGTCAACTTTGGGTTGCTGGACCGTTGTCTCCTTATAATGTAATTATTTATTTTGTATAGAACTCCTGTTATATATAAAGATGTGACATTCGATCCTG
Organism: Zea luxurians; assembly: GCA_029449295.1. Taxonomy (NCBI): domain Eukaryota; kingdom Viridiplantae; phylum Streptophyta; class Magnoliopsida; order Poales; family Poaceae; genus Zea; species Zea luxurians. The sequence continues at coordinate 41,327,954 of JAOPSE010000010.1, forward strand.
TGCCACTATACATCATATGTGTGAGACTTGGTCCCAGCATACCTGGTGTTTATGTTCGCGCCCGGGTCTTGGTGCCCCGAAACCCGGGTGTGACAAGGGAGTTGTAGCGTCACCAAGGTGCCAGTGTCAGAATGCCTGGTCCCGAGGTCAAACTATGCCAAAACCATGCCAAATGAATTTGGTTTGAGTTCAAAATTTTCCAGAGCGTGTTCAAGGGAATTTGGCACAAATTTGATATTTGGACTTCTTGGCTTTGAGTTTTGAAAAACAGAGAACGCAATTGATCTTTGGAAAGGGGGTCTGAAATTCAGAATTTAGAATTCTGAAATTCCTCATGGGACCTTGGTTCAAGGGCTGATTTGGGGATTTTGGAAAAACCAAATGGCCAAACTTTCTTACTATGATTTGTTGGTTATTTGGTGAACTAAAACTTTGTAATTTGGTCTTTACCAAAATTTGTATTCCCCCCAAGATTTCTCCCAATTACCCTTCATGACAAGATTAAGGAGAGTTTGATAAGACTCATTATGAATCTTTGTTCTTAATCTTTGATGTTCATCCCTTCATTAGGTTTACATGTGATAATAGTTTGGGTTAGCTCAAGGAAGAAACCCTAGGTGACACTAGGGTGTCACAACATTCCCCCCTTAAAGGAATCTCATCTCGAGATTTGGGTCGGAGTCCTACTGGGGTGAAGCGAAGGGTGAGACTTACTTGAAGTGGATGCTTCCTTTATTAAGGCAAACTGCTCTTCGAATGTCATTCTCTTTGCAATTTCAGAAGGAAGTCCTTTTGAATTTTGTTTTATAACTTATTCCCTTCAATTTAAGATTATATTACTGAAATTTAGATTCGAAGGGCGGGAGGAGGGGTTGGGCATGAATACGTACCAATTTCCTTAGGCAGATAATCAGGAAAGTTGGAACGCAGAAATTCTTTAGTCTCCCAAGTAGCCTCTTCCTCTGAGTGATTACTCCACTGGATCTTATACATCTTGATCGATTTTGCCCGAGTTGATCTTTCTTTGCAATCCAGAATCTTGGAAGGGTACTCTTGGTACGATAGATCTGGTTCTATCTCCAATTCTGGTTCTGCTATGATCTCAGTCGGCAATCGAACACACTTCTTCAGTTGAGATACATGGAACACACTGTGGATGGCAGACATTTTTGGAGGTAACTTCAATTTTTATGCCACGGGTCCACATGCTTCTATGATCTCATAAGGTCCAATGTAGCGAGGGGCTAACTTGCCTTTGATCCCAAACCTCTGCACTCCCTTGGTGGGTGATACTTTAAGATAAACGAAATCTCCCACCTCGAACTGGAGAGGTTTCCTTCTCTTATCATGGTAACTCTTTTGCCTGGCCTGAGCAGCTTCTAGATTCTTCTTGATTAGTTTGACCTTCCCTTCGGCTTCCGTCACTAAGTCAGGTCCGAAAACTTCTCTTTCTCCAGGCTGAGACCAATTGAGTGGTGTTCTGCATCTTCTCCCATAGAGAGCTTCGAAAGGTGCCATCTTTAGGCTGGATTGATAACTTTTGTTATAAGCAAACTCTACCAAGGAGAGGTGCTTATCCCAGTTCTTGCCACAATCGATTGCACAAGCCCACATCATATCTTCAAGAATTTGATTTACCCTCTCGGTCTGACCATCAGTCTGTGGGTGGTAAGCTGAACTTCTGATTAGCTTGGTTCCCAAAGACTCTTGTAGTTGTTCCCAAAATCTGGCAACAAACGGGGCTCCTTGGTCAGAAACAATGGTCCTGGGCAATCCGTGCAAACACACGATCCAGTCAATGTACAACTCTGCATACTTTTGAGCCTTATCAGTGGTGTGCACTGGGAGAAAATGTGCCACTTTCGTCAGTCGGTCCACCATAACCCAAATCGAATCATGATGACGAGAGGTGCTGGGCAGACCCACAATGAAATCCATGCTGATGTCATCCCTTTTCCATAGGTATAGACATGGGCTGCAAAGCTCTAGCTGATTTCAAGTGGCTTGCCTTTATCCTCTGACAGGTGTCACATTCTGATACATATCGGGCTATCTCTCTCCTCATTCTGGTCCACCAATACAAGGGCTTCCGATCGTGGTACATTTTGGTGCTCCCCGGATGCATGGAGAATTTGGAGAGATGGGCCTCATCCAAGATTCTCTTCTTGAGATCCTCATTTTTAGGAACCACCAATCTGCTTCCAAACCATAATATACCCTTTCCATCTTGGCGGAAACATTTATACTTCTCGGTCTTCTGATGGAGATTCTCCTTGATAATCTGCACTCTCTTGTCACTGAGCTGGGCCATGATGATCTAGTGTTGCAAAGCTGGCTCAACAGAAATGTGAGACAATGCACCAGAAGGAATTACTTCAATCTTCATCTTGCGCAACTCATCACACAAGGTGTCAATACGAGAATCCATCAGAACACAATTGCATTGCAACTTCTGACTCAAGGCATCTGCTACCACATTGGCCTTTCCTAGGTGATAATGTACCTCCAGGTCATAATCCTTGATCAGCTCTAGCCATCTTCTCTGCCTCATGTTGAGATCAGCCTGATTAAAGATATACTTAAGGCTCTTATGATCAGTGAAGATGTTGCAGTGGGTTCCCATCAAATAGTGCCTCCACATTTTTAATGCATGGACCACTGCTGCTAGCTCCAGGTCATGAGTAGTATAATTTTGCTCATGAGGCATGAGTGCTCTTGATGCATAAACAATGACTCGGTTGTCTTGCATCAAGACACAACCCAGTCCAGTGCCAGAGGCATCACAATACACATCAAAAGGCTTGCTGTTGTCGGGTTGCGCTAACACTGGTGCTGTGGTCAGATGTTGCCTTAATGCATGAAAGGCATCTTCGCACTTCTAACCCCAAACAAACTTGGCTTCTTTCTTCAACAGCTCAGTTATGGGCTTCACAATTCGAGAGAAATCCGGAATGAATCTTCGGTAATAACCAGCTAATCCCAGAAAACTCTGAATCTGACGGACAGTCGTGGGTGGCTTCCAGTTCATCACCTCTTGCACTTTATCAGGATCAACAGTTATGCCTGCCTGAGAGATAGTGTGACCCAAGAATTTGATCTCCTTTAGCCAAAAATCACATTTTGACAACTTGGCATAAAGGTGGTGCTCTCGCAGACGTTGAAGCACTACATGCACATGCCCGGCATGTTCTTCTTCGTTCTTTGAGTACACCAAGATATCATCGATGAAAACCACTACGAATTGTCCAATTCAGGCATGAAAACAGAATTCATCAGATACATAAAATATGCTGGTGCATTCGTCTGCCCGAAAGACATCACCAAGAATTCATATAGTCCATATCTGGTTGAGAAAGCTGTCTTCGGAATATCACTTGCCTGAATCTTGATCTGATGATAGCCGGAGCGAAGGTCTATCTTGGAAAACACTTTGGCTGCGACCAACTGATCAAAAAGAACATCAATATGAGGCAAAGGATACTTGTTCTTGATAGTCACCGCATTAAGAGGGTGGTAGTCTATACACAGCCTCAAGCTTTCATCCTTCTTCTTCACAAACAAGGCTGGACATCCCCAAGGCGAAGTACTTGGGCGAATAAATCCCTTGTCTAGCAACTCTTGCAATTGCTTCTTCAACTCTGCCAACTCAGCGGGTGGCATCCGGTAAGGCCTCTTGGAAATAGGTGTCGTTCCCAGTTGCAACTCGATGGCGAATTCAATGTCCCGGTCTAGTGGCATTTTTGGCAATTCATCAGGAAAGACATCCGCATACTCGCATACCATTGGAATCTTCTTCAGAGGTAACTCCATCATAGAGAAAGCACATGACTGAGTAGAACCTTGACTGGGCAGAAACAAGGTGAAACTTCCACAGAACGGGGAATTGACTTCCACGATGCGGCTGGCCACATCAAGCACTACTTGGTGCAGGTTCATCCAATTAGTGCCCAGAATAATGTCCACACTTTCCAAACCCAACACAAGAAGGGTGGTTTTGATAATGTGGCTTCCCAGTTGAATAGGCACACTTCGGATTAATTGGTTGGTTACAGTTTTACCCCTAGGTGTGGTTATCATAAATGACCCTTTTGCATGACAGAAGGGCAATTGGCATTTGGCACTGAACTTCTGGCTAATGAAACTATGAGATGCACCAGAATAAAACAGAATTAAAGCAGGTTGATTAAAAACTGAAAAGGTACCAGTCATGATAGGGGCTCCCTTAGGTAACTCCTCCAGAGTAGTGAAGTTGACCTTCCCTTGTCTGACTTGCACCTTTTGCTTCCTCCCCTTGTCTTGACTTGGTGCTGGCATCTGCCTCTGCTAATTTTTGGGCCAGTTCTTGGCATAGTGGCCCACATTGCCACAAGTGAAACACTTGTTCCCATTGCCCTGGCGGAACTGGTGCTGCTGTGAAGGCTGATTGTTCCTAGGAGCGGGAGCTGGAAATCGGGTGGGTGCCGGCTGCTGCTGCTGAGGTGGCCTGATCACCCATCTGCCTGCCTGCTGCTGAAAACCCTGCTCTGATTGTGAAAAACAATCCTGAACCTCTGGGCCTGAGCGGATGGTGCTGCCATTGGTGCCTTCCTCTTCTTCTCTGTTCGATGAGCTACAATACAGTCCTCTTGGGAGATGGCCAGGTTGACCAACTCATTGATGCTATTAGCATGGACAGTGTTGAGACGTTCCCGCAGCTTGGTGTTGAGACCCCTGCGGAAGCGGTCTCTCTTCTTTTCATCAGAATCAGCATGGTAACCTGCATACTGGCATAGGTCGTTGAAGGCCTGAGCATACTGCAAGACCGTGCGGGTTACTTGATTAAGTGCCAGAAACTCATTCAACCTGCGATCAAGAATTCCTGCTGGGATGTGGTGCCCTCTAAAAGCAGTCTTGAATTCCGCCCAAGACACTTCGCGATCAGCGGGTAGCATAGCACAGAAGTGGTCCCACCATGTCCGAGCAGGGCCACGAAGTGGATGCGCGGTGAAGCGAGCCTTGGCATCATCAGGGCAGTCTCCCGTGAGGAGGGGAAACTTGGACTCAATGACGCGTGTTGAGCACGGACTCTGCTGCTCACAAAATCGCTTCGGCCCCCTTCGGCCGCGTCAACTTACAAAGGAGCCCTCTTGTTTCTGAAAAATAAACCCGTAGTCCTGTCTGGTGGAATCATGAGTCTTAGGTACTTTTGCGAGTTAGACCCTGCCTTCTCTGGTAATTGGCGCCTAGTTCAGAGAGTTGGAAAAATCAGAAAATAGATATAGAAATGGATTTTTAATGTAGAAATAAATGCTAGAATTGGTTTAATTCATAGAAACTTCATATGAAGTCCAAATTAATCCATTCCAATTCCTATAATTTTGTAATATTATTGTTTATCATTTAGTACCACTGTTTTGACATGAATATCAAAATAAAATTTATATCCTGTTTAATCTTGTGCAAAACACATAAAACCTTCAGAAATTCATAGCTTAAAATCTATAACTCCAAAATTAATGATTCATGTTTATATAATCTTATTATGTACATTATTAATATTTATTTTGTTCTTATGATTGGTGTGATGTTAATTTTGCCTATACATGTTTGTCTGTATTGCTACGTTTAGCGTGAGGTCACGAGTCACCTGAAGAGCAAGTTGGTACCTGGAATCTCAAGTCCCAGGCAAGTTGTGCCCTTGATCACTTTTTTTACCCACTCATGTTCTAATTAATCATAATGATCTGCATAGGTTAATTTTGATGGGACCTAATAGGTTACCCTAGTTTGTCTGTCTTTATGCCTTGTTTACCACTAAACTTTTTGGGTAGTACTTGTTAGTGCTATATGTGGATTTGGGCATTGAGATACACATTATTCATACTTTTGTTATCAGTTGTTATTTATTGTTCATGATAAGATCATTATGTTAATTGGAACATGGAGCGACCACCCGGGAAAACAGTGCTACCACAAGGGTTTAATGGGACGCCCTTGGCTGATTAATTAGGAAAGCTAGTGGAGGACTACCTCACCTGAAAGGGGCAAGGGCAGTAGGGGAGTGGTCAGTGTGGGGAGGTCCTTGGTTGATTTTGCTGCGATGGCGGTCAGGTGAGGGATCCCTGCATTGGAGCTTCCTATAAACTGTAGCGGGTTTTCTGAAGCTAGTGGAACTTTGTAAAGGCCTCATAGTGTTACCCTGCCTCGCTTCCTTGGTAGAGGTGTATGAGGCCCATACAACCCCGTGGCAGATGGGTAACATGACTTGTGGGTAAAGATGCGCAACCTCTGCAGAGTGTAAAACTGGTATACTAGCCGTGCTCATGGTCATGAGCAACTCGGACCCTCACATGATTAACTTATGAAACTAAATTCAATTTGTCAAATGCATTGCATCGCAGGTGATGTTGTTACTTCTGTTCTACTATTTAATTGGGTTGGTATTTACTTATACTTAGTAACTGCTAATAAAATTTTGACCAACTTTAAAAGCAATGCTCAGCTCTAACCATCCTCTTTGGTAAGCCTTACACTTTGTGAGCTCCCACCTTTGGCGAGTTCATGCACATTATTCCCCACAACTTGTTGAGCTATGAACGTATGTGAGCTCACTCTTGGTGTCTCATACCCCCCACAGGTCAAGAATAGGTACCACAGGATGAGGCGCATGGAGGATGCTGCGATGTGTTCGTGAGAGGTCTAGGCCGTCGTCTCCCAGTCAACTTTGGGTTGCTGGACCGTTGTCTCCTTATAATGTAATTATTTATTTTGTATAGAACTCCTATTATATAGTAAAGATGTGACATTCGATCCTGTGCCATGATTCATCATATGTGTGAGACTTGGTCCCAGCACACCTGGTGATTATGTTCGTGCCCAGGTCTTGGTGCCCCGAAACCCGGGTGTGACAGAAGCGGTATCAGAGGAATGTTGACTGTAGGACGAAACCTAGATAGAACTGGACAACCATTGTCTACTCACCTCTGCTACTCTGATTCTTTTCTAAACTTTTCTTAATCTCTTCTCATCTATTTCCGCTTTACTCTGATTATTCTTACCTTTTCTTTCTAAAGACAAATGTGGATTTCACACTTTGAAATCCTGTACCTACAATGTCTTTTAGGAATAGGAAACCTACTCTTAGGAACAAAAATAAAACTATTTTTATAGATATCTGTGTGCCTGAATGCTTGTTCTTATGATACTTGTCTGATTTGGATTTTTGATTGAGTGTGATGGGTTGTGTAGTAATGTCCACAATTACATCTGCATATACATATAGGAAAAACATTGCTCATCAAAATAACTAGACAAACTATATTATCTCTCATTAAAGTATCTAGCCTAACAATATCCATCTCATCTTAAAAGATTCTATCCTACACTCCTAGATCCACCTTATTTTAAAAGATCCTAACATATCCTAAGAATATTTAGCCTGGCCTGGTGGATCTATCTAACCTAAAACTAGTCTAATCTAGTCAGACCTGATCCACTCTAGATCCTATCTAATCTAATATGATCTAATCTAGTGTGAGTTACTCAATGCTGGTACAAAGGATAAGGCCATACTCCTAATTTAGTTACGCCTAAATTGGTGACCTAGATCAACTCGGCCATACCCAACAACTTGACCTACATGATAGGTTACATAACCTATCCAAAACCATTCAGAAGCAAAACAACCAAACTAGATTCTGACTAATCTCATTCAACTTATAGCTACCTACTAAACCAGCTACACTACCTACTAGTTGTTGCCTACAAATCTAACTTAACCTCTTATCCCTAATCCGGATGAAGACACCAAGACTCGAGAAGAAGGAGATCAAGCTCGTTGGGGAATGATAAGAGTCCAGTCATCCCTCCAAAGGAATCAAGATCCACTATCCATGATGGAGCCTTCCCTTGCCAAAATCCATATTTCTTATGCTTGTCTTGATCTTTTTTTTACCCCAACTTTCTTACCAATAGCTAGAACATAATTATAAGGTACCCATGCTATCCTAGTCATCTACTAGTCACTCAAAAAAAACTTTTGGTATTAAAACCCCTGTAAACTGAAACATGGACTACAAACCAAACTTGTTGCAACCTCTTTCTAACTAATCTCGGGGACGAGATTTCTGTTAAGGGGGTAGAATTTGTAAATCCCAAAATTTGTATCAGAAAAATAATAATAATAATATAAAAAATATATAATTATGTAGTGTTTTGTAATTATGGAACCTTCGGAGATCATTCGATTTTCTTTTATTTGTGCATATTCAATTAATTGAATTATATTGGACAAATAAAAAAAATAAATGAATATAGAAATATGCATATCATGCTGGAGTCCTTGTATATTTGCATTTATACTCAATTTTTTGAGTCGCATTAAGTTTGAAAAGTAAAATTTGAAATAGAAAGGGAAATAAAAAAAGGGAAGCAGAAAATAAAAAGATAAAAGGAAAAGGAAAACAACGAGTGGGCCTAATTCCCTGGTCGGCCCAGCTACCTCCTCCGCACCGGCCCAACTCGCGCGCCTCGCGCTTGTCCCCGCGCGCCGCGCCACTGTCGTGTGGGCCGCTCGGTCAGGCTGACATCTGGGGTCGTCACGTTATGCACTGGTGACACTGCCGGGTGGGGCCAACCCGTCGGGTTCTTCCCTGCTCGCATTACACGCGTGTTGAGCACGGACTCTGCCGCTCACAAAATCGCGGAATCGCTGATCAACCAAATTCTGTTAGCAGGGATCGCGTTGAACCCGCCTAGATCCTCGTGTCCTTAGGATATATAAGCAGACCTCGATGTTCTTCTCCGAACAGCTCAAACCGCCGCGAACCTGGGGTGAAGATCCAAGCTGCCATGGGGATTCCGCGGATTCGCCCGTTGGGTTCTCTGCGCTAGGTCTTGGTATTTGGGCGTCGTTCTTCTGCGCGGGGAGCTTCCTGCTTGTGCCGCACGGCCGGTCTCTGTGTCCCCGACCCCCTTCTTCCTCCGCTGGTTGGGCACGGGAACCTGCTCGCATTGTGGCCTCGGCTTACAGCCGGGGAGTCCTCATGCTAGCGCGACTTGGCATGCGCTGTTGAAGCTCTGCGGGCCCTCCTTCCAATCGCGCTCGACCGGGATCAAGCCGCGCCACTCGCAAATTTTGGCCCGCGCCTTGGGAATTTCTCGCCATCGATGTTAAATCTGCCATAGATCCGCTTTCGCCATGGCCAGAGGATTCCGCGCCGCTAAGCTTGGTAAGAATTGCTTCCACAGTTTCTTCTTTGTCTCGAATACACTAGCACCATCCGGCGTAGCTGTTGGGGCTCTTGGGCATCGATCTGGTCGCCGGTTTTGTGTGCCACCGCGGGGTTGAGATGCTCCTCCGTGGAAGAACACCGGGGGGAAGAAGAAGCTAGAGAGCCATCGGATCTAAGATGAAGGGTGTAGATTAGATGGGCGTATCGATCGGATGTGGGTTGTCTATGGCCGTTGGATCAATCTGCGACGGTTGTGATTAGTTGCGCAATAACGATTCGGCTGGTGCGATCATGGAACGTTGATCGGGGAGCGGAGGCTCCAGATTAGAAGAGAGAGTACCCCTTCGTCATTTTAAGTCCGAACCATCGGATTTTAATCGTGTGGCTCGCGGTAGATTGGATCGTGGGCATTTGTGGACCGTGGATCTCTGATCATACGGTTGATGTTGCGTACCGGTTTATAAAGCACCCAGATCTAATCTGCACCATAGGATCTAATCTGGGCGGTCCGCGTTCACCCGTACCCCTTCGGCCGCGCCAACTTACAAAGGAGCATTCTGGTTTCTGAAAAATAAACCTGCAGTCCTGTCTGGTGGAATGATGAGTCTTAGGTACTTTTGCGAGTTAGACCCTGCTTTCTCTGGTAATTGGCGCCCAGTTCAGAGAATTGGAAAAATCAGAAAATAGATATAGAAATGGATTTTTAATGTAGAAATAAATGCTAGAATTGGTTTAATTCATAGAAACTTCATATGAAGTCCAAATTAATCCATTTCAATTCCTATAATTTTGTAATATTATTGTTTATCATTAGTACCATTGTTTTGACATGAATATCACAATAAAATTTATATCCTGTTTAATCTTGTGCAAAACACATAAAACCTTCAGAAATTCATAGCTTAAAATCTATAACTCCAAAATTAATGATTCATGTTTATATAACCTTATTATGTAGATTATTAATATTTATTTTGTTCTTATGATTGGTGTGATGTTAATTTTGCCTATACATGTTTGTCTGTATTGCTACGTTTAGCGTGAGGTCACGAGTCACCTGAAGAGCAAGTTGGTACCTGGAATCTCAAGTCCTAGGCAAGTTGTGCCCTTGATCACTTCTTTTACCCACTCATGTTCTAATTAATCATAATGATCTGCATAGGTTAATTTTGATGGGACCTAATAGGTTACCCTAGTTTGTCTATCTTTATGCCTTGTTTACCACTGAACTTTTTGGGTAGTACTTGCTAGTGCTATATGTGGATTTGGGCATTGAGATACACATTATTCATACTTTTGTTATCAGTTGTTATTTATTGTTCATGATAAGATCATTATGTTAATTGGAACATGGAGCGACCACCCAGGAAAACAGTGCTACCACAAGGGTTTAATGGGACGCCCTTGGCTGATTAATTAGGAAAGCTAGTGGAGGACTACCTCACCTGAAAGGGGCAAGGGCAGTAGGGGAGTGGTTAGTGTGGGGAGGTCCTTGGTTGATTTTGCTGTGATGGCGGTCAGGCGAGGGATCCCTGCATTGGAGCTTCCTATAAACTGTAGCGGGTTTTCTGAAGCTAGTGGAACTTTGTAAAGGCCTCGTAGTGTTACCCTACCTCGCTTCCTTGGTAGAGGTGTATGGGGCTCGTACAACCCCGTGGCAGATGGGTAACATGACTTGTGGGTAAAGATGCGCAACCTCTGCAGAGTGTAAAACTGGTATACTAGCCGTGCTCACGGTCATGAGCAGCTCGGACCCTCACATGATTAACTTATGAAACTAAATTCAATTTGTCATATGCATTGCATCACAGGTGATGTTGTTACTTCTGTTCTACTATTTAATTGGGTTGGTATTTACTTATACTTAGTAACTGCTAATAAAATTTTGACCAACTTTAAAAGCAATGATCAGCTCTAACCATCCTCTTTGGTAAGCCTTACACTTTGTGAGCTCCCACCTTTGGCGAGTTCATGCACATTATTCCCCACAACTTGTTGAGCTATGAACGTATGTGAGCTCACTCTTGCTGTCTCACACCCCCACAGGTCAAGAACAGGTACTCCAGGATGAGGCGCATGGAGGATGCTGCGATGTGTTCGTGAGAGGTCTAGGCCGTCGTCTCCCAGTCAACTTTGGGTTGCTGGACCGTTGTCTCCTTATAATGTAATTATTTATTTTGTATAGAACTCATATTATATAGTAAAGATGTGACATTCGATCCTATGCCATGATTCATCATATATGTGAGACTTCGTCCTAGCACACCTGGTGATTATGTTCGCGCCCGGGTCTTGGTGCCCCGAAACCCGGATGTGACACACCAGGGGCTGGTCTTAACTCCTTGGGAGCCTCTTCTCCCTCGCTTCCGACTTCATTGGCCTCCATCTCTAAGTGGTGCATGTCCAAGTGGTCATTAGCTTCTTCGAGTTCTCGCTGCACATCGTGGAGCTGGTTCTCCAAGACATCAATAGTGTTGTCTTGGATCTCCACCTGCTGCTCCAAGGTGGTGATACGCTGGCTCAGCCTTTCCACCTGCAGATCCTTCTCCACCAACTCGGAGGACAAGTCGACCATAAAATCTTCTTGGCTATCAAGGGTGAGCTTGGTAGTTTGAGCGATGTTAGCTAGATGTGCCATAGCGTCGCTCTGAAGGGCCTGGAAGTGGTACAGCGCACTCATGCACTGAACAGTGACCCTCCCAACCAAGTCAGTATACATTGCCCACACGTCCTTCACGTGGCTCACACGGTTAAACCACATGGGGTCTGTTGGGGGCCTGCTTCGTCGCCGAAGGTCCCATAAGAAGAAACACCTTCGGAAGACTGGCACAAAGCTGAATCTATCAATCAGAGGGCTTCGGAGTACATTTCCAAATGCACCGACTTAAAGATGAAATGACCAATCGGCCCGTGATAATTTGTATTATGATTGTAAACCTTTGTAAAGGACATGAATGTAATTTCTCACAGGCTGCGTCCTGTGTCTATAAATAGATGAACAGTACCCCTGTACTGTTCACGCTTTCTTGTATTCGCTCGGGCACAACACTCGGATTTTTGCCTTCTGTCAAGCCGAAGGTATAAATGTAATTAAATATCATATTTAAATATCCAAGTTTATATAATGAAGACATGTGAATGATATCATATGTTTGTTCATGTTATCTTTCATGTTTCATATGTTTCGCCTTTCATTTTCTTATATCATGATGATGAAGGTACGTCCTTCATGACCTTTGTCCGAAGATCGTTATATCCTAAGGGAAATAATGCTTCGAAGGATGAAGGAAATTAACATTTAATACTTTGTGTTGCCTTTTTCTTGACTCATAGCATTTGAGAACAAGTCCCCAACATTGGCGCCCACCTCCGGTGAACTCACTTCCACTTTTGAGCTGATGGCTTCGTCCAAAACCCAAGCTGAAGCTGCTTCGGCTATGAAGCTGGTGCTCTCGATAACAGGCGGGTCATGTTCAGAACCGGCCAACAAGAAACAGAAGAAGGAGGCCCAGAGAAGGGTGCAGCATGTTGGGGTGCAGGGACCCTTCATCAAGTCAAAATGGTCCCACATCCCAATCACCTTCTCCCAGGAGGACCTTCAGTTTAAGGATAACCCTCGCAATGATGCTATGGTTATATCTTGTGTCATCAAGGGATTTCTGGTCCATAATGTTTTGGTTGACATAGGCAGTACAGCGGATATCATATTTGCTAAAGCCTTCAGACAGATGCAAGAGCCAGAGGACAAGATTCATGATGCTACACACCCTCTTTGTGGCTTCGGAGGAAGGCAGATTGTATCACTTGGCAAGATCATAATGCTAGTGACCTTCGGATTTGTTCACAACACAAGGACTGAACAGGTTGTTTTTGATATTGTTGACATGGAATACCCCTACAATGCAATCATTGGTCGTGGGACACTTAATGCTTTCGAAGCAATTCTTGATCTAGCATACCTATGCATGAAGATACCTTCGAAACAAGGGCCTATTGCAATTCATGGAAGTCAGGAAGCTGCCAGGAAGGCTGAGGGAAATTGGATAGACTCAAAAGCCATCCACAATATAGATGGAGCTGAAGCTTGTGAGCAGTACAAGTATAGAAGAGAGAAGGCTGCTTCGGCTGATCAGCCGAAGCCCATGCTTTTATGTGAAGACATAGCAGAGCAGAAGGTACTGCTGGGGTCTCAATTATCTGAAGAGCAAGAAAAAACTTTGATAAGGTTTTTATTCAACAACAAAGATGTTTTCTCATGGTTGGCCAATGATCTCTGTGGTGTCAACAGGGATGTCATTGAACATTCACTTAATGTCGATCCATCCTTCAGGCCTAGAAAGCAAAGGCTTCAAAAAATGTCTGATGATAAAGCCGAAGGTGCTCGGAATGAAGTAAAAAGACTTCTCAGTGCTGGTGTCATCAGAGAAGTAAAATATCCAGAGTGGCTAGCCAATACTGTTATGGTGAAGAAGGCCAATGGCAAATGGAGAATGTGTATTGATTTCACGGATCTCAACAAGGCTTGTCCAAAGGACGAATTTCCGTTACCAAGGATAGACTCTCTTGTGGATACAACAGCTTCTTCAGAACTTATGAGTCTTCTGGATTGCTACTCAGGATATCATCAAATATGGATGAAGAAGGAGGATGAGCCGAAGACTAGCTTCATAACTCCCCGTGGAACCTATTGTTATCTTCAGAAGCCTGAGGGGCTCAAAAATGCTGGAGGCAGTTTCAGTAGGATGATGGCCAAGGTCCTTCATTCCTAGATAGGCAGAAATGTGCTAACATATGTTGATGATATCATAGTAAAAAGCATGAAGCAAAAAAATCATATCACTGATCTACAAGAAACATTTGCTAATTTCAGACAAGCTAGCCTGAAATTAAATCCTGAAAAGTGTGTCTTTGGAGTGAAGAAGGGTAAGTTCCTTGGCTATCTGGTTTCAACGAAGGGGATTGAAGCTAACCCAAGCAAGATCGAAGCCATCCTTTGAATGGAACCACCAAGCACAAAGAAGGGGGCCCAACGGTTGGCAGGAAGACTGGCTTCATTGAATAGATTTATATCTAGATCAGCAGAAAGAAACTTGCCATTCTTTGAAATACTAAAATCAGCCAAAGTCTTTCAATGGGGCCCAGCTCAGTAGAAAGCCTTCGAAGAGCTGAAGCAATACTTGATTGACATAACAACATTAACTCCACCCACGCCAGGGGCTCCGTTGCTATTGTATGTGGCAGCTTCGCACTCTGTAGTGAGTGCGGCGCTTGTGCAGGAGAAATTGAAAGGACAAATCAAAAAGCAAGCCCCAATATACTTTGTCTCCGAAGTTCTAAGCTTATCAAAGAAAAATTATACAGAATTGGAGAAGGTGTTGTATGCTGTCTTAATGGCCTCTAGGAAGCTTCGGCATTATTTTCAAGCATTCCATATAATTGTTCCTTCATCACAGCCTCTGAACGATATCATGAGGAACAGAGAAGCTACTGGAAGGATTGGAAAGTGGGCTGCGGAACTCAACGAATTCAGCATTGATTATGTGCATAGATCCTCAATTTAGTCCTAGGCGTTAGCAGACTTCATCGCTGACTAGACGCCAGGGGCTCAGGAAGAAGAAGCAAATAAAGATGCCGAAGCTTGGACAGTGTTCTGCGACGGTTCCTGGGGAACCTTTGGGGCAGGTGCGGCTGCTGTCTTAGTTGCACCTTCCAAAGTTAGAACGTGCTATGCAATAAAGCTTGACTTCAGCTGCTGTCTTTCGAAGGTTTTTCTCTCAAGAATATTCCAAGAGGTGAAAATGAGCATGCAGATTTGCTAGCCAAATCGGCGGCTCAAGGGATCCCTTTACCTTTGGAAGTATTTTTTTAAACAATAAAAGCACCTTCGGTTGAACTCATGGAGAGAGCAGTACTTACTATTTCTCCAGTACACAGTGAGGATTGGAGGACTGAAATCATATCTTTCCTCCAAGGCAATTGTCTTTCAAGTGACGAAGCTTATAACAAGAGAATGGAGGCAAGGACAAGACCATATGTGATAATAGAAGGGGAATTGTATAAACATGGAGTCTGTTCCCCACTCTTCAAGTGTTTATCAAGAGCTGAAGGTATTGAATTAATGAAAGAGATACACGCAGGTCTGTGTGGATCTCACATTGGGTCTAGGCCCTTGCTGGGAAAAGTTTTTCGACAAGGATTTTGCTGGCCGAAGGCAGCTTCGGATGCAGCAGAGCTAGTCCAAAAATGTGCAAGAGACCAGAAGTAACCTTCATCTCTCACTCAATTAATATAGCCCACTTGGCCGTTGCAAAGATGGGGCCTCGATTTGCTAGGTCCACTTCCACCAGCACAAGGCAATTTAAAATATGTTGTGGTGGTGGTAGAATATTTTTCCAAGTGGATTGAGGCGAAGCCTTTGACCATAATAACTTCGGTCACAGTCCAGAAACTCTTCTGGCAAAACATTGTTTGTCGCTTCGGCGTGCCGAAGGCTATCACTGTAGACAATGGAACACAATTTGATGCCGAAGCTTTCAAGGAATCCTGTGATCAGATTGGCATGAAGATTCATTTTTGCATCAGTCAGACATCCAGAGTCAAATGGACTTGTCGAAAGAGCAAATTGCATTATAATGACGGGAATAATGAAGTTAATCTTCAATCAGCCCAGAGGAAAGTAGCCAGATGAGTTGATTAAAGTGGTGTGGAGCCATAACACAACAATATCAAGGTCTACAGGTTTTACACCATTCAAGTTATTGTTTGGTGACGAAGCTATAACCCCAGAAGAAGCTAAGGTAGGGTCAATTAGAACAGTAGCTTCGGCAGAGGACGAAGCCGATTATTCTGTGGCAAAAGATGCCATAGAAGGGACCAGACTTCAGGCTATGGAGAATATTAATAAATACCAAGCCAAAACAATAAAATGGCACGACAGAAAAGTCCGAGTGAAAAATATCAAGCCAGGGCATTTGGTGCTTCGGAGAGTGGCTAATCCGGACACAGTAGGCAAATTACAGCTGAAGTGGGAAGGACCTTTTTTGGTAGTATCTTCGTCAAGGCCCGGTTCTTACAGATTAAAGTATATGGATGGCAATGACATTCGTAGATCTTGGAACGAGGATGAGCTTCGACGGTATTATGTATAGATTGATGTAATCTTTTTCATTTTTCTATGGCACCTTTTCCTTTCCAAAGGGGGAGAAAGGTTTTTAATGGGGGCATAGTTTGTAATTTTTTCTTTTTTATTCAGCTCCATGAGAGCAATATCCCCCAAAATATGTAAATGTAAAATCTGAGTATGCACCATCGAGTGCAGAGAAAAAGAAAAAATAGGGAGAAGCTCGAAAGTCGTCCCTAAGGGGATGCAGAGCATGACGAAGCTACAAAAAGCCGTTCCTAAGGGAGCGCAGCGTAAGTTTTCTGCTCAAAAGTTGTTCCTAAGGGAATGCAGAGCCAAATACCACCAAAATATAAGGCAAAGCGCGAAAAGTCAACGCGAATACCGCCGAAATATAAGGCGGAGCGCGAAAAGTCAACGCGAATACCGCCAAAATAGAAGGCGAAGAAGTTCAAAAGACGTTCCTAAGGGGATGCAGAACTTACACCAAAAAATAAGCGGTGTAGCCAAAAAATAAACGGCAAAGAGATTTCAGTTATTCCTAAGGGAATGAAGGTTGTGGATGAAGCTTCGAATGTGTGTGTTTGGGCATTCATTTGCACGATACATTACATCATACATTGCATTCATAAACATTCATTTAGACATACATAGGATCATCATCATTATCATATCATACAGATACAAACAGTTGCTTCGGCTCTAAGCATACAGCTTTAAAGAAGATTCATGCTTCGTTGTGTACGAAAAGAAGGGAAGGTGTTTTTCGCCTTCGGCTCAAAAAAATATAGGTTTTGACCACATAAAAGCATTTCATACATCGATGGAAAGGTAAAAATATATTACAAGGTATGGACAAATTTACAGAGTAGAATCTGGTTCTTAAGTTACAATATTCTTTATAAAGGTTAATACAAGAGTTTTCTTAGAATTTTTCCACAGCTAGGTGTTCGAGCTTCATCATCATCTGTTGAGCTTCGGATTGTCTGCTAAGCTTTGGCTCTGTGTTCTTCGGCTTCGTCATCCTGTACATATCGAGCATTATAAGGAAAATTCAAGTTTCAAGGAAAAGGTAAGCACAAGGTATGATTTTATTACCGGCTTGAGGTGACTTCGAGCTTCGTCACCAGCTAGGCTTCGCCCACCCTTTGTCCATATTTGCTTTATAAATCTGTTTCCTATGCTTCGAGCTAGGCTGGGGATATCAATCAGATCTGCTGGTGATAAGCTGAAGTTTGGTCTATTAACAATCTTTCCATGCGTGCAACCAGACTTCATGAAGGCAACAACTGTGCCCCGAGAAGCTAGCAAGGCACAGAAATCACCGTGTCCGGCTATAACTTCATCAAGAGCGTCAACTTTGCCCTCAATATGCTCGAAGGTCCCTGGCAGGTCTTCAACCGAAGGACTGAATTTTTCAGAGCTGGCTCCAACCGAGTTGAAGACCTGCTTTAGCCGTTGCACGCATTGGTTGCTGAACTCTAGACACTTATCCTGAAGTTCTTTCAATGATTTTTGCAAATTCGAACTTTTTTCGACCTCAGCCTCAAGCTTTGTATCAAATTTCTGCTTTTCTTGTTCGAAGCTTTCTGATTTTGAGAGAAGCTCCTTATCCAACTTTGCAATTTTGGCTTCAGCTTCTGCCAGTAAGCCTTCCACTGTCTGAAGTTCGAAATCTTTCTTTTCAAGAGCAGCTGCTTGATCTTTTATTTTGCTTTCTAAACCTTCAATTATAACTTCATGCTTTTTATCTTCAAGGTCCTGTTGCATCCTCAAAGCTTTACTCAATAACATACTCTATACAGAAACAACCTTCGTTAGAAAACACCTTCGTTGTTAAAAACAATAAAAAGTCGAAGAAAAGTTGTTACCTTGAAATTAGAATAGAATAAACTACCGACAATACGCTGTCGTCGGTAGCGGCTGATATCGGTCTCAAGCTTCGGGAAACCAATACTCTTCGACAGAGTACTGATAACCTTCGCTCCGGTTCGGTCTTGGAGACAGCCTAAGCTTTCATCGTCAACACCGTCAAAGAGTAGCGACCCTGGTTCATACCCACAGGATATGGCATAGTCTCTCAACTCTTCTTTCTCAGCTTTTTACAATTCTTGTCCAATTAAGTTTTGAAAGTTGAAATTTTCTTCTTCCGAAGTATCTTCGGCCGTCTCCTTCTCTTTCCCAGGCACTGTGGCCATGGTCTCTTCGGCGGCTGCAACAGCTTCTTCTGCGGCCATGTCTAGAAGTATTTTATCAATATTAGAAAGTGTGCTTTCTAAATTTGCATCTTCGGTCATTGCAGCTTCGGCAATTGCGGCTTCGATGGGTGCAGCTTCGGTAGCTGCAGCGCTCTCGACAGCTGGTGCTTTTGATGCCGAAGCTGGTGGTGGTGTTTCTTCAATGGCCTCTGTCATAGTGATAATTCTTCGTTTTTTCGGCCGAACAGACTTCTTCGTTGCTGAGGGCTCCTTCTTCTTCTGTAAAAGCTTCGTCAAATGTGGCCTCAGTGGACTTAGCTTGATAGGCAAGGATTCAGTCATTACCTTTAGAATTTCTTCCACGTTGGCAGCAGAAGGTGTCGAAGGAGTTTCTTCTTCTGTATCAGTCACCTTCTGCTTCGGAGCCGCAACTTTCCTTTTCTTCGGAGCAACTGCCTTCGGCTCAGGGCTCAATTTTCTTTTCTTCAGGATTTCTTCATCTTCTTTCACCATTCTAGCAGCCTATCTGCCCACAACACTAACAATTATTTTTCTTTTCTGCCCTTCGGCGCCTTTGTTCAATCGCTCATAGTCTGGATATTCAAAATTCAGGGCATCCATTACCCGATTCAATCTTCGCTTCGATCGGGTGCCGAAGGCTGCAGTCATCAACTGATCTTCTTTTCTCATGTAATTGCCCAAAATCTCGTTGCACATAACTATAATTGTATCCAACCATTCTTGGCAGGGTTCTTTGAAGTGTTTCTTGAACTTGAAATGATAGGGCAGCCAAACGAGTTCATTCTTCTTTTTCTTTCCTTCAAGCTTCGGCATACCCCATTCCCTCAGTGTTGGAAATACTCGGTTGGCCAAGTATTCTTGAACTAAGTCCCTAGTTCCGATGTGTTCAGATACAACTCTAAACTCATACACAGCATCTGGGCATGGTGCCCCCAGCGTCATGTTGCACTGAGGCCTAGTTAACCCGAAGGTTAATTCCAGCGGGCTCTGCACTAGCTTCTCCTTTTTCTCATAATTTTAACATAAAACCATTCAGATTTCCAACCGGTCGGCCATTTAGTGCGATATCTGACCACCGGTGTCTTCATGTCTTTGCGATAAGCAAAGTTGTAGCAGCCAAAGTTCTCATGCAATCCGTCTTCCCTAGCCTTCGTCTGATAGTGAAGTTCATGTACTCGACAGAAGGCTACGGCGAGTGGCTCCACCCCTTGACTTCGGAGGGCCCAGATGTAAACGCTGAGCCTAACAATGGCCTTAGGGGTCAACTGATGAAGGTTAATCTCAAAATTTTCCAAGACATCTCCAATCATCCCGTGCAGAGGAAATCACCACCACTTCATCATTTTCTGGTTTCAGGATAGTTTCTTCCCCACCAAAGCGAATCAACCCCTTGTCGGCTTCTCTGAAGTAGCCTAGCTTCGTCATCATAGCCATATCAGCTTCAGACACAGTCGACTTTCCAAAATCCAAATGGCTAGGCTTCGATGGCATAGCGGTGTTATAATCAATCTCTTCTTCACCAATATCACCTTCTTCAATGTCTGCCTACTCCGCTTCAGTAGCAGGGGCGCCTTCGTCAGGAGCGCCCTCCGTTACAACTAGTCCCGACCGTCTCATAACTTTGGAGATCGAAGCAGTTTCATTAGCTTCGGTTTCCTCTCCATCATGTGTAACCCTAGCTGTTGAGCGCACTTTGACCATTTGATGTTGAATTTCTTGCGTTTTGACGAAGTTGAGTATTTTTGACGAAGCTCCGTCTTCTCATGAAGCTAGAGCAAACTGATCCTTTGACTGAGAATACAGTGAATAAGCTTCGGCGGTGGTCAAATTTTTCGGCAGCACAACAGTACAATAGCAGTAAATGTTGTGGTAACTTCACAACTACCCGTCTGTTTATATAGTGCTGTAGGTGGGAAGGTGAATCATCAAGTCGCTCGCACCCGCTGAACAGTCACTCGCACTCGCTGAACGGTGGACCATAGTGCCCAAGAAGCTGAATCACCAGATCGCGCGTACCCGTTGCATGGTGGGACCATCCTTCACTACGAATATTTAAATCGTTTCCCGGCAACGAGCTTAGGGAAGGTGTTTTTTGGACCTTTGGCATTCCGAAGACTGAGAGAGTTTTTCACGGGTCGAGCTCGTTACGAAAAATGATCTGGCACCGTGAAGGGGCTACTGTTGGGGGCCTGCTTCGTCGCCGAAGGTCCCATAAGAAGAAACACCTTCGGAAGACTGGCACAAAGCCAAAGCTATCAATCAGAGGGCTTCGAAGTACATTTCCAAATGCACCGACTTAAATATGAAATGACCAATCGGCCCGTGATAATTTGTATTATGATTGTAAACCTTTGTAAAGGACATGAATGTAATTTCTCACAGGCTGCGTCCTGTGCCTATAAATAGATGAACAGTACCCCTGTACTGTTCACACTTTCTTGTATTCGCTCGGGCACAACACTCAGATTTTTGCCTTCTGTCAAGCCGAAGGTATAAATGTAATTAAATATCGTATTTAAATATCCAAGTTTATATAATGAAGACATGTGAATGATATCATATGTTTGTTCATGTTATCTTTCATGTTTCATATGTTTCGCCTTTCATTTTCTTATATCATGATGATGAAGGTACGTCCTTCATGACCTTCGTCCGAAAATCGTTATATCCTAAGGGAAATAATGCTTCGAAGGATGAAGGACATTAACATTTAATACTTTGTGTTGCCTTGTTCTTGACTCATAGCATTTGAGAACAAGTCCCCAACAGGGTCATCCTTCTTCTCAGCAGGGAAAAGTCCTAAGGGGTGCATCAGCATTTCTAGGGGATGGTAGCCACAGAAAGTTGTCAGAGTCTTCATGGCTGCTGCTTCAGTGGTGTCGTTCGCCCTGAATCCAATCGTCTCGGAGTCAAGAGAACGCCAACCCGGCTAAAGGGGATGAGCCTCCAAAGTTAGCCAGACTCGGCAACGAGGTACCCGATGCTCCTCATACAACTGCACCGTGTACAAAGGGGGCGTAGGGTAACCGGCAGAGTTAAGCACTTCCCACAAGATAGAAGGAAAGCCATCGTGAGAGAGGAAGTCAGAGCTGAAATGAGTGTCTCCTCCGCTGGCGAGGGTGGGTGAATTCATCTGCGGAAGGGTATCAGATGTAAAGATTATGGTGTAAGGAAGAAAAATAAAAGAGCCTGGATGGTTTGAAAAGAAGTGGGTTAGCTTGAATTTTTACTTCTTTAATTCTTAATCCTTCAAATTTTATAATGCATGCATGCTGAAAATAATAACGGCTCCTCTCCGAAATAAAGGGTGCTCCTAAGGCATCCTTCAAAAATCTAAGTACTAGCCCACAGGGCCTACTGAAAGGGAAATGTGCCCTTGGGCCATTTCTAAGTATTTTGGTGATTTAGTGCCCAACACAGGTGCCTAATTGTAAAATGGTGGACAAAGTACAAATCGAGGATAAAGGTATGTTTCTCAGACTTAGTACATTGTTTTATGGACTAATGTATTGTGTCTAAGTGCTAGAAACAGAAAAAATCGAGTTGGAGAAGAGATGGCTCGAGCAGCCAAACTCTGCCCAGTCTGGATGCACCGGACTGTCCGGTGGTGCACCGGACAGTGTCCGGTGCGCCAGGCTGGCTCGAGCGAAGTGGCTGCTCTCGGGAATTCACCGGCGACGTACGGCTAAAATTCACCGAACTGTCCGGTGTGCACCGGACTGTCCGGTGAGCCAACGGTCGGCCGGGCCAACTGTCGACCGCGCAATCTGCGCGGGACACGTGGCCGAGCCAACGTCTAGAAGACGGCACCGGACTGTCTGGTGTGCACCAGACATGTCCGGTGCGCCAACGGCTCTCAGGCTGCCAACGGTCGGCTTCGCTATTTAAGGAAGGAAATCGGGCACCGGACAGTGTCCGGTGTGCACCGGACTGTCCGGTGCCCCCGATGACAGAAGGCAAGAATGGCTTTCCAAACTTGTGCTCAACGGCTCCTAGCTGCCTTGGGGCTATAAAAGGGACCCCTAGGCGCATGGAGGAGGACAACCAAGCATCCTTTGAGCATCATTGATCACTCACACTTCATTCTCGTGCACTTGTTCGACATTTTAGTGATTTGAGCTCCGTTCTAGTGTGCTAGTCTCTTGAGCTCAAGTCTGGGTTTTGCGTGTGCGTATTCGCTGTGATCTTTGTGTCGTGTGTGAGTTGCTAATCCCTCCCTTGCTCTGTGATTCTTCGTGAACATCTTGTGTAAGGGCGAGAGGCTCCAAGCTGTGGAGATTCCTCGCAAACGGGAATAAGAGAAGCAAAGCAACACCGTGGTATTCAAGTTGGTCTTTGGACCGCTTGAGAGGGGTTGATTGCAACCCTCATCCGTTGGGACGCCACAACGTGGAGTAGGCAAGCGTTGGTCTTGGCCGAACCATGGGATAACCACTGTGCCATCTCTGTGATTGATATCTCTTGGTTATTGTGTTGTGTTGAGATCCTTCTCTAGCCACTTGGCATATTACTGTGCTAACAAGTAACCAAGTTTTATGGCTTAAGTTTTTGAAGTGTTACAGGATCACCTATTCACCCCCCCTCTAGGTGCTCTCAATTGGTATCAGAGCCGTTCTCTTCAAGAAAGGGACTAACCGCCTGAAGAGATGGATCCTAAAGGCAAGGGGATGGTGATCAACGACAAGGAGAAGGAGTCCTTCGTCAACGAGCCCAATGATGACAGGCCCACCGACTCAGGCTCGGGCCACAAAAGAAAAGACGGGAGGAAGAAGAAGACAAGGCGCATCAAGGAAATTGTCTACTACGACAGCGACGAATCTTCCTCCTCCCAAAAGGACGACGACGACTACGATAGGCAAAAGACGGTTAACTCAAACTTTTCTTTCGATTATTCGCGCATCCCGCATAGTTCAAATCCTCAATTGCTCCCCATTCCACTTGGCAAGCCCCCTCACTTTGATGGAGAGGATTACGGATTTTGGAGCCACAAAATGCGTACTCACCTGTTTTCTCTCCATCCAAGCATTTGGGAGATTGTGGAAAGTGGAATGAAATTTGATAGCTCGGATAGTCCTATGTTTATTAATGAATAGATTCATAAAAATGCACAAGCTACTACTGTGTTGCTAGCCTCTTTGTGCAGGGACGAGTATCACAAGGTGAGCGGCTTGGACAATGCCAAGCAGATCTGGGACACCCTCAAGATCTCTCATGAGGGAAACGACGTCACCTTACTCACCAAAATGGAGTTGGTGGAGGGCGAGCTTGGACGGTTCGCGATGATAAGGGGCAAGGAGCCGACACAAACATACAACCGGCTCAAGACCCTTATCAACAAAATAAGGAGCTACGGGAGCACGCGATGGACGGACCACGACGTCGTCCGCCTAATGCTAAGGTCATTTACCGTTCTTGATCCTCATTTGGTGAACAATATACGTGAAAATCCCAGGTACACCAAGATGTCGCCCGAAGAAGTTCTTGGGAAGTTTGTAAGCGGGCGAATGATGATCAAGGAGGCAAGATACGTGGATGACGCGTTGAACGGTCCTAGTCATGAGCCTCAACCCATTGCTCTCAAGGCAACAAGGAGCAAGGAGGCGCTACCAAGCAAGGTGGCGCAAGTTGAGGCGGCCGGACTCAATGATGAGGAGATGGCCCTCATCATTAAGCGCTTCAAGACGACGCTTAAAGGTCGCAAGGGGCAGCCGAGCAAGACCAAAGCCAAGGGGAAGCGCTCATGCTTCAAATGCGGTAAGCTTGGTCATTTTATTGCTAACTGTCCCGACAATGATAGTGATCAGGACCAAGGGAACAAGAGGGAGAAAAAGAAGCATTACAAGAAGGCCAAGGGCGAGGCACATATCGGAAAGGAGTGGGATTCGGATTGTTCCTCCTCCGACTCTGACAATGAAGGACTCGCCGCCACCACCTTCAACAAGTCATCCCTCTTCCCCAACGAGCGTCACACTTGCCTCATGGCAAGAGAGAAGAAAGTAAGCACTCA
Organism: Zea luxurians; assembly: GCA_029449295.1. Lineage (NCBI taxonomy): Eukaryota > Viridiplantae > Streptophyta > Magnoliopsida > Poales > Poaceae > Zea > Zea luxurians. Next base: position 41,352,512 of record JAOPSE010000010.1, read on the forward strand.
TACTAGTACTTATGCTTCTTCGAGTGAAGATGAGTCTAGTGATGATGATGAGATAGATTACTCATGCTTATTCAAGGGATTAGATAGAACCAAGGTAGACAAAATTAATGAAATAATTGATGCCTTGAATGACAAGAATATGCTTTTAGAAAAACAAGAGGATTTGTTGTATGAAGAACATGATAAATTTGTAGAAGCACAGAAATCTCTTGCTCTAGAAATTAAGAGGAATGAAATGCTCTCTAGTGAATTATCTTCTTGTCATGAAACTATTGCTAAGTTAAAAAGTTTTAATGATGATTTAAATGCTAAACTAGAAGTAGCTAGTAAATCTAATTCTTGTGTAGAAATTGTTGAAACTTGTAATAGGTGTAAAGATTTTGACATTGATTCTTGTAGTGATCATTTAGTTTCAATTTCCAAATTAAATGATGAATTAGCTAGTCTTAATGCCCAACTTAAGACTAGCAAGAATGAATTTGACAAGCTAAAATTTGCAAGGGATGCCTACACGATTGGTAGACACCCCTCAATTAAGGATGGACTTGGCTACAAGAGGGAAGCCAAGAACTTGACAAGCCATAAGTCTCCCATCTCTGCCAAGGAGAAAGGGAAGGCCCCTATGGCTAGTAATGTGCAAAAGAACCATGCCTTTATGTACTATGATAGAAGACAACCTAGAAATGCTTATAGGAGTTGTAATGTATACAATGCCTTTGATTCTCATGCCATGGTTGCTTCTAGTTCTTCCTATGTGCATAATAGAAATGTTGGTAGGAGAAATGTTATTCATAATATGCCTAGGAGAAATGTCGTTAATGTTCCTAGGAAAGTTAATGAACCTTCCACAATATATCATGCTTTAAATGCTTCTTTTGCTATTTGTAGAAAGGATAGGAAGATAGTTGCTAGAAAATTAGGGGCAAGATACAAGGGAGACAAAACTTGCATTTGGGTCCCTAAGGATATTTGTGCTAACCTTGCAGGACCCAACATGAGTTGGGTACCTAAGACCCAAGCCTAAATTTGCCTTGCAGGTTTATGCATCCGGGGGTTCAAGCTGGATTATTGACAGCGGATGCACAAACCATATGACGGGGGAGAAGAAGATGTTCACCTCCTACATCAAGAATAAAGATTCCCAAGATACAATAATATTCGGTGATGGGAATCAAGGCAAGGTAAAAGGGTTAGGTAAAATTGCAATCTCAAATGAGCACTCTATCTCTAATGTGTTTTTAGTAGAGTCTCTTGGATATAATTTGCTATCTGTTAGTCAATTATGCAATATGGGATATAACTGTTTGTTTACAAATATAGATGTGTCTGTCTTTAGAAGATGTGATGGTTCACTAGCTTTTAAGGGTGTACTAGACGGCAAGCTTTACTTAGTTGATTTTGCAAAAGAAGAGGCCGGTCTAGATGCATGCTTAATGGCTAAGACTTGCATGGGCTGGCTGTGGCATCGCCGCTTAGCACATGTGGGGATGAAGAACCTCCACAAGCTTCTAAAGGGAGAACACGTGATAGGTCTAACCAATGTTCATTTCGAAAAAGATAGACCTTGTGCAGCTTGTCAAGCAGGGAAACAGGTGGGAGGCTCTCATCACATCAAAAATGTGATGACAACATCAAGACCCCTGGAGCTGCTACATATGGACCTCTTCGGACCCGTCGCCTATCTGAGCATAGGAGGAAGTAAGTATGGTCTAGTTATCGTTGATGACTTTTCCCGCTTCACTTGGGTGTTCTTTTTGCAGGATAAGTCTGAAACCCAAGGGACCCTCAAGCGCTTCCTAAGGAGAGCTCAAAATGAGTTTGAGCTCAAGGTGAAGAAGATAAGGAGCGACAACGGGTCCGAATTCAAGAACCTTCAAGTGGAGGAGTTTCTTGAGGAGGAGGGGATCAAGCACGAGTTCTCCGCTCCCTACACACCTCAGCAAAATGGTGTGGTAGAGAGGAAGAACAGGATGCTCATAGATATGGCGAGGACTATGCTTGGAGAATTCAAGACCCCCGAGTGCTTTTGGTCAGAAGCCGTGAACACGGCTTGCCACGCCATCAACAGGGTCTACCTTCACCGCCTCCTCAAGAAAACGTCGTATGAGCTGCTAACCGGTAACAAACCTAATGTATCGTATTTTCGTGTTTTTGGGAGTAAATGCTACATTCTAGTGAAGAAGGGTAGGAATTCCAAATTTGCTCCCAAAGCCGTAGAAGGGTTTTTATTAGGTTATGATTCAAATACAAAGGCGTATAGGGTCTTCAACAAATCATCGGGTTCGGTTGAAGTCTCTAGCGACGTTGTATTTGATGAGACTAATGGCTCTCCAAGAGAGCAAGTTGTTGATCTTGATGATGTAGATGAAGAAGACGTTCCAACGGCCGCGATACGCACCATGGCGATTGGAGATGTACGGCCTCAGGAACATTTGGAGCAAGATCAACCGTCTTCCTCAACTATGGTGCATCCCCCAACCCAAGATGACGAACAGGTACCTCAAGTGGAGGCACATGATCAAGGGGGAGCACAGGATGTTCAAGAGGAAGAAGCACCTCAGGCACCTCCAACCCAAGTTCGAGCGACAATTCAAAGGGATCATCCCGTCGACCAGATATTGGGTGATATTAGCAAGGGAGTAACTACTCGCTCAAGATTAGTTAATTTTTGTGAGCATTACTCTTTTGTCTCTTCTATTGAGCCTTTCAGGGTAGAAGAGGCCTTGCTAGATCCGGACTGGGTGTTGGCCATGCAGGAGGAACTCAACAACTTCAAGCGCAACGAAGTTTGGACACTGGTGCCTCGTCCCAAGCAAAATGTTGTGGGAACCAAGTGGGTGTTCCGCAACAAACAGGACGAGCACGGGGTGGTGATGAGGAACAAGGCTCGACTTGTGGCAAAAGGTTATGCCCAAGTCGCAGGTTTGGACTTTGAGGAGACTTTTGCTCCTGTGGCTAGGCTAGAATCAATTCGTATCTTGCTAGCATATGCCGCTCACCATTCTTTCAGGTTGTACCAAATGGATGTGAAGAGCGCTTTCCTCAACGGGCCGATCAAGGAGGAAGTGTATGTGGAGCAACCCCCTGGCTTCGAGGATGAACGGTACCTCGACCACGTGTGTAAGCTCTCTAAGGTGCTCTATGGACTTAAGCAAGCCCCAAGAGCATGGTATGAATGCCTTAGAGACTTTTTAATTGCTAATGCTTTCAAGGTTGGGAAAGCCGATCCAACTCTTTTTACTAAGACTTGCGATGGTGATCTTTTTGTGTGCCAAATCTATGTCGACGACATAATATTTGGTTCTACTAACCAAAAGTCTTGTGAAGAGTTTAGCAGGGTGATGACGCAGAAATTCGAGATGTCGATGATGGGCGAGTTGACCTACTTCCTTGGGTTCCAAGTGAAGCAACTCAAGGACGGCACCTTCATCTCCCAAACGAAGTACACACAAGATTTGCTAAAGAGGTTTGGGATGAAGGACGCCAAGCCCGCAAAGACGCCGATGGGAACCGACGGACACACCGACCTCAACAAAGGAGGTAAGTCCGTTGATCAAAAAGCATACCGGTCCATGATAGGTTCTTTGCTTTATTTATGTGCTAGTAGACCGGATATTATGCTTAGCGTATGCATGTGTGCTAGATTTCAATCCGATCCGAAGGAGTGTCACTTAGTGGCTGTGAAGCGAATTCTTCGATATTTAGTCGCTATGCCTTGCTTCGGGATCTGGTATCCAAAGGGGTCTAACTTTGACTTGATTGGGTACTCAGATTCCGACTATGCTGGATGTAAGGTCGATAGGAAGAGTACATCGGGGACGTGCCAATTCTTAGGAAGGTCCCTGGTGTCATGGAACTCTAAGAAACAAACCTCCGTTGCCCTATCCACCGCTGAGGCTGAGTATGTTGCCGCAGCACAGTGTTGCGCGCAACTACTTTGGATGAGGCAAACCCTCAGGGACTTTGGCTACAATCTGAGCAAAGTCCCACTCCTATGTGATAATGAGAGTGCTATCCGAATAGCGGAAAATCCTGTTGAGCACAGCCGCACAAAGCACATTGACATCCGGCATCACTTTTTGAGAGACCACCAGCAAAAGGGGGATATCGAAGTGTTTCATGTTAGCACCGAGAACCAGCTAGCTGATATCTTTACCAAGCCTCTAGATGAGAAGACCTTTTGCAGGCTGCGTAGTGAGCTCAATATCTTAGATTCGCGGAACTTGGATTGAAATGTAGCATACCTATGTTTATGCTTTTGATTATGTTCATTCTGCATATTGTTGCTTATTGTGGTGCTCAAGTTGTACAAACACTCCCTGGACCTCACAAGTCCTGTTTGCAAGTGATGCACATATTTAGGGGGAGCTGTGCTACAACTTGACCCCTTGTGGCTAACCATGTACTTGAGTTTGGTTGTTTTAGTCTCCAAGGAAAAATTGAAAGGGAAAAGGTGGACTTGGACCATGCGAGACTTCCACTGCACTCCGATGAAAAGAGTAACTCTTCCAAGTTCATCGTTATACTCTTATTGCCTATTTGCTCTTAGTTGAAGATTTTGGTGAGGCAATGGGGTTAAAGGGCCAAGATTGATCCCGTTTTGGTGCTTGATGCCAAAGGGGGAGAAAATAAAGGCCAAAGCGATAAATGGATCAGCTACCACTTGAGAAATTTTGAAATAGTAGATTAGAGCTTTTGGTTTGTCAAAACTCTTTTATTGTCTCTTAGGTCAAAAGTTGGCCTCTTGTGGGGAGAAGTGTTGATTATGGGAAAAAGGGGAGTTTTTTGAAATCCTTGATCAAATTTCTTTGGAAAACCTCTCTTTCTGTCTCTACAAGTGGTCCTGACTTAGAGATAGGAATTTGAGTTTGATTTGCAAAAACAAACCAAGTGGTGGCATAGAGTGATCCATATATGTCAAAATTGAATCAAAATAATTTGACTTCTTATTTGAAGTGATTTTGTACTTGTTCTACTTGCTTTATGTTGTGTTCGCATAAATCACCAAAAAGGGGGAGATTGAAAGGGAAATGTGCCCTTGGGCCATTTCTAAGTATTTTGGTGATTTAGTGCCCAACACAGGTGCCTAATTGTAAAATGGTGGACAAAGTACAAATCGAGGATAAAGGTATGTTTCTCAGACTTAGTACATTGTTTTATGGACTAATGTATTGTGTCTAAGTGCTGGAAACAGAAAAAATCGAGTTGGAGAAGAGATGGCTCGAGCAGCCAAACTCTGCCCAGTCTGGATGCACCGGACTGTCCGGTGGTGCACCGGACAGTGTCCGGTGCGCCAGGCTGGCTCGAGCGAAGTGGCTGCTCTCGGGAATTCACCGGCGACGTACGGCTAAAATTCACCGGACTGTCCGGTGTGCACCGGACTGTCCGGTGAGCCAACGGTCGGCCGCGCAATCTGCGCGGGACACGTGGCCGAGCCAACGGCTAGAAGAGTAAAGAATCGTCAACAAGGGCATTCTAGTGCGTTGTAGATTCTTATCCAAGACTTGTATCATTTGATGATGCCATGTGAATCTCTAGAAACATGTGAAGTGTATGGCTAACCCAATAACGAAAGTTTCGTAAGGGGACTGGAGCAGGCTACCATGAGACAAAAGATCTTCTTTCTAAAGAGATTCGATTCGGAACTCTTATATGTCCAAGGTCAATATGGAAATTCTTTCAAAGGTTTTCCCTTACTTTGTCCGTGTCAACAAACAATTCGAAATACCTCGACTTTTTCAGAACAGGTCCGAGTCAAATAGCAATGATTCGAAGCACTTCTTTTTCCATTACACTATTTTGGAAACCTAAGGACTCGATCGTATGGATATGGAAAATACAGGATTTCCGGTCTTAGCGGGAAAAGGAGGGAAACGGATACTCAATTTAAAGTGAGTAAACAGAATTCCATACTCGATCTCATAGATCCCTATAGAATTCTGTGGAAAGCCGTATTCGATGAAAGTCGTATGTACGGCTTGGAGGGAGATCTTTCCTATCTTTCGAGATCCACCCTACAATATGGGGCCAAAAAGCCAAAAAAATAAGTGATTCGTTTTTAGCCCTTATAAAAAGAAAACGGATTCGTGCACCAGACATGTCCGGTGCGCCAACGGCTCTCAGGCTGCCAACGGTCGGCTTCGCTATTTAAGGAAGGAAATCGGGCACCGGACAGTGTCCAGTGTGCACCGGACTGTCCGGTGCCCCCGATGACAGAAGGCAAGAATGGCTTTCCAAACTTGTGCTCAACGACTCCTAGCTGCCTTGGGGCTATAAAAGGGACCCCTAGGCGCATGGAGGAGGACAACCAAGCATCCTTTGAGCATCATTGATCACTCACACTTCATTCTCGCGCACTTGTTCGACATTTTAGTGATTTGAGCTCCGTTCTAGTGTGCTAGTCTCTTGAGCTCAAGTCTGGGTTTTGCGTGTGCGTATTCACTGTGATCTTTGTGTCGTGTGTGAGTTGCTAATCCCTCCCTTGCTCTGTGATTCTTCGTGAACATCTTGTGTAAGGGCGAGAGGCTCCAAGCTGTGGAGATTCCTCGCAAACGGGAATAAGAGAAGCAAAGCAACACCGTGGTATTCAAGTTGGTCTTTGGACCGCTTGAGAGGGGTTGATTGCAACCCTCGTCCGTTGGGACGCCACAACGTGGAGTAGGCAAGCGTTGGTCTTGGCCGAACCACGGGATAACCACTGTGCCATCTCTGTGATTGATATCTCTTGGTTATTGTGTTGTGTTGAGATCCTTCTCTAGCCACTTGGCATATTACTGTGCTAACAAGTAACCAAGTTTTATGGCTTAAGTTTTTGAAGTGTTACAGGATCACCTATTCACCCCCCCCCCTCTAGGTGCTCTCACCTACTTACTTAGCCACCTATTTCTCCCACTATCCCTAAGGCCTTTCGTTCTTGGTCTAGCGTTCTAGTCCTCACGATTCTTAGCAGTTTCTAAGCAAGTTTTAGATTTTAAAAATTGGTATTCATGGTTTATTGTCCTTTTCTATGGTGGTATATGCTCCAATACTAGCTGTGGCGGAACCACCCGAATTATTCCAGCTTAAGTGCCTAAGTCACGCCCCAAGGGCCATAACACGCTTAAATCGGAATAACTCGTCAGTCCCTCAAATCTAGTCTGATATAGCCACTTAACCAGGATCAAATACCACAATCTCATACGAAGGTGAGTCACAGAAGAAACATAATAAAACAGGAAACCTCAACTTAAGTACTGAATTATTACATAGATCGAAGTTTTTCAAGTAGCGAATAAAAGTTCACAAAATAAAATGCAGCGGATAATCGATGTCGTCGATAGCGAGGAAATGGGCAAGGCCTAGCCCACTACTCCTCCTGATCCTCTCCCATGGAAGCAGCATCCCACTCGACCGTCCAACCCGGTGGCAGGGTGGTAGGCCAAGTCACACCATCAACTATATCCTGCAGTGTACCTGCAAAATTATGCCATAAGCAAGGCTGAGTATACTAATACTCAACTAGACTTACCCGGTGTGAGGAAACTACTCCTCTACCTCTAGACCATGCAACTGTTTGGCTGAGGGGTTTGGTTTGCCAAAAGCACTAGCTGTTTCTAAAATCAATTCTTAACTTGTCAAATTCTAGTATCATTATCTTAGCTAAGTTTGCTCCTTCTAAGCATACATGGTAACAAGCATTTAGCACAAACAACAAGTTATCTCATGTAAAACCTCATTTCACTTCTTACTCAATGTAGTACAAGGGGTCAAGCAGTCACATTAGCTGCGAGAAGCAGACGATTCGAATCGAGTTTTTATCCTTGCAAGGTAAACCTAAATACACGACATGTCAGGGTACTCTGACCCCACACATGTCAACCGCCCCCATCGATTCCCCGTTCGCGGCTAGGGCTCACTGCCTTGGCATACAATGCTCCACTGACCCCGGCTGTCGCTGTGCAGTGACCGCACTTGTACCCACCATAGCTAGCATGGGAGACCCAGTCTCAGGACGAGTGAGGGATAAAGTCCGCACCCGACTTCACTCAGGTACTAGGTTTACCGGTTACCATATTTCCCGACATGTGCTTAGTACGTTCAAAAGCGTGACTGAGGCATCCACACATTAATCCTTAATTCTTTTTCCCGTCTCATGGACAAGGCATCTTCCCTGGATCCAAGTCCATAGACCAACATAGATCCCGTTATCAAGATGAATACAATCAATTCCTGACCTCGCGCGAGTGCTAGAAAAATCACTCGACGTCTACCGAGATCCTTCTTAGCATAACAGCTACTCGACCTAGCATACTAGTACCCATCTCAAAAAGGAATCCTAAGTTCATGAAACTAGAGGTTTCAAGCAACTCCTACACTTAAGTGCACATTACAATCCTACAAGCATTAAGTGTAGTAAAGTAGCATGTATAAATACGGTTATGCATAAAATCGGGGCTTGCCTTCAAATGCTGGGGGTGCGGGGAGATCCTCAGTGGTAATCTCGGGAGCTGCCTCCTGGTCTTCCTCGTGGACAACTCCTTGCTCGGGGATGAGCACGTACTCTCCGTCAGCTAGATTGCAGTCTAATGAATGTAATGAGTAAGATACATGCATGATATGCTAGGTAATTTAGCAATTTAAACTTTGATGGTGACTAATCTACTTAAATCACGTAGAGTTAAATCTTGCTATTAAGGATTTTTGGTGGTATATTTAGTATTTTAGATCACACTTAGTTAAATGAAGTGGTAAGTCTATCTTGGTGTTCCACTGAATTCCTTTTAAAGCCTTAGTGAGAATTTAATAAGATTTCTAGTTGAACTTATTTGTGCGAGGTTTATTATTTTCCTTTCTTCTTATTTCCTTTATGCTTTTAAGATGGGTTTGAACTACAAGTTATATTAATAAATTTCCAAAAATTCTAAAAAAATTACAGTAGGTTTTTACTGGTGTATAATTCTCTGTCTCAAAATTTGGGGTTTAAGAAATAAGTAGTTCTCTCTGAATAAAATTATTAAATATTAGGGCAGAAGGGGTGGTTTGAACTACAACTACCATTTAACGGAAGGTTATTCCTTAAGACATATTTTTGCTGGCATTTAGATGTTATAACCTGACTTTGCACAAATTTCTAGTCATTAATACTTACCAGTTATTTTGTTATGATTTACCAAAGTTTCTAGCTAAAGGGGTGCTTTCTACTACCACTACATTTGAAAAATATCAAACAACAGATTTCTGATTTTTCCTAGCTCCTATTTTGTGCAAAAGCAATCATTCTGAAGTTTGGCATCTTTTTGCTTAAGGGTAAGGTGGTAGGAATTATTTGGATTAAATGGCCTTTTTCATGAAGTATTGGCAATAGTTATTATTTTGCATCTTTCAAATGGATTTGCTTTTTTATCTTTTTGCCTATCTCATTATTGTTCTAGCAAAATTTTGTTTGCCCAAAATTGCATTATTTTAGGGTTGCTCATGATTTATTTGGAATAGAGCCCAACATCAAGTTTTATTTGTTTACCCTACTTAAATGATGGGCTGGGGTGGTTATCATTTTTGTAGTGGGGTTCTAATCGTTACAAGTCCACTGGATTTTTATTAACAAATTTGGGTCTGTTTTTATAATTCCAATAATTACTTTCTAGTTGGAATAATGCTAAATAAGACATTTCACAGTAATTCTGTTCTGGACTAGTGGTCTTTTTATTTTTCCTAGGTTCTCTATTACTTAAGTAGGCTAGAAAAAATAATTGCACTTACTGTTCATTATTTTCTAATGCCTTTCTGTTTTTCCTAAGTTTGGGGCAAAAATGGCTTTTAATAGATATCCCTACTTAAATTTTCAATAGTGGGTTCCCACTATTTTTAAACATTGTTTAATTAAGGTTTGAACATCTACAAATTTTCTCAAGCCTAGCACAGAAGTATAAAAATTTTCTTTAATTAAATAGGGTTTGGTCAGTTTCTGTATTTAATTCCAAACTCTAAAAATTAGAACAGAAAGCATGGGGTTTAGCATTTTTAATTGATAGTCCATATTATTTAGAATCCAACAAAATTGGTTTGACAAATTTTGGTTAAGTATTTCTCAAGTTATGAATTTCCTAAGTCTTCTACTGAATAAATAAAGATTAATTCGAAATGGTTTAAAGAAAAGCAGTTTTGCGCTGGGGTCCCTGGCGAAAGTTCTTAAAGGAATTACAGACAGGTCCCCGAGGCACTATTCATTTGAGTCTACAGCTCTGCAGAAAACCCCCTAGGGTTTCTGGAAATCGAACCCGCGGTCCTGTCCCCAATTAAACAGTACCCGCAGTGGAGACAAGGGTGGAGGGGCTTACCGGCGGCGAGGCTGCTCCAGTGAGGTGGTCGAGGACGTAGGGGAGGTCTCAGGGATCACGGTGATATGCGGGTCGCCGTCGGGGATGGTCGGAGTCGATCGGTCCGCGTGCGCAGGCGGAGATGCTCGTCGGCGCGAGGAATCCGGCCTACTCACAGCGCAATAGTTCAATCAAACGGGTCAGAGAGCTTCACTGGGTGCTTGGGAAGACGTGGGTGCAAGGAATTTGAAAATGGCTTACCGGAATGCTCGGTCCACGCGCGGCAGCGGGCGACCGAAGTCCGGCGAGGACGATCTCAGACTTTCGGTGAAGTTCTGCCGAGTCCGAGGACTTGGAAAGCTTCACAGGCTCATGGTGAAGCTAACCGAGTGGTTGGCGCGGCTTGGACGTGACTGGAGGGAGCTGGCCACGGCGGCCGAGGCTCGGAAAGCTTGGCGGGCGGTGGCGCGGTGTGCTCGGGGCGAATTCCGGTGATCTTTGGCTCGGGCAGGACTTGTGAGCGCGTGGGGAGGTATGGCTGAGGCTCGGGGCTGCTTTATAGGCACGGCGCGGCGCACGGGCAGCCATGGACCGGCGAGCGTGCGCGGGCGTGCACTGGGGAGCGCGGGTGCGCGAACGGGCGTGAACCGGGGTGTCAGCCACGGTCAAACACGTGGAACCGTTGCCTCTGACCAAGTTCTAACGCCGATTGGGAACAAATCTTCGCGAATTTGGGCAAGATCGCTGTGAAGGATTTGTTCCCCTGACATTGCTTTGTCTTTTGTGTATGGACGTCGCGCGGTTTTAGGCTAGGGACAGGGAGTTGTAGCGTCACCAAGGTGCCAGTGTCAGAATGCCTGGTCTCGAGGTCAAACTGTGCCAAAACTGTGCCAAATGAATTTGGTTTGAGTTCAAATTTTTCTAGAGTGTGTTCAATGGAATTTGGCACAACTTTGATATTTGGACTTCTTGGCTTTGAGTTTTGAAAAATAGAGAACACAATTGATCTTTGGAAAGGGGATCTGAAATTCAGAATTCAGAATTCTGAAATTCCCCATGGGACCTTGGTTCAAGGGCTGATTTGGGGATTTAAGAAAAACCAAATGGCCAAACTTTCTTACTATGATTTGTTGGTTATTTGATGAACTAAAACTTTGTAATTTGGTCTTTACCAAAATTTGTATTCCCCCCCAAGGTTTCTCCCAATTACCCTTTATGCTTAATTTGTTCACTTAGGATTTATTAGGATTTGAGAGTTTTCCTTCCTTAAGGTTCATGACAAGATTAAGGAGAGTTTGAGAAGACTCATTATGAATCTTTTTTCTTAATCTTTGATGTTCATCCCTTCATTAGGTTTACATGTGATAATAGTTTGAGTTAGCTCAAGGAAGAAACCCTAGGTGACACTGGGGTGTCACAATCTAAAGTCGTTGTATTGGTGGACCAGAATGAAGAGGGAGATAGCCCAATATGTATCGGAATGTGACACTTGTTAGAGGATAAAGGCCAGCCACTTGAAATCAGCTAGAGCTTTGCAACCCCTGTCTATACCTTCGTGGAAATGGGATGACATCAGCATGGATTTCATTGTGGGTCTGCCCAACACCTCCCATCATCATGATTCGATTTGGGTTATTATGGACCGACTGACGAAAGTGGTACATTTTCTCCCTGTGCACACCACTGATAAGGCTCAAAAGTATGTAGAGTTATACATTGACCGGATCGTGTGTTTGCACGGATTGCCTCAGACTATTGTTTCTGACCGAGGAGCCCAATTTGTTGCCAGATTTTGGGAACAACTATAGGAGTCTTTGGGAACCAAGCTAATCAGAAGTTCAGCTTACCACCCACAGACTGATGGTCAGACTGAGAGGGTGAATCAAATTCTTGAAGATATGCTGAGAGCTTGTGGAATCGATTGTGGCAAGAACTGGGATAAGCACCTCTCCTTGGTAGAGTTTTCTTATAACAACAGTTATCAATCCAGCTTAAGGATGGCACCTTTTGAAGCTCTCTATGGAAGAAGGTGTAGAACACCACTCAATTGGTCTCAGCCTAGAGAAAGAGAAGTTTTTGGACCTGACTTACTGACTGAAGTCGAAAGGAAGGTGTTGGGGACTTGTTCTCAAATGCTTCGAGTTAAGAACAAGGCAACATAAAAAATGTTAAATGTTAAAGTCCTTCGTCCTTCGGAACATTATTCCCCTTCGGGAAATAATGAGTTTTGGACGAAGGTTACAAGAGACATACCTTCGTAAACGTAACAAGTAATGACGAAGGATTTATATAAAGCATGAAATATGACATGAACATCATCATAAAATCATTTCTATTAATCATGGAAAGATAGAAATGATTTTAAATTACAAATGTACCTTCGGTCCTGAGAGAAGGTAAAAGTACAAGCGTGACGCAAAAGCAAATGCCAAGTCAGCGTGAACAGTACGGGAGTACTATTCACCTATTTATAGACGCGGGACGCAGCCCACGTAAAATTACATCCATGTCCATTACATTTCTCAATGACTTATGGAAATCTGTTAAGGTCCACGTAGTCTTTTCATCTTTAAGTCGGTTCCCCCCTCTGCTATCGCGACGAAGCTTCCCTGCGCACAGCTTCGGATATGCACCACCCTTCACAGAGCTTGGTAATCAGCTCGTCCTTCGTCTGGTTCAGGCTTCGTCCTGACCGTGCTACATATTCATGATTCTGAGTCCGAAGGTTCCTGTTCACATAATCCACTTGGAAAACATTGTCAAATTATGTTTTTGAGGACCTTCGGAAGACGAAGGCCCCCAACAGTAGCCCCTCGCAATATTAATTTATTAATAATGAATTCAGATTGCGATATGGACGAAGGCCTTGAGCCGAAGGTCCGAAAAAACACCTTCCCTTTGCTAGAATAGCAACATTCACTGACAAGTGGGGTCTTTTATTTTTCAACGCCCTGGGGGTATAAATAAGATCATACCGCAAACTTATTTGGTACGCACACTTGCCATCTGCTTCGGCCCACTAAATTTTTAGCTCCTGTGCACTAAGATTTGCTGATCTTTTTGATTTTGAAGCTTCGGTCTTGGAAACAGTTCTTAGCGCTTCCGAAGATGTCTGAAGGTAAGAAGATCGCTGCTGAGACGAAGCTGAGTCTTGACGAAGAGAAAAACTTGGGGTTCATTATGGCGATGGCGGAGACCAACACAGAGAAAATCACCAAGGAAATCCTTGAAGGTCTGTCCGAAGATACTGATGACAGCGACAGTTTTGATGTAGAAAGTGGTGGGGAAGAGGCCGAAGATCGACCGTGGCGACCAAGCCACACAGTTTTCGGGAAGACCACTATCAAGCAGAGTCATATTGATAATATGAGGGGGCGGTATTTTCGAGATATATCCATTGTGAGGGCTGACGCTGGAGAAAAGACTTCTCCCACCCCCGAAGAAGATGAGGTCGTAGTCTTCCGAAGCTTCCTCAAGGCTGGGCTTCGATTTCCCTTAAGCAACTTCGTTGTTGAAGTCCTGAAAACTTTTCAAGTCTATCTTCATCAAATTACTTCGGAAGCCATCATAAGAATGGGGGTATTTGTCTGGGCTGCGAGAAGCCAAGGTTTGGAACCAAACGCTAAAAGCTTCTGCAACATTCATGAGTTACTATATGAGACGAAGCCCTGGGGAAAAGAACAGTATCACAACAACTTTGGGTGCTACAGCTTCGGTGCCCGCTCCGGGTCAAGCTGCCCTGTGCCGACCTTTCGGAAGAGGTGGCCCGGAGCCTGGATGACTGAATGGTTCTATGTAAAGAATGACTTATCAGCGCAAGAAAATGTCAAGAGTATCATCATGCGCCCCATCTAGCAACGCTTCGGACTCCGAAGGCCGAAGGTTGAAATGGATGAAGCGGCCGAGGAATGCCAAAGGGCCTTCGGGGTAATCTGCTCTTTTATTGGGACAAGGGACTTGGTCCAAGAGCACATTGCCTTCAGGGTATGGCCACTTGCAGAAAAGTGGGAAATGCCGAAGGAGACCATCAAAGAGTCCGACGAAGGCGGACTGATCAGACTGAAGTACACATTCAAATATGCAGATAAATTTGTTGAACCTGATGATGACTGGTTGAAAAGCATTGAAACATTAAGTGACGAACTGCTTGGGGCATATTCGAAGGCTGAGAACACTGCGTTATCAGCAGCCTTCAGAGGCCGAAAAAAGAAGAGGCTCAACCGGGTATTTGACGCAGTCGGGTTTGTGTACCCTGACTATCACTATCCGGTATTGAGTCGCAAAAGAAAAAATACTTCTACCGCGGCAGAGGCTACGACAAGTGCTACCAGTGAGCCAGTGCCGCAAAGGAAAAAGATGAAGGTGCTCACCCACCCAGTGCGTTTTATTGAGCCGGCCACAGTGCCAGAATTTATTGGTGAAGTCTCTTTGGCCTCTGAAGCTACCGAACCAGCTCCAGTGCCGAAGATGGAAGAAAAGACCGAAGCGCCTTCAGCGGAAAAAGCAGAGAAACCGAAGGTTGAAGAGCCAAAAATGTCTGAAATCTTAAGTCCTTCGGTAACTGTCGAAGCAATAAAAAACCAAAAGGGCCCCTTGGTGACCCCAAAAAGAAAAAGAATGGTGAACGTACTAGATGTCTTGGAGACAATTAAGTCTTCAAGCACAACTCCAAAAAAGACTGTTGAAGTTGCTGAAGCGTCTACTGGAGTTTCGACGCAACAAGCTGAAGCTGAAGCTGGGCCTTCAGAGCCCTCCAAGATGCAACCTTTGGAAGCCGAAACAATAAAAATATCAGAACCGGTTTTGGTTGAAGAAATTGATACTGCCATCCCCGAAGCTCCTGTCAGCATATGCGATTACATCATACGACATGCTTCGGGGAAGAGATTATCTGAAGAAGAAACTTATGAAGCCAACCATTATGCGAAAGAGCTAAAATATCCGAAGGGGGCAGTAATATTCAATGGGACAAATGAAGATGACTTCCTATACTGCCTGCCTGATAACAAAGAACTATCTGTCTGCCGAGAGATGGCTAGGAGTATAGGTTTCCCGAAGCTCGAAGCTGGATTATGCGCCATGACGAAAGAGGATCTCGCAGACAGTCTTGCATACAATAGCCTAAAGGTATGGGAATTAAGTGCTTGAAAAATCCTCTTTTTTTTTAATACGCAATTCTTTCCTTTATTCTTATATGGATTCTTTTTCGTATAGGGCTTGATCCTAAGCAACGCATTAAGAGCCCAAAAGAGCGCCGAAGATGAAAGCTATGAAATTGCGTTCAACAATTTGCGCTCTGAAGTTATCAAACTGAGAAACGAAGCTCTGGAAAAGGATAAAATTCTGCTTACACTGGTAGATAAGGTAAAGAAGGACGAATCTGCTTCGAAAACCCAGGCCGAAGCCCAAAAGCGCGAGATTAAGGATCTTCAGAAACAGCTGGCTAGAGCTAAAGAGGAGCGTGTGCTTGAGGAAACAAAACGAGAACTTAGTGATCATATGGTCAATAAATTGGAATTAAGTGTTAAGGAGCTTCGCGCATCTCAGAGGAAATGCTATATTAAATCTGTAGAGTGCGTAAAAAAGATAAAATCCAGCTTCGCCAGCGTTGGCGCCTTTTCTAGTGAAGAAAATTTTCCAAGAGGCAATCCCGAAGGTCCACTGGATTGGATCAGTCACGAAGCAGAAGCCTTCGAGGAAATCCTGAGCAGCCGCGGTGACATCTGCGCCTTTTCAGGTGCCAGAGGAGTTGCTGCTGTTCTAGAGAAAAAAGGTTGTGAACATATAAAATCTTTAGCTCAGACCGAAGCTGCTCTGTCCTCTGAAGACATTAAAGATCCGTCGACCGAAGCAAGCATGGTTGGCGGTAAATTTTTCACTGATATCTGGGACAATGGCGGCCGAGAAATGGCGCAAGAAATAATTCAAAGAAGCGAAAAAGGCATCCATGATGCAAGGAAAGTGGCAGAAGCTGCCGAAAGAAGTACAGAGCCCGAAGGGAAATTAGGTATTAATTAGTCGTTCTTATTGTGTTGTAATTTTTATTTCAAACTTTGTTCGCGATTCGCAATAGTAATGAAGAAATGTTCTCTTCCCTCAGAACTTGCTGGATCGCTCGCTGACCCTCATACAAAAGGGGATGAGGAAATTAAGCAAATGGCCGAAGCTATCATGGATAAAGTTGTTGATCAACTTCTAAATGAGGCCGCCGAAGCAGTATTAAGAGAAGACTAGATGCTATTTAGAAAAAACATTTAAAGTGTAATCTATGTAACATTTTGTACATTTGAATGTAATATACAAGTCTCTTTTCATTATTCAATTCTTTACGATGCATGAAACTCTACATACATACCATTTTGAGCCTTCGGTGAAAAAACACCTTCCCTTCTTTTCATGCTTCGTGAAGAAGACATTCTTCGTTAAAATTATTCTGATGAATCACATCCATGCTTCGTGAAAACATTCTCCGAAGCTATACAATTTCGGTATTGCTCTGATAAAGCCCGTCCATGCTTCGTAAAAATATTATCCGAAGCTATATTCCGAAGCTATACAATTTCGATGTCACTTTCTCAAAGCATCCTTTCGAAGGTTGATAGTGTCCCCTTCTCTTGCCAAATGCAATATGATGTATGATGCTTATGCTGTGCAAAATGATGTGATGATGTTATGTTATGCAAATGACATTTGTTCCGAAGATACACACAAAATTTATTCGTAAGCTCTGCATTCCCTTAGGAACGTCTTTGGAGCTTCTTCGCCTTTTACTTAGGCGGTATAAGCTCTGCATTCCCTTAGGAACGTCTTTGGAGCTTCTTCGCCTTTTACTTAGGCGGTATCAGCGTTGACTTTTCGCTGTATGCTCTGCATTCCCTTAGGAACGTCTTTGGAGCAAAAAACTTACACTGCGCTCCCTTTGGAACGGCTTTTTGTAACTTCGGCAACTTACTCTGCGTTCCTTAGAACGACTTTTTGTTGCTTCGAAAGATTTTTAATAATCCGAAGGTCCTCCTTGTTACCGCAAATTTTTAAGCTTCAGCAACTTAAACCTGTGGAGAAGATAGGTTTTCCTCATAACCAACCACAAAACTGTTATATGAAAACTGAAATGTTCTTTATTACACAGAAAATAGAACTTAAACGGAAAAAACTGCTATTAAAATAGGATATCTGTCAATAAATGTGCTTCGACTCTGGCACAGTACTATTGACTGTGCGAGCTTCAGATTGCTCTCTGAGATCCCTTTGATGCGGAGCATATTGGCTCCCTTCTGGCTGTTGGCCTTGTTGCAGCGGAGGTGGAGGCGGGGGCTGTTGCCATGAAGCTTGAGGTTGACTTGCCGAAGCTACAGAAACTGCAGGGTGGTTGCCCACATATTCCGGGATATAAGGCTGATGGTACGAAGCAGTATGCATGACCTGCTTCGGCTGGCCCTGTTGCGCTGCAGCTTCTGCTAGCTCCTTTTGTTTCTGGATGGTGACATGGCACATCCTGGTGGTATGACCTTTGTTCTCACCACAGAATAAACAAAATATCCTCCTTGGTTGATCTCCAAATCTCCCGCCGAAGCCCCTGGCGCCTCTGCCTCTTGGAGCTGGTGGCCGGAAGAAAGTTTGCTGTTGCCCCGAAGCTTGTGAGGAGCACTGCGGCCTGTTCTGCTGACTCCCCTTGTCATCATTTTGAGTGTTGTGGATGGACCTGACATGCCTCGGATAAAATCTTCCTCCGAAGCCCCTGGTCATCTCAGAGAATCTGAAGGCCTCCTCCCTTCTTTGGCGAAAGTCATTATCAGCACGAATGTACTCGTCCATCTTTTGGAGCAGCTTCTCCAGAGTCTGAGGAGGCTTCCTAGCAAAGTATTGTGCTGCAGGTCCAGGACGGAGCCCCTTGATCATGGCTTCGATGACAATCTCATTGGGCACGGTTGGTGCCTGCGCCCTCAAACGCAAGAACCTTCTGACATACGCCTGAAGGTATTCTTCGTGATCCTGAATGCACTGGAACAAAGCTTGAGCAGTGACCGGCTTCGTCTGGAACCCTTAAAAGCTGGTTAACAACATATCCTTCAACTTCTGCCATGAAGTGATCGTTCCTGGTCGAAGGGAGGAATACCAGGTCTGAGCAACACTCCTAACGGCCATAACAAAAGACTTTGCCATGACTGCAGCATTGCCACCATACGAAGACACTGTTGCTTCGTAGCTCATTAAGAATTGCTTCGGGTCTGAATGGCCGTCGAAGATGGGAAGTTGAGGTGGCTTATAGGTCGGGGGCCAAGGTGTAGCCTGCAGCTCAGCGGACAGAGGAGAAGCATCGTCAAAAACAAAATTTCCCTGATGGAAATTGTCATACCAGTCATCTTCGTTGACGAAGCCCTCCTGATGAAGGTCTTTCTGCTGAGGCCTTCTGTTCTGCTCATCGTGAGTGAGATGGCGAACTTCCTCAGAGGCTTCGTCTATCTGCCTTTGCAACTCAGCTAGCCGAGCCATCTTCTCCTTCTTCCTCTGCACCTGTTGATGTAGCATCTCCATATCCCTGATTTCTTGGTCTAGTTCATCCTCCTGAAGCGTCGGGCTGACGGCCTTCCTCTTCTGGCTTCGGGCCTCCCGAAGAGAGACGGTCTCCTGGTTGTGGTCCAGCGGTTGCAGTGCTGCAGCCCCAGTCGCTGAAGCTTTCTTCGGCGCCATAGCGAAGGTCTATAGCTTCCGAAGGTGTTCAAAAAACTCGAAGTGGAAGTGAGTTCACCGGAGGTGGGCGCCAATGTTGGGGACTTGTTCTCAAATGCTTCGAGTTAAGAACAAGGCAACATAAAAAATGTTAAATGTTAAAGTCCTTCGTCCTTCGGAACATTATTCCCCTTCGGGAAATAATGAGTTTTGGACGAAGGTTACAAGAGACATACCTTCGTAAACGTAACAAGTAATGATGAAGGATTTATATAAAGCATGAAATATGACATGAACATCATCATAAAATCATTTCTATTAATCATGGAAAGATAGAAATGATTTTAAATTACAAATGTACCTTCGGTCCTGAGAGAAGGTAAAAGTACAAGCGTGACGCAAAAGCAAATGCCAAGTCAGCGTGAACAGTACGGGAGTACTGTTCACCTATTTATAGACGCGGGACGCAGCCCACGTAAAATTACATCCATGTCCATTACATTTCTCAATGACTTATGGAAATCTGTTAAGGTCCACGTAGTCTTTTCATCTTTAAGTCGGTTCCCCCCTCTGCTATCGCGACGAAGCTTCCCTGCGCACAGCTTCGGATATGCACCACCCTTCACAGAGCTTGGTAATCAGCTCGTCCTTCGTCTGGTTCAGGCTTCGTCCTGACCGTGCTACATATTCATGATTCTGAGTCCGAAGGTTCCTGTTCACATAATCCACTTGGAAAACATTGTCAAATTATGTTTTTGAGGACCTTCGGAAGACGAAGGCCCCCAACAGAAGGTCAAACTAATCAGGAAGAATTTAGAAGCTGCTCAGGCCAGCAGAAGAGTTACCATGATAAGAGAAAAAAACCTCTCCAGTTCGAGGTGGGAGATTTCGTGTATTTGAAAGTATCACCCACCAAGGGAGTGCAGAGGTTTGGAATCAAAGGCAAGTTAGCCCCTCGTTACATTGGACCTTATGAGATCATAGAAGCATGTGGACCCGTGGCATATAAATTGAAGTTACCTCCAAAAATGTCTGCCATCCACAATGTGTTCCATGTATCTCAGCTGAAGAAGTGTGTTCGATTGTTGACCGAGATCATAGCAGAGCCAGAATTGGAGATAGAGCCAGATCTATCGTACCAAGAGTACCCTTCTAAGATTCTGGATTGCAAAGAAAGATCAACTCGGGCTAAATCGATCAAGATGTATAAGATCCAATGGAGTAATCACTCAAAGGAAGAGGCTACTTGGGAGACTGAGGAGTTCCTGCGTTCCAACTTCCTCGATTGCCTACCTAAGGAAATTGGTATGTAATCACACCCAACCCCTCCTCCTGCCCTTCGACTCTAAATTTCAGAAATATAATCTTAAATCAGAATGAAGTAATTATGAAACAAAACTTAATAGGACTTCCTTCTGAAGTTGCAAAGAAAATGATATTCGAAGAGCAGTTTACCCTAATACTAGAGCACCCACTTCCTGTAAGTCTCACCCTTCGCTTCACCCCGGGAGGACTCTGACCCGAATCTCGGGACGAGATTCCTTTAAGGGGGGAAGGCTGTGACACCCCAGTATGACCTAGGGTTTCTATCAGTGCTAACCCAAGAATCAACATTTTATGTGAGCCAAATTGAGCATGAAGCCTCAAATTGACTTAAGAATAAAAGATCTACTAAGTGTATATCCAAATAATCATGTTCCAAACAAATAAGATTTTTCAAAAGGGGAAAAGTGTTGAAACCCTAATACCAACCCTAATTGAGCTAATTAAGTAGAATTGAAGAAAAGGGGTAAAAGACCATGAAAAATATAAAATCAGGGCTTAGGCCAATTATAAACATTGAAATATACTAAATAAGATACAATAAATAATATGGAAGCTTGGCCAAAATAGTTTAATAAAAACTCCAAACAAGCTTCTCAAGTGAAGGTTCAGTAGGGATTTCTGAAATTCAGAATTCTGAATTTCAGCCCTTAAGCCAAAGACCGAGCGTGTTCACCTTGATCCCTAGCTCAAATCCTAATGACCCCCATTGACAAAAATGTGCCTAACTAACCTCTCTACCTCATGTCAGAAGATGGCATCGGGACGCGTGCCTTGGACACGTCAAACCCGCGATCTTCTCTCTGTGCGCGGCAGTGAGACAAACCCGATTTCTCCCCTCTCTATCTCTTGATCCAGTCAGCAAAACCTGCAAGCCTCCACACACAAACGACAAAGGAATGTCAGAGGAAGAGATCTCTCAACGGGATCATGGCCATAATCTCAAAGATTTGGAGCTAATCCGCGCTTGAACTCGACCTCTCTCTGCGCTGCCTCGTGCTCGACGTCGTGCCAGGCGCCAGAGCGCGCACTGGCGTTTGCCCGCGCATGCCCCGAGCACTTGTTAGAGCCCCGCCCTCGGCCGTGCTCGCCTGCGCCTATAAAGCCTCCCCGGGCGCGTCTCAGCTCACCCCGTGCTCACCTTCGCCGGCCAGATGCCCCTCCTTAGCTCCGGCGAGCTCTTTTCCGCCCACCATTGCCACCCGAGCCTCGGCCACCGTGGCCAGCCCACTCCAGTCGCTTCCAAGTCACGCCAGCCGCTCGGATAGCTTCGCCAAGAGCTTGTGAAGCTTCCCAAGCTCTTGGACCCGGTAGAACTTCACCGGAGAACCAAGATCGTCCTCGCCGGACTTCGGCCGCCCGCCTGCGCGCGTAGACCGAGCAATCCATTGAGTCGTTCTTCAATTCCTTGCACACACACCCTCCTTGATCCCTGGTGAAGCTCTCTGACCCATTTGATTGGTCAATTGTGCCTTGGATAGGCCGGACTCCTCGCTGCCGACGAGCTCCCCCGCCTGCGCACGTGGACCGGCCGACTCCGACCATCCCCGACAGCGACCCGCACATCGCCGTGACCCTCAGGACCTCCCCTACACCCTCGGCTACCTCACCAGAACAGTCTCGCCGCCGGTAAGCCCCTCCACCCTTTCCTCCCCCGCGGGTATTGTTTAATTTGGGGGAAGGACCTCAGGTTAGGTTTAGAGGAACCCCAGGGGGTTTTCTGAACTATCAGCGACTCATTTGAATAGTGGTTTAGAGGAACCCCAGGGGGTTTTCTGAACTATCAGTGACTCATTTGAATAGTAGCCCAAGGACTAGTCTATAAGGGAAATTGAAAACACCCGCCAGGGACCCCGTTGCAAAGTCGTTTCCCATTTAATCATTTCTGTTTAATCTTTTTAATAAACAAAGAGCTTAGGAAATTCATAACTTGAGATGTACTTAACCAAAAATTGTCAAACCAATTTTGTTGGATTCTAAATATTATGTACTACCAATTAAAAATACTGAACCCCATGCTTTATGTTTTAAATTTTAGAGTTTGGAATTAAATACAGAAACTGACCAAACCTTATTAAATTAAAGAAAATTAGTTATGCTTCTGTACTGAACCTAAGAAAATTTATAGATGTTTAAACCCCATTTAAACACTATTTAAAATAGTGAGAACCCTAGTATTGAAAATTTAAGTAGGGATATCTATTAAAAGCCAATTTTCCCAAAACTTAGGAAATACAGAAAGGCATTTGAAAAGTGAACAGTGAGTGCAATTATTTTTCCTAGCCTACTTAAGTAAAAGAGAACCTAGAAAAAATAAAGAGGCCACTAGTCCAGAACATAATTAAAGTGATAACCACCAGTGGACTTGTTTTTAGCATTATTCCAACTAGAAAACAATTATTGGAATTATAAAAACAAATCCAAAATTGTTAATAAAAATCCAGTGGACTTGTAACCACTAAAACCCTACTATAAAAATGATAACCATCCTAGCCTATCATTTTAAGTAGGGCAAACAAATAGAACTTGATATTTGACCCTATTTCAAATAAATCATGAGCCACCCAAAAATGGTGCAATAATAGGCAAATAAAATTTTGCTAGATCAAAAATGAGATAGGCCACTAGAGAAAAATGCAAAACCCAATGGAAAGCTGCAAAATAATACTCATTGCCATACTTCATGAAAAAGGTCATTTAATCCAAATAAATTCCTACCACCCTTCTCTTAAGCAAAAAGATGCCAAACTTCTGAATGATTGCTCTTGCACAAAGAATAAGCTAGGAAAAATCAGAAATCTGTTGTTTGATATTTTTCAAATATAGTGGTAGTAGAAAGCACCCCTTTGGCTAGAAACTTTAGAAAATCATAGTAAAATAACTAATAAATATTAATGACTAGAAATTTGTGCAAAGTCATGTTATAACATCTAAATGCCAGCAAAAATAAGTCTTAGAGAATAACCTACTGTTAAATGGTAGCTGTAGTTCAAAGCACTCCTTCTGCCCTAATATTTGATAATTTTGTCCACAGAGAACTATTCACTTTTTAAGCCCCAAATTTTAGGACAGAGAATTATACACCAGTAAGAAGCCACTGTAATGTTTACAGAATTTTTAGAAATTTATTAAGACAACTTGTAGTTCAAACCAACTTTAAAACACAAAATAAATAAAGGGAAAGAAATGAAAGATAAACCTCGCCCCAATAAGTTTAACTTGAAATCTTGACAAACTCTCACTAAAACTTTAAAAAGAATTCAGTGGAACACCAAAATGGACTTACCACTTAGTTTAACTGAGTGTGATCTAAATTACTAAGTATACCACCAAAAATCTTTAGTAGCAAGATTAAACTCTATCTGATTTAAGTGGATCATTCACCATCAAAGTTTAATTGCTAAAGCACATATCATATCATGCATGTATCTTACTCATTGCATTCATTAGATTGTAATCTCGCTGACGGAGAGTATGTGCTCATCCCCGAGCAAGGAACTGTCCAAGAGGAAGACCAGGAGCAAGCTCCTGACACTGCCTTAGAGGATCTCCCCGCAGCCCCAGCTATTGAAGACAAGCCCCAGTTTTATGCATAACCATATTTATATATGCTACTTTACTACACTTAATGCCTATAGGATTGTATTGTGCACCTAAGTGTAGGAGTTGCTTGAAACCTCTAGTTGCATGAACTTAGGATTCCTTTTTGGGATGGATACTAGTATACTAGGTCGAGTAGCTGCTTTGCTAATCAGGATCTCGGTAGAAGTCGAGTGATTTTTCTAGCACTCGCGCGAGGTCAGGAATTGATTGTATTCATCTTGATAACGGGATCTATGTTAGTCTATGGACTTGGATCTAGGGAGGATGCCTTGTCCATGAGACGAGAAAAAGGATTTAAGGATTAATGTGTGGATACCTGAGTCAAGCTTTTGAACGTACTAAGCACATGTCGGGAAATATGGTAACCAATAAACCTAGTACCTGAGTGAAGCCGGGCGCGGACTTTATCCCTCACGCGACCTGAGACTGGGTCTCCCATTCTAGCTATGGTGGGTACAAGTGCGGTCACTACACGGCGGCAGCCGGGGTCAGTGGAACATTGTATGCCAAGGCAGTGAGGCTTGGACGCGAACGGGGAATCGATGGGGACGGTTGACATGTGTGGGGTCGGAGTACTCTGACATGTCGTGTGTTTAGGTTTACCTTGCAAAGATAAAACTCGATTCGAATCGTCTTCTTCTCGCAGCTAATGAGACTGCTTGACCCCTTGTACATTGAGTAAGAAGTGAAATGAGATTACATGAGACAATTTGTTGATTGAACTAAATGCTTGTTACCATGTATGCTTAGAAGGAGCAAACTTAGCTAAAATAATGATACTAGAATTTGAAAAGCTAAGAATTGATTTTAGAAACAGCTAGTGCTTTTGGCAAACCAAACCCCTCAGCCAAACAGCTGCATGGTCTAGAGGTAGAGGAGTAGTTTCCTCACACCGGGTAAGTCTAGCTGAGTATTAGTATACTCAGCCTTGCTTGTGGCATAATTTTTGCAGGTACGCTTCAGGATATGGTTGATGTGTGACTTGGCCTACCACCCTGCCACCGGGTTGGACGGTTGAGTGGGATGCTGCTCCAGCAGGAGAGGAGCACGAGGAGTAGTGGGCTAGGCCTTGCCCATATCCTCGCTATCGACGACATCGATTATCCGCTGCATCTTATTTTATGAACTTTTACCAGCTACTTGAAAAACTCCGATCTATGTAATAATTCAGTACTTTAATTTGAGGTTTCCTGTTTTATTGTATTTCTTCTGTGACTCACCTTCGAGTGAGTATGTGGTATTTGATCCTGGTTAAGTGGCTTTATCAGACTAGATCTAAGGGACTGACGGGTTATTTCGATTTAAGTGTGTTGTGGTCCTTGAGGCGTGACTCAGGCACTTAAGCTGGAATAATTCGGGCGGTTCTGCCACAGCGAGCGCTCGTGGAGGTCGTCGTCGTCGGATGGTCTTGTTGTCGTAGACCACGACCCCGGCACGCGTGGCCGTGGGGAAAGGTGGTGCGCCAGCCGACGGACCACCATGTTGCGGCTCGGGCTCAAGAGCGTTGGCGGTGAGGCCATTCCCGATGGGCCGACATCGAGAGTCGGAGTAGGCAGTCGCTGCTGTACCCCGTCGTCGAGGACTAAGGCGATCCACTCGTCGTTGGAGGAGGAAGAGGTGTCATCGGCGGCAACGGTCGCAATAGACGTTGATGCGATCTGGCCGACGGGGTGACCGCGAGGGCTAGTTGACTTCTACGCAGTCAGCCATGTCCGGGCACGAGGGCGCGCTGGAGAGGCAACTTGAACGAGCAGTTCACTCGATCGAACAGCGATAGCGAAGGTGTCTACATTCGGCAGAGTAGCCCACGGTTGGCGAGCAGGGCACGACCCTATCCATGGAGGGGCAGTACCGCATCGGACGGAGCGGCTGTTGGGTCTCAAACTCACGCAACCGCTCTGCGACCCGCTCCGGCGAAGGTGATGGAGGACACACCCATCGATCTTGACGTGACGCTGGCGGTTGCTGCGGCGGTGCCGCAGGCGTCACAGCGTTGCTACATCCAGCGCTAGGATCACCACCGGTCCGGCGGACTCGCTCAGGGTCAAGTGTGGCCCGGGCGTCCTTCTTGCGGCGCTTCTTGGCATGACGGCGTCCATGTCGATGCACAACACGTAGAAGGCGACGTGCGACAAGGTCAGCAGCTCGCCGGCGACGATGGCCACCGTTCAGAAACCGAAGGATAAAGGTAAGAAGGGCAACAGAAAGATCTTTATATATCATCGCGTACCCGGCGGTTGTTTTGCTTTGATGAAGAACTTCTTGCCTCCGGTGGACTTGTCTTCTCTGGCCTTTCTCTTTTTTTTTGAAAGCAAGTGTTGATAATGTGTGAAAGTAAAAACTGTTATGCGAGAATGAATCTATGTCACTTTATTCTTTATTGCAATGGTATTTATACAAGTGGAGGAGACACTGAGAGGAGGAGGCCAAATGCCACATCTGTACGTGGAGATCGTGCACGGGGCACGTCCTTTGGAAATGCCGGTTGAAAGCAATCACCAACTGCTTATCCATCATAACAGGGCCAACCTGTACATTTGCAGTGTTATGTTTTGATATGCAGGGTACGGTTAGCATTTTCTCTCTCTCATTACCCTTTTCCACATACCCTTGTGGCTATGAAACTCACACACCTTCAATTTCTCCATTCAAGAAAGCTAACTCTTTAAACATCCAAGTGGTGCACTTGCCATCCTATTATTAGCTGCTAATAACAGCCTGAAATCCTGAATCTATCAAGACACGACCTGTTATTGGAGAAAACAACTTCTTCAAAGTCTATGCCTTTGCAACAAGCTAGCCCGTCCTTGTGCTTCACAACCTAGCCTTGAGCACGATTGCACGAATGCATGTGTGGAAATTAGAGTTGGCCAAACGGGCCACCCGCCCCGACCCATTTTGGGCCTGGTCCGCCAGACACGGTTAGAAAACTGGGTCGAGCCATCTAAGCCCGCGGGCTTATTTTACTGTCCGAGCCTGGGCCGCAGCGGGCCTAAACGAGTCGGACCGGACTGTTTAGCATGAAAAAGCGGGCCGAAAAATGGGCTAAGCGGGCCGGTAAACACGTTTGGCGAAAAAAAATGTGCTTAACGGGCTTAAAGATAAACGGGACGTGCCGGGCTAGCTCACCGTACCTAGTTTTCTGCCTGAGCCTGGCACGGGTCCACATGCAACCGGGTTGTGCCGAGCTCGAATTAGAACCAAACAACGGGTTTCGTGTCGGGCTCGCGGGCCTCGTGCTTATTGGCCATCTACAGTGAAAACAATGCGCTTGCCGAGGGTTCCAATTCGCGCCACGATCTGTGAATGTGTCCTTTCTCATCGTCATATATGCTGAGATGCTAATTTTTAAGAAAAAAAATCAAAGGAAAAAAATGCAATTGGTTCGCGTTTATCTAACTTGAAGGTATACGGTTGTTCTTGTTTACTGTTTAGTTTGGAAGGATCGAGGAAAACAGGAATGGTTTTGTTTTTAACAGCGTGTTAGCCAACCAAACCAATAGCTAGCTACTCGTGACCCCATGTGCCGTAAGTGTATGCATGAGCCCACCTGTCTGTCATCATCCTATCCATGCTGCTTATCTCCTCCCATCTTCCTCGGTGCATGCACAGATCCATGGCCACGCCATGTCGCCATTCGATCACCTTCGACCCCTCCATTTGGAGGGACGAACTCGATCTCTATCAAACACGCGCGCGAGGCTCACAACCAAACATTGGCAAGGAGAGGACCGCCCCATGTACTCTCGATCGTCTCCGATCCATCGACGTCAGGTAATAAAAGAGTGCACAGCCACAGCAAAGATCAATGCAAGCTGGTGGTGGTTATAAAGTAATAAAACGGACATCAGGTATGAGTATGACAAAAAGAGGACATATCTGGTGCACATGGAAGATTGGTACACATAGTGCACATATTAAATCATCACCGTTCATTTTAGATCTAACGTCTATAATTGATTATTCAATTTACAAATAACACCTTCCACCACTACACACCATCACGTTGGAGGGTGTCCTTAGCAAAATATACCAAACAGCTAGAAACGTTAGATCTAAAATAAGTGGTGATGATTTAATATGTGCACCATATGCACTAATGTTTCGTGTGCACCAGATATGTTCTCTGACAAGAATGATGTGAGCTGTGATCCCTCGCACGCCACCAAGCTAGCTGAGCTGCCATGCATCCGTTTCATGTTCGCCAAGCACGCCGGCGTCCTACTCCATGTACTGCCGAAGTAACGCTCCGATCCCCGGCCGCGGCCCTTCAAATACACGCCGCACCCGCGGCAGCTCTCTACCCTACTCTACTCTACTACGCTCCACGAACACGCACGTCCGAACAATTCCATCCTAGCTAGCTAGCAGTTCTCATCACGCCAAGCACCTACGACGAGCATGGCCGCCAGAGCAAGAACCCACGGCCCTCTCTTCTCCCTCCTCCCCCTCCTCCTCGCGGTACTCACCGTCGGTAATAGCAGCAGCAGCCGGTGCCCCGGCGTGCCGTCCATGACGGCGCAGCAGGCGTGCGGCGCGGTGGCCGGGACGCGGCGCATGCTGGAGCTCTGCCTCCGCACCCTCCGCGGCGGCGCGCCGGTGCCGGTGACCCGGCACGCGGCGGTGGCCGTGCGCGGCGCGCTCGACGCGTACGCGGCCACGGTGGCCGCCGCGACGTCGCTGCTGGACGGCGGCGCGGTGCCGGCCGACGGCGAGAGGGCCGCGTTCGGCAGCTGCATGGTGGGATACGGAAGCGCCCGCGTCGCCATGGCGCGCGTCGCCGCCGACCTCGCCGCCGCCGGCTGCGACGGCGGCGGCGCCCCGGCCGCGGAGCTCGAGGCGGGGTACACGGCCGGGCTCCGTGGCATGGATGCGTGCACCGGGGGCATGCTCAGCTACCCGGCGTCGCCCTTGTACGCCAGGAACCTCGCCGACCGCAACGTGACCTTGCTCGCCGCGTTGCTCTGCAGCCTCGTGCCTGCGCCGCTGGCTTGAGGACGCCGTGGTTCATGTGTTAATAGTCGTAGTCACTGGCTAGCCAGAGCCCAGAGAGTATTCGGTTGCAGTGTATGTACCAGTAGCGCTGTTAATCGGTGGAACCAGATAAGCGATTAAATGTGCCAAATAGTTTGCCGTTTTGGGTCCTTTGATTGAATTCTGCTCTGACTCTGATGAATATGAACTGGTTGGATTTATTAACCGAGAATTTTGTATCGGGATGCAGCGCTCCCACGCAAAACTCGTTAAAATATATGCAGAGCTCGTTAAAATATGGTCTCATAAAATCCCACGCAAAGGCTACCTTTTGCCCCATCCTTATAATCCTTTGTCCCAGGGATGGATGCAGCGATGAGATGACTCGAGCCCCTTTACCGCTCCAGAGCCCCTAAAGCCTCCTCTAAAATTAGATCCTATATTTTTCATTATATATTTTATGATTTTCATCCTTCATCATTATTTTACTATATAAGACTACTTTAAACTAGTATATTTGTCTATTATGAATGATTTAGTGAGATTTTTTTATTGCAACCGTTTAGTTCAGTCCTCCTAAATTTTTCTTGGATCCATCGCTGCTTTGTCTCAGCATGTTTTAGGGCTTGTTTGGTTCAGCTTTTTTCTGACCAGTTTTTCCGAAAATCTGGCTGTAGCGAGAATCTGGCTGTGGAGAGAATCTGAGTATCATTACGATTACGTGTGGAAGAAGATAAAGTTATTTATAGGGCTCAGGATCTAGAAAGTGACAGATTCCTACTATTACAACGACTTAACCGATTATGTGTTTATGTTGATTTTAGATGGTTTTTGCCCCAACAAATTTTATTAAAGCTGGCTGAAAAGCTGAGCGTTTGGCAGTCCGCAGCAGCTTTTGGTGGCCAGAAGCTGCCAGAAGCCGAAACAAACAGGGCTTTAAAGGGCTCCATGGATGAAGTCGTTTGGTTTTACCTGTTTAGCAACGAAAGAAACATATCACATAAGAGGAGAGTGATTAGGACAACTAATTTTCTTGTTAAACTTGACCTCTAATTCTACCTCTTAAACAAAACATATGTGGAAATTTAAGCAAGCTAGTGCAACTAAGGTTTTGTCTAGGTGTTATTATCTCTATCACAAAACAGAGTTATGCAACCTTGGTTCCAGCCCTCTACCAACTAGCCTATAACCAAGCTAGAAAACATAAAACACACAACCAAATGAAGCAATATAGATGAGGAAGATTAAATGTGATAGAGATATAAACTTTCATAGACGCGCTGGTATAACTACTGAGGTGTCAAAAATTGTGCAAGGTTCTTACGAATCCTCGTTGGTGCCCCTACACAAATAGAAACCCACACGAGGGCCAAGCGTAACTCTATAGATAGTCGTAAGCCTTCTCCACACTCAAAGTGGTGCTCTGCTTCCGATCTGTCTCAGACACTCCTCGCCATCCACACTATCGTGCTTTCGGTTAAAACATCGTGAGCCTCATTCCCTTTGGTACACGGTAGCGGCCACACTACAAACACAATTGGTGTGATCTCGTAAGACTCCCATCCCACTCGTTACAATTGCAACAACACATACAAGCATCGAGGCTATTAACTATTGAGGTGTATATTCCTCACTTCTCTCGCTAGGGTTTAACCTAGAACAAGTGTTATAATAGTGGCCTAAATGCTTCACAAATCACTCACGCTAATTATTGAGTGATTCTATTAATCACTTGGGTGTCTAAGAGCTATGGAATGAAGTCTTGACTTCTTAACAATGTATTTGAGCTCCCACGCTTGGAAATGGTCAGTTGAGGTGGTATTTATAGCCTCCCCACTCAAATAGAGCTGTTGGAACCGCAACAGCGCATGTACTCATCGGACAAGTTTTGTGGCACATCGGACACATTCGGTGAGTTCCATGTCAACTAGCTATCAGAACTGGTCATTGGAAGTGGGCAACCTTTTCTGCTCAACACCGGACACGTCTAGTGCCTTCCACATCAGCTAGCCATTGTAGTTAGACATTTCTGACCATTGAGCCTTTTGGGTATTCATTGTGCCATCGGTGCTTTCAGTAGACATATCTAGTGAGTTATACTCAACTTAGCTGCATTTGCAATCTCTTTGAGTGTCGTATTCGGTGCGGAGTCCATGGCTGCACCAGATATGTCTAGTGCTATTTAACTCCTGGGGCCTCTCTACAATATTCTCTGTGCGCCTTGTCCGGTGCCTACATGTCTGATGTACACCAGAAGGGTAGGTGCACTTAGGCTTCATCCTAGTCCTCGCTTTAGCCACAATACCGATCCAGTGTGACATATAGTATGTCGTCATCATCCCCTCTACTATGTTAAATTCTTCGTGTCTTCATGTTTCTTATATTGTGCTTCTTTTGTCTTATATCTTGGACTTTTGCATGATCTTGGTAAGTCTTCAATGAGTCTTCTAATGTATTGCTTTTGAGGTGTTGATTTCCTTGATCACCTCTTTACCTTTGTCTGTGTCCATTTTGCATCCTTTGAACTATAAACATAAATACTAGCAAACATATTAGTCAAAATGGTTATGTTCATCATCAAACACTAAAACCATTAATCAAATGGGTTGATGCCCATTTTCCTTACAAGCACAAAATAGCTCCAAACAGGAGGGTGTTGAATTAGGAAACTAAAATTTTACTTCTAACTATGGCCTCTAAATTCTATCTAGTCAAAATCTATACAAGAAAATAATCTATTCAGATGTGGAACTATGATTTTTCTAGACATGTTATTGTCTCTATCGCAAGAGTTATGCAACCTAGATTTCAATCTTATCAACTGGCTAAGCAAACTAAGCAAGTAAAGTACGCACACAACAAAGACACATAATATAAATATAGAGGATAAAAGAGCGATAGAGATACAAACTCCCATCGAATTATTTAGAATTTTTACTAAGGTATCGAGAAGCTCATGCTTCCCTTTTGTCCTCTCTCGAACTCCTTTCAAGGGCAAGGGCTAAGCTCCTGATTGAGTAACTCCATGGATAGCCCCTAGGTCTTCTCAATGCATAAGTAGTTCTCTGATGTGACCTCTCTTAAACTACTTCTCATCGTCTTTACTATCGAGCTTTCGACCAAGCATGGCTTTGAGATCACAACGACTAACTGACACAACAACCAAATATTTATCTCTTGAATGAAACGATGACAGACTGCTAGACCGACGAAACTCGCTAACTGAATGAACTGAAGATACAAGACTCTGAACTATGCTGACGAAAATCAGACAATAGGACAAACCACAGGATTCTGCAACTACACACATCTGTCTCACTGATCTGCGTGTTGATAATGTAAGTTGAAGGCATAAAGCGGCTCATGTTGACTTGCTTCAAAGTGAATTCCTGCAGATGAAACGAACGACGACCCTCACTCGTCTACATTAGGATGATTAGGCCTTAAAAGGCTAAGCTCCCTTGCCATGTCCCCAGGACTATGGTGCACCATGAGTAACCAAGGATGTGTTTAGTTTGAAGAATCAATCCATTCTTTATGAGGTGGTGTATCATAAGTCATTCCACAAATTTGATGAAATGAACGCATTCCTTATATTATTACTAATTATTAGCCTATAAAGATTAAAATGGTGATAAATTAACTCATTCTATTCCGTAAACCAAAAGAAAAATATGAGAGGTGAGAAGATGATGGCCTCCTTCCTCGAACCAAACACGTTACAAACAAAGGTGATGAGCTCGGCTCCTTCATCAAGCTATCGTGCATGTGGCTCTCCGCCGCATTTGCCAGCAGCATACATGAGAAGCCTCACCCACATCTCCTTGATCCTTGTCAGTGATTGCTGCAGATGTAATGTGCTATTTTGCTCTGGTTCAAATGGGTAGCCAGAGCCCTGATCTTTTTCGAGATCTGTCATTGTGTATTTTTCCAGAATTTGTAGCAGAATTCCGCATCATTAAAGAGAACCAAGGCAACGACCATCAAAGCCTGGGCAGCACACCGAATAGGACACTAGTCCTTTTCTAGAGTACGTTGGCCTTGGTGTAGAGGAGATCGAACATCATGCCTAGCTCCATTACAACCGTCTTCAATTGACATCATGTAAAAGGTATTTAACCACTACCTAACAAACATTAAGTTAAAGGGTTTGTCCACAGTTTGTTTTTGGGTCTCAATGTTTCAAAGGTTTGAACAGTAAAAAAGATTGCTTGTTTAGTAGCTAAATCGAGCTAATGTTGTGTATTTAACGGGCTAAATAAGGCTATTAGCCGCTAATTTTGGTTAACCCTAAATGGTGCATCTCTTAGCTCCAGACCTCCTCAAAGGCTATAGCCGACTAAATAGCCACTATTAATCGGCTATTTAAAACTTTGTTTCTTGCTAGTGAAATGGGATTAGCTGCTGACTTGTCAAGGTCGTTTTGGCTCGCACTCTTCAATGCCAACACCCTGGCCTCTCTCCGTACTCGATAATCCCATAACCTTTTCGTGGACGGTCCGACCTCAACAAATATAAAGCTGCTTAAAAACTAATTGGGCCATGACTAAGGAAATAAGCCGAATAGAATTAAGAAAGTTTGACGGCAAATAACAATACTTGTTACAACATCAAATCTAGAAAAGAATCTTGAGTAAGGTAACCATAAAACTCTTAAGTAAATTCCAACATGTGCGCACATATGTGTCTCGTTGATCGAGGGACACGGAGCCAGCAAAATTTTTAGGATGGATTGAACTAAATTATTACGTATAGAAGCCACTTCTATATTATATATATATATATATATATATATATATATATATTATACAGTGTACAGTTTAAAATAATTTTAAGAGAAGCGCCAATAGAGCTTCATGGGATCGGGAGCGGTAGGAGGGGTAGCCATACTGCTGCCTCCCTCACTGCTCTGATCTTCCTCCTCATAGCGTAAGTTGAAGGCATATTGCAGGCTTCCGGGCCCCGACCCATGTTGAGAAGCTTCAAAGAGACTTCGTGTTCGAACCAGAAATAAGCCGGTGGACTGTCCGGCCCTGAGGCCGGACGGTCCGCGGTCCGGACGGTCCGCGCCTGTGGACCGGACGGTCCGCACGTGCGCAGAGCAGATTAGGGTTCCGAGTTTTGTGCTACGGTTGTTAGCTAAAATCGCGGGATAAGCTCGGGAATTAGTTTGTAAAGGGTCCAGCCCTCCTCCTCTATAAATAGAGAGGTATACGGCCGATTTGTAAAGAACAATCGAATCAATACAACTTCTATTTCGCATTTTATCCTAGGAGTAGTTCTAGTCTAGTTTAGGTTTAGCTATCCAATCCCCAAATTCTTCGTCTCTCTTCGGCTCTACGTCGATTAGAGGAGTCTAGGTCGGCCAGCCCGAGCCTAGACACCACCTAGGATCTCTACTCCCCGACGGGGTCCCTCCCGAGAGCGAGATCCAGGCGCCGTCGGCGATCTTCCGCCGTCCCTGCGTACGCGCGGACAGTCCGGCCCCAGGTCGCGGACCGTCCGGCCGTCAGGCAGGATCCCTAGTCGCGCACCAGGTCGCGGACCGTCCGGCCCCAGGCCGCGGACAGTCCGCCCTTGCGCAGGGAGCACCACCGCGCCTCGCACCAGGCCGCGGACCGTCCGGCCCCTGCGCGCGGACCGTCCGCCCCTGTGCAGAGGGCACCGCCACGGTTCTTGTTGAGTGTTTGGCGCTCCGAAAAGGCGCCAACATACTTTTTGGCGACTCCGCTGGGGACAACACATCTAAGCTCATCAGATCGGCCCTCAATGGCCGGTTCAAAGGATAGCTCTGATATTTCTCTAAGCAACATCATAGAGCCGACTTGGGAAACCTTGCCGGCTGACGAGCAGCTCCAGTTTGAGGAGCATAAGGAGCGGATGATCCAGGAGGCGAAAGCAAAGTTCTTGGCCAACTTCAAAGTGGACAGGAACAACAAGGTCGTCCGACATCGGGCGACGGATCCGGCTTCGCTCCAACCCACGCCAGATATCCCCAATGTAAGTAATACCAACGATCTGCAATCTCTTAGAAATTATGTAGAAGATCAGCGTGAACAAATGCAGAACATCATAGGGGGTATGCAAAGCGATCTTAAGAGACTAGTACGTGCATTCGATAAATCTAGTACCGCAAATTTTCCTTCGCACGAGGTTGAGTTAGGAGATAACGCGCGTAACACATCGGCTACAGGTTGTCACGACCAGTCACAACCCCTTTATGGGATGCCGATGGACACATACCCTAAGCAACCGCAAATCGGCAGCAAACCAGCCGATCTGCACATGCCCGGACCGTCCGCACATGAGCGCGGACCGTCCGGGCCAACAGCAGTTGGGCCTATTTTTAATGAGTTACCTAGATATGCGCCCGAGCCACCACATATGACACAGAACCCAAATTACCCAGTCGGACGGTCCGCATACAATGACGGACGGTCCGCATATGACCACGGACGGTCCGGGTACATATCCGGACAGTCCGCGCATGAGTCTTTTGAGGAGGATTATTACCTGAATCCTCGCCCGTCCCAGCAACACTTCCCATCACATTATGCAATGCACCAGCCCATTAATTCAGGATCCAGAGCCCAGGAAAGCTTTCCGGCCCCACCTAAAAGGCCGGAAAGAAACGATTAAACCTATGAGCCATATAGGGCAAATGGGAATGCACCACGTAGCTCAAACCAATGGGGGGAACGACAACATACTAATATGCAACCAACTCCACCTATGTTTGACCAGAGAGCCGGTGGTCTTGCACCGGCTGCCATTGATATAGTGAGGGAAGAAATAGCCGGGGCGTTCCGAGATAAGCTCGGAGTAAGCATGGTCCCTGGGGGGCAATCATATAACCTTATGACAGCCGATTTGATCACCACCCGTACCCACAGGGAACTAGAATACCCGAATTCGCGAAATTTTCGGGTGATCAAGGGAAAAACACGCGCGAACATATAGGCCAGTTCTTAGCACAATTGGGAGAATTGGCAGACACAGAGGCATTTCGTGTGCGTTTATTTTCATTACCGCTAACAGGAACCGCGTTTGCATGGTATGCCACTTTACCTCCTAATTCTATATCATCATGGGGGGATCTAGAACAAAAATTTCATGATCATTTTTTCTCCGGTGATTATGAATTGGATTTGGTAGATTTAGTGTCATTGCGACAGACAAAAGATGAATCGGTTAATGATTACATCCGGAGATTCCGCGATACAAGAAACCGATGCTTTCAAATTCATTTAGCAGAAAAACAGCTAGTAGGATTAGCCTTTAACGGTCTACGATATTATTTAAAAGAGAGATTAGAAGGCATCCAATTTTTTACACTAGCACAGTTACACCAGAGGGCTTTGGCTTGCGAAAGCCGGAGCAAAGAAACTGCTAAAACAATGCGTCACAACGTACATATAGTAGAATGCGACCAAAGTAGCTCAGATGACGAATCAGCAGAAGTGTATGCTGCTGAAATGGTTTGGCCAAAACAGGCCAAATCTTCGGCTTGTTCCTCCTTGCAGCCGGTTCAGAAGAAACGGCAAGAGGAGGTTAAGTTTACGTTTAATGTTGGTAAATGTGATAAAATATTTGACGAACTACTCAAAAATGGCAATATTAAAATAAATCACACTGTTCCATCCGCCGACGAGCTAAAACGTCGTGCATACTGCAAGTGGCATAACTCATTTTCTCATGCCACTAATGATTGTAATGTATTCCGACGACAGATTCAATCGGCCATTAATGAGGGACGATTGAAATTTCAGGAAATGCAGGTGGATACAGAGCCATTTCCAATGAACGTGATCGACTTCGAGGGCAAGAAAGTCCTGGTTCGGCCAAACACGGCCGATAAAGGCAAAGGCAAAGAGGCAATCATCGGCAATTCTAAAAGGGCCGATGAGGATCATAAAGTTTCTTGCAGGAAAGTGGTAGCCGAGAAGACTCCCGATGGAGGGGAGACCCTAAAGGTGACCATCACAACCTCCAGTACTGGGGGGCAAGCGCAGACAGGGAGACAGATACAGGAACCCGTGCTGCGTATCCCGGACGGTCCGGCACGTAGGCGCGGACGGTCCGGGACCCCACCGGACAGTCCGGAGAGCTCCGGCGGACAGTCCGGCCATGCTCAGGACTCGCAGCGGCCACGTACCTTCAAACCACGACGACCAGAGATAGGTACGTGGAAAACAAATACATTTAAAGCAGCTGGTCGACTGATCAGGCCTAGCCCGACTTTCGATCAATTGTTGTCTAAATATGTGAAAAAGAAGGCCAGCCCCAGTGACCGGCCACCGAAGCGACCCCACTCACCCATTCATGAGCAGCGCCAGGTCAGGCCGATTGGACCACCCCACCAATCGGAAGAAATGAAAGGTCATACTATACAAGTGAGACCTAACTTACCTGCATGGACACCTCCACCTCCATATCCACCTATGCCATATCCATACACATATTTACCTCCGCCATATGTCCCAAATCAAATGTGGGGCATGCCACCATATCCATTTGGGATGCCGCAGTACCCCGCCTGGGGGGCACCCCAAACATATGTTTTTGACAGGTTGACGCCACCAATACAAGACCGATTGAGCACTTCTCAATCCGGTCACCAGGCACAAACCCAACAGGATTGCCGGACTACTCGGCCTTCAAGGCCGACCAATCCGGCAGGGGGGCATATGCCTGTAGCAACTCAAAGAACAACAAAAAAGGACATCATCAAAATAGGTACTGCAGATGTTGTCATACAGGGAGACAATAAAGGGCCGATGATTTTCGGCGAATCGGCCAACACAACCGAAAAGGATACGGCTACCATCAAAATAGCCGATCCAAAATACTCCATGCCTCGATGGTGCCCAGCGGGATTGACACGATCCCAAAAGAGAAAATTACAGCGCCTAAGAGCAAAGGAGAGCCAGGAGAAGGAGGCGGAAAAGACATTTAATGACACACATCCACTATACCCGCCACCGCAAAAGAAATGGAGACCGAAGGCCGTTGAGAAAAAACAAACGGCCACAGAAATAGAAAGTCAACCTGCACCAGGCGCGGACCGTCCGGCCCCCGCGTGCGGACCGTCCGCCGTTCACCAGGAAGGCTCTGGACGACCTACACCAGGCGCGGACCGTCCGGCCCCCGCATGCGGACCGTCCGCCGTTCATCAGGAAGCCTGCAACAGCACGACAACATCAATGGAAGAGGACGACCTGCTAGGAGAAGACCTGGTCGACTACGAGGCTTCTCCAGAACGCCCAGGTATGGATGTAAATATTATTACATTTTCTTCCGATTGTACTATCATTGGCGACGATGAACCTGTTGCCGCCCAGTTTGATTTTGGTCCTAAAGAAGCCGCCTTTACTAAACCAAAGGAATCGGTAAATCATTTAAAGCCGCTCTTCGTGCGCGGTCACATTGATGGAATACCGATTGCTAAGATGTTGGTGGATGGAGGGGCGGCTGTAAATCTAATGCCTTATTCATTATACAGAAAATTAGGTAAACAAGATGACGAACTTGTCAAAACCAACATGACCCTCAGCGGTGTTGGGGATAGTTCGATTAAAGCCAGGGGAGTCACGTCCGTTGAATTAACCATCGGGACTAAGACCCTTGCTGCTGCATTCTTCATCGCTGATGTAGAAGGGAATTACAGTTTAATTCTAGGTAGAGATTGGATTCATGCCAATCAATGTATACCTTCTACATTACATCAAATGCTAATACAATGGGTAGGCGATGAGGTAGAACAAGTACATGCTGATGTATTGGCCTGCATCGCTGTGGCCGATGCCCCTGTACTCTGGACTTATGAGACTGCTACATGTCTCATAGGGGTAGATTTTTCTGATTATCAGTTCATAAGTATAGATAAGAAAGGTTTCATTCCTGTAATGCTAGAGCCGATGGAGAATCGGCTGAATCCTAAATAGAGTTTAAACGATGAATACACACAAAGTTCATGAGTCTTTGATCACAGACAATTCGGCCCTCAAAGCCGGATGGTCTGGTCTATCACAGAACAGTTCGGACTTTAAGACCGAACATCTACCACAGCGAAAAGATAGTATTACGGATGATCCGGTCCTCGAGACCGGAAAGTCCGCCATCACACAAAGATCATCTGATTCCTCTGCGGGGGACATGATAGAGGAATTCAGAGATCTTGATAAACTAGGACAGGGGTTTACATCGGCTGATCCTTTGGAGGAGATTGACATAGGAAATGGTAAAACTCCAAGGCCGACTTTTGTAAACAAGACTCTGGAGACCGATTCTAGAAATGAGATGATCGGTCTATTGAAGGAATATTCAGATTGTTTTGCTTGGAATTACACTGAAATGCCTGGACTAAGCCGAGAGATTGTCGAACATCGGCTGCCCATTAAGTCTGGTTTCAGACCTTTCAAGCAGAAAGCTAGAACGTTTCATCCAGATCTTCTCCCACGAATCAAGGACGAAATCCACCGGCTGCTAGAAGCTAATTTTATTAGACCTTGCAGATACGCAGAGTGGGTCTCCAATATTGTGCCGGTAGAGAAGAAGGAGTCAGGTAAACTTAGAGTATGCATTGATTTTCGTAATTTAAATAAAGCAACTCCTAAAGATGAATATCCCATGCCCATAGCCGACACATTAATCAATAATGCATCAGGAAATAGAATTATTAGCTTCCTTGATGGTAATGCCGAATATAATCAGATTTTCATGGCCGAAGAAGATGCATCTAAAACGGCCTTTATATGTCCAGGCTTCATTGGTTTATTTGAATGGGTTGTCATGACATTCGGTCTTAAAAATGCTGGTGCTACTTATCAGAGGGCTATGAATCTGATCTTCCATGAGTTGTTAGGAAACACTGTGGAAGTCTACATTGATGATATTGTAGTCAAATCGGCTAAGTTTAGTTCTCATATAGCTGATTTGCGCAAAGCCTTTGATAAAATACGTCGGTATTGTTTAAAAATGAACCCACGTAAATGTGCTTTTGGAGTGTCGGCTGGTAAGTTTTTAGGATTTGTCATCCATGAACATGGTATAGAAATAGACCCTGACCGAATCAAGTCTATTCGGAATGTGGGGCCTCCGACTTGTAAGGTCGAAGTGCAGAGGTTTCTCGGCAAGGTGAATTATTTACGAAGGTTTATTTCTAACCTAGCCGGGAAGATTGATGCCTTCACCCCTATCCTTCGGCTTAAGAATGATGCTGAATTCACTTGGGGGGCAGAGCAGCAGGAAGCATTTGATCTCATTAAAAAATACTTGTCTTCGGCTCCCGTGTTAAAAGCACCACAAGTAGGAGCACCATTCAGATTATACATTGCAGCTGAAGACAAGGTTATTGGGGCTGTTCTGACACAAGAAACTGAGGGGAAGGAGCATGTGGTGACATATCTAAGCCGAAGGTTGGTGGATGCTCAAACAAGGTACACTTTTATTGAAAAGTTATGCTTATGCTTGTTTTATGCATGCACCAAATGTAGATGTTATTTACTGTCTAGTCATTGCACTGTTTCTGGTCAAGCCGATGTAATCAAATACATGTTGCATAACCCAATTATGAGTGGTAGAATTGGTAAGTGGGCTTATGCACTCATAGAATATGACTTGGCCTTTGAACCATTGAAATCTATGAAAGGCCAAGTCGTAGCGGATTTTATTGTAGAACATCGGGTTAATGATATTCATGAACTAGACATGTCATACCTCACTATTACTCCTTGGACTTTATATTTTGATGGATCGGTTTGCAATGAAGGGCAAGGAATTGGCATTGTGCTTGTTTCACCAAGTAATGTCTCCTTTGACTTCTCTAGCCGATTGAAAACTTATTGCACTAATAATCAAGCTGAATATGAGGCCCTCCTATTCGGTTTAGAACTTTTAAATAGTATGGGAATAAAACATGTGAAGGTATTTGGTGATTCTCAGCTGGTTGTCCAACAAGTGTTAGAAGAATATCAATGTCTTGATGGTACTCTAAATAGTTATCTTGAGAAATGTTGGAGCATAATCCATTCTTTTGACGAATTCAGTATTCGGCATGTCTCTAGAGTTGAGAATCATAGAGCTAACGATTTGGCACAAGATGCATCAGGTTATCGGATAAAGAGAGGGAAATTTCACAAAACTGAAAATCTGATAACCAGTGCAGAGCCAAATTCCCAGGTCGCGGACCGTCCGCGTGATGACGCCGGACCGTCCGAGGTTACCAGAAATGTTCTCTTAATCGATTCGGCTGACAATGAAGCCGATGCAAGTGATTGGAGGACACCTATACTTAATTATTTGCAAAATCCCAATATCAGGACAGATAAGAACATTCGGCGAACAGCTTTCAAGTATGTTTTGATGAGTGATGAACTTTACCGCCGATCGGTTAATGATGTCCTGCTTAAGTGCTTGGGCCCAGATGATGCTATATTAGCCATGGCCGAAGTACATGAAGGAATTTGTGGTACCCATCAATCAGCTCCAAAGATGAAGTGGTTGTTGCGAAGGTCTGGTTTTTATTGGCCTAGTATGATAGCTGATTGTTTCAAGTACTACAAGGGTTGCCAAGTGTGTCAAAAATTCGGCAACCTACAGTTGGTCCCTGCAGCTGAATTACATCCTATCATCAAGCCTTGGCCGTTCAGAGGATGGGGATTAGACTTTATTGGAGAAATTCATCCTTCATCATCAAAGGGGCATCGGTTTGTGTTAGTTGCCACTGACTATTTCACCAAATGGGCTGAAGCCGTTGCTCTAAAGAACATGACGCACAAGGAGGTAATTGATTTCATAACTGAGCATATTATTCATAGATTCGACATTCCCCAGACCTTGACTACAGATCAAGGTACTTCTTTTATGTCAAAGGAGGTACGTGAATTTGCTGAATTATACAGAATTAAGCTGCTTAATTCGTCTCCATATTATGCTCAGGCCAATGGACAGGCCGAGTCTAGTAATAGGACGTTGATTAATTTGATAAAGAAGAAGGTATCTGATAATCCTAAACATTGGCAAAAGATTTTGTCTGAAGCTTTATGGGCTCATAGAATATCTAAACATAGTGCTACTAAAGTATCTCCTTTTGAGCTTGTCTATGGGCAGGAAGCAGTGTTACCTGTGGAAATAAGTTTGAATGCTGTCAGGTTTGCTAGACAAAATGATCTAACTGCTACTGAATATTATAATTCAATGATGGATAATATTGATGAGGTGACTGACAAAAGGATGATAGCTTTGGGAGCAATAGAAAAGGACAAGATCATGGTAGCCAGGGCCTACAACAAGAAGGTCAAAGCAAAATCATTTCAAGTAGGAGACCTGGTGTGGAAGACCATTCTGCCTCTAAGGAATAAAGACCGAAAGTTCGGGAAATGGTCGCCAAGCTGGGAGGGTCCTTATAAAGTGAAACAGGTGATGTCTGGTAACGCTTATTTACTACAAACATTACAAGGCAAGGATTTACGTAAGGCTTTGAATGGGCGTTTCCTCAAACAGTACCATCCTAGTATGTGGCAAGATGCCTAAGAAAACCGATGTGTTCACATCGAGTTAGTTGCTTTTGGTTCGCCCAGCTCCACCAAAAGGCAGGGGGGCATATGTTCGAACCAGAAATGAGCCGGCAGACTGTCCGGCCCTGAGGCCGGACGGTCCGTGGTCCGGACGGTCCGCGCCTGTGGGCCGGACGGTCCGCGCGTGCGCAGAGCAGATTAGGGTTCCGAGTTTTGTGCTACGGTTGTTAGCTAAAATCACGGGATAAGCTCGGGAATTAGTTTGTAAAGGGTCCAGCCCCCCTCCTCTATAAATAGAGAGGTATACGGCCGATTTGTAAAGAACAATCGAATCAATACAACTTCTATTTCGCATTTTATCCTAGGAGTAGTTCTAGTCTAGTTTAGGTTTAGCTATCCAATCCCCAAATTCTTCGTCTCTCTTCGGCTCTACGTCGATTAGAGGAGTCTAGGTCGGCCGGCCCGAGCCTAGACACCACCTAGGATCTTTACTCCCCGACGGGGTCCCTCCCGGGAGCGAGATCCAGGCACCGTCGGCGATCTTCCGCCGTCCCTGCGTACGCGCGGACAGTCCGGCCCCAGGGCACGGACCGTCCGGCCGTCAGGCAGGAGCCCTAGTCGCGCACCAGGTCGCGGACCGTCCGGCCCTAGGCCGTGGACAGTCCGCCCTTGCGCAGGGAGCACCACCGCGCCTCGCACCAGGCCGCGGACCGTCCGGCCCCTGCGCGCGGACCGTCCGCCCCTGTGCAGAGGGCACCGCCACGGTTCTTGTTGAGTGTTTGGCGCTCCGAAAAGGCGTCAACACTTCGTGTATGTGAAAAGAGCGGCCACCCCTGCGCGTCTTCATTGGGTCTTAAAAGGCCGACCTTCATTGCCATGTCCCCAACACTATGATGCAGCATGAGTAGCCAAACAAAGGTGATGAACTCGCCTCCTTCGCCAAGCTGCCGTGTGTGCCAACTTTTTTGCAAATTGGCTATTTTCGGGTTTTTTTTGCACAATTATATCCCTGACATTTTCTTTTCAAAAAATGGATCCTTAGCTCGGCGCCGTCATCATTGGCGCCGAGCTTGTGTGTACCGGCGCCAATATTATTGGCGTGCATACGTCAGATGGAGGGATACCGGGGAATCTACGTGGCACAT
Organism: Zea luxurians; assembly: GCA_029449295.1. Lineage (NCBI taxonomy): Eukaryota > Viridiplantae > Streptophyta > Magnoliopsida > Poales > Poaceae > Zea > Zea luxurians. The sequence continues at coordinate 41,396,039 of JAOPSE010000010.1, forward strand.
ACCTCGGCGCCATAGATCTTGGCGCCGAGGTAGGCGCCGCCGGTCAATGACACCTACCTCGGCGCCAAGATCTATGGCGCCGAGGTACGTGCCTATAAATAGAACCTTACGTCCGACTGGTTTTTGTGCTCATTCCTATTCTTTGAAACAAGAGATATCAGCCTGATTTATAGGATGTCTAGGCGTGGTAAATCTGCTAAACAAAGGTAAGTGTTGTATCCGCCTCTTATTTTGTGAGTCTATTATATTTGTGATTGTTATAGAGCTTATGGAAATTTAGGAAGGGTCCTTTGACCGGAACTGCCTTCGACCCGCTGCCTTTGACAAGTGGTGTTCCAGTGGCTATGTGTTTTTGTGGTGATCCTTGTAAGGTTGATAAGTCTGAGGATCATGACACCTATCGGCAGAGGTATTGGATGTGTGCTAACTTTGCATTTGAGCCAACTATTGTTCAACGTCGGATGAATTTAATGGTGAGAATAGTCTTGTAATATGTTAACAATTTGAAGACTCGGAGTGGTGAATGTTTTTTTGCCTACTAATAATTGCATGTTTTGTAGACTCCTCCACCGCTATGTGATTTTGAGCAGTGGATTGACACAGAAATATTAGGGAAAGACAAGAAGTGGTTGGAGAATCTTAAAAAGTGGGATGCATAGGACAAAGAGAGGATGGAGAAAAGACGAGAGGAGCTTGCTGCCGAGCAACAACGTGAAGACGAGCAGGAAATGAGGCGTGTAGCAAAATGCAGGGAAGAGAAGGAGAAGAAGCTTGAGCGTGCATGTCGTGCAAAGGAAGCAATGGAGGAGAACCCTGATGCATTTCGCAAGGGCAAATGGCCCCGTTGCACTTAGTAGTCTAGGTGTTTTATTTGAAGTTATGTAATAATGAACTTATTATTCGGGATTATGTATTGTCGAACAATGATATTTGGTAATAAATTACCTTCAAATTGATGAAAACGACATAAATACGCAATTGATGAAAACTACATTAAAAGCAATTGTTGAAGGCGACTTCAAGCAATTGATAAAGATAATCAACACGCTGAAAGCAATTGATACAGAAGAGTTTTCTAGTAGTGCTCCCACATTCCAAATTGTGTGGACCCTTCTCCATAGTATCCTCCCATTGTTGTTGTCTGTTGTGGGTGCGGTGGAGACGTCGGAGGACCAACATTCTTGTTGTGACAAGGGCAGCAACAATATGGATCTGGGCATACTTGCACCTGTGAAGCACCACCATTGATGTTGTCTCTTTCTTCCTCGTCATTTCTGTTGCTTACTTCCCTCTCTAGATCAAATATCCTATTCTGTAGGTAGGATATGTATTCCGCATGAGGAAAAATCGGACGAGGATCTACCCAACGAGTGAACCCACAATTCTCCTTGACCAATGAATGTTGCATAAATGTTTATAGTTAGTTTCATTGAACAACAAAAGTATTTAGAATAAAGGATTAGAAATTAATTTTTACATATGCATAAGGACATTTGAAGAAACGCCGGCCTCCATCAATTCCACCCTCAACGAACATCTGCACGAAGCAATCCTCACCATGCATGCACCTCCCCTGCGCGGGGAGGATATAAAAACCCGCACATTTAACTCACATTCATCATATTCGATCAAATTAGCATTTATCAAATTCATTTTCACGACAATCACATTCAATAAACAACTTTTTATAGCAACAAAACTAACAAACCTAACAAAAATGCTAACACAATAACTAAAAATAATAACTAAATGCTTAAAAAATTACCTAAACGACCGGGGGATGGGGTAGGACGAGGACGGCTCGGGGCAACGACGGCGCGGGCAGCGGGGTCGGAGCCAGTGCGGCGGGCCTGGACGACGGTTGCGAGGCCTGCGGGCAGCGGGGGCGTCGTCGGGCACGGGGGCCGGTGGGCGAGAGGCCGGCGGGGCAGAGGGCGGCGTCTGCAGGGTGCGCCAAGCGCGGGGGCGGGGGCCGACAGCCACGGGGCGAGGGGCGGGAGCCGACACGGGGCAGGGGGCGGGCGCGCCGGGCACGACGAGCTCGGGGTGGCGGGGGCGTCGGCGCGGTGACCTCGGGGAAGGGGGCGCCGTCGGGCGCGGCGAGCTCGGGGCGGCGGGCGCGGGGGCGACGGGCGTGGCCTCGGCGAGCTCGGGTGAGTGGGGCGGCGGGCAAGAGGAGTTTGGCGGCGGCGTGGAAAAACTAAGGAAGCAGTTTGGCCGGTATAAAGGGGGTCTGTAATACTCAAAAGTGCAATAATGAGAATAGAGATAATCTCAGTAATTTGTGTCCTCTACTTATCATCACATGTGATCAACCCTAGTTATAAGTGGATAATTAACACAAAGAACACATAGATAACCTGTGCATCATGCTGGTGTTTATTTGATTGTGCATTTATGGATGATAAAAAAATAAAAGCATCAATAGCAATGTAATAATGTGCCCATGACATCCAAACCCTAAATTGAAAAAAAACGAAACCATGAAAATGGAGAAGGAAAGGAATAAATATTGTACAATGCAAAATAAATATATAAATAAATAAATTCCTCTCATTTTAGGGTACGATAAAATTACACTTATAATTTGTGGATAAATCTAGCACAAGGGTGGAATTTAAATTTGAAATGGAAATATGAATTTGGAAAGGAAGAAGAGAGATTAGGAAATAAAAAGGAAAAAGGATTAAAACCTGCCTGGGCCCAGATTTTCATTTCGGCCCACCCACAGAAACCAACTGCGCGGCCCACTCGACCTTCACTCCGAGCGCGCAGAACTGACTGCTATGTGGGGGCCCACCCGTTAGCCTCTGACGTCCGTCCTAGGCGTGGAATTTCCCCCACTGATGAACCGGGCCCACTCGTCAGTCTCGTGTCTCCCTGTTTATCTTCCTGAGCCGCGCGACGAACGCCTCCTCCGTGAACCGCGTAGCTGCATGCGCCCATCTCGCCAGCTACGCCTGCACGACCCGTCCGCCCCATATAATCCACCTGCGGCCTCGCCGCCTCAACCCCACAAAGTCAAAGCCACCGCGGGATTGGGTAGAAGCCACCTGGGCGCTGTGTATTAGAGGATCTGTGGGGAGGGGCCGCACCGTGGGTCTTCACCGCCGTGCGCCCGGATTGAGCCAGAGATCTTCACCGTGCCATGCTGGGGGTGCAGGCGGCTTTGCAAACGACTTCGGGTGTCCTCGACACCGTGGATTTCGTGGCAACATCTGACACCACCTCCGCCGTACTGGCGTGCTTCCGCGGTCGGGCATCACCGCACCTCGGCCAGTCCCAAGTGAGTCCCTATCGTGTTTGTCTTCCCTCCCTCCATGTTATTCCCTAGCGACTTGTAGTATGGTATATCTGAATCCCCGGGAGCACTGGCCGACCATGGCGCCGCCGCGGTACACCGTGTACTGGGTCCTACACTCGTGGTCAACCAAAATTTGATGGGGAATTGTGTTCGGTGAGTAGTCAATCTCGCGGGGGCCGTGCGAATTTGAGTCTGGCGCTCGGGTTTGCCGGATTGGAGTTCGCCGGTGTCGCTCCGTCGCGTTTAGGACGGCGCCACCGTGTTTCGGCGAGGGGGGTAGGGGATTAGTTCTGGGCCGTGGATGATCCGATGGACGGCTGTGATTTCGGGCGCTCTGGATCAGTTTAGAGATTTTTAATCTAGGGCGTCGAGATCAGATCGGAGGGTGCATAGCGCTCGCTGGTTCGCGTGAGAGGCGAGTTAATCTGGGCGCTTGGATTCTAATCCGACGGCCTGAAACCACTGATACCCCTTCGCGGGTACATTTTGCTAAAGAAACCCTAGGGTATTTTATAATGAACTCGCCGTCCCACTTCCATTGTTCTCTGTGTCTAGGACGACTTACCCCGAGGCCCCTGCGTTTTCCATTAATTGAGGCCCAATCCAGTGACGTGTTAAAATGAATAAATGAATTAGAAAATGTATTTTTAATACAAAAATAAGCCCTAGAACTTGTAAAACTCATAGAAATTCCATTTTTGGTCCAAATTGATCCATTCCACTTCCTATAATTTTGTAATATTGTTCTCTGTCATTTAGTGTCTCTGTTTTGACATGAACTTAGTTAGAAAATTAATTTCTCATCTAATCCTATTTTAATCACATTAAACCTTAGGAAATTCATAACTTGAATTCTATAACTCCAAATTTAGTGATTCCAGTTCCTATGATTCTATTTTAATGTCTAGATTTTTACTGTGCATTTTATTCACATGCTTGGTGTAATGTTAATTTATGCTATACTATGTATGTATTGTGTTGATGCGAGTAGACGAGCAAGCTACTGTGGAATCTGAGGTTCAACAAGTAGAAGTAGCTGAGCAGGAGCTCGTGGAAGGCAAGTTGTGCCCTTGATCACTTCTTTTACCCATTCATGTTCTTATTAATCATAATGATCTGCCTAGGTTAATTTTGCTGGGACCTAATAGGTTACCCTAGATTTGACTATCTTTATATCTTGTCTCACCACTGGTTTTACTACTAAAGTTTTGGGTAGTACATGCTATTGCTTTATGTGGATTTGGGTATAGAGATATTCATCACTCATTTTTACACTTGTTATTATCTATTCATTATTTTATGTTCATGATAAGATCATTATGTTAATGGGAACATGGAGAACCACCCGGGAAAACAGTGCTACCACAAGGGTTTAATGGGACGCCCTTGGCTGATTAACTAGGAAAGCTAGGGGAGGGCTACCTTACCCGAAAGGGGCAAGGGCAGTAGGGGAGTGGTCAGTGTAGGGAGGTCCTTGGTTGATTTTGCTGCGATGGCGGTCAGGCAAGAACCCTGCACTGGAGCTTCCTATAAACTGTAGCGGGTAGTCTGAAGCTAGTGGAACTTTGTAAAGGCCTCGTAGTGGTACCCTGCCTCGCTTCCTTGGTAGAGGTGTATGGGGTCTGATCAACTCCGTGGCAAATGGGTAACACGACTTGTGGGTAAAGATGCGCAACCTCTGCAGAGTGTAAAACTGGTATACTAGCCATGCTCACGGTCATGAGCGGCTCGGACACTCACATGATTAACTTATGGAACTTAAACTTAACCTGTCATTTCATTGCATTTGGGATTATTTTACTATTACTTTTATTTATTATTCTAAGGTTCGGTATTTACTTACACTTAGTAATTGCTAATAAAATTTTGACCAACTTATAAAAGCAATGCTCAGCTTCAGCCTTTATTTCATTGATCAACCTTACACTTCATGAACTCCCACCTTTGGTGAGTTCATGCCACATTATTCCCCACGACTTGTTGAGCTATGAACGTATGTGAGCTCACTCTTGCTGTCTCACACCCCCCACAGGAGAAGAACAGGTGGTCGAAGAGGAGCCGCCTAACACCGAGGCTTTCGATTTGATCTAGGTGGCGTTTCTCAGTTGACATTTGCGCCGACGATCCTTAGTTCGTTTTATGTTTATTCTTTTATTTTGTAATAAGTCTTCCGCTATGTAATAAATACTCTGATGTTTTATGACATTTATCTCTATACACTCTGTTATTATATATGTTGTCTTCTTTGGCGCATGTATGAGATGCACCCGGCTTTGTTCTTTAAAACCGGGTGTTACAGGGTCGGCGCCAGGATCTGTGGCGCCGACCCCCCTGACAGGATTTTCGCCGCCGATAGGGGTCGACGCCAAGATCTATGGCGCCGACCCCCTGGAACTCGACACGTCAGCTGCCACGTATGAAAATGCTGGCGCCAAAGAAGGTGGCGCCACTATGCGTTGCCTCGGCACCAATGATGATGGCGCCGAGCAAAGGGTCCATTTTTTGAAATGAAACTGCAAAGGGCATAGTTGTGCAAAAAAACCCAAAGGGGCTAAAATGCAAAAAAGTTGGTCGTGCGTGCAGCTCTCCGCCGCATTTGCTAGCAGCATACATGAGAAGCCTCACCCACATCTCCTTGATTTGGGTAAGTGACTGATGTAGATGAAATTCTGCATTATGCTCTAGATCGAATTGCGAACCAGAGTCCAGAACATAGTGGAGCTCGATCTCTGACCTTATGTAATGTTCTAGCATTGCTAGCTTGGTTGCCGGTGCCGCCCCTCCACCTCCATGGTTTCTAGTAACCCACTTCATAAGTAAAGGTTCAAGATTTGCTGCATCATCTATGATGACTGCTGGCAACATGGAAGGATGCACCACCATCAGGTACATCATGTAATTCGATAGTGTCTCACATTCTTTCATAAGTCGCATGATCTCGGGTGGAGGTGATACGCCGGCAGTGCAGTAGGTGTCGAGGTGTCTTCTTAGATGCAGGTTAGTGTATAGGTGTAGGGTGTAGAGGGCGTGCTCGAAGGGTTGACTCAGTATATATTTCAATCTCCTAACATGTAGATGCCTGAAAACTGCTGGATGATGAGAGCTCAATGTTGTAGATCTGTGGTCCGATGGGGCCAAATATTCGAAAACACGGTTGACAATCGACCAGTAGATGCCTGCATCGTCGATGTGGTGGACGTACCATGACACCTAGGTGAGGTTGGTGCCGATGGATGAAGAAGACGACATGGAATGAGGATTCGAGGATCGGTGGATATCTGATACCAATTGTTAGCAGTGGGGAAGGGAATCCAGAGGGTGGATATCTGATACCAATTATTAGCAGTGGGGAAGGGAATCCAGAGGATAGCAGGGGGAAGAGAGACACACAACAAAGACCAAGAGAGGCAACATAACTGAGGTAGTTTCAGAGTTTTAGAAATTTGTTCGTTCCTTCGATAATCCCCTTTCGCAAGACACAGACTCTTATTTATATCATCACGCATTCACTCACGCCACTATGACAGGCTAGAGTGGGGCCTAGATCGGTCGCCCCTCTCGATGCTTCTCAGGCACGGCCCTGGCCAAACTCATATAACAATGTAAGTGTTGAGTTTGTGATCCAAATTCTGAAGAAGGCGATCAAGTTGGCGAGCGAAGCGGAGGCTTGGGCCGGGAGGCTTGGGCCAGGAATTGATTACTCTGATGTCTATTCTCCTGTTGTCAAGCATAGTTCAATTCGTACCTTTCTTAGTCTTGTTGCTGTACATGACTATGAGCTTGAACAGTTAGATGTAAAAACTGCTTTCTTACATGGTGATTTGGAGGAGGACATTTATATGGACCAGCCTGAGGGGTTCATTGTTCCTAGAAAAGAAGACTATGTGTGCAGGTTGAAGAAGTCCTTATATGGTCTGAAACAATTTCCCAGACAGTGGTATAAGAGATTTGATTCATTTATGCTTTCTAAGGGCTTTCAGAGGTCTCAATATGATAGCTGTGTTTATCTAAAATTTGTTAATGGATCACCTACATATTTGCTGATATATGTTGATGATATGTTGATTGCTGCCAAGAGCATGAAGGAAATTGCTGCTTTAAAGGCACAACTTAGTAGCGAATTTGATATGAAGGATCTGGGTGCTGCAAAGAAAATCCTTGGCATAGAGATAGTCAGGGATAGGAAGTCTGGACTGCTGTACTTAAGCCAGAAGAATTATATTGAGAAGGTCCTTCGTTATTTCAACATGCAAAATACTAAACCTGTGAGTACTCCATTGGCTCCTCATTTTACACTGTGTGCTAAACAGTGTGCTGAAACTGATGCTGAGCTTGAATATATGTCAAAAGTTCCATACTCTAGTGCCGTTGGGTCACTCATGTATGCTATGGTTTGTTCTCGTCCTGATTTGTCTCATGCTATGAGCGTTGTTGCTAGATACATGTCTAATCCTGGTAAAGAGCATTGAAAAGTTGTTCAGTGGATTTTCAGATATCTACGTGGTTCTTCTAGTACTTGTTTATGTTTTGATAAATCTGGAGATGGTCTGGTTGGCTATGTTGATTCAGATTATGGTGGTGATTTAGACAGGAGGAGATCTCTTTCAGGTTATGTCTTTACTGTTGGAGATTGTGCTGTGAGTTGGAAAGCTCGTTTACAGGATACTGTTGCTTTGTCTGCCACAGAAGCTGAGTATATGGAAATTACAGAAGTTACTAAGGAAGCCTTATGGTTGAAAGGTATATATTCAGAGCTATGTGGAATTAAGTCTTGCATTACCATCTATTGTGATAGTCAGAGTGCTATTCATCTCATCAAAGATCAGATGATCACCGAGAAATCCAAACATATTGACATTCGTTATCACTTCGTTCGTGATATCATTGAAAAAGGGTTGGTGAAGGTATGCAAGATCAGTACTCATAATAATCCCGCTAATATGATGACAAAGCATGTTTCTGTTGCTAACTTAGTTGGTATTATAAATTAGCCCTTAGTGGCTGTTGGCGCCGGCAAGATGATGATGCATTTGTTTAAGGTGGAGTTTGCTATTATGATGCTACAAGGAATTTGTCTCAAGGTGGAGTTTGTGATCCAAATTCTAAAGAAGGCGGCCAAGTTGGTGAGCGAAGCGGAGGCCCGTCGCCGGGAGGCTTGGGCTGGGGACGCCTGGGGGTGCGGGGGGCTCAAGCCCCCGCGGTACAGATCGTTTCCCTACTCGTTTTAGGGTTTCACCTATATAAATATCTTTGTAAGCCGCAAGAGATAATTATCTCAATTGTAAATCTCTTACGATCTGTAACCACCCGAAAATAGTGAGAAGTTGTCTGCCGGCGCCCGTGGTTTTTTTCCCTTCGCTTTAGAGGGATTTTCCACGTTAAGAGCTAGTTTGGGAACCCCGTTTTCCCCCGGGATTTTCATTTTCCCAAGGGAAATTAGTTCATTTTCTCTTAGAAAAATAGGAATCCCTTGGAAAAATGTAGTTCCCAAACTAGCCCTAAATCCGTGTCTTCTCTGTGATTGATCCCCTTTGTGTCGTATTTATTTATAACAGTAAGGCTGCTTACAAGCTAGTACTTGGACCATGATTAAGGAATTAAACCGAATAGAGTTAAGAAAGGTCCAAGTCAAATATTAATAACAATTAATACTCGTTGCATCATGAAAACTAGAAAAGAATCTTGTCCATAAAACTCCGAGTAAAATCCAACAAACGCACACGTACATCTGTCTCACTGATCTTCCTGCGTAGTAAGTTTGAAGGCATAAAGCGGCTCTAGTTCAGGATCAAGGGGCCTCCCTGCAGATGACGATGGCTCGGCTACATCTGGTTGATTAGGTCTTAAAAGCTTGAGCTCCCTCTTTGACTGGTCCCCAACACCATGATGCAGCATGAGTAGCCACACAAAGGTGATGAGCTCACCTCCTTCACCAAGCTGTCGTGCGTGCAGCTCTCCCCCGCATTTGCCAGCAGCGTACATGAGAAGCCTCACCCACATCTCCTTGATCTGCGTAAGTGATTGCTGCAGATGAAACGACCCGTTCTGCTCTGGTTCGAATGGGGCAGAGCGCAGATCGAGTTCCCCTATGTAATATACCAGATATTCTAGCTTGGTCGTCGCCGGTACTGCAAGGATGGGGCTAAGCCGATCTCGAGGTTCAAGATCTTCTGCGACCGTGTTGACTGGCAACATGGACGGATGCACAGCCATCAGGTACATCATGTAGTTTGATAGTGTCTCGCATTCTCCCTTAAGTCGCATGATCTCAGTGCTGCAGTTGTCGAAGGAGCTGCTTATTAGAAACAGGTCAGTGTACACGTGTAGATGGAGGAGGGCGTCCTCAAAGGGTAGACTCAGTGTAGAGCTCAATCTCCTAGCATGTAGCTGTCCGAACGCTGCTGGATGATGAGGGGATAGAGTATGATGTGTAAAGTCGCGGTCCAATTTGTCCAAAACACAGTTGATAATCCACCAGTAAATAATGCCGCTGTCGTCTGCATCGTGGATGTGGTGGACGTACCGTGAGTTTCTCCATTGCTTATCCAGACCAATAACACTGAGGATCATTGAGAAAACTGTGGGTTTGGAGTTCATAGAGATGCAGTAATCCATTAAATTGAATTGCCCTATGGAGCCCAGGGTCCGGTGCCTCTTGTTGTTGCACTGTACAGCCTCAAAGAAGGAGGTAGCAAAGTCGCATAGGCCACGAAGACAGCTCCTCTCCTTGAAGTGTGCCCTTGTCCAAGGTGACGCCATCACCGCAGCAACACAGCATGTCTCCATAAAGATGGCACCACTGAATAATGTGTAGGTAATCGCGACATTAACCTTGTTGTGGGCGCCCTCATCTAGAGCCCTAAACACAACAACAAAGGCAACGACCATCAAGGCCTGCGAAGCACACCGGAATACGACACCAGCCCTTCTCTGAAGCAGGTTGGCCTTGGTGTAGAGGAGGTCGAACATCATGCCAAGCTCCATCACTGTCACCTCCAGCTTCTCTTCTCTACCTTCATACTGCTTGAAATCACTCTCTATTATTCTTATAGCGAAAAAAACAATTCCCAGTTGGAACACAGTCCGCCCCACAAACAGTCCTCGAGCAATATACACCATCTCAAGAGCATACGATTCCTTGCTACGAACAAGACGATTATTCCTGTCGTAATTTCCTAGTGAACTGACATGAACTGATGACTTGCCAAGGCCGTTTCGGCTCGCATTCTTCAGAGCCCACACCCTCTCCCCGTACTTGATAATCCCAGAAACGAACACCAGCATCGCAGGACGCAATATACTGTCATTGATCCTGTCAAATGATTTCCACAAGACATAGAGAGCTAGAACTCCTTGGGTTCCGAGGTTCAGCAGGTGCCTCAGCCACAGGTTGTTGTCCTCGAGAGAGAAGGCAGTGATCGAGTCTTGGCCGCCCAGGTGCACAAGGAGAAAGGGCACCCAAAGAAATGGCAGTGTGTCCCCAAATGCCTCCCTCCCTCCTAGCCTGTATTTGTCCTCGTACTGACTGAAGAGGCCTAGCGCATAAACAGCGACTAGGTCTGCTCCCACATAACTCAACCATATCAAAGCCCTCAGCAGTCCACTCATGTGGCGGCGACGGAGGCTTCCAGTGGACAACAGAAACAGCTGTAGCACGAAGCTCAGGAGTACCATTATCTGAGTCTCCCACACATTCCACTCCTGCACTAATGACTCTGCCATTAATTATCGAATTACTGACACCTGAATGGTTGTTCCAAAAAAATAACGAGTTAGTTAACACCATATTAATATATGATGTCATTGTCGTTGTAAGATTTGGAACCAACCGCACCCTATCTTACTATTGCAATATTACTAACTAGGTACTCCATCACAACAAGAAAAACACAATTCTCCGATGGTCGTATTATTTCCGAGGGCCTCTTTAGCGGCCGTCGGACGTAATGTTATGTCCGACGGCTATAGGCAGCCGTCGGACATATATCCGACATCTTGTCTGACAGCCGTCGGATATAAGCTTATTTCGACGGCAATCAAATAAACCGTCGGACATAAGTGATTTTAATCCATCGGACCAACCGCACCGTTTCACCTCCCTTGATTTCACCACAAACGTCGTTGCCGCCCCAGCCTCCTCCCCATGCCACCCCAGCCCGCCGGCGCCTGCCCCGCCTTCACCGCCTCGCCGACTCCAACGTACGTCCTACCCACGTAGTCCGACGCTACTGAAGTGAGTAATTTTTTGGCTTGTAGTATAATTTTGTAGATACATATGGGCTGTTTGCTAGTAGTTATTTTTAGTGTTAAATGATTTATTTGTTAAATATTGTTTAGTTTGTTATATCTGACGACCGGAATTTGATTATGTAATTTTGTTAGCTTGTTTTAGTTCATTTAGTGGTGTCTACATAATTTAAACTCTTAATTTCCGAGGGTAATTATTATGCCCTCGGAAATAAGGTCATTTTATATGATTTAGGATCCTGTGAAATGTTTTTTCTATATAATATTGTATTGGTGTGGTTTATTAGTTTAACTACGTAATAATTTACAATGGTTCTAGTTATTCATAGTTTATTGTAGTGTCAACAAACAAAATCTAGACGTCACTCGTTTCGGGTCAACACACCTCACATGCGACACATGTGAGGTGTGTTGGGCTGGAATTGTCCGTATATTGGACAACCTTGGGGTGACCGACATAGCCCGTGTTTATGGCAAAGGCATGTGCTCCTACGTAGTTTTGGCAGCATAACCCATCTGTTCTCCAATTGCACAATTTTCAGACGTGCGAGTGGAGAACAACGGGGTTATGCTGCCAAAATTTCGCACGAGCACGTGCCTTGTCATAAACACGAGCTCGTCGGTCACTCCTGGGTGGGTTTAGGACCTATCCTTTCCTATAGATGTAGAGGCATGATTTACTTAACTAATCAAGTTAACGTCTTGTATCTAGTATGGAGTAGGATCGTCGATGGATATATGAATATTGGAAGAAAAGAGGTGCTCTATCAAGTGAGTGGGTTACCAAGATTGACACGTTTCTCTACCATGCTTTTGCTCGGTCAGAGACTAGAACCGATGTTAGGTGCCCTTGTAGCAAGTGTCAGAACATTTATTTCCTTGATAGGAGAACTATGTCGATAGATCTTTGTAAGAACGGTTATATGCCTGGCTATGAGGTGTGGGTGCACCGCAGTGAGGACCCACCTCCACGTATTATATCGGAAATTCAGTCACATGAAGAGGGTGACTACGATAGGATGGAAGATATGCTTGACGATGTACGCCATGAGCTTCTACCCGTTGATTCCGAGAACCCCCGTCAACCCACTGATTATGAGAATCCTCCTACGCCGGAGGTTCAAAAGTTCTTCGAGCTCCTTAAAGCTACCGAAGAGCCATTGCACGAGCACACGAAAGTGACTGTCCTTGTGTTCATGACTCAACTTATGGCTATTAAGTACAAGTTTGCATTCCCAAACAACTGCTACACGGAGCTTCTAAACTTGATCAGTGATGTACTTCCGAAGAATCACAAGATGACAAAGGACATGTACCAGTCCAAGAAGTTGCTCTCAGGTCTCGGTATAGACTACCAAAAAATCAATGTCTGTGACGATAAATGTATGCTTTTCTAGACGGAGACCGCAGGTGAGAATAAGTGTACAGTATGTGGTGAGTGTAGATTCATAGAGGTTGAAAACAACGATGGTTTGACCATTACGACCGAGGTAGCACATAAGCAGCTTCGTTACATGCCCCTTGTACCTTAGTTGAAACATTAGTTTATCTCCAAGAATACATCTAGACACATGAGGTGGCACAAAGAAGGCGCATGTGAGAATCCCGATGTCATGGCGCACCTAGCTGATACAGATGCATGGAAGGCACTAGATTCCTTTGATTCTAGCTTTGCTGACAAAGTGCAGAATGTCCGATTTGGTTTGGCAACAGATGGTTCTCACCTTTCAATCTAATTGCACCGTCCTACTCATGTTGGCACGTCTTTGATGTTCCATACAACCTACCGCCAGCTATTTTCATGAAATATGAATTTATTTTCTTGTGTCTTGTATTACCTGGTTTAGATCATCCTGGAACAAAGATCGATGTGATGATGAGACCCCTGATTGAAGAATTGAAAATTTTGTGGAAAGGAGTCGAGGCGTACGATTGTTACAAGAAATAGAAGTTAAACCTGAGATGTAATACCCAATTCTTAGGTAATAAGAAAGTAGGGTTAAAATGTGTAAATAGGGGTGCTCATCCTTTATGAACAAGATAAAATAGATAAATGCATGGCATGATGTTGTCTTTTTGTAATAAGTGCATAATAATGGGAATCTGAATATTTAAACCCAACTGGAATTCAAAATTTAACATGAAGAAGTGGGAAATTTGGGATGTAAATAAAAAAAAACAGAAAAGAAGAAATCCCTGCGTTATGGGCCGAATTCCCCTCGGCCCAACTCGGCCTCCACCGCGCGCCCTTAGGTTTGGCGTCACTGACGCGTGGACCCACTTATGCATCGATGTCGCATCCTTCGCTCAAGCTCGCTGGCTAGCCGGACCCACTTGGCGGCCTCTCCTCAAACCTGTGCGTCAGGAGCATCTTCCCAACTGAATTCGCCGTGGATCTCGCGCAACGAACACAGTCGTCGCCTTCACCTGCGGAATCAACTCGCGACGGTATACGTCGACCTCCCCATAACAAACACCGAGAAATCCTAACGAACTCCCTTCTCCCCCGCTCGGTCGCAAACGGAAGCCGCAGGCCGCCGCGCTCCTCTCGGCGCGCATGGCGGGTGTGCCGCGAGCTGCGGAATCCGTCGACGCCGTGCCCTGGATTCCAGGCAGCTGTTCCGCGGGCCGGATGCACTATTTCACCGCGCGGACGGGCCCCTGGTTCCTCCCCATAGCGAGCTTCTCTGCCGCGTCCCTCGCCGCGTGCGGCTCACCTTCTTCCGCTCTTCTTCCCCAAATCCGCGCCGAGCTCAACTACTGCGCGCAACCAACTCCGAAGATTCTAGCTCCTGTTGGCGATTCCAGTAACGTGACCCGTGCTACATAAAACTCTACGCCGGTCCTGTTCGCCACCGCTGCGACTCGTCGGTGCCATGACTGGCGCAGCCATGGAGGGATTCTGTAATCCATCGCGACCACACCCTCGAAGACCCTCCAGGTGATTCTCTGGTATCTACTGGGTGCGTGGCGGCCTTGGCGTTCGGGAATGGAGGCCTGCACCGCCGGGATTGCCCTATCGCCATCGGAGCTGGTCGTCGTCCGCCGCGTGCCGTGGCCAGGGCGTCTAGGCGCTGAAGCCGCGGCAAGGATATTCTAATTAGCTTAGTGGCAGCTCCAATTCGGTTTTGCATCATTCAGGTGTGAGCTTTGCGCTTGGGGGGCGGTTCCGGTGTTCGGCAGCCATGGCGCCACCGTGCGGGTGCGCTCCGCCGCCGCGACTGGCCTGGGAGTTGGGGGACGACCTGGCCGCCGTTGGATTTCCTTCGGACGGCCCCGATCTAATCGCGCATACCGCTTTGGGGGAAACAAATCGGGGGCGCAGATCTCATATCGAACGGCTAGGAGTAGATCTCGGCTCCATTAAATCCTTACCCTCGATTGTAGATCTGACGGTCCACCGAGCGTACCGGTTCACCACACTCATGATCTAATCCGGTCCCTAGATTCAGGATCGAACGGCTATAAATACTGCTTACCCTTTCGCTTTGCAGTTTTTACATATGGGTCCCTAGATTTAGTGGTAATCAACTCGCAGTCCTGGCGACTGGGGATCTGAGTCTTGGGAATATTTGCACGCTTGACCCTGGACTTCTCTGTAATTGACGCTCAGTCCAGAATATTATAAAATCCAGAAAAAGGAATTAGAAAATGATTTTTGATTTAAAAATAAATGCTAGAATTTGTTTAATTCATAGAAAATGCATACTAAGTCCAAATTAATCCATTTCAGTTTCTATAATTTTGTAATAATGTTGTTTACCACCCTGTGTCTCTGTTTTAACATGAAAATGGTATTAAAATTTATTTCTTAATTAATCTCGTATCAAATACATAAAACCTTAGGAAATTCGTATTTCCTCCGTTTTAACTCCGATTTGATCCGTTCAAGTTCCGTTAGTCTCGTAGCAACGCATAGATTATTATTATTCAGTTTGTACTTATGTTTGGTGTAATGTTAATTTTGCCTATACAATGTTTGTTTGTATTGCTACGACTAGCGTGAGGACACATGTCATCTGAAAGCAAGTTGGTACCTGGAATCTCAAGTGCCAGGCAAGTTGTGCCCTTGATCACTTCTTTTCACCTACTCATGTTCTAATTAATCATAATGATCTGCATAGGTTAATTTTGATGGGACCCAATAGGTTACCCTAGTTTGTCTATCTTTATACCTTGTTTACCACTGAACTTTCTGGGTAGTACTTGCTAGTGCTATATGTGGTTTTGGGTATGAAGATTACACTATTCATGATTATACTTTTGTTATCAGTTGTTATTTATGGTTCATGTTAAGATCATTATGTTAATTGGAACATGGAGAACCACCCGGGAAAACAGTGCTACCACAAGGGTGGAATGGGACGCCCTTGGCTGATTAATTAGGAAAGCTAGTGGAAGACTACCTTACCCGAAAGGGGCAAGGGCAGTAGGGGAGTGGTCAGTGTAGGGAGGCCCTCGGGAGGATTTTGCTGCGATGGCGGTCCTGCAAGGGATTCCTGCACTGGAACTTCCTATAAACTGTAGCGGGTTTTCTGAAGCTAGTGGAACTTTGTAAAGGCCTCGTAGTGTTACCCTGCCTCGCCTCCTCGGTAGAGGTGTATGGGATTGGCCGTCTCTTGGCAGATGGGTAACATGACTTGTGGGTAAAGATGCGCAACCTCTGCAGAGTGTAAAACTGGTATACTAGCCGTGCTCACGGTCATGAGCAGCTCGGACACTCACATGATTAATCTATGGAACTAAATTCAATTTGTCATATGCATTGCATCGCAGGTGAGGTTATTACTTTTGTTCTATTACTTAATTGGGTTTGGTATTTACTTATACTTAGTAATTGCTAATAAAATTTTGACCAACTTTAAAAGCAATGCTCAGCTTCAACCATCCTCTTTGGTAAGCCTTACACTTCACATGAGCTCCCACCTTTGGCGAGTTCATGCACATTATTCCCCACAACTTGTTGAGCGATGAACGTATGTGAGCTCACTCTTGCTGTCTCACACACACCACAGGTCAAGAACAGGTACCGCAGGATGATGCACTCGGAGGATGCTGTGAAGTGTTCGTGAGTGGTCTAGGTCGTCGTCTCCCAGTCAACTTTGGGTTGCTGGACCGTTGTCTCCTTATAATGTAATTATTTATTTTGTATAGAACTCCTGTTATATATAAAGATGTGACATTCGATCCTGTGCCATGATTCATCATATGTGTGAGACTTGGTCCCAGCACACCTGGTGATTATGTTAGCGCCCGGGTTTTGGACCCCTAAAATCCGGGTGTTACAGAAGTGGTATCAGAGGAATGTTGACTGTAGGACGAAACCTAGATATAAAAGGACAACTTATCTACTTACCTCTGCTACTCTGATTCTTTTCTAAACTTTTCTTAATCTTTTCTCATCTATTTCCGCTTTACTCTGATTATTCTTACCTTTATCTTTCTAGAGACAATTGTGGATTTCACACTTTGAAATCCTGTGCCTAAAGTGACTTTTAGGAATAGGAGACCTACTCCTATGAATAAAAACAAAACTATTTTTATGGTTATCTATGCACTTGAATGATTGTTCTTATGATACTTGGTTGATTTGGATCTTTGATTGAGTGTGATTAGTTATGGAGTAATGTCCACAACTACATCTGCATATATATATAGAAAAAAAATGCTTATAAAAGTAACTAGACAAATTAGATTATCCCTCATTAAAAAAAATGTATCTAGCTTAATAGATTCATCTCATCTTAAAAGATTCGATCCTACATAGATCTATCTTATCTCAAAAGATCCTAACTTATCCTAATGTATCTAGATCCATCTTATCTTGAAAAGATTTTTATCTCATCTTAATAAATCTAACTAACCTCAAAGGATTATACCTTATCCTTATGGATTCATCTTGCCCTAATTAGCATATTTATCTCACTCTTGAATAACAACCATGATTTAATCCAAAATAATTAGATATTATCTATTCTAATCTAATTATACCAATCTAACCTAAAATTGGTGCCCAAGACCAACTTTACTATATACAACCACCTAACCATATGCAACTACCTTACCCATCTGATAGTTGCATAACCCCTCTGTTTTAACCTAACAGTGATTTTAACATATCCTGATAAAATATATCCTACCCAGGAAGATCTATCTAACTTTAACTAGTCTCATCTAGTCATATCCAATCTAATCTAGTGTAAGTTACTTAATGCTGGTACAAAGGATAAGGCCATACTCCTGAATCACTTAAGCCTAATTTGGAGACTTATATCAACTTGGCCATACACAACAACTCGACCTATATAACAAGTTACATAACTTACCCAATCAATAGAGTCTTAATGGATTGCATAATCTATCAACCACCACCTGACATCAAATCAAATTTTGACCTACATCATGTAGTCTATCTCACCCATATATATCTCTCATCTTGACAGGTTCCATCTTACCCTTGGATATTCACCTTATACAACTGGTTACCCCAATCTGGATATAAAACAAAGATTTAGCCCTACTAAAGAATCTTCAGATTATAACCAGCTACTAGCTTATTCCGCTTATTGAATAATTTCCTTTGCAAAACTATTACCATATGCTTCTAACTTTCATGGTCAATACCAGGAAAGGAAAGATTATCACGCAACAGCAAACAGAAATGAATTCTCCAAATCCTCCACCTGTTGAAATCGATCAAGTGGTTGCTGCCCAAAGACTGGTAATACAACAATTAACAGACCTGGTGACCGAGATGCAAAATCAGATAAGACAAGAACGCGAGGAAATACGTCAGGTCCACCAAGAAATAAGGCAAGCACGGTTGGAGAGACAACAACAACAACAACCTCCACCACCACCACCAGCTTCACCAAGCTACATAAATATAAATTATGATGATTTGTAAGATCTAGATGTTACTTTAGTTAGTAGATGATATGATATTATTTTAGAAGGAACAATAAGGTCTATTGACCCTATGTTTTGTTAAAGAATTATGCCTCATGCCGAGATTCCTTTGTTTGTGCATATGTTCCGAGAACAATACAAGCATACATCCCTTTTATTACTAATCTCGAGGACGAGATTATTTTTAAGGGGGGTATGATTTGTAATACCCAATTCTTAGGTAATAAGAAAGTAGGGTTAAAATGTGTAAATAGGGGTGCTCATCCTTTATGAACAAGATAAAATAGATAAATGCATGGCATGATGTTGTCTTTTTGTAATAAGTGCATAATAATGGGAATCTGAATATTTAAACCCAACTGGAATTCAAAATTTAACATGAAGAAGTGGGAAATTTGGGATGTAAATAAAAAAAACAGAAAAGAAGAAATCCCTGCGTTATGGGCCGAATTCCCCTCGGCCCAACTCGGCCTCCACCGCGCGCCCTTAGGTTTGGCGTCATTGACGCGTGGACCCACTTATGCATCGATGCCGCATCCTTCGCTCAAGCTCGCTGGCTAGCCGGACCCACTTGGCGGCCTCTCCTCAAACCTGTGCGTCAGGAGCATCTTCCCAACTGAATTCGCCGTGGATCTCGCGCAACGAACACAGTCGTCGCCTTCACCTGCGGAATCAACTCGCGACGGTATACGTCGACCTCCCCATAACAAACACCGAGAAATCCTAACGAACTCCCTTCTCCCCCGCTCGGTCGCAAACGGAAGCCGCAGGCCGCCGCGCTCCTCTCGCCGCGCATGGCGGGTGTGCCGCGAGCTGCGGAATCCGTCGACGCCGTGCCCTGGATTCCAGGCAGCTGTTCCGCGGGCCGGATGCACTATTTCACCGCGCGGACGGGCCCCTGGTTCCTCCCCATAGCGAGCTTCTCTGCCGCGTCCCTCGCCGCGTGCGGCTCACCTTCTTCCGCTCTTCTTCCCCAAATCCGCGCCGAGCTCAACTACCGCGCGCAACCAACTCCGAAGATTCTAGCTCCTGTTGGCGATTCCAGTAACGTGACCCGTGCTACATAAAGCTCTACGCCGGTCCTGTTCGCCACCGCTGCGACTCGTCGGTGCCATGACTGGCGCAGCCATGGAGGGATTCTGTAATCCATCGCGACCACACCCTCGAAGACCCTCCAGGTGATTCTCTGGTATCTACTGGGTGCGTGGCGGCCTTGGCGTTCGGGAATGGAGGCCTGCACCGCCGGGATTGCCCTATCGCCATCGGAGCTGGTCGTCGTCCGCCGCGTGCCGTGGCCAGGGCGTCTAGGCGCTGAAGCCGCGGCAAGGATATTCTAATTAGCTTAGTGGCAGCTCCAATTCGGTTTTGCATCATTCAGGTGTGAGCTTTGCGCTTGGGGGGCGGTTCCGGTGTTCGGCAGCCATGGCGCCACCGTGCGGGTGCGCTCCACCGCCGCGACTGGCCTGGGAGTTGGGGGACGACCTGGCCGCCGTTGGATTTCCTTCGGACGGCCCCGATCTAACCGCGCATACCGCTTTGGGGGAAACAAATCGGGGGCGCAGATCTCATATCGAACGGCTAGGAGTAGATCTCGGCTCCATTAAATCCTTACCCTCGATTGTAGATCCGACGGTCCACCGAGCGTACCGGTTCACCACACTCATGATCTAATCCGGTCCCTAGATTCAGGATCGAACGGCTATAAATACTGCTTACCCTTTCGCTTTGCAGTTTTTACATATGGGTCCCTAGATTTAGTGGTAATCAACCCGCAGTCCTGGCGACTGGGGATCTGAGTCTTGGGAATATTTGCACGCTTGACCCTGGACTTCTCTGTAATTGACGCTCAGTCCAGAATATTATAAAATCCAGAAAAAGGAATTAGAAAATGATTTTTGATTTAAAAATAAATGCTAGAATTTGTTTAATTCATAGAAAATGCATACTAAGTCCAAATTAATCCATTTCAGTTTCTATAATTTTGTAATAATGTTGTTTACCACCCTGTGTCTCTGTTTTAACATGAAAATGGTATTAAAATTTATTTCTTAATTAATCTCGTATCAAATACATAAAACCTTAGGAAATTCGTATTTCCTCCGTTTTAACTCCGATTTGATCCGTTCAAGTTCCGTTAGTCTCGTAGCAACGCATAGATTATTATTATTCAGTTTGTACTTATGTTTGGTGTAATGTTAATTTTGCCTATACAATGTTTGTTTGTATTGCTACGACTAGCGTGAGGACACGCGTCATCTGAAAGCAAGTTGGTACCTGGAATCTCAAGTGCCAGGCAAGTTGTGCCCTTGATCACTTCTTTTCACCTACTCATGTTCTAATTAATCATAATGATCTGCATAGGTTAATTTTGATGGGACCCAATAGGTTACCCTAGTTTGTCTATCTTTATACCTTGTTTACCACTGAACTTTCTGGGTAGTACTTGCTAGTGCTATATGTGGTTTTGGGTATGAAGATTACACTATTCATGATTATACTTTTGTTATCAGTTGTTATTTATGGTTCATGTTAAGATCATTATGTTAATTGGAACATGGAGAACCACCCGGGAAAACAGTGCTACCACAAGGGTGGAATGGGACGCCCTTGGCTGATTAATTAGGAAAGCTAGTGGAAGACTACCTTACCCGAAAGGGGCAAGGGCAGTAGGGGAGTGGTCAGTGTAGGGAGGCCCTCGGGAGGATTTTGCTGCGATGGCGGTCCTGCAAGGGATTCCTGCACTGGAACTTCCTATAAACTGTAGCGGGTTTTCTGAAGCTAGTGGAACTTTGTAAAGGCCTCGTAGTGTTACCCTGCCTCGCCTCCTCGGTAGAGGTGTATGGGATTGGCCGTCTCTTGGCAGATGGGTAACATGACTTGTGGGTAAAGATGCGCAACCTCTGCAGAGTGTAAAACTGGTATACTAGCCGTGCTCACGGTCATGAGCAGCTCGGACACTCACATGATTAATCTATGGAACTAAATTCAATTTGTCATATGCATTGCATCGCAGGTGAGGTTATTACTTTTGTTCTATTACTTAATTGGGTTTGGTATTTACTTATACTTAGTAATTGCTAATAAAATTTTGACCAACTTTAAAAGCAATGCTCAGCTTCAACCATCCTCTTTGGTAAGCCTTACACTTCACATGAGCTCCCACCTTTGGCGAGTTCATGCACATTATTCCCCACAACTTGTTGAGCGATGAACGTATGTGAGCTCACTCTTGCTGTCTCACACACACCACAGGTCAAGAACAGGTACCGCAGGATGATGCACTCGGAGGATGCTGTGAAGTGTTCGTGAGTGGTCTAGGTCGTCGTCTCCCAGTCAACTTTGGGTTGCTGGACCGTTGTCTCCTTATAATGTAATTATTTATTTTGTATAGAACTCCTGTTATATATAAAGATGTGACATTCGATCCTGTGCCATGATTCATCATATGTGTGAGACTTGGTCCCAGCACACCTGGTGATTATGTTAGCGCCCGGGTTTTGGACCCCTAAAATCCGGGTGTTACATGAGAGCTGCATTTTTGTGGTCGATTCATGAATTTATGGCTTATGGTATCTTTGCTGGATAGAGTTGTCATAGAATTCTGACATGTCCGATATGAGTTGAAGACACTTTATGCTTTCGACTGAAGTTTGGTGGAAAGATATGTTACTTTATTGCCATAGATGTTTTTTGCCTCAGGATCACCCATTTAGGTTTGATAGGAACGCTTTGAGAAAGAACACGATTGTGATGAGGGGACCACCCAAGCGTCTTAATGGTCGAGAAATTCTCGCGAAACTTAATGATTTGAAACTAAACGAACATAGAAATCATTTTGAAGGTTTTTGGAACCGAGCATAATTGGACTCACAAATGTGGTCTATGGGAACTCCCTTATGTGAAAGCCTTGATTCTAATGCATAACATTGATGTGATGCACCAGGAACGAAATATGGGTGAAAGCATTATCAGCACTTGCCTCTAACAAAACAAAAGACAACCCTAAGGCTAGAAAATACTTGGCCTTAATTTATAGTCGACCAACTCTTGAGCTATCCTTTCAGTCATAAACCTAAAAGGAAGAAACAATTAATGAAATGGTTGAAAAACTTAAAGTTCCTAGATGGTTACGCCGCGGGCTATAGAAGGTTTGTGAATTTGAAGACGGACAAGTTTTCCGAGTTGACATCCTATGTCTTGTGTGTGGCAGTGTCTATTGCTTATGTAATGAGATAATATGATCTGCTCTTTAGGGCGCCTAGACCCTCTTTTTAATCTTAGGAGAGCGAATAGAGGAAGATTATCTAGCTGATCGCTAGATAAGGATATAGATCGGCTCAGCCGAGACTATACCTAATTATAAGGGCTCTTATCTCTATCTTTGTAAGCAAATTACCATTATCATCTGGGTTCTACCATATTTAGATAATGATCTATCAATTATCATGGCGCATGATTCAAATAATTGCTTGTGTTGTAGTAGTATTTAAGAATGTAGTTAGTGACTTGAAATACACAATGGGGATTTAATAGAAGATACATTAAAAATAATAGTTTCAACTTAAGATGATAAATATATAACAACATGAAAAAACAAAATTTGAAAACACGCACGGGAACGTATACATATATACATATAGTACACACACTACAAATTCTAGAGTATATATATTTGTATATTGTATTAGAAAATAAACAAAGGGAAACATGCATTTTATTTAAGTGCTTTTTAAATTAGTTATGTCGGGAATATGAATTGATAAACTACTTGTAATACTCAAATTTGTATACAAAGAATATAGAGAGGTCTCCTCAGTTTATGTGCCTTATTTGCATCATGAAAAGAGCATACCTATAATTAAGAGTGAGTAATTAAAACAAATGATACTAAAATAAAAGAAAGCGCATCATGTTGGAGTTTAATTGTTTGTGCATTTCACAATAAAAATACTAGTAATAAAAATATCATAAAAATAAATTTGAATCAACACCTAAAGTGAAAATTAGGGTTTTTGAAAATGAGAAGAAGAGAAATGATAAAAAATACAAATAATATAATTATATTTCTAAAATTGGTATTTTTAACTTCATAAAAGTAATAGAGATTAATGTGTCACAGGTTTGAATTCAAAATTCGAAGTTCAAATTTAACTTGGAAATGGAGAAAACAAATTAGAGCATAAATAGAAAAGAATAAAAGCTATATGGGCCACTGACTCCACTTCTGGCCCATTTCCTCTTCCTTACCTCGCGCTGGCCCAGAACCAATTCGCGCGCCGACAGGAGGGACCTTCTTGTCAGCCGCGTGCGCGCTGCCGTCCGCTATCCTCTCCCTCGCGCTCGCGCCACTCCGCTTCGCTGGCGTGTGGGCCACCGCTACCAGTTTCGTCCTCAACGACCTCGCAAGCATCCCGGCGAAGCTTTCGGGCACGATCGCGGCGGGCCGGTGCGGGTCTGACCGAGTCCAGGGGGTATAAGACCTAGCGCTGCAGTACCCTGCCCTTCCCCTACTCCTTCAGCTCCAATCCGTGCCTTTTGCTTTCCGCCGCCACCAGAGAAAGGATTGCGGAGGTCCGCCGCCGGTGATTCTCCTCTATGCATGCACTCGGGTCCGCACGTGTGGTCGGGCGAGTTCACCGGGGTCCCGTGAAGCTGCGGGAGCCCTCAATTTGGGCTGGGGACCTCGGGAAACTTGGGAATCTCTCGCCGGAGATGGAAGACCGCTCTCGTTCGCGCCATTGACGTGGACTGCCGCTCTCGCCGCGCCATACTCTGGTGAGTACCTACTCATTCGATTCGCCATGATCAGCTCATTGTGTAGCACCATTTGGGTAGTGATTAGACTCTAAGATCGCCGGTGAGGCCTCCACGGCGGGCGCGAGCTCCGCCGTCTGGTTGAACTAGGAGGAGGGAGAACGTAGGGCCACCGTTCGTTACTCATCGCATGGCCGAGATTAGAATACGCGATACCTGTTTTCGCGATTGAACAGAAGTCGTCGATCCGCAATCCTGCGGTTCAGGTTAGGACTTGCTTCATTAAATCGTGGGCGTAGGGTCTAGATCCTACGGTTTGCGTCTCGTACCGATTCGTGGATGCGCCGATGTAATCTAGGCCGCCAGATAGCGATCGGACGGCTGAAAACACAGGATACCCCTTTGCGCAACATAATATCTAAAGAGACCCTAGGTAATAACAATTCAACCCGCAGTCCACCCTATACTATTCTTTGTGTCTCGAGATTTTTACCTAGGCGCCCCTGTACTTTACAGAAAGCGTGGCCCAATCTAGAGGGTATTAAAAATCAGAAATTTATATCAGAAACTAGTTTTAATGCCTAAATAAATGTTAGAACTTGATAAATCTATAGGAAATTCATTTTTAATCCAAATCACTCCATTCTAATTTCTAAATTTTTGTAATAATATTCTCTATCATTTAGTGTCTCTGTTTTAACATTAAAACAGTAAGAAAATTAATTTCTCATTTAATCCTATTTCAAGCACATTAAACCTTAGGAAATTCATAACTTGAAATCTATAACTCCAAATTTAATGATTCCAGTTCCTATGGTCTTATTTTAATGTCTAGATTATTATTGTGTATTTTATTCACATGTTTGGTGCAATGTTAATTTTTGCTATACTATATATGTATTGTGTGGATGCGAGTAGACGAGCAAGCCACTGTGGATTCTGAGGTTCAACAAGTAGAAGTAGCTGAGCAGGAGCTCATTGAAGGCAAGTTGTGCCTTTGATCACTTACTTTTTCCCAGCCATGTTCTTATTAATGATAATGGTCTGCATAGGTTAATTTTGATGGGACCCAATAGGTTACCCCAGTTTTGGCTATCATTATACCTTGTTTTTCCACTGAATATTTTTGGATAGTACTTGCTATTGCTTTATATGGATTTGGGTATGGAGATACACTATTCATGATTATTCTTTTATTATCTTTTTATTATTACTGTTCATGTTAAGATCGTTATGTTAATGGGAACATGGAGCGACCACTTGGGAAAACAGTGCTACCACAAGGGTTTAATGGGACGCCCTTGACTGATTAACTAGGAAAGCTAGTGGATGTCTTCCTTACCCGAAAGGGGCAAGGGCAGTAGGGGAGTGGTCAGTTTAGGGAGGTCCTTGGGTTGATTTTGCTCCGATGGCGGTCAGGCGAGGGATTCCTACACTGGAGCTTCCTATAAATTGTAGCGGGATTTCTGAAGCTAGTGGAACTTTGTAAAGGCCTCGTAGTGTTACTCTGCCTCTCCTCCTCGGTAGAGGTGTATGGGATTGGCCATCTCTTGGCAGATGGGTAACATGACTTGTGGGTAAAGATGCGCAACCTCTGCAGAGTGTAAAATTGGTATACTAGCCGTGCTTACGGTCATGAGCAGCTCGGACCCTCACATGATTAATTTAGGGAACTTAAATTTAATTTGACATTTGCATCGCATTTGGGATTATTTTACTTTTACTTTCTTTATTGTTATTAAGGTTTGGTATTTACTTACACTTAGTAATTGCTAATAAAATTTTGACCAACTTATCAAAGCAATGCTCAACTTTAGCCTCTATTTTGTTGATCAGCCTTACACTTCACATGAACTCCCACCTTTGGTGAGTTCATGCACATTATTCCCCAAGACTTATTGAGCTATGAATGTATGTGAGCTCACTCTTGCTATCTCACACCCCCCACAGGAGAAGAACAGGTGGTCGAAGAGGAGCCGTCTAACACTAAGGCTTTCGACTTGATCTAGGTGGCGTCTCCCAGTCAGCTTTGTGGTACCAGGGAATAATATTTAGTTTGCTTTATTTTATCATTTATCTTTGTAAGACTTCCGCTATGTAATAATACTCTGATGTTATTGTGACATTTATCTCTATACACTCTGTTATTATATATGTTGTCTTCTTTGGTGCATGTATGAGATGCACCCGGCTTTGTTCCTTAAAATCGGGTGTGATAGAAGTGGTATCAGAGGAAATGTTGACTGTAGGACGAAACCTAGATAGAAATGGACAATACCTTACCTACTTACCTTACTCTAATTCATTCTCTACTTATCTTATCTTGATCCCGTCTCACCTTCTACTATTCTACTCTGATCATTCTTACCTTCTCTACTCTAAGACAAGATGGATTTCACACCTTGGAATCCTACATTTATGACCTTCTTAAGAGATAAGGAACCTAAGATGAAAATAAACTATTTTCTCTATTTAAAAAAATGTTGGTTGATTGTTCTGATGATAAATGTTTGATTTGCTTCTTTGATTGATTGAAACATTATAATTGGGCATCTTAGCATGTACCACCATAATGTAATGTACTAGCTTTAGTAGGTGACACACTTAGCTAATAAATTCCCCAAAGTAACATGCTTCGTAATCACTGCCTTGTCTACAATCCTTTCTTTCGTCCCCTGTGTTTCTGACCCAGATGGGCTACCCCTATAGTGTTAGAAGAGAGCACTATAGACATGATCCTTGGTATGTCATGGTTAAGAAAGGCAAAGGCATTATATACACTGTGCCAAGGGAACCATAGAACTCACCAGTTCCAAAGGACAAAGATTTGAAGTTGGAATTGCAGTAACTACCGCCACCAGACTAGCGGCATTCTTAGTGGATGGGAAGTTTGTTGGTGTCAACATCCGTGTGGTTAGAGATTTTCCGGATGTCTTCCCAGAAGAGTTACCAGGGTTGCCACCATATAGGGAAGTTGAGTTTGTGATTGATCTCTTACCTGGGACTGCCCATATTTCTAAACAGCCATACAGGATGTCTGTAGAAGAGTTAAAGGGACTGAAGAAGCAGTTAACAGAATTATAAGAGGCTGGGTACATTCGTTCGAATTCCTCACCTTGGGGAGCGCCAGTTCTATTTTGTACAGAAGAAAGATGGATCGCAAGAGATGTGCATGGATTATAGGACCCTTAATGATGTCACTGTGAAGAACAAGTATCCATTACCCCGCATTGAAGATTTATTTGATCAGATGAGAGGTGCAAGGGTATTCTCGAAGATTGAACTCTGACCGGGTTACCATGAAATAAAGATTAGGCCATCGGATATTCACAAGGCAGATTTCTCGACCCAATATGGTTTATATGAGTTCACCGTTATATCATTTGGACTAACTAATGCACCAGCCTATTTTATGGATCTGAAGAATAAGGTGTTCATGATCTGGACAGATTTGTTGTGGTTTTCATCGACGATATTATTATTTATTCCAAGAGTGATAGTAATCATGAGGAACATCTGAGATTGGTGCTACAGAAGCGACGAGATAATCAATTCTACGCCAAGTTTAGCAAGTGCGAGTTCTGGATTGACGAGATGCCAGTCCTTGAACATATCATGGAAGGATATCAGTGGATCCTGCTAAAGTCAAGGGGATAGTGGTGTGGAGCATACCCACTACAGTTATGGAGATTCAGAGTTATTGGGGCTTGCAGGAGATTATCGGAGATTTATTGAAGGATTCTCTAAGATTGCCAAGCCTATGACCTCGCTTTGGGAGAAAGGAAGAGAATTTAAGTGGGATGAGAAGTGCCAAGAAAGCTTTGATCAATTAAAGAAGAGATTGATGTCACCACCAGTGTTGATTATGCCAGATCTACAGAAGGGATTTGACATTTATTGTAATGCATGTGGCCAAGGATTGGGATGTGTGCTCATGCAAGAAGGACATGTGATCACCTATGTGTCTCGTCAGTTGCGGAAACATGAATTGAACTACCCCACTCATAACTTAGAACTGGCAGTCGTTGTGCATGAACTTAAGATTTGGAGACACTACATTATGGGAACTAAGTGCCAAGTATACCCGGATCATAAGAGTTTGAAGTACATATTTACTTAGAAGGATCTCAACCTTAGGCAACGCCGTTGGTTGGAGCTTATTAAGGATTATGATTTGGAGATTAACTATCACCCGGGCAAGGCAAATTTGGTTGCAGATGCCTTGAGTCGAAAGGAGCATGTTCATTCAGCTGTTGTTGCCCAGCTACCTGATGAGATTGTTGAGGATTTCAGGAGACTTAACATGGGGATAGTTACTCACATTGAAGGAGTTACCATTGAATTGGAACCTACCTTGGAGCAAGAAATTCGTAAAGGTCAGGTTGGTGATGCTAAAATTCAAGAGATTAAGGATCTGATTACGAAAGGTAGAGGTCCAGAATTCACGGAGGATGAGCAAGGCACCGTATGGTTCAAGGACAGGATATGTGTTCCTAAGATGGATAACCTTCGAGAGACTATACTAAAGGAAGCCCATGACTCAGATTATTCTATTCATCCTGGGAGTACCAAGATGTATCAGGATTTGAAGCAGAAATACTGGTGGTATGGATTGAAGAGAGATGTAGCTGCACATGTGGCTATGTGCGATGTGTGTCAAAGAGTAAAGCTGAACACCAGAAACCAGCTGGACTACTGCATCCACTAAAGATACCCGAGTGGAAGTGGGAAGAGATTGGTATGGACTTCATTACTGGATTGCCTCGCACCTCGAAAGGATATGATTCTATATGGGTTATTGTGGAAAGACTGACCCAAGTGGCTCATTTCATTCCAGTCAAGACTACTTATAAGGGATCTCAATTGGCAGAGTATATATGCCTCGGATTGTGTCTCTACACGGTGTACCGAAGAAGATCATTTCAGATAGAGGATCACAATTTATCTTCAGATTTTGGAAAATTTTTCATGAGAATATGGATACGAAGTGGTATTTTTGTTCGGCCTACCATCCTCAAACTGATGGACAGACTGAAAGGGCTAACCAAGTATTGGAGGACATGTTGAGAGCTTGTGCCCTTCAGCATGGTAGTAGTTGGGACAAGAGTCTACCTTATGCTGAGTTCTCATATAATAATAGTTACCATGCCAGTCTGAAGATGTCACCGTTTGAGGCTTTGTATGGCAGAAAGTGCAGGACTCCACTGTATTGGGATCAAACTGGTGAAAGGCAGTTGTTTGGGCCTGAGATTATACAAGAAGCAGAAGAACAAGTCCATCAAATAAGGGAGAATTTGAGAACTGCGCAGTCAAGACAGAAAAGCTATGCTGATACCCGAAGAAGGCTGCTATAGTTTAAGGAGGGTGACTATGTCTATTTGAAGGTGCCACCACTCAGGGGTATGAGAAGATTTAAAGTCAAAGGAATGTTGTCCCCTCGCTTTATTGGACCCTTCTTGATCTTAAAGCGAGTGGGAAAGGTGGCATATCAATTGGAGTTACCGGATCATCTCGCGGATGTTCATGATGTCTTTCATGTATCTCAGCTGAAGAAATGTCTCAGGGTACCTGAAGAGCAGCTACCAATGGAGGACCTTAGTGTTCAAGAGGATCTAACTTATGCAGAGTATCCTATCAAGATTCTTGATACACTGACTCGAGTTACAAGGAATAAGGTTATAAAGATGTGCAAAGTGCAATAGAGTCACCACGGAGAAGATGAAGCTACTTGGGAAAGAGAAGATCTCCGTATAGATTTTCCCCACCATTTCCCTAGATCTTCTTAAATCTCGAGGACGAGATTCTTTGTAAGGGGGTAGAATTTGTAATACTCAAATTTGTATACAAAGATTATAGAGAGGTCTCCTCAGTTTATGTGCCTTATTTGCATCATGAAAAGAGCATACCTATAATTAAGAGTGAGTAATTAAAACAAATGATACTAAAATAAAAGAAAGCGCATCATGCTCGAGTTTAATTGTTTGTGCATTTCACAATAAAAATATTAGTAATAAAAATATCATAAAATATAAATTTGAATCAACACCTAAAGTGAAAATTAGGGTTTTTGAAAATGAGAAGAAGAGAAATGATATAAAAATACAAATAATATAATTATATTTCTAAAATTGGTATTTTTAACTTCACAAAAGTAATAGAGATTAATGTGTCACAGGTTTGAATTCAAAATTCGAAGTTCAAATTTAACTTGGAAATGGAGAAAAGAAATTAGAGCATAAATAGAAAAAAATAAAAGCTATATGGGCCACTGACTCCACTTCTAGCCCATTTCCTCTTCCTTACCTCGCGCTGGCCTAGAACCAATTCGCGCGCCGACAGGAGGGACCTCCTTGTCAGCTGCGTGCGCGCTGCCGTCCGCTATCCTCTCTCTCGCGCTCGCGCCACTCCGCTTCGCTGGTGTGTGGGTCACCCCTGCCAGTTTCGTCCTCAACGACCTCGCAAGCATCCCGACGAAGCTTTCGGGCACGATCACGGCGGGCCGGTGCGGGTCTGACCGAGTCCAGGGGGATATAAGACCTAGCGCTGCAGTACCCTGCCCTTCCCCTACTCCTTCAGCTCCAATCCATGCCTTTTGCTTTCCGCCGCCACCAGAGAAAGGATTGCGGAGGTCCGCCGGTGATTCTCCTCTGTGCATGCACTCGGGTCCGCACGTGTGGTCGGGGGAGTTCGCCGGGGTCCCGTGAAGCTGCGGGAGCCCTCAATTTGGGCTGGGGACCTCGAGAAACTTGGGAATCTCTCGCCGGAGACGGAAGACCACTCTCGTCCGCGCCATTGACGTGGACTGCCGCTCTCGCCGCGCCATACTCTGGTGAGTACCTTCTCATTCGATTCGCCATGATCAGCTCGTTGTGTAGCACCATTTGGGTAGTGATTAGACTCTAAGATCGCCGGTGAGGCCTCCACGGCGGGCGCGAGCTCTGCCGTCTGGATGAACCGGGAGGAGGGAGAACGTAGGGCCACCGTTCGTTACTCATCGCACGGCCAAGATTAGAATACGCGATACCTGTTCGCGCGATTGAACAGAAGCTGTCGATCCGCAATCCTGCGGTTCAGGTTAGGACTTGCTTCATTAAATCATGGGGTAGGGTCTAGATCCTACGGTTTGCGTCGCGTACCGATTCGTGGATGTGTCGATGTAATCTAGGCCGCCAGATAGCGATCGAACGGCTGAAAACACAGGATACCCCTTCACGCAACATAATATCTAAAGAGACCCTAGGTAATAACAATTCAACCCGCAGTCCACACTGTACTATTCTCTGTGTCTCGAGATTTTTACCTAGGCGCCCCTGTACTTTACAGAATGCGTGACCCAATCCAGAGGGTATTAAAAATCAGAAATTTATATCAGAAACTAGTTTTAATGCCTAAATAAATGTTAGAACTTGATAAATCCATAGAAAATTCATTTGTAATCCAAATCACTCTATTCCAATTTTTAAATTTTTGTAATAATATTCTCTATCATTTAGTGTCTCTGTTTTGACATTAAAACAGTAAGAAAATTAATTTCTCATTTAATCCTATTTCAAGCACATTAAACTTTAGGAAATTCATAACTTGAAATCTATAACTCCAAATTTAATGATTCCAGTTCCATGGTCTTATTTTAATGTCTAGATTATTATTGTGTATTTTATTCACATGTTTGGTGCAATGTTTATTTTTGCTATACTATGTATGTATTGTGTGGATGCGAGTAGACGAGCAAGCCACTGTGGATTCTGAGGTTCAGTAAGTAGAAGTAGCTGAGCAGGAGCTCATTGAAGGCAAGTTGTGCCCTTGATCACTTACATTTTCCTAGCCATGTTCTTATTAATGATAATGGTCTGTATAAGTTAATTTTGATGGGACCCAATAGGTTACCCCAGTTTTGGCTATCATTATACCTTGTTTTGCTACTGAATATTTTTGGATAGTACTTGATATTGCTTTATATGGATTTGGGTATGGAGATACATTATTCATGATTATTCTTTTATTATATTTTTATTATTACTGTTCATGTTAAGATCATTATGTTAATGGGAACATGGAGCGATCACCCGGGAAAACAGTGCTACCACAAGGGTTTAATGGGACGCCCTTGGCTGATTAACTAGGAAAGCTAGTGGATGTCTTTCTTACCCGAAAGGGATAAGGGCAGTAGGGGAGTGGTCAGTATAGGGAGGTCCTTGGGTTGATTTTGCTGCAATGGCGGTCAGGCGAGGGATTCCTGCACTGGAGCTTCCTATAAATTGTAGCGGGATTTCTGAAGCTAGTGGAACTTTGTAAAGGCCTCGTAGTGTTACCCTGCCTCGCCTCCTTGGTAGAGGTGTATGAGATTGGTCATCTCTTAGCAGATAGGTAACATGACTTGTGGGTAAAGATGTGCAACCTCTGCAGAGTGTAAAACTGGTATACTAGTCGTGCTCACGGTCATGAGTAGCTCGGACCCTCAATGATTAATTTTTGGAACTTAAATTTAATTTGACATTTGCATCGCATTTGAGATTATTTTACTTTTACTTTCTTTATTATTATTAAGGTTTGGTATTTACTTACACTTAGTAATTGCTAATAAAATTTTGACCAACTTATAAAAGCAATACTCAGCTTTAGCCTCTATTTTGTTGATCAGCCTTACACTTCATATAAACTCCCACCTTCGGTGAGTTCATGCACATTATTCCTCACGACTGTGAACGTATGTGAGCTCACTCTTGCTATCTCACACCCCCCACAGGAGAAGAACAGGTGGTCGAAGAGGAGCCGTCTAAAACTGAGGCTTTCGACTTGATCTAGGTGGCGTCTCCGGGTCAGCTTTGTGGCGCCAGGGAATAATATTTAGTTTGCTTTATTTTATCATTTATTTTTGTAAGACTTCCGCTATGTAATAATACTCTGATGTTATTGTGATATTTATCTCTATACACTCTGTTATTATATATGTTGTCTTCTTTAACGTATGTATGAAATGCACCCGGCTTTGTTCCTTAAAACCGGGTGTGACTCTTATTAAAAGCTCTTTAGATAATGGAACGAAATATCCAGCTTCATTCTCAGGTGAGAGGAATCGGACCATCTTACTACAAACAACACCTGACAATAACTTGAACTGAGTTTACAAAACAATTTTGTATTATCCATTATTTTTTATTTGTCGCGTTTTAGTTTAAAAATGAACTAGTGGTCGACAAATATCCAAGAACAGAGGGAAATATATAATGTACTTCTCCTAATTAACTTGCTTGGGATTTGTTGTTCTTATACAATATTCAAAGAATGAAATATAGTGAAGACGAATATCGATCGAAAGGGGGCAGGGATAACGATGTACGCACCTTCACAAATCAACCCACTGCACCCAGGAGACGGAAATGCAACCATGCGACACTGGTAGTAGTAATCAAATTCTTAGCTACTGCTAGCTAGTAATCAATTTGGCTATCTAATAACGATTCGTTTGAACAAGTGAAATCTAATGAAGAGAAGAGGAATATCGATCGGAAGGGGCACCTTGAATTTCTCCGGATCGTTGGGGATAGAGACGATGGAGAGTTGGTCCTGCTGGATCGGACAGTAGATTGTTGGCTAATGGAAGCCTTTAGAACAATGAACCATGCTGTATCCCTCTAATATAACAGCGTGTTGCCGTCCTACCTACTTAACAATTAACAAAGCAAAAGCACGCACACACTCGATCACACACCAGGAATTGTACGATACCTTGCTTGCATGCTGCTGCCTAGCTCCATCTTTTGTTTAACTTTTCTGCCTGCCATTTGCTTTTCCGACAAACAATCCTCGAGCGAGCGAGAAGCACCGTCTGAAGAGCATACCATTATTCCTTGCTACCAACAAAGTGATTGTCAATGTATTTTAATTACTTGTGAAGAGTATAATATAGCAGCTAGCCGTGGGATATATTCTAATTTACAAAAGAAACGAAAAGTTACCCTCCTCTATCTATACAATAATCCACCCCTGCCAATATACTATCTGTCACTGATCCTGTCAAATGATCTCCACAAGAACTCCTTGCGGGTTCTAAGAGGTTCATCAAGTGCCTCATCAGCCACAGCCCACAGGTTGTTGTTGTCCTGTAGCACGATTCGTTCAAACAAATAATGAAGAGGATCGATCGGAAGGTGCAGAGATAATGTACGCACCTTCTCTGTATCGTTGTAGGTGGAGACGATGGAGAGTGAGTTGCTCCTAGACGGTCTCAGAGATTATATTATATTCTAGCTGCCTGTGCGTTGCAACGGAACCGTATAATAACACGATAATTTATGTATATATGTGTGTTATATTGTTATAGATATGTGCTCGTACGTTGCGACAGAAGTAAAAGATTTGTATGAAACATTGATACGGAACGACAAACATCACTATAATATGCAAAATATGTGTGGAAAACATTATCAAAAGGACACAAATTATTTCTAAAAAGTTAATTTAGAATTTTTAATTACAGACAAATGTGTCGACAACTGTACACTAATCAGCTAATCCTTTTTAGCGATATCGATAAGTCTCTGTTGTATGTTTGCAGGGATGGTATATCGGCACGAATTGTCCTCATAGCTTAACAGATCAATCACAAAGTTCCTTCGAAGAATCTTTGCATCCTACAGACAAATACATAAGAGAACAAAACATATTATCTTGTATAACGAGATAGCTGGAATGTATGTTTTGAACATAAAACGAACGTACTACACTCACCCCAACAAATTTCATTCGTCTATTATTCCCCCACATGGCCATAGCTTGTAGAACGAGATAGCTGGTATTAAACCTATAGAATAATGTTTGGGCAACTATGTTCTATACAATAATTATCATAGAAAAAATTTAAATTGCTGAGAAGGTGGTACAAAGAAAATACCCTCTTAAATCAATTGGAACACTGTATGTTCCCACTTAAAGATATCCTCCGTGCATCCAGAACGTTTCTTGCTGTAAGCAATCTTATATTTTTTTGAGGCCATGATAATCGCTTTCGCGTACCTCTTGTATGGCATGTGTTTACACCAATCTTGAGTCGGTGTAAAGTCGATAAAAGTCACATGCTTTTTAACATGGTCTATTACGAAAAGGACGTGACATCCATTGAATTTCCATGGCATAAGAACCTGCAAAATATCAGTCATTAGGATCCTACAACAGAAGTGTCCTTTATAAATACATTCGAAATGAACACATACTTACATATCTACAACCCGTGATATAATAATTTATTGATAGCCAACAATCAAGTGTTTTGGCTAACTCTTTTGTTGTAGGATCCTGATGGTACTTTGGAAGTTTACCAAAACCAACCATTCTCTAGACAGTGTATATACATATCCACATGAGGATTAGATGTAGATATTATATATTAATACATTAATGATTGGAAACAAAATTACCCAAAAACGCATGTCCATATAATGCTTTCTATTATTTATGATTTCTTCTTTCGGCCTACGTGACTCTTTATTGGCAAGCAGTCGAACAGCCATGTCAAAACATCTTAAAATCATATCTTGATTTATCGTTAATATGTTTTGCAGGCCTTTGACAGATATTTCTATCTTAAAAGGATTGAAACTTCGCACCCATGTCATCCTGTAATGTAGCATGACGAAAGTCTATATCAAGAATCTAAGTAGTTGATATACATAAAATAGATAAATCAATGAGCACTTACTCTAGTGTTGTATCGTCTTTTATTGCCATGATATAATCACATAAAACATCTATTGAATCGGCTTTGGTCACTGGCATGTCCTTTGTGGAAAGACCAACCATTAAAAAGTCATTGGTGCACCCATCGGTAGAGACTTTTACAGGAGCCCTTTATCCCAATCATCAACAAACCACCTTTGCAAGTCTGCTTGAGTAATAGGGCCTTCCTCATCTTCATACACTACTTCGCTATCATCAATCACGTGGAGTAGTTTCCTCTTATTAGAATATGTTGGGTTTTCTAATATCTCAACATCTGATGGGCTTCCAGAGTCAACTTCTTTTTCATTTTTGTATAACAGACACCCCCTTATCTTATTCAGGTCTGAAGATAGTAATATAGCAGTCATTTTTTCCTAAAGTGTGACATGTCATCCTACAAATAGGAAACAATTATTTATTTAGCATTATATATGTAACACTGACTGTAGATGTGCATATATGTCGTAGTAGTAATAATATACCTGGTTAAAACTGTCAGACAATTCATCACCTGTCCAGTATTCGATATAGTTCAAAAGAAAGAGGCCACATGAAGAGCTACAATATACATTAATACCAACATAAAGATTAGTATGAATGAAGAAATTGGTAAAGAAGATTTTAGGGCGTACCTATCTGTCTGCTTTGCATATCCCATGTCTATTTCTCTGAGCGGCCAAGAAGCAACTTGGAGGTCTGGCCACCTGTGGTCTTTTAACTCCTTACGTTGAGATATCATATCAATTTATCTTTGCAGTCCTTTAATCTTTATATATTGTTGGGGACTTGTTCTCAAATGCTATGAGTTAAGAACAAGGCAACACAAATGTTAATGGTTAAGGGCCTTCATCCTTCGAAACATTATCTCCCTCAGGATATAATGATCTTCAGACAAAGGTCATGAAGGGCATACCTTTATCATCTTTGTATGTAATAGAAAACAGGAGCATAAATTACATATAA
This sequence comes from Zea luxurians, assembly GCA_029449295.1. Lineage (NCBI taxonomy): Eukaryota > Viridiplantae > Streptophyta > Magnoliopsida > Poales > Poaceae > Zea > Zea luxurians. The sequence continues at coordinate 41,432,934 of JAOPSE010000010.1, forward strand.
AGAATACGAATAATCATCTTAAATCATTATATTATTTATATTCTCATCGAATAATCATGAATAAGCAGTAACAATATCAAATTATTTGTACCTTCGGCTTGACAGAAGGTAAGAATCCAAGTGTGACGTGCGAGTGAATACAAGTCAGCATGAATAGTACGGTGTTATTGTTCATCTATTTATAGGCACAGGACGCAGCCTGTGTAAAATTACATCCATGCCTTTGACATTTATTATTGACTAAGGGTAATCTATCGAGGACTAGACAACCTTTTCCTCTTTAGGTCGGTTTCATTTTCCACCATTAAGCCGAAGCTTCTCCATCCGTAGCTTCGAAACTGGTTCATCCTTCTCCCATATCACGCCTTTCATGTCGTGCGCACCTTCATCTCAAGGCCGAAGGTTCTTGTGACAGTATATTATACTTGGAAAATATGTTAGTCGCGTTTTTGAGGACCTTCGAAAGATGAAGGCCCCCAGCAGTAGCCCCTCGCAGTGTTAATTTGTTCTTGCAACAACAAATTCAGACTGCGATGTGAACGAAGACCTTAAGCCGAAGCTCCGAAAAACACCTTCCCTTCGCTAGAATAGTGAAAGTCAATGACAAATGGGCCCGCCAAGTTGCAATGCACTAGGCGTATAAATAGAAGCCCACAGCGGCGAGATTTGATGCGCCATTTCTGTTGCTTGCGTTATTTTCTCAGATTTTTAACTCTTGCTTATCAGTTCTCGCCTGATTTTTGAGCTTTGTCTTAAAGATGTGTTTGTTCCATGTCTAAAGAGAAGATGTCTGAGGAGAAGAAGATATCCGAGGAGGAGAAGATGTATGAGGAGAAGAAGGTTGCAGACCCTTTTATTACTGGGTTTTACGAATCCATGGCAAAACAAATACAAAGAAAATCACAAAGGAGATAATGGCAGATTTATCTGAAGATTCTGATGATAGTGATGACTTTGATGTGGAAAGTGGATATGAATATTTTGAGGACCGGCCCTAGCGACCAAGCCATACCATCTTCAGAAAATCGACTATTAAGCAAAGTCATGTTAACGCTATGAGGGGAAGATACTTTCGTGACATGTCTATTGTGAGGGTTGGGGGAGACAGCACCGCCCCTGCTCCTGAAGAAAATGAGGTGGTTATTTACAAAAGCATTTTGAAGGCGGGTCTTTGGTTCCCATTAAGCAGATTTTTGGTTGAAGTACTTAAGATATTTCAGATCTTTCTTCATCAACTTACTCCCGAAGCTATAATTAAAATGGGCTTATTTGTTTGGGCTGTAAGAAGCCAAGGGTTGGAACTGAGCGCGAAGTGTTTTTGTAGTATGCATGAACTTTTGTACGAGACGAAGGCCACCGGCAAGGAGCAGTATCACAACAACTTCGGTTGCTACAGATTCATTGCTCGCTCTAATGCAAGCTATCCAGTTCCGACATACTGGAAAAGATGGCCCAGGGCCAGGATGGAGGAATGGTTTTATGTTAAGAATAATCTGATTGAGAGGGAGGATATTAAGGAAATTATCCAGCGCCCCATCTGGTCTCGCTTCGTCCTTCGAAGGCCGAAGGTGGCTATTGAAAGTGATGTCGAAGCATGTCAGAAGGCTTTTATCAATGTCTATGCTTTCATTGGAACAATAGACATAATTCAAGAGCACATAGCTTATAGAGTATGGCCACTTGTGGACAGCTGGGAGGTGCCGAAGGAGACTACTGCTGAATCCAGCAAAGGTGGACTAGTTCGATTGAAATATACCTTCAGATTCAAGGACAGGTTTGACAAACCAAATGATGACTGGTTGAAATGCATTGAGGCTACTAGCGACGAGTTGCTTGGAACATATACTAGAGCCGAGGATGATGCCTTGTCCTCAGCCTTCGGGGGTCGGGGCAAGAAAAGATTGAACAGGGTTTTTGATGCAATTGGCTTCATATATCCTGATTACTGCTACCCCTTGAGAAGGCAAGGAAAAAAGAGGAAAATTGCCGCTTCGATCACCACTGCTGTGCCGAAGGGCAATAAAATAAAGGTTTTAACCCACCAACCTTGATATATTGAAACGGCCGTAGTACCTGAATTTGGTGAAGGGACCTCCTTTGCTGCTGAAGCAAAACAAGCTACTTCCGCCGCTCTGAGCGCTGAAGGATCGACTGTAGTGCCGAAGGTGCCTATAGTCGGGCCAGCCGAAGCCAAAGATGATGCGGCTAGAGAGTCAGAATTGGAAAAAACAGTGATGATGCCAAAAATTCTGAGCCCACCGATAGAGGCAGAATTGCCGAAGGTGACAAAGGCTCCCGCCACAACTCCCAAGAGAAGGAGAATGACTAGCGTGCTAGACGCTATTATGGAGACCACAAAAGCCGTAACTCCTGCTCCTACGAAGAAAGTTGCCGAAGCTGCCACAGCCCAGGCCGAAACCGAAGCTGGGCCTTCAGTGCCCATTGAGACGAAGCCTGTCGTGTCTGAGGATAAAGCTGAGCAACAAACTCCGGATACCAGCATGGCAGCGGGTCAAGACGTGACAGGAAAAGCTAAATCTCCTGCTCCCGAAGCCCCATCTGTAGATGTTGATTACATTATTCGACATGCTTTGGGGAAAAGATTATCCGAAGAAGAAATCTTAGAAGCCAAACACTACGTCCGGAAACTAAAATATCTGAAGGGGGCCTTAGTGTTCAATGGCACAGATGAAGATGATTTCATGTACTGTCTCCCGGACAACAAAGAGATATCCGTTTGCCGGGAGATAGCCAAGAGTATGGAATTTTCAAAGCTCTAAACTGGCCTCGCCGCCATGCCGAAGGATGACCTTGCGGATAGCCTCGCATACAACAGTATAAAGGTACAGAAGCTGTTAACTTTAAAGTTAGAAATGAAATATTTCATTGTTATGCTTAATTCTTTCTTTTTCTTGCAGGGCTTAATTCTTAGCAATGCCTTGAGGGCATAAAAGAACGCAGAAGACGAAAGCTACACAATAGCTCTCAGCAACCTTCGTTCAAAGGTAATTGAGCTGAGAAACGAAGCTTTGGAGAAAGACAAGATTTTAATTTCATTGGTGAGTAAAGTGAAAGAAGATGAAGCTAGATACAATGCTCAGGCCGAAGCTCAAAAAGCCAAGATCGAAGAACTTCGGAAAAAGCTCACCGAGGCTAATGAAAACTATGCATTTGCAAAAGTTAGCAAAGAAATTAGTGAATGGTCGCAAGCTAGGCTAGAGAAAAATATTGAGGAGCTTCGCGAGTCCAAGGAAAGGTGCTTCGAAAAATCCTTGGATTGCGTGAAAATTTTGAAAAATAGCTTTGCAAAAGTAGGTGCTTATTCCTCTGAGGAGAACTTCATTCGAGGTGACCTCGAAGGCGTCATTGAGTCGATAAGCGGGGAAGCTGAAGCTTTCGAGGAAATCCTGAGTAATCATGGGGATATTTGTGCTTTCTCCGGCGCTTGGGGAATTGCAGCTATTCTGAAGAAGGCTGGATGCGATCACGTCAAAGCTACAGCTCAGGCCGAAGCCGCCTTCTCCATAGACGACACAAAGGACCCTTCAGCCGAAGCGACTTTGGTGGGTGGAAAGTTTTATTTTGATGTCTGGGTGAACGATGGCCGAGACTTGGCCAACGAAATTATAAAAAGGAATGAAAAAGACACCCATGACGCCCGAGAAGAAGCTAGAAGAGCTGAAGAAGCTGCTGAACGTGAAAGGCGCATAGGTATTGTTTTTGAATTTTAGCTTCGGTACTTACTTTGTGGCTTCGAACTAATAGTTTACCTATTACAGCTGAACTGTCACCGCTGCCGGAGCCGTACAACCCCCTGGCTGATCCGACATGAAGGAAGCGCTGGATATAATAAGCATTGCTAACTCCATTATCGACGAAGTCGTTGATAAACTATTGAACGAAGCTGCAGAAAAAATTCTTAGTGAAGAATAGACTTTATTGTAATAATACTTTTGTAATGTTTGATGTATGGAACAATTAATGGGACATGTAAATTACTGTAATATATTTCTTTACGATGCATGAAATTTACGCACATACCGTTTTTGAGCCTTCGGCGAAAAAATACCTTCCCTTCTTTTCATGCTTCGTAAAGAAAGAAGCCCCTTGCATGTCAAGTCTAATAAAACTGTATTTCTTGAAGTTCACTTCGTGCCTCAGCATATTTCCATTTTAACAAAGTATTGCCAAAGGTTTGCTTCGTATCCAATTTTTTGTGTCGTTGATGGGATATGATGTATGATGTAATGTTATCCGAAATGATTTGATGATATGATGAGAAATGATGATGATGCCGAAGATACACACACGCGCGCCCGCACTAAAATACACAAGACTCTGCATCCCCTTAGGAACGTCTTTTGAGTCTTTAAGCTCTACATCCCCTTAGGAACGACTTTTGAGCTTCTTCACCTTCTATTTCGGTGGTATTTAAGCTCTACATCCCCTTAGAAACGACTTTTGAGCTTCTTCACCTTCTATTTCGGTGGTATTTGGCTCTGCATTCCCATAGGAATGACTTTTGAGCAGAAAACTTACGCTGCGCTCCCTTAGGAACGACTTTTGCTACTTCGGATCATAATTTTTTGGCTCTGCATTCTCTTAGGAATGACTTTTGAGCAGAAAACTTACGCTGCGCTCCCTTAGGAACGACTTTTGCTGCTTCGAATCATAATTTTTTGGCTCTGCATTCCCTTAGGAACGACTTTTGAGCAAAAAACTTACACTACGCTCCCTTAGGAACGACTTTCTCAGCTTCAGATCGTAATTTTTGGCTCTGCATTCCCTTAGGAACGACTTTTGAGCTTCGGAATTTACTTTGCTTCCTTAGAGACGTCTTTCGAGCTTCGAAAATCTGTGAGGAAGGTATATTTTATTCATTGATGCAAGCACAATTATTACAAGAAATAGAAATTAAGTCCTTCGTTACTTGTTTCTCGTACAAAAAATAAAATGGTATAAAAGATAAGGATACATCAAAAGTAGGATATTCCTCAGTATATATGCTTAGATTCTGGCACAATGCTATTGACTGTGTGAGCTTTGGACTCCTCCCGGAAGTCGTGCTGCTGTTGGGCGTGCTGGTGCCCTTCTGGCTGCCGACTTCGAGTGTGAGTAGGTGGCAATAGTGGTGGTAATGGGAGCTGGGCCCAGGAGGCTTGTGAATGACTTGCTGAAGCAACAGAAGCCACAGGTTGATTACCTACGTATTCTGGTACGTAGGGAGAATAGCATGAAGCAGTATGTAAGACCTTCTTCGTCCGATTCTATCGCGCCTCTGCTTCGTTAATCTCCTTTTGCTTCTGAATAGTGACCTGGCATGTTCTTGTAGTGTGGCCCTTGTCTTCACCATAGAATAAGCAATAGACCTTCTGGGCTGATCCCCATATCTTCCTCCGAAGCCCCTGCCGCCCCTGCCCCTTGGGGCTGGTGGCCTGAAAAAGCTTTGGTGTTGTCCTGAGGATTGGGAGCTATGTTGTGGCCTTGGCAGCTGGCTTCCTCTGTCATCACTTTGGCTGGAGTTATGGATTGATCTAACATGCCTAGGGTGAATTCTTTCTCTGAAGCCCCTAGTCATTTCAGAAAACCTATAAGCTTCTTCCCTTCTTTGGCAAAAATCATTATCAGCCCAGATGTACTCATCCATCTTCTGAAGGAGCTTCTCCAGGGTCTGAGGGGGTTTCCTAGCAAAGTATTGAGCCGTAGGTCCTGGCTGAAGCCCTTTGATCATGGCTTCAATGACAATTTCATTGGGCACTATGGGCGCTTGTGCCCTCAGACGCAAGAACCTTCGGACATACGCCTGGAGGTATTCTTCGTGGTCTTGCGTGCACTGGAACAAAGCCTAAGCAGTGATCGGCTTTGTCTAAAACCCTTGGAAGCTGATGATCAGCATGTCCTTCAGCTTCTGCCATGATGTGATTGTTCCTGGTCGGAGAGAAGAGTACCAGGGTTGTGTGACATTTTTGACTGCCATGACGAAGGATTTCACCATGACTGCTGTGTTGCCCCCATATGAAGATATGGTTGCTTCATAGCTTATTAGAAATTGCTTCGGGTCTGAGTGCCCATCATACATAGGGAGCTAGGATGACTTGTATGATGGGGGCCATGGGGTAGTCTGTAGTTCTGCTGACAGAGGAGAAGCATCATCAAAAGCAAAATTTCCATGATGGAAATCGTCATACCATTCATCATCATTGTAGGAATTGTCCTGACGAAGCTCTCTGCGTTGAGGTCTTCGATCCTGGTCATCTTGAGTGAGATGATGCATTTCGTCAGCAGCCTCATCGATCTTCCTCTGAAGATCGGAAAGACGAAGCATCTTCTCCTTCTTCCTCTGGACCTATTGATGGATGGCTTCGAGGTCCCTTATTTCTTGGTCCAACTTCTCCTCCTGAGGCGTTGGACTCATAGCCTTCCTTTTTTTGGCTTCTAGCTTCATGCAGCGTTTCTTGGTTGACGTCTAGTGGCTGCAATGCAGCCCCCAGCGCTGAAGCTTTCTTCGGTGGCATGACGAAGGTCACAGCTTGCCGAAGGTGGTTGAATGAGTTCACCTGAGGTGGGTGCCAATGTTGGGGACTTGTTCTCAAATGCTATGAGTTAAGAACAAGGCAACACAAATGTTAATGGTTAAGGGCCTTCATCCTTCGAAACATTATCTCCCTCAGGATATAATGATCTTCAGTCAAAGGTCATGAAGGGAATACCTTCATCATCTTAGTATGTAATAGAAAATAGGAGCATAAATTACATATAAAGAATACGAATAATCATCTTAAATCATTATATTATTTATATTCTCATCGAATAATCATGAATAAGCAGTAACGATATCAAATTACATTTGTATCTTCGGCTTGATAGAAGGTAAGAATCCAAGTGTTACGTGCGAGTGAATACAAGTCAGCGTGAATAGTACGGTGTTACTGTTCATCTATTTATAGGCACAAGACGCAGCCTGTGTAATATTACATCCATGCCCATGACATTTATTATTGACTAAGGGTAATCTATCGAGGACTAGACAGCCTTTTCCTCTTTAGGTTGGTTTCATTTTCCACCGCTAAGCTGAAGCTTCTCCATCCATAGCTTCGGAACTGGTTCATCCTTCTCCCAGATCGCGCCTTTCATGCCATGCACACCTTCATCTCAAGGCCGAAGGTTCCCGTGACAGTATATTATACTTGGAAAACATGTTAGTCGCGTTTTTGAGGACCTTCGAAAGATGATGGCCCCAACATATATTGTAAAACAAAATTAGAGATTGAGATAAGTTAATATTGAATTCATAATTGTTTAGTTTGTGCATACTCACAGAGTCAGTGAGGTCTTTGCGGTCTTGTGAAGTACCAAGTGAATCGAGCACTTGTATCTCCATATTTCTTGCATGGATCACGGCAAGATACCAGTGCATCTCTCAGATGTTTATCGGAATAAACACCTACAAAATAGTTATAAATACTTGCATAAGAATAAAATACATATAAACACTAACTGTTCAGATTGCAAACTCATATATACCATGTCATGGTCTAGGTAAAGTAACACCCTTCGTTCAACACTACATATTTGTGACATGTCTTTAATTGGATATAGCACCTCTGTTTTAATTTCAACATCACCATCTTGCTTCATGAAATTGAACTAGAAAGCATTTTCTATGTGAACGTGACCTCCAGATCGGCACTTTAGATGCTTTTGAGCTTTTATCAAATTTATGTAATAGTCTATAACCTGCAAGTGTGTAAGTTGTGGTTAAAATACCAGGATGAGTAAAAAAATTATACATAACAACGTCGCCAAATATAAAAACTACGCATGGATTACCTCATCACCTAAATATGCGTTCTGCTGAAATAAACACTCCATCTGCTTCCTTTCAACAAAGGCATCATCAATAAGCACGACTTCTACCCTTGGTTCACAAGGGATTTCCTTAATAAAATCGATGAGGGCAAGATCACCTTGCGTGCAAATATAGTCTAGGAGCAACCAGTCATGAGATAAAACTAAAATTAGTTATTACAAAAAAAAATACAAATCAATCCATACAGAACTATGAAAATTATAATACCTTCTCGAACTATTGCGGTTGCCACCGATTTTTTTGGCTTGTTATGAGACAAGCCTACAAGTAGAGATTCCATTCTTGCGAGACAAAAGCCTACATTCATAAGGTATAATATAGGCCAGTGCCCGTGCTTTGCCATGCATAACAAATTGTTAGATGCATAAAAATTAATATTGCTAATTTCACAAATGATCCAAAACTCAATAATACTTTAAGACAGTATGCATGCAGTTAGAAGGTTGATGACTATCAAAAATTGTGTGGCTCTAATAAAAAACAATTGTAGCATGCAAACATGACTTGATAATACACCAGACCAATTGAAAGTCGCCTAGAGGGGGGGTGAATAGGGCGAAACTGAAATTTACAAAGTTAATCACAACTACAAGCCGGGTTAGCGTTAGAAATATAATCGAGTCCGAGAGAGAGGGTGTAAAACAAATCACAAGCAAATAAGGAATGAGACACAAGGATTTGTTTTACCGAGGTTCGGTTCTTGCAAACCTACTCCCTATTGAGGTGGTCACAAAGACCGGGTCTCTTTCAACCCTTTCCCTCTCTCAAACGGTCACTTAGACCGAGTGAGCTTCTCTTCTCAATCACACGGGACACTAAGTCCCTGCAAGGACCACCACACAATTGGTGTCTCTTGCCTCAGTTACAAGTGAGTTTGTCACAAGAAAGAATGAGAAAGAAAAGAAGCAATCCAAGCGCAAGAGCTCAAATGAACACAAATGTCTCTCTCTCTAGTCACTATTTGATTTGGAGTGATTCCGGACTTGGGAGAGGATTTGATCTCTTTGGTTGTGTCTAGAATTGAATGCTATAGCTCTTGTAAGGTGTAGAAGTCTGAAAACTTGGATGCAATTGAATGTGGGGTGGTTGGGGTATTTATAGCCTCAACCACCAAAATGTGGTCGTTGGAAGTCTGCTGTCGCATGGCGCACCGGACAGTCCGGTGCGCCACCGGACACTGTCTGGTGCACCAGCCACGTCAGCCAGCCGTTGGGGTTCGACCGTTGGAGCTCTGACTTGTGGTGCCTCTGGGCTGTCCGGTGGTGCACCGGACAAGTCCTGTAGACTGTCCGGTGCGCCTGCTGCGCGTGCTCTGACCTCTGCGCGCACAGGCGCACATTAAATGCGTTGCAGTCGACCGTTGCGCGTGAAGTAGTCGTTGCTCCGCTGGCACACCGGACAGTCCGGTGTGCCACCAGACACTGTCCGGTGCAAACACCGGACGGTCCGGTGAATTATAGCGTAGCGGCCTCCATTTTCCTGAAGGTAGCGAGTTCAGCGTCGAGTTCTCTGGTGCACCGAACACTGTCCGGTGGCACACCGGACAGTCTGGTGCGCCAGACTAGGGTGCCTTTGGGATTTCTTTAGCTCTCTTTATTTGAACCCATTTTTGGTCTTTTTATTGGCTTGTTGTGAAACTTTGGCACCTGTAGAACTTATAGACTAGAGCAAAGTAGTTAGTCCAATTATTTGTGTTGGGCAATTCAACCACCAAAATCAATTAGGAAAAGATTTAAGCCTATTTCCCTTTCAATCTCCCCCTTTTTGGTGATTGATGCCAACACAAACCAAAGCAAATATGGAAGTACAGAATTGAACTAGTTTGCATAATGTAAGTGTAAAGGTTGTTTGGAATGAAACCAATAAATATTACTTACTAGATGTGCATGGATGTCTTTTCTTATTAACATTTTGGACCACGCTTGCACCACATGTTTTGTTTTGCAAAAAGTTTTGGAAATTCCTTTCAAAGTTATTTTGCAAATAGTCAAAGGTAAATGAATAAGATTTTGAGAAGCATTTTCAAGTTTTGAAATTTTCTCCCCCTATTTCAAATGCTTTTCCTTTGACTAAACAAAACTCCCCCTTAATGAAATCCTCCTCTTAGTGCTCAAGAGGGTTTTAGTTATTAATTTTGAAGAGGGTATACCAATTTGAAATTATATCAAAATAAGATACTAATTGAAAAACTTCTTTTAATACCAAATAAAAGACTATAACTTTTGAAATTGGTGGTGGTGCGGTCCTTTTGCTTTGGGCTAATACTCTCTCCCCCTTTGGCATGAATCGCCAAAAACGGATGCTTGAGTGAAATATAAGCCCTTCTAACTACTTTCTCCCCCTTTGGATAGAAGTATAGAAGTGAAGATTATACCAAAGTTGGAGAGATGTGCGGAGCGACGGTGAAGGATGAATGATTTGATGGAGCGGAGTAGAAGCCTTGTCTTTGCCGAAGACTCCTTTTCCCTTTCAATCTATGACTTAGCATGAAATGGACTTGAAAGAACACATTAGTCATAGCATATGAAAGAGATGATCAAAGGTATATATAGAAGCTATGTGTGCAAAACATCAATAAAAGTTTCTAGAATCAAGAATATTTAGCTCATGCCTAAGTTTGGTAAAGATATCGGCTAATTGTTCTTTGGTGCTAACATATGCGATCTCGATATCCCCCTTTTGTTGGTGATCCCTTAGAAAATGATACCGAATGGCTATGTGTATAGTGCGGCTATGCTCAACGGGATTATCCGCCATGCGGATTGCACTCTCATTATCACATAGAAGAGGAACTTTGGTTAATTTGCAACCGTAGTCCCTAAGGGTTTGCCTCATCCAAAGCAATTGCGCGCAACAATGGCCTGCGACAATATACTCGGCTTCGGTGGTTGAAAGAGCCACAGAATTTTGCTTCTTTGAAGCCCAAGACACCAGAGATCTTCCCAAGAACTGGCAAGTCCCCGATGTGCTCTTTCTATTAATTTTGCACCCTGCCCAATCGGCATTGGAATAACCAATTAAATCAAATGTGGATCCCCTGGGGTACCAAAGGCCAAACTTAGGAGTATAAACTAAATATCTCAAGATTTGTTTTACGGCCCTAAGGTGAGCTTCCTTAGGATTGGCTTGGAATCTTGCACACATGCATACGGAAAGCATAATATCCGGTTGAGAAGCACATAAATAAAGTAAGGAACCTATCATCGACCGGTATACCTTTTGATCTACGGATTTACCTCCCGTGTCGAGGTCGAGATGCCCATTAGTTCCCATGGGTGTCTTGATGGGCTTGGCGTCCTTCATCCCAAACTTGGTTATAATGTCTTGAATGTACTTTGTTTGGCTAATGAAGGTGCCCTCTTGGAGTTGCTTCACTTGAAATCCTAATAAATACTTCAACTCCCCCATCATCGACATCTCGAATTTTTGTGTCATGATTCTACTAAATTCCTCACATGTAGATTCGTTAGTAGACCCAAATATAATATCATCAACATAAATTTGGCATACAAACAAATCATTTGCAAGAGTTTTAGTAAATAAAGTAGGATCGGCCTTTCCGACTTTGAAGCCATTAGCAATAAGGAAATCTCTTAGGCATTCATACCATGCTCTTGGGGCTTGCTTGAGCCCATAAAGCGCCTTAGAGAGTCTATAAATATGGTTAGGATACTCACTGTCTTCAAAGCCGGGAGGTTGCTCAACATAGACCTCTTCCTTGATTGGTCCATTGAGGAAGGCACTTTTCACGTCCATTTGGTAAAGCTTAAAGCCATGGTAAGTAGCATAGGCAAGTAAAATGCAAATTGATTCAAGCCTAGCTACGGGTGCATAGGTTTCACCGAAATCCAAACCTTCGACTTGTGAATATCCTTTGGCCACAAGTCGGGCTTTGTTCCTTGTCACCACACCATGCTCGTCTTGTTTGTTGCGGGAGACCCACTTGGTTCCTACAACATTTTGGTTAGGATGTGGAACTAAATGCCATACCTCATTCCTCGTGAAGTTGTTGAGCTCCTCTTGCATCGCCATCACCCAATCCAAATCTTGAAGTGCTTCCTCTACCCTGTGTGGCTCAATAGAGGAAACAAAAGAGTAATGCTCACAAAAATGTGCAACACGAGATCTAGTGGTTACCCCCTTATGAATGTCGCCGAGGATGGTGTTCACGGGGTGATCTCGTTGGATTGCTTGGTGGACTCTTGGGTGTGGTGGCCTTGGAACTTGCTCATCCTCCTTGTCTTGTTCATTTGCATCTCCCCCTTGATCATTGTCGTCGTCTTGAGGTGGCTCATCTTCTTGATCTTCCTCTTCATCATCTTGAGCCTCATCCTCATTTTGAGTTGTTGGAGATGATTGCATAGAGGAGGATGGTTGATCTTGTGCTTGAATGGGCTCTTCGGATTCTTTAGGACACACATCCCCAATGGACATGTTCCTTAGCTCGATGCATGGAGCCTCTTCATCATCTAATTCATCAAGATCAACTTGCTCCACTTGGGAGCCGTTAGTCTCATCAAACACAATGTCACAAGAAACTTCAACTAGTCCAGTGGACTTGGTGAAGACTCTATATGCCCTTGTGTTTGAATCATATCCTAGTAAAAATCCTTCTACAGCCTTTGGAGCAAATTTGGACTTTCTACCTCTTTTAACAAGTATAAAACATTTGCTACCAAAGACTCTAAAATATGAAATATTGGGCTTTTTACCGGTTATGAGTTCATATGATGTTTTCTTGAGGATTCGGTGCAGATACAACCGGTTGATGGCGTAGCAGGCGGTGTTGACCGCCTCGGCCCAAAACCGATCCGAAGTCTTGTACTTATCAAGCATGGTCCTCGCCATGTCCAATAGAGTTCTATTCTTCCTCTCCACTACACCATTTTGTTGTGGCGTGTAGGGAGAAGAGAACTCATGCATGATGCCCTCCTCCTCAAGGAAGCCTTCAATTTGTGAATTCTTGAACTCCGTCCCATTATCGCTTCTAATTTTCTTGATCCTCAAGCCGAACTCATTTTGAGCTCGTCTCAAGAATCCCTTTAAAGTCCCTTGGGTTTGAGATTTTTCCTGTAAAAAGAATACCCAAGTGAAGCGAGAATAGTCATCCACAATAACAAGACAGTACTTACTCCCGCCGATGCTTATGTAAGCGATCGAGCCGAATAGGTCCATGTGGAGGAGCTCGAGTGGCCTGTCAGTCGTCAAGATGTTCTTATGTGGATGATGAACACCAACTTGCTTCCCGGCTTGGCATGCGCTACAAATCCTGTCTTTCTCAAAATGAACATTGGTTAGTCCTAAAATGTGTTCTCCCTTTAGAAGTTTGTGAAGATTCTTCATCCCAACATGTGCTAGTCGGCGATGCCAGAGCCAGCCCATGTTAGTCTTAGCAATTAAGCAAGTATCGAGTTCAGCTCTATTGAAATCAACTAAGTATAGCTAACCCTCTAACACTCCCTTAAATGCTACTGAATCATCACTTCTTCTAAAGACAGTGACACCTACATCAGTAAATAAACAGTTGTAGCCCATTTTGCATAGTTGAGAAACGGAAAGCAAATTGTAATCTAAAGAGTCTACAAGAAAAACATTAGAAATAGTGTCAGCGTTTCGAGACCGGGGGGTCCCTAAGCCGATGAGTGAGTGTGCCACGTACCCCAGCCCAGATGGGTCGAGCGCGTGGGCGAGCGCGAAGGGGGGAAAGCGAGGTGGCCGGAGACGAGTCGTGAGAGAGGTGGGAATCCCGCGGCCTTCGTGTTCGACTCGCGCCCAGGTCGGGTGCGCTTGCAGTAGGGGGTTACAAGCGTCCACGCGGGTGAGGGAAGCGAGCGGCCCCAAGAGAGCGCCTGCCCCGTCCTCGTCCCCGCGCGGCCAACCTTCTCTGAGAAGGCCCTGGTCCTTCCTTTTATAGGCGTAAGGAGAGGATCCAGGTGTACAATGGGGGTGTAGCAGAGTGCTACGTGTCTAGCGGGGGAGAGCTAGCGCCCTAAGTACATGCCAATGTGGCAGCCGGAGAGATCTTGGCACCCAGCTGGTGTGGTGTCGTGGCTGTCGGAGGAGCAACGGAGCCTGGCGGAGGGACAGCTGTCGGAGCGGTTGGGTCCTTGCTGACGTCCCCCTGCTTCCGTAAGGGAGCTGAGAGCCGCCATCGTCACGGGGCTAGCGGGGCGCCATCATTGCCTATCTGGCGGAGCTAGCCAGATGGGACACCGGTCTTGTTCTCTGCGGCCCGAGTCGGCTCGGGGTAGGGTGATGATGGCGCTTCCTGTTGACGTGGCGGGCTTGTGCCATAGGTCGGGCGACGTGGAGGCTCCTCCGAAGCCGAGGTCGAGTCTGTCCTTCATGGCCGAGGCCGAGCCCGAGCTCCTGGGTCGGGCGAGGCGGAGGTCGTTCGGCAGAGGCCAGGGCGGAGTCCGACCCCTGGGGTCGGGCGAAGCGGAGTTCGTCGTCTTCCGGGGCCTTAGCCCGAGTCCGAGCCCTGGGTCGGGCGGAGCGGAGTTCACCGTCTTCCGGGGCCTTAGCCCGAGTCCGAGCCCTGGGTCGGGCGGAGCGGAGTTCGCCGTCTTCCGGGGCCTTAGCCCGAGTCCGAGCCCTGGGTCGGGCGGAGCGGAGTTCGCCGTCTTCCGGGGCCTTAGCCCGAGTCCAAGCCCTGGGTCGGGCGGAGCGGAGTTCACCATCTTCCGGGGCCTTAGCCCGAGTCCGAGCCCTGAGTCGGGCGGAGCGGAATTCGCCGTCTTCTGGGGCCTTACCCGAGTCCGAGCCCTGGGTCGGGCGGAGCGGAGTTCGCCGTCTTCCGGGGCCTTAGCCCGAGTCCGAGCCCTAGGTCGGGCGGAGCGGAGTTCGCTGTCTTCCGGGGCCTTAGCCCGAGTCTGAGCCCTGGGTCGGGCAGAGCTTCCTATGGCGCCTTTGGCAAGGCCTGACTGCCTGTCAGTCTCACTCTGTCAAGTGGCACTGCAGTCAGAATGGCGCAGGCGGCGCTGTCCTTCTGTCAGACTCGTCAGTGGAGCGGCGAAGTGACGGCGGTCACTTCGGCTCTACTGGGGGGCGCGCGTCAGGATAAAGGTGTCAGGCTACCTCTGCGTTAAATGCTCCTGCGACTCGGTCGGTCGGCGCGGCGATTTAGTCAGGGTTGCTTCTTAGCGAAGGCAAGGCCTCGGGCGAGCCGGAGATGTGTCCGCCGTTAAAAGGTGGCCTCGGGCGAGACGGAAACCCCTCGGGGTCGGCTGCCCTTGCCCGAGGCTAGGCTCGGGCGAGGCGTGATCGAGTCACTCGTATGGACTGATCCCTGACTTAATCGCACCCATCAGGCCTCTGTAGCTTTATGCTGATGGGGGTTACTAGCTGAGAATTAGGCGTATTGAGGGTACCCCTAATTATGGTCCCCGATAGTAGCCCCCGAGCCTCGAAGGGAGTGTTAGCACTCGCTTGGAGGCTTTCGTCGCACTTTTTTGCAAGGGGACCAGCCTTTCTCGGTTGCATTTTGTTCCGGTGGGTGCGCGCGAGCGCACCCGCCGGGTGTAGCCCCCGAGGCCTCAGAGGAGTGGTTTCACTCCTTCGAGGTCTCAATGCCTTGCGTAATGCTTCGGCTGGTCTGGTGGTTCCCTCATGCGAACTGGCCGTAGCCCGGGTGCACGGTCGGGGCCCAAGTTCTCGGGCTGGTATGTTGACGCTGTCAACGGTTCGGCCGGAGCCGGGTTTGCGAGAGCAGCCCCCGAGCCTCCGCACAGGGCGAGACGGCGATCAGGGACAGACTCGGCTTTTTTACATACGCCCCTACGTCACCTTTCCGCAAGGAGGATGGGGGGAGAGCGCCATGTTACCCTCGATGGGCACCGAACATGGTGTCTCCGGTGAGCTGCAAGCGGGTAATCCGAGTGGACGTCCGTGCCCCGTTCGTTGGGGGTCGGCTAGGGGCCCAGAGGCACGCCCAAAAGTACCTGCGGGTGATCTGCCGGACCCGGTCCCCTGGCGACGGGGTCCGAGGGCTCGATGCCTCCCTCCGATGGGATTCCGTTACAAAATCGCTCCCGCTGGTCTCGGAAATGTCCTAGGGTACCTCGGGAGCGCAGCCCGAGCCTTGGTTATGTATCGAACGTACCCCTGGTCATCCCTCGCTCGGTGTCTGAGGCGACCGTGAACCCTTCGGGGGCCAGCCTTCGAACCCCTTATCAGTAATGGGCGCGGAGCCCGAGTAACCTGAGGCGGCCGTGGAACCCTTCGGGGGGCCGGCCTTCGAACCTCTGAGCAGTAGTGGGTGTAGGGCCCACGCGATCTGAGGCGGCTGTTGAACCCTTCGGGGGGCCAGCCTTCGAACCCCTGATCAGTAAGGAGGCTCGGAGCCTGGTTCCTTCACGGGGAAGGACCCCTCTCGGGGTATCCCCCTTTCCCGGTCCCTGTCGCAAGAGATAGAGAAAGAGGAAAAAAGGAAAAAAAGGATACGAAACCGAACGACGCGGCGTACCTTTTTTGGCGCGGTTGTTTCGGCGAAGGCGAAGCGTCGCCCGCTGCGCCTGCCAGAAGTGTCGCCTGTCCAGCCGCGGAGTTAATGCGACGGGGCGAGTAGTTGGCGGGGCTGCCGTTGCGCGTGCGCGAGCCGTTCGAGGAACGGACCACGGGCGCGTTGTCTTCACGCCGTGAGAGGGGGTTCTCTTGCTGCCCCCGGATGGGACGTGAGCTTGGCTGACGACGTGACCGCTGCTCCCGCGCGCCTGCCACCGTCATTACTATCGGCCCACCTTTGGCCGCGTTGGCCGCCGTGCCAGGCTGGCGCTGCTGGGTCGCGCGCTGGGTCGCCTCGAGTCGCGGTATTGGTTCCGCAATCGACGAGGCGTGGTGGTGGCGCAGGCGGTACAGTTGCTTGCATGCAGCATCCGGCGCGTCGGTCGCGCGACGCGTGGGCCTAGGCCTCCATGCTGGCGTGTCGGGAGTCGGAGAAGCACGTCCACTTGGCGCGGTTGCATGCCGCCTGCATGGCTGCCCGCCCCTTTCGCCCGTTGGTCTGGGCAAAAGCGGAGGGTCACTTGTGACCGCTGGGCGGTTGCGTGCACCACGCGCGGCGGTTTGGCTTCTCCTGCTCGGAGCCGGTCTGCATGATATGCGGGACCCAGCCCCCGCGCCGCAGGGGAGGGCTTTGGAGCATGTTGGAGAAGACTCAGCCCGTGACGGTTGGGGGCGCAAGCAGGGAGAGTCGCCTTTAAAAGGAGGGCGACCCCTTTCGTAAGGCGACCATGTCTTCTTCCTCCCTTATGCACCGTGTCTTTCCACCTTTCAAGCCCCCGGATGGGGGAAACCGCCGTCTTTTCGCCTTATCGTTGGAGGAACGCAACTCCGTGGGAGTTGGTACCTTTCAGCCATTGTTCGGCTTCAAGGATTTTCATCATCCATGCCAAGATGGAGGATGAGGCGAGTCGGGGGGCTGCCTCCGTGGGGGTCGGTTGCCCTCTTCTTCCCCTGGCGTCTGGGGGAGAACGGCATCCTCCAGCTTCACGGAGACTTCCTCCAGCCATGCCGGGAGAGGCGGGTCGCCGTCACACAGCCAGGGCGTAGCACCACGTCCTCCGTCTCCCGGCCTGAATGGCTGGCTCTCGTCCTCGGTGGGTGAGAGTCCTTCTGCCGTAGCACCCGCCCCAAAGCCGCTGCTGAAGCTGCTTCGTTGCTCGGGGCGAGGGTAGTTATAGCTGTCGCCGGATCGGGCGGCGGCGGGCCACCCGTCGGCCCACGATCGCTCCGCGGGCTCCCCAATCTTGTGGGGTTGTTTGCGCCCACGGAGACGGAACCGGAGTTCCGTTTGTAATGGCACTTCGAATGCCAGGGTTTTTTGTTCATTTCGGCTTTCGGGGCCTGAACATGTATGTAATTGCGGCACGGAGCCGTGTTCTTTCCTCATTTTTGAGCACTAAGACTCATCTGTTGATTATCTGAACCGCTTCACCAAGCATGAGTCGCCTCGTGTCAAGGTGACGAGTGAGGTATCCGTATCCCGGAGGCGTAGGAGTCCCTCGGCTCGGTCGGCCTTGCTGTCCGAGGCTCCTCTAGCTTAGTTAAAGAGACCCCTCGGCCGCTCTTCGACGAGCCGAGGCCAGGGGTAGCGATATCAGTATGAACAGAGGTGGAGTCGGCTCGAAAATGAAACCTGGTTGGCCGGAGCCTAGCCGGGTTGTCCGTTGGCAGGATCGACGTCGGAGTTGATCAGCCGAGGCCCCAGGTCGGGCTGGCGCCCTTGGAAGATGGTTGGCCGAGGCCCCAGGGGTAACCGGCCGAGCTGACTGCTCGGGCCGGATTCCCGGAGAAGTCCCTGGCAGCGATTGCCCGGGCGTGATGATGACATCGTCCCTCGGAGCGGAGACCCTCGGACCGCGTCGCCGTCCGAGGCTAGGTCGGGCCTCGCCGAAGGTGCCGTCGACGCCGAGGGTGTTGCTGCCCCCTTCCAGCGTCAAGACCCGAGCCTGCAGGATCAGATTGTCTTGTAGCGTGTGCCTTGTGCGGTCGTCGAGGCCGGAACACACACCCTCGCTGCGTTGTAAAGTTGCGTCTCTTTTCCTCTTGTTTCGAGTATCTGGACTTTTTGTCGGTAACAGGGATGTTTGTGCGAGCGAGAGTTGCTTCTCGCGGAAGGTGATGAGTGAGGTATCCGTATCCCGGAGGCGTGGGAGTCCCTCGGCTCGGTCGGCCTTGCCGCTTACGCGTACTTTCACCCGTCCATGAGGCCCTGTCACCGACTTGGTCGAGAAGGCTCGAAGGATCGCTTCAGCAGAAGGGCTTCCGAACGTAAAGACTTGTTCGATCCGCGGAGTCACTTTATCCGAACGCGAGTTACTTATCGCAGAAGGTGATGAGTGAGGTATCCGTATCCTGGAGGCGTAGGAGTCCCTCGGCTCGGTCAGCCTTGGCTGCTTACGTGTACTCCATCGTTTCCAGGACCCACTTTTCGAAGTAGTCAAAAAGCACGAAAGATATTCTGGTAAAAGAGATTTTTTTTTCGAGGAAAATTTTGACGCAGAGGGGGTTTCCCCCCTTTTAGCCCCCGAGGGAGGGTCGGGCTTTGCCGAGGCGAGGCCGACCCTTCCTTGTTGACTAAACTTTGTGTGGGTGCGAGGTATATGAACAACTTGGAAACATCTTAAGGGTAGAAGGGACGTAGCTGTTGGATGTTCCAAGCGTTGCTGTAGACCTCGCCTTGACTGTTGGCCAGCTTGTACGTTCCGGGCTTCAGAACTTTGGCGATGACGAATGGCCCCTCCCAGGGGGGCGTGAGCTTGTGCCTCCCTCGGGCGTCTTGCCGCAGTCGAAGCACCAGGTCGCCCACCTGGAGGTCTCGGGGTCGGACCCCTCGGGCGTGGTAGCGTCGCAGGGACTGCTGATACCGCGCCGAGTGTAGTAAGGCCCTGTCCCGAGCCTCTTCCAGCTGGTCCAGCGAGTCTTCTCGGCTAGCTTGGTTGCTTTGATCGTCGTAGGCCCTCGTCCTCAGGGAGCCGTATTCCAGGTCAGTGGGCAAGACGGCCTCGGCCCCGTAGACCAGGAAGAACGGCGTGAAACCCGTGGCTCGGCTCGGCGTTGTCCTCAGGCTCCAGACCACCGAGGGGAGTTCCCTCATCCATCGCTTGCCGAACTTGTTGAGGTCGTTGTAAATCCGAGGCTTGAGCCCTTGTAGAATCATGCCGTTGGCACGCTCTACTTGCCCATTCGACATGGGATGAGCTACGGCAGCCCAGTCCACCCGGATGTGGTGATCCTCGCAAAAATCCAAGAATTTTCTGCCGGTGAACTGGGTGCCGTTGTCGGTGATGATGGAGTTTGGGACCCCGAAGCGATGGATGATGTTGGTGAAGAATGCCACCGCCTGCTCGGACCTGATGCTGTTCAGGGGTCGGACCTCGATCCACTTGGAGAATTTGTCGACGGCGACCAGCAGGTGCGTGTAGCCCCCAGGCGCCTTCTGCAGAGGGCCGACGAGGTCCAAACCCCACACAGCGAAGGGCCAGGTGATGGGTATCGTCTGCAGAGCCTGAGCGGACAGGTGGGTCTGCTTCGCATAGAATTGACACCCTTCGCAGGTGCGGACAATTCTAGTGGCGCCAGCCACCGCCGTTGGCCAGTAGAAGCCTTGCCGGAAAGCGTTCCCGACGAGGGCTCGAGGCGCTGCATGATGGCCGCAAGCCCCCGAGTGTATCTCTTGTAGGAGTTCCTGACCTTCGGCGATGGAGATGCATCGCTGGAGGATGCCCGAGGGGCTGCGGTGGTAGAGCTCCTTCTCATCGCCCAGCAAGACGAACGACTTGGCGCATCGCGCTACCCGCCGAGCCTCGGCTTGGTCGAGGGGTAGCTCTCCTTGGCGGAGATATTGCAGGTACGGGGTCTGCCAATCTCGATCAGGCGTGACCCTGCTCCGCTCCTCCTCGATGCGCAGCGCCTCGCCCTCGGGGGCCGAGGGTACCACGGGCTGAACCGAGGACGCCTCGGGCTGAACCGAGGACGCCTCGGGCTGGGCCGAGGGTACCTCGGACTCGGGCGTGTCGTTGATCTTGACGGAGGGTTGGTGCAGATCTTGGGAGAAGACGTCCGGGGGAACCGTCGTTCGCCCCGAGGCTATTTTTGCCAGCTCGTCCGCAGTCTCGTTGTAGCGCCGGGCGATGTGGTTAAGCTCGAGCCCGTAGAACTTGTCTTCCAGGCGCCGAACCTCATCGCAGTAGGCCTCCATCTTCGGGTCGCGGCAGTGGGAGTTCTTCATGACTTGGTCGATGACGAGCTGCGAGTCGCCGTGAGCGTCGAGGCGTCGGACCCCTAGCTCGATGGCGATTCGCAATCCGTTGATCAGAGCTTCGTACTCAGCCACATTGTTGGACGCCGGGAAATGGAGGCGCAGCACGTAGCGTAGGAGTTTCCCGAGGGGCGAGATGAAGAGCAGGCCCGCGCCGGCTCCCGTCTTCATTAGCGACCCGTCGAAAAACATGGTCCAGAGCTCCGGTTGGATCGGAGCCGTCGGCAGCTGGGTGTCGACCCATTCGGCTACGAAGTCCGCCAATACCTGGGACTTGATGGCCTTCCGAGGGGCGAACGAGATTGTCTCGCCCATGATTTCCACCGCCCACTTTGCGATCCTGCCCGAGGCCTCTCGGCACTGGATGATCTCCCCCAGGGGGAAGGATGACACCACAGTTATCGGATGAGACTCGAAGTAATGTCACAGCTTTCGCCTCGTCAGGATCACTGCATACAGTAGCTTTTGAACTTGTGGGTAGCGGATCTTGGTTTCGGACAGCACCTCGCTGACGAAGTAAACTGGCCTCTGAACGGGCAATGCATGCCCCTCTTCTTGCCTTTCGACCACAATCGCGGCGCTAACCACCTGAGTGGTCGCGGCGACGTAGACCAAGAGGGCTTCTCCATTAGCTGGGGGTACCAAGATAGGCGCCTTGGTGAGGAGCGCCTTCAGGTTCCCGAGAGCTTCCTCGGCCTCAGGGGTCCAAGTGAAGCACTCGGCCTTCCTTAAGAGGCGGTACAGAGGCAGGCCTTTTTCGCCGAGGCGTGAGATGAAACGGCTCAAGGCCGCGAGACATCCCATGACCCTCTATACACCTTTTAAGTCCTTGATGGGCCCCATGTTGGTGATGGCTGCGATCTTCTCCGGGTTGGCTTCGATGCCCCGCTTGGAGACGATGAATCCCAGGAGCATGCCTCGGGGCACCCCGAAGACACACTTCTCGGGATTGAGCTTGACGTCCTTTGCCTTGAGACACCGGAATGTCACTTCAAGGTCGGAGAGGAGGTCGGAGGCTTTCCTTGTCTTGACTACGATGTCATCGACGTAGGCCTCGACCGTACGACCGATGTGTTCGCCGAACACATGGTTCATGCACCGCTGGTACGTCGCACCCGCGTTCCTCAAACCGAACGGCATGGTGACATAGCAGTACATGCCGAAGGGCGTGATGAAAGAAGTCGCGAGCTGGTCGGACTCTTTCATCTTGATTTGATGATACCCTGAGTAGGCATCAAGGAAAGACAGGGTTTCGCACCCAGCAGTGGAATCCACGATTTGATAGATGCGAGGTAGAGGGTAGGGAACCTTCGGACATGCTTTGTTGAGACCAGTGTAGTCTACACACATCCGCCATTTCCCCCCTTTCTTTCTCACAAGTACAGGGTTGGCAAGCCATTCGGGATGGAATACCTCTTTGATGAACCCTGCTGCCATCAGCTTGTGGATCTCCTCGCCTATCACTCTGCGCTTCTCCTCGTCGAATCGGCGCAGAGGCTGCCTGACTGGTCGGGCTCCGGCCCGAATATGCAGCGAGTGCTCGGCGACATCCCTCGGTATGCCGGGCATGTCCGAGGGACTCCACGCAAAGACGTCGGCGTTCGCGCGGAGAAAGTCGACGAGCACTACTTCCTATCTGGGGTCGAGCCCGGAACCGATCCGGATCTGCTTGGAGGTGTCGCCACTGGGGTCGAGAGGGACGGCCTTAACCGTCTCCGCTGGCTCAAAATTGCCGGCGTGTCGCTTCACATCTGGCACCTCTCTGGAGAGGTTTTCCAGGTCGGCGATGAGGGCCTCGGACTCGGCGAGGGCCTCGGCGTACTCCACGTACTCCACGTCGCATTCGAACGCGTGTTTGTACGTAGGGCCGACGGTGATGACCCCGTTGGGGCCCGGTATCTTGAGCTTCAGGTAGGTGTAGTTGGGGACGGCCATGAGCTTCGCGTAGCATGGCCTCCCCAATACCGCGTGGTAGGTTCCTCGGAACCCGACCACCTCGAACGTCAGAATCGCCCTTCGGAAGTTGGAGGGCGTTCCGAAGCAGACAGGAAGGTCGAGCCGTCCGAGGGGCTGGACGCGCTTCCCAGGAATGATCCCGTGGAAGGGCGCAGCGCCTGCTCGGACGGAGGACAGATCGACGCGCAGGAGCCTGAGGGTCTCGGCGTAGATGATGTTGAGGCAGCTGCCCCCATCCATCAGGACCTTGGTGAGCCTGACGTCGCCGATGATGGGATCGACGACGAGCGGGTATTTCCCCGGGCTCGGCACGTGGTCGGGGTGGTCAGCTTGGTCGAAGGTGATGGGCTTGTCGGACCAGTCTAGGTAGACTGGCACCGCCACCTTCACCGAGCAGACCTCCTGACGCTCTCGCTTGCGATGCCGAGCCGAGGCATTCGCCGCATGCCCTCCGTAGATCATGAAGCAGTCGCGGACCTCGGGGAACTCTCCTGCTTGGTGATCTTCCTTTTTGTCGTCGTCGCGGGCCCTGCCACCCTATGCGGGTGGCCCGGCCCTGTGGAAGTGGCGTCGAAGCATGACGCACTCCTCGAGGGTGTGCTTGACGGGCCCCTGATGGTAAGGGCACGGCTCCTTGAGCATCTTGTCGAAGAGGTTAGCACCTCCGGGGGACTTCCGAGGGTTCTTGTACTCGGCGGCAGCGACAAGGTCCGCGTCGGCGGCGTCGCGTTTCGCTTGCGACTTCTTCTTGCCTTTCTTCTTGGCGCCACGCGGAGTAGATGCCTCGGGAGCCTCTTCCGACGGGAGGCCCTGGGGCTGCTTGTCCTTTCGGAAGATGGCCTCGACCGCCTCCTGGCCAGAGGCAAACTTGGTGGCGATGTCCATCAGCTCGCTCGCCCTGGTGGGGGTCTTGCGACCCAACTTGCTCACCAGGTCGCGGCAGGTGGTGCCGGCAAGGAACGCGCCGATGACATCTGAGTCGGTGATGTTGGGCAGCTCGGTGCGCTGCTTCGAGAATCGCCGGATGTAGTCCCGAAGAGACTCTCTCGGCTGTTGCCGGCAGCTTCGGAGGTCCCAGGAATTCTCGGGGCGCACGTACGTGCCCTGGAAATTGCCGACGAAGGCTTGGACCAAATCATCCCAATTGGAGATCTGCCCCGGAGGCAGGTGCTCCAACCAGGCGCGAGCAGTGTCGGAGAGGAACAGGGGGAGGTTGCGGATGATGAGGTTGTCGTCGTCCGTTCCACCCAGTTGACAGGCCAGGCGGTAGTCTGCGAGCCACAATTCTGGTCTCGTTTCCCCCGGGTACTTTGTGATAGTAGTCGGGGGTCGGAAACGGGCCGGAAACGGCGCCCGCCGGATGGCCCGGCTGAAGGCCTGCGGACCGGGTGGTTCGGGCGAGGGACTCCGATCCTCCCCACTATCGTAGCGTCCCCCACGCCTGGGGTGGTAGCCTCGGCGCACCCTTTCGTCGAGGCGGGCCCGACGGTCGCGACGATGGTGCTCGTTGCCGAGGTGGCTCGGGGCCGTAGGCGCGGTGTTGCGCGTGCGCCCGGTGTAGACCGAGGCTTCCCGCATAAATCGGGAAGTCGCGGCATGAGGTTCCGAGGGGTACCCCTGCCTTCGGGAGGCAGAGCTCTCGGCCCGCCGGGCCGCAGCGCCTTCCAGGAGATTCTTGAGCTCTCCCTGGATTCGCCGACCCTCGGTGGTTGATGGCTCCGGCATCGCGCGGAGGAGCATCGCTGCGGTTGCCAGGTTCTGACCGACCCCGCTGGATGCGGGTGGCGGCCTGTCCCTGACATCGTTGGCGACGCGGTGCTGGAAACCCTGGGGCAGGTGACGTGTTTCTCCGGCCGGGGGTTGGCCCGCCCATACCTGCCCGACGTCCCGGCGGAACGACTCGAGCGCTCCTGCTCCCTCGTCGAGCCTGGCCTGCGCCCCGCGGACTTGCTCGAGCTGTGGGTTGCGACCCCCCCGCCGGAACGGGGACCACAGCTAGCTCCCGCGGGATGTCGGCGCGAGGCACCGGCCTAGGGAGATCACCGTCCTCCGGCATGCCGAGATGGTTGCCTTCGGAGGGATCCCCTAGCTCGACATGGAAACATTCGCGGCTTCGGCCGCAGTCCTTGTCGTCGAGGCTGCGGCTGCCGTCGGAACAGTCGGAGAGGCAGTAGTCACATGCGGTCATAAAGTCCCGCATGGCACTGGGGTTGCCAAATCCAGAGAAATCCCAACAGACGCTGGGATCGTCATCTTCCTCGGACCCAGAGGGCCCGTAGGTCGAGACGTCCGTCAATCGGTCCCAAGGTGACCGCATACGAAACCCTAGAGGGGTTGCACTCGCCTCAACGTGAGCACCTGCCAAAGCGAGGTCGCTAGGCGGGTGGAGGCCGAGTCGAAATGACGTAAGATGGGAATCAGTCGGTACCTTTTGGTCGACGAGGAGCGACATAGTCATGTCGGGGACTGATTGCGCCGTCGTCTTGGGTATGAGGGCGACGTCCTGCAGACCCTCCGCGAGCGTGCTGGCATCGTCCACTTGCTCGGGATTGGCGTGTCGCGGGGGGACGGCGCTCGCCTTCGTCTCAAACGCGAGGTCGACGCCCGACGCGCCCTCCGTTGGGGCGCTGGGGACGTCGATTCGCTCGACAACCGATGGAGCGCGGCCTCCCGCTTGGCCTTGGTTGCCCCGCCTCCTCCTCCGATGGCGGGGGAGAGGACGGGGCGAGCTCGAATGTTGTTCTACCACCACGCGGGGAAGACGTCGTTGATTCCGCCGCCGGCGGGCAGGCTGTCGGCCGCCATTGTCGTCTTCGCGCGGCGGTGGAAGGAGTATCATGTCGTAGCTGCCGTCGAGAGACATGAACTCGAGACTCCCGAAACGGAGCACCGTCCCGGGTTGGAGAGGTCGTTGGAGACTGCCCATCTGGAGCTTGACGGGAAGCTGCTCGTCAACACGCAGCAGGCCCCTACCTGGCGTGCCAACTGTCGGCGTTTCGAGACCGAGGGGTCCCTAAGCCGACGAGTGAGTGTTCCGCGTGCCCCAGCTGTAACACCCGGTTTTAAAGAACAAAGCCGGGTGCATCTCATACATGCGCCAAGAAGACAACATATATAATAACAGAGTGTATAGAGATAAATGTCATTAACATCAGAGTATTTATTACATAGCAGAAGACTTATTACAAAATAAAGTAATAAAGATAAAACAAACTAAGGATCGTCGGCGCCAATGTCGACTGGGAAACGCCACCTAGATCAGATCGAACTCCTCAGTGTTAGGCAGCTCCTCCTGAACCACCCGCTCTTCTCCTGTGGGGGGGTGTGAGACAGCAAGAGTGAGCTCACACATGATCATAGCTCAACAAGTTGTGGGGAACCAGTGGACATAAACTCACAAAGGTGTGAGTTCATGTGATGTGTAAGGCTAAACAATGATAGGGGTTAAAGCTGAGCATTGCTTTTAAGTAGTTGGTCAAAATTTTATTAGCAATTACTAAGTGTAAGTAAATACCAAACCATTAGTAAAGTAATAGAACAAATTTAATAACAAACCCATGCAATGCAAATGACAAAATTGAATTTAAGTTCCATAATTTAAACATCAGAGAGTCCTGAGCTGCTCATGACCGTGAGCTCGGCTAGTATACCAGTTTTACACTCTGCAGAGGTTGTACCCTTTACCCACAAGTCATGTTACCCATCTGCCAAGGGGTCGCGACTCCCCATATACCTCTACCTAGGAAGCACGGCAGGGCAACACTACGAGGCCTTTACAAAGTTCCACTAGCTTCCGAAAACCCGCTACAGTTTATGGGAAGATCCAGTAAAGGGTTCCTGGCTGACCGCCATCGCAGCAAAATCAACCAGGGACCTCCCCGCACTGACCTCTCCCCTACTGCCCTTGCCCCTTTCGGGTAAGGTAGTCTTCCACTAGCTTTCCTAATTAGTCAGCCAAGGGCGTCCCATTCCACCCTTGTGGTGGCACGTGGTTCTCAAGTTAAGCTCTATGTTCCAATTAACATTAATGATAACAACATGAACATAAACAGAATAACAACAAGAATTGGAACATAGAGGTAATAAATGATTATCCCAAAACCATATAAAGCAATAGCAAACTACCCAAGTGATTCAGGGGTAAACAAGGTAATGAGATAAACAATCTAGGGTGACCTATTGGGTCCCATCAAAATTAACCTATGCATGAGTGTGTGATATTTAAAGAACATTATTGGGTAAAAAGTGGTCAAGGGCACAACTTGCCTTCAATGAGCTCCTGCTCAGCTACTTCAACCTGCTGCTCACCAGGATCCTCAGCAACGGGCTCTTCTACTCGCCACAATACAAACAAGCACAGTGCATATAGAGAAATTAACATTACACCAAACATGTAAACAAAATATACAGAGGTATACTACATATTAAAATAAAAACTTAGGAACTGGAATCATAATTTTCTGAGTTATAGATTTCAAGTTATGCATTTTCAAAGGTTTTATGTGCTTTAAATAGGATTAAGTGATAAATAAATTTCTTACTGTTTTCATGACTTAACAGAGGCTCTAGGTGAAAGAGAACAATATTACAAAATTTTAGCAACTGGAATGAAGTAATTTGGACTAAAAATGGATTTTCTATGAATTATTGAAGTTCTAGCAATTATTTTCCTATTAAAAATCCATTTTCTAAATCCTTTATTCGATTTAATTAGGCTCCGGACTGGGCGTCAATTCCTGTAAAGCGCAAGGGGTTCGGGGTAAGATGCCACAGACTCAAACTACAGTCCATAACGGACGGCGGGTTGATACCCGGATACTTAGGGGGCTTTTTTAGAAAATCGGCCACCGAAGGGGTATCCAGTGATTCTGGCCATCCGATCACAACTGAACGGCTAAGATCTGTTCTGATAATAATCCGAACCGGTACACGCTCCTGACCGTCAGATCTCGATCCGACGGCCACGAGTTCAGGACTACGCGATCCAATCTACGCGTGAGATCTCGATCCAACGGTTCCTATTTGGCTACCCCAGATTTAATCCCAGTCGCCCAATCGTCGATCCGACGGCCAACGGCTTTCTTCTCCACCCCGATGCATGCACAAGACGCGCTCCACAGACCAATCCTTCACTCCCGGGATCACGCCAACGACAACCAGCCGCGCCACTCCCCCAACCCCAGCGGAGGCCATGGCCAGGAAAAGCACTCCGGCGTGTCACGGCCCCATCCCGATTCTTCATGTGTCAAAAGCAAAGAAAGGGATGAACGAGCGGTACATGGAATTCTTACCGGCGCTAGAACACTGGACACGCTTGCCCACGGCGGAATGCGGGGTGGCCGGACCCGCCCGTCCTTGGTGAGGGTCCCCGGCGCCTAAGTAATTCCCTCATGTCCAACCCTGCTACACCCACGTCTGGTTTGTTGCGGTGAATAGCTCCCGGTTGCCTTCCAGGTTGGAGAGCCCATGAATCACATGCGCCACGACGGCGGCAATTTCTTCCTCGCGGTGGCTTTACTGGCGGCGGCAAATTGGGAGGAGGATGGAGGCTTCATGGTAGGGTTTTATACCCCAGTGCCGAGGTCCTGCAATCGCGCCCAGGGGAAGCTCCGCGCAGAAGGCGGTGAAATCTGTTCGCGACGCACTGATTCTTCGGAGAAGACGACCGGATGGAGAGCGGGGCCCACCGTCCAGTGAGCTGTTGTCCCAGCGCGCGAGGAGGCCGAATCACTGCCAGAGGGGCCCGCATGCCAGCGACAGCGTGCGCAAGGAAGGAAGGTTCGCGGAGTGGCCGAGCGCAGGAAAAAAAAGAAAACTGGGCCGCGCGGCAGTCATCTCTAGATGGGCCAAATTGAGGCTTGCGGCCCAAGCGCAGGTAGGAGGCTTTTTCCTTTTTTTTATTTATTTATTTATATTTTCTTTCTAGTTTCTCTTTTTCAGTTTTAAATCTCAATTTGAATTCAAAGTTATTTGTGAACTTCATACTTTAGGTTAAAATGCCTAAATTCAGATATCCGCATGAACTAAATTTATTCAATTTCTATATTTATTTTATCTTATTTGTATAATATTTTCTTCTCGTTTCTTAATTCCAAAATTGTATCTTTGGTTAAATCTCAATTCTCATCTCATCATTATGTGTATACCAATATTATTGTTAGTATTACTTAAATGCACAAGCAATCCAAAACTCCAACATGATGCACCATTCTTTTATTTAGTATATTTATTGGTGGTCAGGGTTAACCCCATGATTTGAAATATGTAAAAATGAGAATAACAACACAAGGGGTCAAATGAACCTTTTATATTTCTCATTTCTGGTACATTCCATTACTCTCACTATTTGGGTATTACAAATCCTACCCCCCTTAAAAATAATCTCGTCCTCGAGATTTAAGAAGAACGAGGAAAAAGGTGGGGAAAATCTATACGAAGCTCTTCTTCTCTTTCCCAAGTTGCTTCATCTTCACCGTGGTGACTCCATTGCACTTTGCACATCTTCCGTAAATTCCGGAACTCGACCTTCAGTAATTAGATCCTTAATCTCTTGTATCTTAGCATCACCAATTTATCCTTTGCGGATCTCTTGCTCCAAAGTAGTTTCCACATCAATAATAACTCCTTTAGTGTGAGTAACTATCCCCAAGTTAAGTCTTCTGAAATCCTCAACAATCTCATCGAGTAGCTGGGCAACAACAGCTAAATGAACATGCTCCTTTCGACTCAAGGCATCTGTAACCAAATTTGCCTTGCCCGGGTGATAGTGAATTTCCAAATCGTAATCCTTAATAAGCTCCAACCAACGGCGTTGCCTAAGGTTGATATCCTTCTGAGTGAATATATACTTCAAACTCTTATGATCCGTATATACTTGGCACTTCTCGTTCCATTTGAATTATCTTTCCTTCACCAAAAGCGAGGTCATAAGCTTAGCAATCTTAGAAAATCCTTCAATCAATCTCCAATAATATCCTGCAAGTCCCAAGAAACTTCGGTCTTCCGTAACCGTAGTGGGTATGCTCCACACCACTATCTCCTTAACTTTAGCAGGATCCACTGATATCCCTCCATTAGAAATGATATGGCCCCTCGCTAATCCAAAACTCGCACTTGCTAAACTTAGCGTAGAGTTGATTATCTTGCAACTTCTGTAGCACCAACCTTAGATGTTCTTCATGGTCACTCTCATTCTTAGAATAGACAAGAATATCGTCGATGAACACCACGACGAATCTGTCCAAATACTCCAAAAACATCTTATTCATCAAATCCATAAAATAAGCTGGTGCATTAAGTAATCCAACGACATAACGATGATCTCATATAATCCATATCGAGTCGAGAAAGCCGTCTTAGGAATATCTGATGGTCCAGTCTTCATCTGATGGTATCCCGATCGGAGGTCGATCTTCGAGAGTACCCTGGCTCCTCTCATCCGATTAAATAAATCCTTAATGCGGGGTAACCGAAACTTGTTCTTCACAGTGACATCATTAAGGGACCTTTAATCCACGCACATCCCTTGCAATCCATCTTTCTTCTTTACAAACCAAAACTGGTGCTCTCCAAGGTGAAGAATTCAGACGAATGTATCCATCCTCTTGTAATTCCGTTAATTGTTTCTTTAGTTCTTCTATGGACATCATGTATGGCCGTTTAGAAATAGGGGCAGTCTTAGGTAAGAGATTAATGACCAACTCAACTTCCATATCTGGTGGCAGTAGTTACTGCAATTCCAACTTCAAATCTTTCTCCTTTGGAACTGGTGAGTTCTACGGTTCCCTTAGCGCAGTGTATAAACCACCATTGCCTTTCTTAACCATGACATACCAAGGATCAAGTCTATACTGCTCTCTTCTAACAGTATAGGGGTAGTCCATCTGGGTTAGAAATACAGGGTAAGAAAGAAAGAATTGCAGACAAGGCGAGTAATTATGAGGAATGTTACTGCGGGGGACTTATTAGCTAAGTAGATTAGTGTGTCACCTACTAAAGCTAATACCTTACCTTATGGTGGTACATGCTAAGATGCCCGTCTATACTATTTCAATCAATCAAAGAAGCAAATCAGACATTGATCATCAGAACAATCAACCAACATTTTTTTTAAGAAAATAGTTTTAACTTTTGTTTTGGGTTCCCTAACTCTTAAGAATGTCATAGGGGTAGGGATTCCAAAGTTTGAAATCCATCTTGTCTTAGAGTAGAAAAGATAAGAATGATTAGAGTAGAATAGCAGAAAGGTGAGACGAGATCAAGATAAGTGTAGAAAGAATCAGAGTAAGGTAAGTAGGTAAGGGTTTTGTCCATTTCTATCTAGGTTTCGTCCTACAGTCAACATTTCCTCTGATACCACTTCTGTAACACCCGGTTTTAAAGAACAAAGCCGGGTGCATCTCATACATGCGCCAAGAAGACAACATATATAATAACAGAGTGTATAGAGATAAATGTCATTAACATCAGAGTATTTATTACATAGCGGAAGACTTATTACAAAATAAAGTAATAAAGATAAAACAAACTAAGGATCGTCGGCGCCAATGTCGACTGGGAAACGCCACCTAGATCAGATCGAACTCCTCAGTGTTAGGCAGCTCCTCCTGAACCACCCGCTCTTCTCCTGTGGGGGGGTGTGAGACAGCAAGAGTGAGCTCACACATGATCATAGCTCAACAAGTTGTGGGGAACCAGTGGACATAAACTCACAAAGGTGTGAGTTCATGTGATGTGTAAGGCTAAACAATGATAGGGGTTAAAGCTGAGCATTGCTTTTAAGTAGTTGGTCAAAATTTTATTAGCAATTACTAAGTGTAAGTAAATACCAAACCATTAGTAAAGTAATAGAACAAATTTAATAACAAACCCATGCAATGCAAATGACAAAATTGAATTTAAGTTCCATAATTTAAACATCAGAGAGTCCTGAGCTGCTCATGACCGTGAGCTCGGCTAGTATACCAGTTTTACACTCTGCAGAGGTTGTACCCTTTACCCACAAGTCATGTTACCCATCTGCCAAGGGGTCGCGACTCCCCATATACCTCTACCTAGGAAGCACGGCAGGGCAACACTACGAGGCCTTTACAAAGTTCCACTAGCTTCCGAAAACCCGCTACAGTTTATGGGAAGATCCAGTAAAGGGTTCCTGGCTGACCGCCATCGCAGCAAAATCAACCAGGGACCTCCCCGCACTGACCTCTCCCCTACTGCCCTTGCCCCTTTCGGGTAAGGTAGTCTTCCACTAGCTTTCCTAATTAGTCAGCCAAGGGCGTCCCATTCCACCCTTGTGGTGGCACGTGGTTCTCAAGTTAAGCTCTATGTTCCAATTAACATTAATGATAACAACATGAACATAAACAGAATAACAACAAGAATTGGAACATAGAGGTAATAAATGATTATCCCAAAACCATATAAAGCAATAGCAAACTACCCAAGTGATTCAGGGGTAAACAAGGTAATGAGATAAACAATCTAGGGTGACCTATTGGGTCCCATCAAAATTAACCTATGCATGAGTGTGTGATATTTAAAGAACATTATTGGGTAAAAAGTGGTCAAGGGCACAACTTGCCTTCAATGAGCTCCTGCTCAGCTACTTCAACCTGCTGCTCACCAGGATCCTCAGCAACGGGCTCTTCTACTCGCCACAATACAAACAAGCACAGTGCATATAGAGAAATTAACATTACACCAAACATGTAAACAAAATATACAGAGGTATACTACATATTAAAATAAAAACTTAGGAACTGGAATCATAATTTTCTGAGTTATAGATTTCAAGTTATGCATTTTCAAAGGTTTTATGTGCTTTAAATAGGATTAAGTGATAAATAAATTTCTTACTGTTTTCATGACTTAACAGAGGCTCTAGGTGAAAGAGAACAATATTACAAAATTTTAGCAACTGGAATGAAGTAATTTGGACTAAAAATGGATTTTCTATGAATTATTGAAGTTCTAGCAATTATTTTCCTATTAAAAATCCATTTTCTAAATCCTTTATTCGATTTAATTAGGCTCCGGACTGGGCGTCAATTCCTGTAAAGCGCAAGGGGTTCGGGGTAAGATGCCACAGACTCAAACTACAGTCCATAACGGACGGCGGGTTGATACCCGGATACTTAGGGGGCTTTTTTAGAAAATCGGCCACCGAAGGGGTATCCAGTGATTCTGGCCATCCGATCAC
Source organism: Zea luxurians (assembly GCA_029449295.1). Lineage (NCBI taxonomy): Eukaryota > Viridiplantae > Streptophyta > Magnoliopsida > Poales > Poaceae > Zea > Zea luxurians. The sequence goes on from JAOPSE010000010.1 coordinate 41,465,718, forward strand.
AACTGAACGGCTAAGATCTGTTCTGATAATAATCCGAACCGGTACACGCTCCTGACCGTCAGATCTCGATCCGACGGCCACGAGTTCAGGACTACGCGATCCAATCTACGCGTGAGATCTCGATCCAACGGTTCCTATTTGGCTACCCCAGATTTAATCCCAGTCGCCCAATCGTCGATCCGACGGCCAACGGCTTTCTTCTCCACCCCGATGCATGCACAAGACGCGCTCCACAGACCAATCCTTCACTCCCGGGATCACGCCAACGACAACCAGCCGCGCCACTCCCCCAACCCCAGCGGAGGCCATGGCCAGGAAAAGCACTCCGGCGTGTCATGGCCCCATCCCGATTCTTCATGTGTCAAAAGCAAAGAAAGGGATGAACGAGCGGTACATGGAATTCTTACCGGCGCTAGAACACTGGACACGCTTGCCCACGGCGGAATGCGGGGTGGCCGGACCCGCCCGTCCTTGGTGAGGGTCCCCGGCGCCTAAGTAATTCCCTCATGTCCAACCCTGCTACACCCACGTCTGGTTTGTTGCGGTGAATAGCTCCCGGTTGCCTTCCAGGTTGGAGAGCCCATGAATCACATGCGCCACGACGGCGGCAATTTCTTCCTCGCGGTGGCTTTACTGGCGGCGGCAAATTGGGAGGAGGATGGAGGCTTCATGGTAGGGTTTTATACCCCAGTGCCGAGGTCCTGCAATCGCGCCCAGGGGAAGCTCCGCGCAGAAGGCGGTGAAATCTGTTCGCGACGCACTGATTCTTCGGAGAAGACGACCGGATGGAGAGCGGGGCCCACCGTCCAGTGAGCTGTTGTCCCAGCGCGCGAGGAGGCCGAATCACTGCCAGAGGGGCCCGCATGCCAGCGACAGCGTGCGCAAGGAAGGAAGGTTCGCGGAGTGGCCGAGCGCAGGAAAAAAAAAGAAAACTGGGCCGCGCGGCAGTCATCTCTAGATGGGCCAAATTGAGGCTTGCGGCCCAAGCGCAGGTAGGAGGCTTTTTCCTTTTTTTTTATTTATTTATTTATATTTTCTTTCTAGTTTCTCTTTTTCAGTTTTAAATCTCAATTTGAATTCAAAGTTATTTGTGAACTTCATACTTTAGGTTAAAATGCCTAAATTCAGATATCCGCATGAACTAAATTTATTCAATTTCTATATTTATTTTATCTTATTTGTATAATATTTTCTTCTCGTTTCTTAATTCCAAAATTGTATCTTTGGTTAAATCTCAATTCTCATCTCATCATTATGTGTATACCAATATTATTGTTAGTATTACTTAAATGCACAAGCAATCCAAAACTCCAACATGATGCACCATTCTTTTATTTAGTATATTTATTGGTGGTCAGGGTTAACCCCATGATTTGAAATATGTAAAAATGAGAATAACAACACAAGGGGTCAAATGAACCTTTTATATTTCTCATTTCTGGTACATTCCATTACTCTCACTATTTGGGTATTACACCAGCCTAGATGGGTCGAGCGCGTGGGCGAGCGCGAAGGGGGGAAAGCGAGGTGGCCGGAGATGAGTCGTGAGAGAGGTGGGAATCCCACGGCCTTCGTGTTCGACCCGCGCCCAGGTCGGGTGCGCTTGCAGTAGGGGGTTACAAGCGTCCACGCGGGTGAGGGAAGCGAGCGGCCCCAAGAGAGCGCCTGCCCCGTCCTCGTCCCCGCGCGGCCAACCTTCTCTGAGAAGGCCCTGGTCCTTCCTTTTATAGGCGTAAGGAGAGGATCCAGGTGTACAATGGGGGTATAGCAGAGTGCTACGTGTCTAGCGGGGGAGAGCTAGCGCCCTAAGTACATGCCAATGTGGCAGCCGGAGAGATCTTGGCACCCAGCTGGTGTGGTGTCGTGGCTGTCGGAGGAGCAACGGAGCCTGGCGGAGGGACAGCTGTCGGAGCGGTTGGGTCCTTGCTGACGTCCCCCTGCTTCCGTAAGGGAGCTGAGAGCCGCCGTCGTCACGGGGCTAGCGGGGCGCCATCATTGCCTATCTGGCGGAGCTAGCCAGATGGGACACCGGTCTTGTTCTCTGCGGCCCGAGTCGGCTCGGGGTAGGGTGATGATGGCGCTTCCTGTTGACGTGGCGGGCTTGTGCCCTAGGTCGGGCGACGTGGAGGCTCCTCCGAAGCCGAGGTCGAGTCTGTCCTTCATGGCCGAGGCCGAGCCCGAGCTCCTGGGTCGGGCGAGGCGGAGGTCGTTCGGCAGAGGCCAGGGCGGAGTCTGACCCCTGGGGTCGGGCGAAGCGGAGTTCGTCGTCTTCCGGGGCCTTAGCCCGAGTCCGAGCCCTAGGTCGGGCGGAGCGGAGTTCGCCGTCTTCCGGGGCCTTAGCCCGAGTCCGAGCCCTGGGTCGGGCGGAGCGGAGTTCGCCGTCTTCCGGGGCCTTAGCCCGAGTCCGAGCCCTGGGTCGGGCGGAGCGGAGTTCGCCGTCTTCCGGGGCCTTAGCCCGAGTCCGAGCCCTGGGTCGGGCGGAGCGGAGTTCGCCGTCTTCCGGGGCCTTAGCCCGAGTCCGAGCCCTGGGTCGGGCGGAGCGGAGTTCGCCGTCTTCCGGGGCCTTAGCCCGAGTCCGAGCCCTGGGTCGGGCGGAGCTTCCTATGGCGCCTTTGGCAAGGCCTGACTGCCTGTCAGTCTCACTCTGTCAAGTGGCACTGCAGTCGGAATGGCGCAGGCGGCGCTGTCCTTCTGTCAGACCGGTCAGTGGAGCGGCGAAGTGACGGCGGTCACTTCGGCTCTGCCGGGGGGCGCGCGTCAGGATAAAGGTGTCAGGCTACCTCTGCGTTAAATGCTCCTGCGACTCGGTCGGTCGGCTCGGCGATTTAGTCAGGGTTGCTTCTTAGCGAAGGCAAGGCCTCGGGCGAGCCGGAGATGTGTCCGCCGTTAAAAGGGGGCCTCGGGCGAGACGGAAACCCCTCGGGGTCGGCTGCCCTTGCCCAAGGCTAGGCTCGGGCGAGGCGTGATCGAGTCACTCGTATGGACTGATCCCTGACTTAATCGCACCCATCAGGCCTCTGTAGCTTTATGCTAATGGGGTTACCAGTTGAGAATTAGGCGTCTTGAGGGTACCCCTAATTATGGTCCCCGACAAATAGAATGGTCAGGAGATATAGCAGTTTTACCCAATCCTTTGACCAAACCTTGGTTTCCATCCCCGAATGTGATAGCTCATTGGGGATCTTGGTTTTTCTCGTAGGAGGAGAATATCTTCTTCTCCCCTGTCATGTGGTTTGTGCACCCGCTATCGATGATCCAACTTGAGCCACCGGATGCATAAACCTACAAAACAAATTTAGTTCTTGTTTTTAGTTACCCAAACAGTTTTGGGTCCTTTGGCATTAGATACAAGAACTTTGGGCACCCAAACACAAGTCTTTGAACTCTTGTCTTTGCCCAACATTCTTGGCAACTACTTTGACGGATTTGTTAGTCAAAACATATGATGCATCAAAAGTTTTAAATGAAATGCTAGGTTCATTTGATGCACTAGGGGTTTTCTTTCTAGGCAATTTAGCATGAGTTGATTGCCTAGAGCTAGATGTCTCACCCTTATACATAAAAGCATGATTAGGGCCAAAGTGAGACTTCCTAGAGTGAATTCTCCTAATCTTATGCTCGGGATAACCAGAAGGGTACAAAATGTAACCCTCGTTATCCTGAGGCATGGGAGCCTTGCCCTTAACAAAGTTAGATAATTTTTTAGGAGGGGCATTAAGTTTGACATTGTCTCCCTTTTGGAAGCCAATGCCATCCTTGATGCTAGGGCGTCTCCCACTATAAAGCATACTACGAGCAAATTTAAATTTTTCATTTTCTAGTTCATGCTCGGCAATTTTAGCATCTAATTTTGCTATATGATCATTTTGTTGTTTAATTAAAATCATGTCATCATGAATAGCATCAATGTCAACATCTCTACATCTAGTGCAAATAGAAATATGCTCAATAGTGGATGTAGAGGGTTTGCAAGTTTTTAGTTCAACAATCTTAGAATGTAAAATATCATTTTCACTTCTAAGATCGAAAATGGAAGCATTGCAAACATCTAAGTCTTTAGCCTTAGCAATCAATTTTTCATTTTCAATTCTAAGGCTATCGAGAGAGGCATTTAATTTTTCAATCTTAGCAATAGATATAGCATGATCATTTCTAAGATTGGCATATGAATCATCATAAACATTTGAATCAACCTTAGCAATTAATCTAGCATTTTCATTTCTAAGGTCGGCAATAACATCATGGCACGTGCTTAGCTCACTAGTTAATTTTTCACATTTTTCCATTTCTAGAGCATAAGCATTCTTAACCTTAACATGCTTCTTATTTTCCATAATTAGGAAGTCCTCTTGGCTATCCAAGAGATCAACCTTATCATGAATAGTGCTAATTAATTCATTTAACTTCTCCTTTTGTTGCATGTTAAGGTTGGCAAAAAGGGTAAATAAATCATCCTCATCATCATTAGAATTTGCCTCATCACTAGAGATGGCATATTTGGTGGAGGATTTAGATTTAACCTTTTTCTTTTTGCCGTCCTTTGCCATGAGGCACTTGTGGCCGACATTGGGGAAGAGAAGTCCCTTGTTGACGGCGATGTTGGCGGCATCCTCATCGGAGGAGGAGTCGGTGGAGCTCTCGTCAGAGTCCCACTCACGGCACACATGGGCATCGCCACCCTTCTTGTGGTACCTCTTCTTTTCCTTTCTTCTCCCCTTCTTGTCGTCGCCCCTGTCACTGTCACTAGAAATAGGATATTTTGCTATAAAGTGACCGGGCTTACCACACTTGTAGCAAACCTTCTTGGAGCGGGGTTTGTAGTCCTTCCCCCTCCTTTGCTTGAAGATTTGTCGAAAGCTTTTGATGATTAAAACCATCTCCTCATTATCGAGCTTTGAGGCGTCGATGGGGAGCCTACTTGGTGTAGACTCTTCCTTCTTCTCCTCCGTAGCCTTGAATGCGACAGGGTTGTGCCTCGGGCATGGAGGAGGTGCCTTGCTCGATGATTTTCTTTGAGCCTTTAATCATTAGCTCAAAGCTCACAAACTTTCCTATAACTTCCTCGGGAGACATTAGCTTGTATCTAGGATCACCTCGAATTAATTGAACTTGCGTAGGATTAAGAAAAACGAGGGATCTAAGAATAACCTTCACCATCTCATGGTCATCCCATTTTGTGCTCCCGAGGTTGCGCACTTGGTTCACCAAGGTCTTCAAGCGGTTGTACATAGCTTGCGGATCCTCCACTTGGTGAAGCATGAAGCGACCGAGCTCCCCCTCGATCGTCTCCCGCTTGGTGATCTTGGTCACCTCGTCTCCTTCGTGCGTGGTCTTCAGCACGTCCCAAATTTCCTTTGCGCTCTTTAACCCTTGCACCTTATTATACTCCTCTCGACTTAGAGAGGCGAGGAGTATAGTAGTGGCTTGGGAGTTGAAGTGGTGGATTTGGGCCACTTCATCCGAGTCATAGTCTTCATCCCCTACGGATGGTACCTGTACACCAAACTCAACAACATTCCAAATGCTTGTGTGGAGTGAGGTTAGATGATGCCTCATTTTTTCACTCCACATATTATAATCTTCACCATCAAAAACCGGTGGTTTGCCTAATGGAACGGAGAGTAAAGGAGTACGCTTTGAGATACGAGGGTAGCATAGGGGAATCTTACTATACTTCTTGCGCTCATGGCGCTTAGAAGTTATGGATGGCGCGTCGGAGCCGGAGGTGGATGGCGATGAAGAATCGGTCTCGTAGTAGACCACCTTCCTCATCTTCTTTTTCTTGTCGCCACTCTGATGCGACTTGTGGGAAGAGGATTCCTTCCCCTTCCCTTTGTTGCGGGACTCTCCCGATGGAGCCTTCCCGAGGCTTGTAGCGGGCTTGTCACCGGTCACCATCTCCTTCTTGGCATGATCTCCCAACATCACTTCGAGCGGTTAGGCTCTAATGAAGCACTGGGCTTTCATACCAATTGAAAGTCGCCTAGAGGGGGGTGAATAGGGCGAAACTGAAATTTACAAAGTTAATCACAACTAAAAGTCAGGTTAGCGTTAGAAATATAATCGAGTCCGAGAGAGAGGGTGTAAAACAAATCGCAAGCAAATAAGGAATGAGACACAAGGATTTATTTTACTGAGGTTCGGTTCTTGCAAACCTACTCCCCGTTGAGGTGGTCACAAAGACCGGGTCTCTTTCAACCCTTTCCCTCTCTCAAACGGTCACTTAGACCGAGTGAGCTTCTCTTCTCAATCACACGGGACACTAAGTCCCCGCAAGGACCACCACACAATTGGTGTCTCTTGCCTCGGTTACAAGTGAGTTTGTCACAAGAATGAATGAGAAAGAAAAGAAGCAATCCAAGCGCAAGAGCTCAAATGAACACAAATGTCTCTCTCTCTAGTCACTATTTGATTTGGAGTGATTCCGGACTTAGGAGAGGATTTGATCTCTTTGGTTGTGTCTAGAATTGAATGCTATAGCTCTTGTAAGGTGTAGAAGTCTGAAAACTTGGATGCAATTGAATGTGGGGTGGTTGGGGTATTTATAGCCTCAACCACCAAAATGTGGCCGTTGGAAGTCTGCTGTCGCATGGCGCACCGGACAGTCCGGTGCGCCACCGGACACTGTCCGGTGCGCTAGCCACGTCAGCCAGCCGTTGGGGTTCGACCGTTGGAGCTCTGACTTGTGGGGCCTCTGGGCTATCCGGTGGTGCACTGGACAAGTCCTGTAGACTGTCCAGTGCGCCTGCTGCGCATGCTCTGACCTCTGCGCGCACAGGCGCGCATTAAATGCGTTGCAGTTGACCGTTGCGCGTGAAGTAGCCGTTGCTCCACTGGCACACCGAACAGTCCGGTGTGCCACCGGACACTGTCCGGTGCAAACACCGGACGGTCCGGTGAATTATAGCGGAGCGGCCTCCATTTTCCTGAAGGTAGCGAGTTCAGCGTCGAGTTCCCTGGTGCACCGGACAGTCCGGTGCGCCAGACCAGGGTGCCTTTGGGATTTCTTTAGCTCTCTTTATTTGAACCCATTTTTGGTCTTTTTATTGGCTTGTTGTGAAACTTTGGCACCTGTAGAACTTATAGACTAGAGCAAACTAGTTAGTCCAATTATTTGTGTTGGGCAATTCAACCACCAAAATCAATTAGGAAAAGGTTTAAGCCTATTTCCCTTTCAATCTCCCGCTTTTTGGTGATTGATGCCAACACAAACCAAAGCAAATATGGAAGTACAGAATTGAACTAGTTTGCATAATGTAAGTGTAAAGGTTGTTTGGAATGAAACCAATAAATATTACTTGCTAGATGTGCATGGATGTCTTTTCTTATTAACATTTTGGACCATGCTTGCACCACATGTTTTGTTTTGCAAAAAGTTTTGGAAATTCCTTTCAAAGTTATTTTGCAAATAGTCAAAGGTAAATGAATAAGATTTTGAGAAGCATTTTCAAGTTTTGAAATTTTCTCCCCCTATTTCAAATGCTTTTCCTTTGACTAAACAAAACTCCCCCTTAATGAAATCCTCCTCTTAGTGTTCAAGAGGGTTTTAGATATTAATTTTAAAGAGGGTATACCAATTTGAAATTATATCAAAATAAGATACTAATTGAAAAACTTCTTTTAATACCAAATAAAAGACTATAACTTTTGAAATTGGTGGTGGTGCGGTCCTTTTGCTTTGGGCTAATACTCTCTCCCCCTTTGGCATGAATCGCCAAAAACGGATGCTTGAGTGAAATATAAGCCCTTCTAACTACTTTTTCCCCCTTTGGATAGAAGTATAGAAGTGAAGATTATACCAAAGTTGGAGAGATGTGCGGAGCGACGGCGAAGGATGAATGATTTGATGGAGCGGAGTGGAAGCCTTGTCTTTGCCGAAGACTCCTTTTCCCTTTCAATCTATGACTTAGCATGAAATGGACTAGAAAGAACACATTAGTCATAGCATATGAAAGAGATGATCAAAGGTATATATAGAAGCTATGTGTGCAAAACATCAATAAAAGTTTCTAGAATCAAGAATATTTAGCTCATGCCTAAGTTTGGTAAAGATATCGGCTAATTGTTCTTTGGTGCTAACATATGCGATCTCGATATCCCCCTTTTGTTGGTGATCCCTTAGAAAATGGTACCGAATGGCTATGTGTATAGTGCGGCTATGCTCAACGGGATTATCCGCCATGCGGATTGCACTCTCATTATCACATAGAAGAGGAACTTTGGTTAATTTGCAACCGTAGTCCCTAAGGGTTTGCCTCATCCAAAGCAATTGCGCGCAATAATGGCCTGCGGCAATATACTCGGCTTCGGTGGTTGAAAGAGCCACAGAATTTTGCTTCTTTGAAGCCCAAGACACCAGAGATCTTCCCAAGAACTGGCAAGTCCTCGATGTGCTCTTTCTATTAATTTTGCACCCTGCCCAATCGGCATCGGAATAACCAATTAAATCAAATGTGGATCCCCTGGGGTACCAAAGGCCAAACTTAGGAGTATAAACTAAATATCTCAAGATTTGTTTTACAGCCCTAAGGTGAGCTTCCTTAGGATCGGCTTGGAATCTTGCACACATGCATACGGAAAGCATAATATCCGGTTGAGAAGCACATAAATAAAGTAAGGAACCTATCATCGACCGGTATACCTTTTGATCTACGGATTTACCTCCCGTGTCGAGGTCGAGATGCCCATTAGTTCCCATGGGTGTCTTGATGGGCTTGGCGTCCTTCATCCCAAACTTGGTTATAATGTCTTGAATGTACTTTGTTTGGCTAATGAAGGTGCCCTCTTGGAGTTGCTTCACTTGAAATCCTAATAAATACTTCAACTCCCCCATCATCGACATCTCGAATTTTTGTGTCATGATTCTACTAAATTCCTCACATGTAGATTCGTTAGTAGACCCAAATATAATATCATCAACATAAATTTGGCATACAAACAAATCATTTGCAAGAGTTTTAGTAAATAAAGTAGGATCAGCCTTTCCGACTTTGAAGCCATTAGCAATAAGGAAATCTCTTAGGCATTCATACCATGCTCTTGGGGCTTGCTTGAGCCCATAAAGCGCCTTAGAGAGTCTATAAATATGGTTAGAATACTCACTGTCTTCAAAGCCGGGAGGTTGCTCAACATAGACCTCTTCCTTGATTGGTCCATTGAGGAAGGCACTTTTCACGTCCATTTGGTAAAGCTTAAAGCCATGGTAAGTAGCATAGGCAAGTAAAATGCAAATTGATTCAAGCCTAGCTACGGGTGCATAGGTTTCACCGAAATCCAAACCTCCGACTTGTGAATATCCTTTGGCCACAAGTCGGGCTTTGTTCCTTGTCACCACACCATGCTCGTCTTGTTTGTTGCGGGAGACCCACTTGGTTCCTACAACATTTTGGTTAGGACGTGGAACTAAATGCCATACCTCATTCCTCGTGAAGTTGTTGAGCTCCTCTTGCATCGCCATCACCCAATCCGAATCTTGAAGTGCTTCCTCTACCCTGTGTGGCTCAATAGAGGAAACAAAAGAGTAATGCTCACAGAAATGTGCAACACGAGATCTAGTGGTTACCCCCTTATGAATGTCGCCGAGGATGGTGTTCACGGGGTGATCTCGTTGGATTGCTTGGTGGACTCTTGGGTGTGGTGGCCTTGGAACTTGCTCATCCTCCTTGTCTTGTTCATTTGCATCTCCCCCTTGATCATTGTCGTCGTCTTGAGGTGGCTCATCTTCTTGATCTTCCTCTTCATCATCTTGAGCCTCATCCTCATTTTGAGTTGGTGGAGATGCTTGCATGGAGGAGGATGGTTGATCTTGTGCTTGAATGGGCTCTTCGGATTCTTTAGGACACACATCCCTAATGGACATGTTCCTTAGCGCGATGCACGGAGCCTCTTCATCATCTAATTCATCAAGATCAACTTGCTCCACTTGGGAGTCGTTAGTCTCATCAAACACAATGTCACAAGAAACTTCAACTAGTCCAGTGGACTTGGTGAAGACTCTATATGCCCTTGTGTTTGAATCATATCCTAGTAAAAATCCTTCTACAGCCTTTGGAGCAAATTTGGACTTTCTACCTCTTTTAACAAGTATAAAACATTTGCTACCAAAGACTCTAAAATATGAAACATTGGGCTTTTTACCGGTTATGAGTTCATATGATGTTTTCTTTGAGGATTCGGTGCAGATACAACCGGTTGATGGCGTAGCAGGCGGTGTTGACCGCCTCGGCCCAAAACCGATCCGAAGTCTTGTACTTATCAAGCATGGTCCTCTCCATGTCCAATAGAGTTCTATTCTTCCTCTCCACTACACCATTTTGTTGTGGCGTGTAGGGAGAAGAGAACTCATGCATGATGCCCTCCTCCTCAAGGAAGCCTTCAATTTGTGAATTCTTGAACTCCGTCCCATTATCGCTTCTAATTTTCTTGATCCTCAAGCTGAACTCATTTTGAGCTCGTCTCAAGAATCCCTTTAAAGTCCCTTGGGTTTGAGATTTTTCCTGTAAAAAGAATACCCAAGTGAAGCGAGAATAGTCATCCACAATAACAAGACAGTACTTACTCCCGCCGATGCTTATGTAAGCGATCGAGCCGAATAGGTCCATGTGGAGGAGCTCGAGTGGCCTGTCAGTCGTCAAGATGTTCTTATGTGGATGATGAACACCAACTTGCTTCCCGGCTTGGCATGCGCTACAAATCCTGTCTTTCTCAAAATGAACATTGGTTAGTCCTAAAATGTGTTCTCCCTTTAGAAGTTTGTGAAGATTCTTCATCCCAACATGTGCTAGTCGGCGATGCCAGAGCCAGCCCATGTTAGTCTTAGCAATTAAGCAAGTATCGAGTTCAGCTCTATTGAAATCAACTAAGTATAGCTAACCCTCTAACACTCCCTTAAATGCTACTGAATCATCACTTCTTCTAAAGACAGTGACACCTACATCAGTAAATAAACAGTTGTAGCCCATTTTGCATAGTTGAGAAACGGAAAGCAAATTGTAATCTAAAGAGTCTACAAGAAAAACATTAGAAATAGAATGGTCAGGAGATATAGCAATTTTACCCAATCCTTTGACCAAACCTTGGTTTCCATCCCCGAATGTGATAGCTCGTTGGGGATCTTGGTTTTTCTCGTAGGAGGAGAATATCTTCTTCTCCCCGGTCATGTGGTTTGTGCACCCGCTATCGATGATCCAACTTGAGCCACCGGATGCATAAACCTACAAAACAAATTTAGTTCTTGTTTTTAGTTACCCAAACAGTTTTGGGTCCTTTGACATTAGATATAAGAACTTTGGGCACCCAAACACAAGTCTTTGAACTCTTGTCTTTATCCCCAACATTCTTGGCAACTACTTTGCCGGATTTGTTAGTCAAAACATATGATGCATCAAAAGTTTTAAATGAAATGCTAGGTTCATTTGATGCACTAGGGGTTTTCTTTCTAGGCAATTTAGCATGAGTTGATTGCCTAGAGCTAGATGTCTCACCCTTATACATAAAAGCATGATTAGGGCCAAAGTGAGACTTCCTAGAGTGAATTCTCCTAATCTTATGCTCGGGATAACCAGCAGGGTACAAAATGTAACCCTCGTTATCCTGAGGCATGGGAGCCTTGCCCTTAACAAAGTTAGATAATTTTTTAGGAGGGGCATTAAGTTTGACATTGTCTCCCTTTTGGAAGCCAATGCCATCCTTGATGCTAGGGCGTCTCCCACTATAAAGCATACTACGAGCAAATTTAAATTTTTCATTTTCTAGTTCATGCTCGGCAATTTTTGCATCTAATTTTGCTATATGATCATTTTGTTGTTTAATTAAAATCATGTCATCATGAATAGCATCAATGTCAACATCTCTACATCTAGTGCAAATAGAAATATGCTCAATAGTGGATGTAGAGGGTTTGCAAGTTTTTAGTTCAACAATCTTAGAATGTAAAATATCATTTTCACTTCTAAGATCGAAAATGGAAGCATTGCAAACATCTAAGTCTTTAGCCTTAGCAATCAATTTTTCATTTTCAATTCTAAGGCTATCGAGAGAGGCATTTAATTTTTCAATCTTAGCAATAGATATAGCATGATCATTTCTAAGATTGGCATATGAATCATCATAAACATTTGAATCAACCTTAGCAATTAATCTAGCATTTTCATTTCTAAGGTCGGCAATAACATCATGGCACGTGCTTAGCTCACTAGTTAATTTTTCACATTTTTCCATTTCTAGAGCATAAGCATTCTTAACCTTAACATGCTTCTTATTTTCCATAATTAGGAAGTCCTCTTGGCTATCCAAGAGATCAACCTTATCATGAATAGTGCTAATTAATTCATTTAACTTCTCCTTTTGTTGCATGTTAAGGTTGGCAAAAAGGGTAAATAAATCATCCTCATCATCATTAGAATTTGCCTCATCACTAGAGATGGCATATTTGGTGGAGGATTTAGATTTAACCTTTTTCTTTTTGCCGTCCTTTGCCATGAGGCACTTGTGGCCGACATTGGGGAAGAGAAGTCCCTTGTTGACGGCGATGTTGGCGGCATCCTCATCGGAGGAGGAGTCGGTGGAGCTCTCGTCAGAGTCCCACTCACGGCACACATGGGCATCGCCACCCTTCTTGTGGTACCTCTTCTTTTCCTTTCTTCTCCCCTTCTTGTCGTCGCCCCTGTCACTGTCACTAGAAATAGGATATTTTGCTATAAAGTGACCGGGCTTACCACACTTGTAGCAAACCTTCTTGGAGCGGGGTTTGTAGTCCTTCCCCCTCCTTTGCTTGAAGATTTGTCGAAAGCTTTTGATGATTAAAACCATCTCCTCATTATCGAGCTTTGAGGCGTCGATGGGGAGCCTACTTGGTGTAGACTCTTCCTTCTTCTCCTCCGTAGCCTTGAATGCGACAGGGTTGTGCCTCGGGCATGGAGGAGGTGCCTTGCTCGATGATTTTCTTTGAGCCTTTAATCATTAGCTCAAAGCTCACAAACTTTCCTATAACTTCCTCGGGAGACATTAGCTTGTATCTAGGATCACCTCGAATTAATTGAACTTGCGTAGGATTAAGAAAAACGAGGGATCTAAGAATAACCTTCACCATCTCATGGTCATCCCATTTTGTGCTCCCGAGGTTGCGCACTTGGTTCACCAAGGTCTTCAAGCGGTTGTACATAGCTTGCGGATCCTCCACTTGGTGAAGCATGAAGCGACCGAGCTCCCCCTCGATCGTCTCCCGCTTGGTGATCTTGGTCACCTCGTCTCCTTCGTGCGCGGTCTTGAGCACGTCCCAAATTTCCTTTGCGCTCTTTAACCCTTGCACCTTATTATACTCCTCTCGACTTAGAGAGGCGAGGAGTATAGTAGTGGCTTGGGAGTTGAAGTGGTGGATTTGGGCCACTTCATCCGAGTCATAGTCTTCATCCCCTACGGATGGTACCTGTACACCAAACTCAACAACATTCCAAATGCTTGTGTGGAGTGAGGTTAGATGATGCCTCATTTTTTCACTCCACATATTATAATCTTCACCGTCAAAAACCGATGGTTTGCCTAATGGAACGGAGAGTAAAGGAGTACGCTTTGAGATACGAGGGTAGCATAGGGGAATCTTACTATACTTCTTGCGCTCATGGCGCTTAGAAGTTATGGATGGCGCGTCGGAGCCGGAGGTGGATGGCGATGAAGAATCGGTCTCGTAGTAGACCACCTTCATCATCTTCTTTTTCTTGTCGCCACTCTGATGCGACTTGTGGGAAGAGGATTCCTTCCCCTTCCCTTTGTTGCGGGACTCTCCCGATGGAGCCTTCCCGAGGCTTGTAGCGGGCTTGTCACCGGTCACTATCTCCTTCTTGGCATGATCTCCCAACATCACTTCGAGCGGTTAGGCTCTAATGAAGCACAGGGCTTTGATACCAATTGAAAGTCGCCTAGAGGGGGGTGAATAGGGCGAAACTGAAATTTACAAAGTTAATCACAACTAAAAGCCAGGTTAGCGTTAGAAATATAATCGAGTCCGAGAGAGAGGGTGTAAAACAAATCGCAAGCAAATAAGGAATGAGACACAAGGATTTGTTTTACTGAGGTTCGGTTCTTGCAAACCTACTCCCCATTGAGGTGGTCACAAAGACCGGGTCTCTTTCAACCCTTTCTCTCTCTCAAACGGTCACTTAGACCGAGTGAGCTTCTCTTCTCAATCACACGGGACACTAAGTCCCCGCAAGGACCACCACACAATTGGTGTCTCTTGTCTCGGTTACAAGTGAGTTTGTCACAAGAATGAATGAGAAAGAAAAGAAGCAATCCAAGCGCAAGAGCTCAAATGAACACAAATGTCTCTCTCTCTAGTCACTATTTGATTTGGAGTGATTCCGGACTTAGGAGAGGATTTGATCTCTTTGGTTGTGTCTAGAATTGAATGCTATAGCTCTTGTAAGGTGTAGAAGTCTGAAAACTTGGATGCAATTGAATGTGGGGTGGTTGGGGTATTTATAGCCTCAACCACCAAAATATGGCTGTTGGAAGTCTGCTGTCGCATGGCGCACCGGACAGTCCGGTGCGCCACTGGACACTTTCCGGTGCGCCAGCCACGTCAGCCAGCCGTTGGGGTTCGACCGTTGGAGCTCTGACTTGTGGGGCCTCTAGGCTATCCGGTGGTGCACTGGACAAGTCCTGTAGACTGTCCAGTGCGGCTGTTGCGCATGCTCTGACCTCTGCGCGCACAGGCGCGCATTAAATGCGTTGCAGTTGACCGTTGCGCGCGAAGTAGCCGTTGCTCCACTGGCACACCGAACAGTCCGGTGTGCCACCGGACACTGTCCGGTGCAAACACCGGACGGTCCAGTGAATTATAGCGGAGCGGCCTCCATTTTCCTGAAGGTAGCGAGTTCAGCGTCGAGTTCCCTGGTGCACCGGACAGTCCGGTGCGCCAGACCAGGGTGCCTTTGGGATTTCTTTAGCTCTCTTTATTTGAACCCATTTTTGGTCTTTTTATTGGTTTGTTGTAAACCTTTGGCACCTGTAGAACTTATAGACTAGAGCAAACTAGTTAGTCCAATTATTTGTGTTGGGCAATACAACCACCAAAATCAATTAGGAAAAGGTGTAAGCCTATTTCCCTTTCACCAATCAAACAGAAGACGAACATCATCCTATTAGTTTGTTAGCTAAACATGCAACTCTTACCATGGGTCTAGTTTGTTAGGACCTCCTTGTAGATGGTGTTCTTGGTATATGTCCCACAATCTACGGTGGGGTTTTTTTACACCCTTCCTTGACTTTTTCCTCCCATCGACGGCTGGGATGACAAGAATCTTTATGTTCGATCGGGCTGTCGCTCTAGATAGAGCAACATATAGTTGGCCATGAGAGAACACTGGTTCATGCAAGTATACACCAACATTGGGAATAGTCTGACCCTGTGCTTTGTTAACCGTCATTGCAAAGCTAAGCCGTACAGGAATCTGCTTTCTTTTGAACTGGAAAGGGAACATCTCTTCATCGGAGGGACACAATGGTATACGCGGTAGGAAAATCTGTTTTCTAACATGTTGACCCAGTACAATCTCTACGTCAATTCTATTTCTTTGGAAGCCACGAACGACCAGCCTGGTGCCATTGCAATGTCCATTTGCAGGGTCTATATTCCGGAGCAATATAACAGGACATCCAATCTTGAGCTTCAAAACATGATGTGGCAGCCCATTAGGCGTCAATGTGTTTAGAAACTCAGGTGGGTAGTAGTTATGGGGATCATCCATTGCGCTATCAAAACTATGGTACACCATATGCTCCCCTTGAAAACGATCAATCATCTTAACATTTATCATATCCACCCAGTCGTTCCGTGTTGATAGTATCGCCCTTGAAGTGATGTAGGTGGAATCAGACATATTTTCGTTGAGATTTGGGAAAGCGAAGTCTATTAGGTTGTCAAGATCGCTGTCACTCCCACTGTAAGGCACACACACATCGTCAGGAAGACGAATGTCGCCGTCACTATTTGTGTCCTCAGTTCCACCGCCTACGCGCAGCAAAAACTCCACAAACCAAGGGTCGTTTTTTGCTCTCATGTTGCTAACAAGCTTTAAGTGGGACATGGACTCCCATAGGTAAGACATCCATAGTGAAGACGCGACCACTTGAGCCCTTGACCCTTTACGAACAACAGGCAAGACTTGTCTGAAATCTCCACCGAAGACAATAGTTTTACCACCAAATGGCAGTGCGGGGTGGCCCATTATATCGCGCATGCTATTGTCCAGTGCCTCCACGGCTTGTCTCTTAGTCATAGAAGCCTCGTCCCAGATAATGAGAGATGCTTTCCGTAGCAACTCTGCTGTTCCACTCTGCTTCGTGAAGCTACATACAACGCCATCGTCAATAGTGAGTGGTATCTTGAAGCGTGAATGGGCGGTGCTTCCTCCTGGCATTATGGAAGCCGCAATGCCAGATGTAGCTGTTGCCACTGCAATTTTGACCTGGCTGCGTAGCATCGCGAGCAGCACTCTGTATAGATATGTCTTCCTGGTGCGACCAGGTCCATCCACAAAGAACAATTCGCCCTGATCGGTGTCAACGGCAAACATAATCTTATCATAGGCGGCCCTCTATTCCTCGTTAAGAGAGTCTTTAAGAGCCACATCTCCTGCTGTCGATTGGATACTTTCCTCCTCGTAAACCTCCCTAGCAGTACCAATAGCATCATCATACGTGTCGATGATAGGAGGTAGAGGGAATGTCTTTATGTCCTTTCCCATTGACTGCAGCATGTTCTTAATGTCAATCAATACCATCTGCTCAACATGAGTTTTGTTCTGACTCCTATGTTGATAGTCCTCGGACATAGAATCTTTGTGTTTCTACCAGAGTATAGCCACATCGCTTGGCTCACAGTACATCAGTATTGTGGCAAAAAGCCGTCGCAGCGCCGATGGCATCTGGAAAAGAGCATGTTCAGTGAGACACTCATCCAGTGTGTTGTTCGACTCAAGCAGTCCCCTTGTCTCTACTGCCTCATGAAAAGTCGGTAGGGTGACACCATCAACTGTCCTTAGATCCACATAGGAGGCGGCGCCAGTCATGTGGTTTAGGACAACACGAAGATAGTAGCGCTCCCCCTCGACCGGATGAGCAGAGACTATCCTACCGACTTGTCCACCTGTATCTCGTTTCCTCCGTTGCCATACTTTGCCCTTACCACTCTGCCAAGTGTACCACTCAGGGAAGTCACGATATAGGATGCCACGAGCCTCCTCATGTAGCCTATTTGCCTCAAAATATGCTGTGAGCATCGACCTATCAACACCTGGACGGTTGACGACTCGCTCGACCATTTGCCGCTCGTGAAACACCACCATGTGCATGTTTGGAAGATGGAGTTGCAGCTGCATCACAGGTGGAGATATCTGACTAAGCTCAAAGTCATATATCCTCCACAAGGCTTCTAGAGGAGTCACCCACCTTGCATCTCTATACTGCTTGATCTCATCAACATCATCGTTTGCCTTGCTCGCATCTCTCATAAAAACAGACGCACGATCATGGCCTTTGTATGTGTACTTGAACAGGTATTTAACAGCCTTGATGCTCCCACATGCCTCGACATTGATGTGACAGTTGAAGAGACGAAGGAGGTATGGGTTATAAGGGACATCCCATCTATTGTCTAGTTCGCACCCTCGGACCTTTTCTTTACGGTCATCGTCACGACGTATGTAAATAGGGTACGAATCCTTCCCTTGCAACGTTGTCTCACTGAAAGGCCGAGGGTAATGATTCTTGCATGATTTATGACCCTTAGTGCATGGGTAGTTAGGGTTTAGCGACCCACACGGGCCATGCATCATATGCTTGATAACCATCTTTTGTAGTTCAGGGTACTTGTTGCTTGGGATCTCGGCTGAGATCAAAAGGTCGTACTGCTCAGCACATGTGAGCTTGTACTTCCTCTGCATTATGAGTAGAAAATGGGCATGCGGCAAACCCTGCTTCTAAAACTCCACGACATAGACGTAGGCTCGGACCTTACCAAGAATATCTTGTTTAGTGAGCCTATGCTTTAACTCTTGTAGCTTCGCATGAAAGACACACACTACAAGATCCGGACGATCTTGCGGTGTCTGCCTAGGGAGAAGCTCCCTCTTTATATCATCCCAGTTAGGGTTACATGTCATGGTAAGAAATATGTCTGGTTTACCAAACTTCCACACCAGAGCCATAGCATCCATATACCGACGTCTCATGTCACGAGGACCGCCAATAAACGACGTCGACAGCACAGTTTGCTTGCCAACCTTCTCTGCTCTAATATCTCTATCTAGCATGCTATCCACTAAGCCCTGGTATAGGTCTGCCCTTAACCGATCCTGACTCTTTCATATGTAATCTAAACGAGAGCTCTCAATCTTTATGTATGTGTCGACCACGAACTGCTGGAAAAGCCGCTTTCCATGAAGTATTGGATTGAATACCCCGGGGCGAATCTGGAATTTGTAGCAGTAGTAGTCACGCACAGAAACACATAAATGGCTAGGAGATTCTGCATACGCAAGGATTATAAAGTGAGTGATGCTGAAAAGATAGTTAATAATGCGCAAATATATCAAATTATAAACAAACAACTAACTCGCATATTCATCATTTGCATTACTTGCTCTATGTGTCACACGATATGCATCCACTTCGTCCATGGATACTCCAACCTTTGGGATATTTGCATGCCAGCCAAGTTCGCCTCTAGGGAAGAACAATGGATATGATAGTGCATCGTAGCATCCATGGTATGAGCGGATGCAGTGGCTTGAACTGTCCTTCCCATGGAGCATAACGCTCTTGCTGAACTAGCCTCGCCCTTCGCTCCCTTCGATCCAGACAGCGGCCACCTCCAAAGTGAGAGGTGTGTTATATGTCTTCTGGTTCAACGTCTGGTCTAGGTTCAACGCGATAAGATAGTCATCATGGTTCTCAACGTGGCCCATGGTCCTAAGGTGCTCGGAGTACGGGTTTCCACGTAGTATGTCGACTATCTATCGAATAACCTCTTTGTCTTTCTGTTGATGCTCTTCGCGACACTTACGTTACCGATGCTCGAGAGTGGGATCATCATCATAAAAGTAAATGTAACGCCCTGAATTTGGGGGTAGAGTTTTTTCTTCTTTTCTCTCACCAAATTCAGGCGTTACCCTTTTTCTTTTTTCTCGTTCCCTCGCTAAACCTTGATCTTTTCCAAAGTTATAGCGGGTTTTGGCTTTAGACCCCGTGTAAAGCAAAACCTTAAAATACTTTATTTTGGGTGTTGCATCATGCCGAAGCACATTTCTTTATCTGATGTTGAGTGTTCGTCTCGTTCCGTTCCGGATTTCGATTCGCGATTTAATTCCATTTAGTGGTCCGCGCTCGTCGTGGGTTTTCGATCCGCGAAGTGGCCCGGCCCAGCCTAGCCCAGCCTAGCCCGGCCCGGTCCTGCGCGCCCCTGGCGCCCAAACCCCCCCATGCGCCCCCCTTCTCCCTCTCTCTCTCTCATTTGGATCTCCCGCGCAACAACCTCTCCTCTCCCTCTTCCACCTCTCTCTCCCCGTGGTGCCCTAGGATTTGGAGACGGCGATCACCGGATTTTGGACCCCGAGGTGAGCTCCCCTCCCCTCCCCTTCTCCTCTCTCTCTCCCTCTCCCTCCTCTTCTTCCCCCCCCCCCCCCGGGCGCGCCCTCCCTCTCCCCCTGCCCGCGCGCGACCCCCCGCTCGGCCTCTCTCCCCGGCGGCGGCGCGGCCCCGCCCGGCCCCCCGGCAGCGCTTGGTCCCCGCCCGGCCCCCCCGGCGGCGCGCGGCCCCCCGCCCGGCCCCCCTGCGGCGCTCGGCCCCGCCCCCTGCCCCGCCCCAGCCCCCGACGGCGCTCGGCCCGCCCCCCGCCCTCCCCTGGCCCGCGGCGGCGCGGCCCCGCCCCCTGCCCGCGCGGCGGCGCGCGGCCCCGGTGGCCCCTGCTCGCCCGGCGCGGCCCCGGCGGCTCCCTGCTCGCCCGGCGCGGCCCCCGGCGTGGCCCTGCGCGCCCCCAGCCGCCCCTAGCTGGTTCAACCGCCCCGGCCCCGGTTCAACCGCCCCGTGCCCCGGCTCGGCCGCCCGTTCCCGCGTCCGGCCTCGTCCGACCGTGTCCCCGCTCGCCCTCGCTCGCGGTGATTATTTTTAGTCGGTAGTTAACGTCAAACTCCGTTAGTTAGCGTGTTGCGTCGCGCGCTTCGCCGCGCGACAGATTTGTCTAATTTCAGATTCTATCTGTGTGTTGCGTCGTGCGCTTCGTCGCGCGACGATTCATTTTAATTTCAGGTCTTTTAAGGTGTAACGCCGCGTGTGTATTCACGCGACGTTCCACTTTGGACTCAGTTTAGTCGACGTATGCCGTCGTGCGCTTCGTCGCGCGACGTTTAACGTCTCCTCATAACTAAGGCGAAGTGTCTCGTTGCGTGCTCGGTCGCGCGACGAGTCGTTAACTTCTTAATTTGTTTTAGAGTGCTATGTCACGCGTCTCGCCGCGCGACCATCCTTTTTATTTATCTCTACCTGCTTATAATGATTAGACATGAAACATGACTTTACTTTACGCTAAACATAGTGTCTACGTTAAATTTCCTTCCATTAAGCGAGTGGTTAAATTATAATCATGTAACGTGACCGTTTCCCGACTGTCTTGTTCTCTTTCTCTCTTAACTATAACTGCGAGCCCGCGTGGAACGTCTGTTTACTTATTGCATTCTATTGAATGGTGTACTGTTCTTTTGTATTAAATATGTGGATGTATGTATGTTTGCGCTCGCATAGAGAACGATCCGGTCGGAGAACCCGAAGAACCCGAAGAACCCGCAGGAGAAGCCCCTGAGCAGCAGTCGGTTGGTGGAGGCAAGTGTCCTTTGACCTATCTCTGTCCTATTCATTCTTTAATTCACCTCCCGCATTACACATTTATACCTAAGGATTGACTAGCTTTTGTTATCCATGTCCTTGTTTACCTATTTGGGTCGGTTTATTATTATTTAGCTTCATGCTATTGCTCAAACTCTAATCAATGAACATGATGAGATTATATATGATATGCTGTTTTCCCCTCTCTTATTATGATATTATACTTGTGGCTTTTAAGGGGGCTTGAACGGTTTCTCGAGTGCCTCTCCGTAAGGACCTGTTCTATGGATGACCGCCCGGGAAAAACAGTGCAACCATGAGGGTGGAATGGGACGCCCTTAGCTGAATAATTAGAGGAACCGGGGTGTAGTTCGCTTAGCCGTCGTGCCGTCAATGGGGCTCGGTGTATGCGGCTCGCTCTGCCAAGGTTGATTTGTCCCTTGGGGAGGAGTGCGGTACATTTAGGAAACCTAACGGGCGACTACAGTCCCGGGGAATCTTTGTAAAGGCTACGTAGTGATGCCCTGCTGGGTCACCTTGGTAGTGACCAATGGAGAGTCATGATCTCCGGGCAGAAAGGGAATCACGACTTGTGGGTAAAGTGCACAACCTCTGCAGAGTGTTTGAAAACTGATATATCAGCCGTGCTCGCGGTTATGAGCGGCCAAGGGAGCTCCAGTGATTAGTGGTACTTGATCAGAGACATTTTGGTTTACAGGTGACAATGAGGATGGTTATGATTATGCTTATGGTAATGGTAAGTGGTATTCTTTCCGTTTGGAAAGGGTACTTTGGGTTAATAACTTGGGTTAATGCTAAAACCTGGCTTTCTACTAGTAAATAATAAACTGACCAACTAAAAGCAACTGCTTGACTTACCCCCACATAAAGCTAGTCCACTATAGCCAAACAGGATACTTGCTGAGTATGTTGATGTGTACTCACTCTTGCTCTACACACCAAACCCCCCCCCCCCAGGTTGTCAGCATTGCAACCACTGCTCAGGAGAAGATGAAGCTGTGGAAGGAGACTTCCAGGAGTTCCAAGACTACGACAAGTTCTAGGTGTGGGTTAGCGGCAACCCCCAGTCGG
The DNA here is from genome assembly GCA_029449295.1 of Zea luxurians. Taxonomy (NCBI): domain Eukaryota; kingdom Viridiplantae; phylum Streptophyta; class Magnoliopsida; order Poales; family Poaceae; genus Zea; species Zea luxurians. The sequence continues at coordinate 41,487,687 of JAOPSE010000010.1, forward strand.
CTGCCTGTGAAGGCCGCAGTTATCTACGTTTCTTTTCCGCACTTTGATTTATTGTAAGGACTATATGGACGTCTCAGACGTATGATGTAATCGACTATTATTTCCCCTTTTAATACTATTTTGAGCACTGTGTGATGATGTCCATGTTATGTAACTGCTGTGTACGTGAATAACTGATCCTGGCACGTACATGGTTCGCATTCGGTTTACCTTCTAAAAACCGGGTGTGACAGTAAAGCTCAAGGTGTTTATGCTCTGCCCCACCCTCCCAACCAAATGACTTGATATTATGGTACATCATGCCCTGTGCTCAAAACGTGTAGATACCAGAATCGCTTACATTAGTTGTCATACTATCGAGGCAACAGTATAGGCAAGTGAAAGAGAAATGGCCATTAAAAACCTAATGTTATCACGAAAGTGTCTAGCATCAGAGTCTGCACTATCCCACAACCTCTTGAGTTGGGGAAGGGTCTCCAGTGGGGCTAGCTCAACCTTCCCACCACGACAACAAAAACCAGGTGTCTCATACTCAAACTTCTTCGCGGTGCAATAACCGCAGTTGGGAACAATCTTGAGCATATGTGTTTCTTCAGGGATGTTGTTGTACACCTTGTCGTATGGGTTAGGAACATCAGTGGCAGTCGATACAGCTTGACTACCATCGATCTCTATATCCTCATCGGTATCCTCATCTGATATTTTTTTGGAAACAATGAGTAAGACATATGTATTTATATAAGCATTGGTATCATAAAAAGATTGAAATTAGTACATTGCCTAGCGAATAGGTATCCCTCGTTCTCATCAGCATCGTCTTCAAATACGACATCGTCATCGTCATCAACTGGAACGTGAAAATACAAGCCACATAAAATACAAGGGCATTTGTAACACCTCAGGTGTTACCATGACTAGAACATACCCTGAATGCTAAGGATTGTGATCACATGTGGAAATAACTTGAGGGGAACAAAGAACCTTGGAGATTATGTGCTAACCAAGAATTCTAAGGACCTAAGGGCACCATTTAAGCTTTTGTACATTTGCTACATTTGACAAGAAAAGGGAGAACCCTAGGCCCCTCTTGAACCCTCCTTTCCAAAGCCATGGATAAGAGGGAGAAGAAAATGAGCAAATATGCAAAACATGAGTAATCCTTAAACCAACCTTAAGTAACCTTATAACCAGCAATTAGAGGAAGGAAATATTGCAAAAAGGCCCCTGGAGAAACCCTAAATCAAATCACTAAGTGGAGAGAGAGCTAGAGCTCCCTATTTTTCTCTAAGTGCAAAATTAACCCTAAATAGAAGATCAGTTGTGTTCACCTAGCTAATGGCACCAAAACCCCAGGGTCTAAATAGCAAAAAGGAGCCAAATTATCTAAGGAACCCCCATGGAAAAAGTTGAGCCCGAGACTCGGACGTTTGACATGCCATGACATGGCTTTTGTCGCGAAGCGCGCAGTGTGACACACCTGATTTGGCACTTGAAGATCTCCCTCCCTAGACCATATCTGCCCCGACGTCTCACAGTTGAGTGACAGCCCTAGGTGCCAGGAAGAGGTCTGCGCCGAACCTTTGCAAAGATTCGCACGTTTGCGACCTCTGCCGACGTTTGAACAATGGAAGAAACAAACCGCCACGTGTTCGACGCGTTCTGCCGCGCCAGAGCACGCCCGCGCGCGCCCCGTGAGCCCCGCGCCGCGCCTGAGCCAAGCCAGCGCCCTGGTCCGCGTTCGCGCCTATAAAACCCTCCCAGGCCTCGACCGTACCCTTCCGCACCCGCCCGACCCTCGCCGAAGCTTAGTTCACCGCCGTTGGCCAGTGCACAGCGTGTCCGCGGCCACCCGATCCCCCTGCCGCCGTAGACCGGCTGGCCCAGTCATTCCCAGCCCCGTCCAGCCCTCGGAGAAGACGGTGCACGCCTCCGTGAAGCTCCCCGAGCAAAGAATCGGGCTCTGCTTCACCGGAGACGCCGGAACAAGGTCACCGGACTTCACCCGACCGCCGGCAACCGTGGACCGAGGTACACGGTGAATCTCTCTTCGATTCCTTGCACGGTTAGACTCCTTAGACCTCCATGAAGCTCCCTATGCCCTTGGATTGAACTGTACCGCCGTGGTTAGGCCGGAGCACATGCCGCCGACGAGCTTGCCCGCCTGCGCGCGTGGACCGGGTGATTCCGGCCATCCCCGACGACGAGCCGTACCTCGACGTGATCGCCAGAACCTCCCCGAGCAAACCCTGCCCTTCGCCGGACCTCCCTCGCCATCGGTAAGCCGCGCCGCCCTTTTCTTTTCCGCGGCTACTGTTTCAGTTGGGGGAAGGACTGCGGATGAGAGGAAGAGAAGGTCAGGGGGTTAAGTGAAATGTCAGAGACCCAAGTAAATAGTGGCGCAAGGGTAGAACTGTGAAGGTTGATTCGGTTTAAACCCAGGGACCTCGGCGCAAACTGTTTTTTTCAGAAAAACCTTATTAAAACCTGATTTAAATTCAAACAGAAACTTTAAAAACCCATAACTTCTGTTTGGTTTATCCAAATTTGGTCAAACCAATTTTGCCAGACTCTAAACAATGTAACCTACTTAAGAAAAATATAAAACCCCATAGGTACTATAGAAAACTAGAAGGTTCTAAATTAATTATAGTTTTGACCAAAAGCTCAATAATAGCAAGAAAAATGGTTGTACTATTTAACTAGGGTTGGAAAAATTTGGAGAAGTTTATATCTACCTGCTGACCTATTTAAAAATGTTAAACCCCTCAGTCCACTACATTGAGTTAGTTTTTACTTCTTCTTTTGCATTATGCTTAAAGTTAAGAAAAATAGAAAATGTGATTTAAATAGTGAACCAGAGGGCATCCCTATTTTATTAGGGTACTTAATCAATATAGTTCACTGGAAAAATCTATCATACCCTGGTTTAGTATAAAATAAATAGAATACCTTTTAGTATAAGAAAACAAGGGAAACTTAAGAAAAACCCTACAAAAATAACCTCAGGGTGAAAACACCCCAACCCTTGGGATAACTAATGTGTTGATAATAAGGACTTAAGAAAAATCTGAAATCTGTTGTTTGATATTTCTCAAATGACAAGTTAGTTCTAAACATCCTTTTTGCACCAAACTTTAGAAATCCATCATTAATTAACCATCATGTTGCTCTCTGTCATTTTTGGTACAAGAGCTTAGTATCACTATTAGAGGCCAACAAAAATAACCTTTAGGACAGAACCTACCCCTAACTAAGAGGTATAGTGTAAAGTGGCCCATTTTGCCTAACTATTTTTATTTTTGCTTAAAACCTAGCTTTTGTACTTTAAGCCTCAAATTCTTAAAACAAGCTAGAATAGCAAATGACAACCCACTGTAATTTTTACAGAATTTTTGGAAATTATTTAAACACTGTCATAGTTCAAACCTACACTAGAAACCCTAAATGGAAATTAAAGAAAGGAAAATGGATAATGGAAATTAATGTCCTCCTAGGATCTTTGTAAATTTGTCCACTGAAATCTAGAAAGACAATGCCAATCCACTATGTTATCCTAAAAGAAAACCTAAACCTAAAAGGTAATAAGTCTAGGTATATAAATGCCACTAGGAGACCTACATAGCCAGGGAACCCTAAGTTAATTCTTGACCTAGTTTCTATAGCTTAATGTTCTTAAATCCTGCATAATTATAACATACATGTTCATTGCATTCGATAGATTGTAATCTTGCTGACGGAGAGTACGTCCTCGTGCCGGAGCAAGGAGCTGCCCAGGAGGTTGCCCCAGACCCCGCACCAGAGCCTGCATCAGAGGACCTACCTGCCCCTGCTTTGGAAGGCAAGCCCCGGTTTATGCATAACCTGTTATTTATGCTATTTTACTACAATTAATGATTGTAGGATTGTTTGTGCATTTAAGTGTAGGAGTTGTTTGAAACCTTAGTTGCATGATCTCAGGAACCTCATTGTGATGAATACTAGTATGCTAAGTCGAGTAGCTGCTTTTCTAATTAGGGATGTCGGTAGAAGTCGAGTGATTTTTCTAGCACTCGCGCGAAGGCAGGAATTGGTTGTACCCACTTATCTTATCACACTGATAGTTGGTTGGTGGACACGGATCCATGGGGATACGTGGTCTATGAGGTAAAATGGGAATAAGGATTAACGTGCGGATACCTGTGTCAAGCGTTTGAACGTACTAAACACATACCGAGAAATATGGTAAATCGGTAAGCCTAGTACTTGAGTGAACCTGCCCGCAGACATATCCCCTCACGCGACCTGAGACGTAGTCTCCCATTCCAGATATGGTGGGTACAAGTGCGGTCACTGCACGACGGCCAGTCGGGGTCAGTGAGGCATTGTACGCTAAGGCGGTGAGCCCTGATCTGTTGCCAGGGAATCGATGGGGACGGTTGATGTGTGTGGGGACGGAGTGCCTCGCCACGTCGTGTGTTTAGGTTTACCTTGCAAGGATAAAAACTCGATTCGAATCGTCTGCTTCTCGCAGCTAATGAGACTGCTTGATCCATTGTACTGCATTGAGTAACAAGTGGAACTGTGATGATACAAGATGTTGATTGCTAAAAATGCTTGCTACTATGTATGAATAGATAGTACACTTTTAGCCTTAAGAGAGTCACACTTAATTTTGACAAAGTTAAAATCTTGATTTAGAAACTCAGCTAGTGCTTTTGGCAACCAAACCCCACAGCCAAACAGCTGCATGTCTAGAGGTAGAGGAGTAGACTCCTCACACCGGGTAAGTCTAGCTGAGTATTAGTATACTCAGCTTTGCTTGTGGCATAATTTTTACAGGTTCTCTGGAGGACATGGTTGCTGGAGTGACTTGGCCGTCCACCTTACCACCGGGTTGGACCGTCGAGTGGGACCCTACCTCGGCTGAGGAGGAGCATGAGGAGTGATGGGACAGGCTTCCCCATCTCTCCGTATAATTATCGTTAGTTTTATTCCGCTGCACTTCGAACAAGGATGACTACTTTTGGCAAAACTCCGATGATGATGATGTAATAATTTAATACTCTGACATGTATGGTTTTATGCTTTATTGTATTTGCTCTGTGACTCACCATCGAGTGAGATTGTGGTACCTGATCCTGTCAGTGGCCGTGTCGGACTAGATCCGAGGGATTGATGGATTATTCCCATTTAAGTGTGGTCTAGCCTTTAAGGCAGGGCTTAGGCACTTAAGTAGGAATAACTCGGGCAGTTCCGCCACAGCTGGTATCGGAGCTTGTACCACCACAGAGGAATCAATAAAACATAAATGCCATCCCTTTTCCAAAGTAAAAATTGATAGAAACAATGTTGGGTAGATCGTAGGACGAGCAGGATAGACCTAGGACGTGAAGCCTTAGGATGATAGAAGGGTAGCTAGGTGGCTAAGTGACTAGGCCCTACAGGCCACTTTTTACAGGATGGGGAGTTCTTCCCTATTCCTTTTATCTTCTGGAGAGGTCGTTCAGGACGAGCATGCATGCATTCTTAATTAAGCCAATGGATAATTAAGTAAAAGGACTTAAAAACAAGACAACAACCAACTAGGTCCGCAGTGTCTTTTTATTTAACTAGAAAAAGCTTAGTTTTATTTTTCTGGTTCTTTTTATAATTCCTTTTCTTTTACTTACGTTTCACCGTGCACAGATGACTTCCCACGGATCCTCTGATGACGGAAATGCACTGACCCACACAGACGGACTTGCACGAGAGGGCTTTCCCCGCATTTTGTGGGAGGTACTTCAGGGGGCCGGATACGCGACACCCCCACAGTACGCGGTGCAGCAGTTCGAGAAGCACCGGGTGCCTCGCTGTAGGGTGAGGATGACCTTGGAGCCTCATCCCCTGCAGCCAGGCTGGCGTTCACTGGACTCTGAGTCCTATGGATACCGGGCTGAGGACACAATTGAGGCTATCGCTTTGCATGGATTGACCACTTTCTGCGGATTCCACCCCTTGGAGCTGGCTACCCACCCCATTGGGTTGTTCCTCGCGGAAAAGGAGGACGACCCGATGTGGAAGGATCGGGTGGAGCATGCCAGGGACATCTGGGCTCTCTACCCAGGCCACACGGCTCACTTGTCGGTGCGATGCATGAACGCCCTGTATCGTCTGCAAGTGATGCGTGGGGAGGCCATGTCTCATTTGATGGCACTGCTGGAGGCAACCAAGATCACCTTGGACAATAGGGAGGAGCTCGTGGTGGACTTGTCCCAGGAACTGGTGGAAAAAGATTTGCAAGTGGAGCAGCTGTCTGATGAGATTCATGAGTTGGAGGAGCTAGTGGGCACCAGGGAGAACACCATCGAGGTTCTCAAGGAGCAGCTCCTCAACACCCAACAGCAGCTAGCAGAGGCTAATGAGCATCTAGATATGCATCATCAAGAGATCCATGATGAGGAGGCTGATGAGGACGTTGACATCGAGGGAGGGGAGGAGCCTGCTTCCAGTGTAGACACCGCTGGCTCAGGGAGACCACCTTCCCCCGAGTCAAGCGTTGCCTCATTCGCTCACTAGATGCCAGGGATAATACTAGAGGTTGATGATAGTTGGACTCCTCGCCGCTAGCTTAGCTTTTGCACCTTAGGGTACTAGGCTAGGTAGAGTTGAGTCTTTTGGATCATTGATGTAACCGTGTTAAACTCTTTTGGAGGTTTGGGGATGATTAATGGCAGTTTAAATTTGAACGGAAGGTTTATGTTTTTGTTTTGTTTTATGCGGAATCTATCAAATTGCTTTAACTCCCCTATCGTGTTTGAACCTTAAGCTTGGAGATGTGTTATTAAGCAACCATGTGATTTTTCAGATGGCTGGGAGAGCGCGCCGTGGTCAGAATGAGCACGTTCCTCCACCGCCACCGCCTCCCACTCTGCAGGAGCTCATGGCCCAGCAGAATGAGATCCTGAGACAGCTAGCTCAGCGTCAGCCACCACCTCAGCATTATGGTGGAGACCATCAGTGTCACCCTATCGCTGCTACCTACCAGGAGTTCCTCAGTACTCAGCCACCATTGTTTACCAGGGCGGAGGACCCGATTGATGCAGATGTGTGGTTGAGGGTGGTGGAATCCAAATTTCCGCTACTCCATGGAGTTTGCTCAGAGGTCACCAAAGTCAGGTTCGCCACCCAGCAGCTTCGCGGACCTGCAAGGACTTGGTGGGATCATTTTCTTGCTATGCAGCCAGAAGGTAGAGAGGTGGAGTGGAGGGAGTTCAAGGCAGCTTTCAGAGGACACCATATCCCCGCTGGCATCATGGACCGGAAGCTTAATGAGTTTCTGGCACTCACTCAGGGCAACAGGACAGTGTTGCAGTATGCCCAGGCTTTTAATGACTTGTGTCAGTATGCTGGATATCATGCCGATACGGATGAGAAGAAGCGAGACAGGTTCAGAAGGGGGCTCAACACCAAGCTCCGTGATCGTCTCAACACCGTCAGGGCCCACAGCTACAATGAGTTGGTCAACATGGCTATCTCCCAGGAGGACTGCATTTTAGCTCGACAGGCAGAGAAGAAGAGGAAGACCCCTGTGGCAGGACCCTCAGCTCAGCCACAGCGCTTCAGGATTGTGTCTGACACGCAAAACAAGGGACCTCAGCAGCAACAAGGGAGATGGGTGATCAGACCACCGCAGCAGCAGCAGCAGACACCCAACCGCACCCAGTTTCCAGCACAGAGGAACAATCAGCAGCAGCAGTACCGCCAGGCAAATGACAACAGGTGTTTCACCTATGGTAACACTGGGCATTATGCCAAGAATTGCCCCAGAAACCAGCAGAGGCAGGGGCAGAATGTCAATCAGAACCAAGGCAAGAGACAGAAGGTGCAAGTGAGGCAGGGCAAGTTGAACTTCACTACCATGGCTGACATTCCAGAGGGAGCACCCGTCATGACTGGTATCTTTACAGTTTTAAATTTTCCCGCTATTGTTCTTTTTGATTCCGGTGCTTCACATAGCTTTATTAGTGCCAAATTTAGTGCCAAGTGTCAATTGCCCTTCCACCACACCAACGGGGGTATCACCATTTCAACCCCAGGAGGCAGGATTGCCACTAATCAAATCAGCAAGAATGTGCCTCTAAAGTTTGGTAGTTTGATAATTAAAACCAACCTTCTTATCTTGGGACTGGATAGTGTGGATATCATATTGGGAACTGGTTGGTTGACCAAACATCAGGAAGTATTGGACATTGCAGCAAGAGCCATTGAAATTCATTCCCCTGCGTACGGCGAGACTGTCTTGCATTTACCCAACCAGGGTTGTACCCGGTCTTGTGCCTTTGTTATGACAGAATCCCCAGTAAGGAAGATCCCAGTAGTCTGTGACTACCCCGATGTTTTTCCGGATGAATTGCCTGGAATGCCACCTGACAGAGACATTGAGTTTGCCATTGAATTGCAACCCGGGACTGCTCCTATCTCTAAGAGACCCTACAGGATGCCTCCCGCGGAATTGACAGAATTGAAGAAGCAATTGCAAGAGTTGTTGGACAAGGGGTTTATTCGTCCCAGTACTTCACCATGGGGATGTCCCACCTTATTCGTGAAGAAAAAGGATGAGAGTTTGAGGATGTGTGTTGACTACCGCCCTCTCAATGCGGTGACTATCAAGAACAAGTACCTGTTACCCCGCATTGATGTTCTGTTTGATCAGTTGGTGGGAGCCAAGGTATTCTCCAAGATAGACCTTCGCTCAGGCTACCATCAAATCAAGATCCGTGCCAGCGATATTCCCAAGACGGCCTTCTCTACCAGATATGGGCTGTATGAGTTTTTGGTGATGTCTTTTGGGCTGACCAATGCCCCGGCCTATTTTATGTACCTAATGAACTCAGTGTTCATGCTAGAGTTGGATAAGTTCGTGGTCATTTTCATTGATGACATTCTGGTTTATTCCAAGAATGAAGCTGAGCACACTAAACATCTGCATACTGTGCTTCAGAGACTCCGTGACCATCAGTTGTATGCTAAGTTGTCTAAGTGTGAGTTCTGGCTGAAGGAGATAAAATTCTTGGGTCACACAATTTCTCAGGAGGGGATATCAGTCGACCCTGAGAAAGTGCAAGAAGTGATGGACTGGAAACCCCCGACTACGGTAAAGCAGATTCGGAGTTTCCTGGGATTGGCAGGGTATTACCGACGATTTATTCCGGATTTCTCCAGAATTGCCAAGCCAATGACTGAACTGTTGAAGAAGGGAGTCAAATTTGAGTGGAGCCAAAAGTGTGAAGAGGCTTTTCATACCTTGAGGCAACAATTGACAACAGCCCCAGTGCTAGCCCAACCCGACAATACCAAGCCATTCGAAGTTTATTGTGATGCTTTTGGTACCGGATTGGGATGTGTCTTGATGCAAGAGAACAGAGTGATTGCTTATGCTTCCCGAGCACTCAGACCCCATGAGCAGAACTACCCGACACATGATCTGGAGTTGGCAGCAGTAGTTCATGCCCTCAAGATATGGAGACACTACTTGATGGGAGCTCACTGTAACATTTACACTGATCACAAGAGCCTCAAGTACATTTTCACTCAGGCGGATCTGAACATGAGGCAGAGAAGATGGTTGGAGTTAATCAAGGACTATGATTTGGAGGTACATTACCATCCTGGCAAAGCCAATGTTGTGGCAGATGCCTTGAGCAGAAAGGCTCAATGTAATTGTATGAGCATGGATGTGGGAGTGACCACCCTGTGTGATGAGTTGTGCAAGCTGAATCTGGAAGTTGTTCGTTCCGGTGAATTGAGATATATCGCGGTGGAGCCCACATTGCAAGAGCAAATAGTTTAGGCACAGATTGAGGATAAGGGTGTTCAGGTCATCAAGGATATGATCAAGCAAAAGGTAGAGAAATACAAGTGTTTCCGCCAGGACAGCAAGGGGATTTTATGGTTTGAAGATCGATTGGTGGTTCCCAAGGACCCTGAGCTCAGAAAGAAGATACTGGATGAAGCTCACCTTTCCAAATTTTCCATGCACCCTGGTAGCAACAAGATGTACCATGATATCAGATCTCTTTATTGGTGGACCAGAATGAAGAGGGAAATTGCCAAGTACATCTCCGAGTGTGACACTTGCCAGAGGATAAAAGCTAGTCACTTGAAGGCAGCAGGCCCTTTGCAACCCCTTCCCATACCATCTTGGAAATGGGAGGATATCTGCATGGACTTCATAGTGGGATTACCCAACACCTCCAGGCACCATGATTCTATTTGGGTCATTGTGGACAGATTAACCAAGACTGCTCATTTCTTGCCAGTGCACACCACCCACAAGACAGAGAAGTATGCAGAAATTTATGTGGATCAGATAGTAAGATGCATGGTATCCCAAAGACCATTATATCTGACAGAGGAACACTGTTTGTGGCACGCTTTTGGGAAAAACTGCAAGAAGCACTCGGGACCCACGTAATCCGAAGCTCAGCATATCACCCGCAAACAGATGGTCAGACAGAAAGGGTGAACCAGATTTTAGAAGATATGTTAAGGGCATGTGCACTACATTACGGAAAGGATTGGGACAAGTGTCTTTCCTTGGCAGAGTTTTCTTACAATAACAGCTATCAAGCCAGTCTAAAGATGGCACCTTTTGAGGCATTATATGGGAGAAGGTGTAGGACCCCGCTGAATTGGTCTCAAGCAGGAGAGAGGGAAATATTTGGGCTAGATTTGGTACTTGAAGCAGAGGAAAAGGTCAGAGTCATCAGGAAGAACTTAGAAGCTGCCCAGTCCAGGCAGAAGAGTTATCATGACAAGAGGCGGAAGCCTCTACAGTTTGAGGTAGGAGATCATGTCTATCTTAAGATATCACCAACCAAGGGTGTCCAGAGATTCGGGATCAAGGGCAAGTTGGCCCCTCGTTACATCGGACCCTATAAGATCAAGGCAAGTTGTGGACCCGTAGCTTACCAATTGGAATTGCCACCCCGTATGTCAGCAGTTCACAATGTGTTCCATGTATCTCAGCTGCGGAAATGTGTTCGTCTACCCAATGAAGTGCTACCGGAACTGGACATTGAAATAGAACCAGACTTGTCCTACCAAGAGTACCCCGTCAAGGTATTGGATCAAAAGGAGAGATCAACTCGGGCAAGATCAATCAGAATGTATAAGGTTCAGTGGAGTCATCATTCAGCAGAAGAAGCTACATGGGAGGCGGAGGATTTTCTACGCTCTCGCTTCCCTGACTTTCTGCCAAAAGGAGTCGGTATGTAACCCCAAAAACCCCACCCCCACCTGCCCTTTGAAGTCAATTATAAGAAAAACTTAGATAACAAGGATAGTCTAAGTCGTGGATTTAACTTAAGAAGGGCTTCCTTCTGAAGTTGCAAAGAGGATGACATTCGAAGAACAGTTAAAAGGTGAAACTTGAGCATAAAGGGAGAGTAGCACTAGCACACCCTCCAGCACCCTCCAAGGGACTCTACCTAAAATCTCGGGACGAGATTCCTTTAAGGGGGGAGGGCTGTAACACCTCAGGTGTTACCATGACTAGAACATACCCTGAATGCTAAGGATTGTGATCACATGTGGAAATAACTTGAGGGGAACAAAGAACCTTGGAGATTATGTGCTAACCAAGAATTCTAAGGACCTAAGGGAACCATTTAAGCTTTTGTACATTTGCTACATTTGACAAGAAAAGGGAGAACCCTAGGCCCCTCTTGAACCCTCCTTTCCAAAGCCATGGATAAGAGGGAGAAGAAAATGAGCAAATATGCAAAACATGAGTAATCCTTAAACCAACCTTAAGTAACCTTATAACCAGCAATTAGAGGAAGGAAATATTGCAAAAAGGCCCCTGGAGAAACCCTAAATCAAATCACTAAGTGGAGAGAGAGCTAGAGCTCCCTATTTTTCTCTAAGTGCAAAATTAACCCTAAATAGAAGATCAGTTGTGTTCACCTAGCTAATGGCACCAAAACCCCAGGGTCTAAATAGCAAAAAGGAGCCAAATTATCTAAGGAACCCCCCTGGAAAAAGTTGAGCCCGAGACTCGGACGTTTGACATGCCATGACATGGCTTTTGTCGCGAAGCGCGCAGTGTGACACACCCGATTTGGCACTTGAAGATCTCCCTCCCTAGACCATATCTGCCCCGACGTCTCACAGTTGAGTGACAGCCCTAGGTGCCAGGAAGAGGTCTGCGTCGAACCTTTGCAAAGATTCGCACGTTTGCGACCTCTGCCGACGTTTGAACAATGGAAGAAACAAACCGCCACGTGTTCGACGCGTTCTGCCACGCCAGAGCACGCCCGCGCGCGCCCCGTGAGCCCCGCGCCGCGCCCGAGCCAAGCCAGCGCCCTGGTCCGCGTCCGCGCCTATAAAACCCTCCCAGGCCTCGACCGTACCCTTCCGCACCCGCCCGACCCTCGCTGGAGCTTAGTTCACCGCCGTTGGCCAGTGCACAGCGTGTCCGCGGCCACCCGATCCCCCTGTCGCCGCAGACCGGCCGGCCCAGTCATTCCCAGCCCCGTCCAGCCCTCGGAGAAGACGGTGCACGCCTCCGTGAAGCTCCCCGAGCAAAGAATCGGGCTCTGCTTCACCGGAGACGCCGGAACAAGGTCACCGGACTTCACCCGACTGCCTGCAACCGTGGACCGAGGTACACGGTGAATCTCTCTTCGATTCCTTGCACGGTTAGACTCCTTAGACCTCCATGAAGCTCCCTATGCCCTTGGATTGAACTGTACCGCCGTGGTTAGGCCGGAGCACACGCCGCCGACGAGCTTGCCCGCCTGCGCGCGTGGACCGGGTGATTCCGGCCATCCCCGACGACGAGCCGTACCTCGACGTGATCGCCAGAACCTCCCCGAGCAAACCCTGCCCTTCGCCGGACCTCCCTCGCCGTCGGTAAGCCGCGCCGCCCTTTTCTTTTCCGCGGATACTGTTTCAGTTGGGGGAAGGACTGCGGATGAGAGGAAGAGAAGGTCAGGGGGTTAAGTGAAATGTCAGAGACCCAAGTAAATAGTGGCGCAAGGGTAGAACTGCGAAGGTTGATTCGGTTTAAACCCAGGGACCTCGGCGCAAACTGTTTTTTTCAGAAAAACCTTATTAAAACCTGATTTAAATTCAAACAGAAACTTTAAAAACCCATAACTTCTGTTTGGTTTATCCAAATTTGGTCAAACCAATTTTGCCAGACTCTAAACAATGTAACCTACTTAAGAAAAATATAAAACCCCATAGGTACTATAGAAAACTAGAAGGTTCTAAATTAATTATAGTTTTGACTAAAAGCTCAATAATAGCAAGAAAAATGGTTGTACTATTTAACTAGGGTTGGAAAAATTTGGAGAAGTTTATATCTACCTGCTGACCTATTTAAAAATGTTAAACCCCTCAGTCCACTACATTGAGTTAGTTTTTACTTCTTCTTTTGCATTATGCTTAAAGTTAAGAAAAATAGAAAATGTGATTTAAATAGTGAACCAGAGGGCATCCCTATTTTTATTAGGGTACTTAATCAATATAGTTCACTGTAAAAATCTATCATACCCTGGTTTAGTATAAAATAAATAGAATACCTTTTAGTATAAGAAAACAAGGGAAACTTAGAAAAACCCTACAAAAATAACCTCATGGTGAAAACACCCCAACCCTTGGGATAACTAATGTGTTGATAATAAGGACTTAAGAAAAATCTGAAATCTGTTGTTTGATATTTTTCAAATGACAAGTTAGTTCTAAACACCCTTTTTGCACCAAACTTTAGAAATCCATCATTAATTAACCATCATGTTGCTCTCTGTCATTTTTGGTACAAGAGCTTAGTATCACTATTAGAGGCCAACAAAAATAACCTTTAGGACAGAACCTACCCCTAACTAAGAGGTATAGTGTAAAGTGGCCCATTTTGCCTAACTATTGTTATTTTTGTTTAAAACCTAGCTTTTGTACTTTAAGCCTCAAATTCTTAAAACAAGCTAGAATAGCAAATGACAACCCACTGTAATTTTTACAGAATTTTTGGAAATTATTTAAACACTGTCATAGTTCAAACCTACACTAGAAACCCTAAATGGAAATTAAAGAAAGGAAAATGGATAATGGAAATTAATGTCCTCCTAGGATCTTTGTAAATTTGTCCACTGAAATCTAGAAAGACAATGCCAATCCACTATGTTATCCTAAAAGAAAACCTAAACCTAAAAGGTAATAAGTCTAGGTATATAAATGCCACTAGGAGACCTACATAGCCAGGGAACCCTAAGTTAATTCTTGACCTAGTTTCTATAGCTTAATGTTCTTAAATCCTGCATAATTATAACATACATGTTCATTGTATTCGATAGATTGTAATCTTGCTGACGGAGAGTACGTCCTCGTGCCGGAGCAAGGAGCTGCCCAGGAGGTTGCCCCAGACCCCGCACCAGAGCCTGCATCAGAGGACCTACCTGCCCCTGCTTTGGAAGGCAAGCCCCGGTTTATGCATAACCTGTTATTTATGCTATTTTACTACAATTAATGATTGTAGGATTGTTTGTGCATTTAAGTGTAGGAGTTGTTTGAAACCTTAGTTGCATGATCTCAGGAACCTCATTGTGATGAATACTAGTATGCTAAGTCGAGTAGCTGCTTTTCTAATTAGGGATGTCGGTAGAAGTCGAGTGATTTTTCTAGCACTCGCGCGAAGGCAGGAATTGGTTGTACCCACTTATCTTATCACACTGATAGTTGGTTGGTGGACACGGATCCATGGGGATACGTGGTCTATGAGGTAAAATGGGAATAAGGATTAACGTGCGGATACCTGTGTCAAGCGTTTGAACGTACTAAACACATACCGAGAAATATGGTAAATCGGTAAGCCTAGTACTTGAGTGAACCTGCCCGCAGACATATCCCCTCACGCGACCTGAGACGTAGTCTCCCATTCCAGATATGGTGGGTACAAGTGCGGTCACTGCACGACGGCCAGTCGGGGTCAGTGAGGCATTGTACGCTAAGGCGGTGAGCCCTGATCTGTTGCCAGGGAATCGATGGGGACGGTTGATGTGTGTGGGGACGGAGTGCCTCGCCACGTCGTGTGTTTAGGTTTACCTTGCAAGGATAAAAACTCGATTCGAATCGTCTGCTTCTCGCAGCTAATGAGACTGCTTGATCCATTGTACTGCATTGAGTAACAAGTGGAACTGTGATGATACAAGATGTTGATTGCTAAAAATGCTTGCTACTATGTATGAATAGATAGTACACTTTTAGCCTTAAGAGAGTCACACTTAATTTTGACAAAGTTAAAATCTTGATTTAGAAACTCAGCTAGTGCTTTTGGCAACCAAACCCCACAGCCAAACAGCTGCATGTCTAGAGGTAGAGGAGTAGACTCCTCACACCGGGTAAGTCTAGCTGAGTATTAGTATACTCAGCTTTGCTTGTGGCATAATTTTTACAGGTTCTCTGGAGGACATGGTTGCTGGAGTGACTTGGCCGTCCACCTTACCACCGGGTTGGACCGTCGAGTGGGACCCTACCTCGGTAGAGGAGGAGCATGAGGAGTGATGGGACAGGCTTCCCCATCTCTCCGTATAATTATCGTTAGTTTTATTCCGCTGCACTTCGAACAAGGATGACTACTTTTGGCAAAACTCCGATGATGATGATGTAATAATTTAATACTCTGACATGTATGGTTTTATGCTTTATTGTATTTGCTCTGTGACTCACCATCGAGTGAGATTGTGGTACCTGATCCTGTCAGTGGCCGTGTCGGACTAGATCCGAGGGATTGACGGATTATTCCCATTTAAGTGTGGTCTAGCCTTTAAGGCAGGGCTTAGGCACTTAAGTAGGAATAACTCGGGCAGTTCCGCCACAGCATTCAGGATAACAGGGTGGGGGAAAATATGTACCTGAATCAATATTCTTTACAATTACCATTGGAAATGACCCTTGGCTTCGACTGGGTATGATCCACCCCACTTCCTTGTTCGGACATACTTGCACTCTCATTTGTTGCCACGATAGCACCATGGCATTGATTCCTACATTGTACTGATGGAAACACACGTTTAGTCGGACTACACGCTATCGTCGTCATGCTGCATCTATTTAAGATAGGATAGTAATCATTGTTTTTAAGTCATCTGATCAATCGAGATTTGTCACGATTAATCGTCCAAGTCGGTTAGCCAAAATGACCGACAACTCGTCCGACTTGAAAACAATGATGGTAATTACCATTGTTGTTGATATTTGCAGTCATATGGGGTTGTGTCCAATCATCACCTTCCCCAGCGTCACTGATAGTATCCTCAGTCGCAGTAGCCATGTTCCTTGAAATGGATGCTTCAAATTGCCAGTTTCGACGGGCTAAGATAGCTTGTCTTTCACCACATGGCACATGTTGTTTATGTCTTAGTGGTTCAGTAGACATATGCAGTGAATTGGCAACCTCAGTCTGTGTTGAAGCTGGCAGGAACAGGTTACTGGTGATTTCAGGGATAACCCAGTCGCAGGGGGTAACTACGGATCCATCAGGTTCAATTGCATCTGTTGTAGGGTGTACAACCTTAGGGGTATATGTTGGGGACTCCATGGCGATGGACTCCTGACTCAATGTGTCAGCCAACAATGCTCTATGTTTTCTTATGTACTCTATCTTTGACCCTTTCCGCTTTGGTGTATTATTATACAACCTAAGGCGTTCACGCCTAAACTCCCTCTCGGTGGGAGTTAAGTTTTTGTACCGCTCTCTAAAGTAGGCGGCCCTTTCCAAATTATGGTTAGGCATGTTACCAACAGTTTCATGCACACCGCCTGGAATAAGGCATGTATACGTTAAACCGCCTAAAATCAGCTGTTTTGCAAATTTAGTTGAGTGAACAGTCATGTACCTGGTGTCAGAAGGTCTCTCATTGTGAAAACATCGTCTGCCTTGAATGTCTCATTCCTATGCAACCAATTGCTATCATCATCTTGATTCACATTTACTTTTTCGTCTCCATCTAAAAACAATGAACACATTACTTTCTAAGTGTAGGTTTATGCACAGAAACATTAATTTAAATTTGACGTGTTTCATCACCTCCTGACACAGTGGACATCATATGTTGTCCCTTGTTTTGTTGTCGCGCCTCACGACGCTTCTTATTCAACTCGTTCCTTTGGTCTACTGACATTTTTGCATGTCTTTCTCTATGCCTTTGCCTTTCTTGTTCGATAAAATTATCGGTCAGTGAAGTGTTATTATTTGGAACTGTCAAATCAACAGTGGCAAAATGATTTTCATGGCTACAAATCTGTATTATAAAATGATGGGTGAAAAAAATTGTGATTGGTATACCCGCAATACCTTGTGTTGCAAACTTTGTGAAATCAATTGTGCTATAGCCATCTAAAAGACTAACTGTGAAACACAATGAAAACCAAAAATAAGATTAATAGATATTTACTAATCCACAAGAGGATCTATTAAAATAATTCTTACAATGATCATATACCTGAACCAAGATGGACATCTCCACTTATTTCAATGTTAACTGTCTCACATGTCTTCATATTAATGTCTTCTTTGTATATCACCCATATACAAAAGAATACACATCAACTTTGTATAAGGTACATGTAGGTATAATAACAATTAGGAATTTAACTTTTTCATCACCTCTAGATGCTTGTGGCTGTATAGGAGGTCCTTTATTTCGTTGGCTTACTTCACGACGCTTTCTACTTTTCTCGTTTTTTTGTTCAACGGTCATCGCAGCATATCTTTCCCTTTCCCTTTGCCTCTTACGTTCCTTAGCATCAACATTTGGACCAAGCGATTTCGATTCATTTTCATCAGCTACAATATAACCTTGTGTATTAGTGTTCCCCTACATACTACGTTTCAAACATTAATCGACACGCATGTAATAACCTTTACCTATAGTAATGGTGTTTGAGATGTTTGTCAATGGTGTGCGACCATCATTATGTTCCATCTGATCTGTTTATGTTGGTTCTCCGTTCTCCATAAATAAACCCTATTATGGATAGTGAAACGTTTCTTCTAGTTCAAACTATCATAAGTTTGATTAATATCTATATCACATGAGAGAGAGATAAATTATGAAACTACATTTGATAATAACAGTATTTTAACTTGAAGTGTTAAAATACTGTTATTATCATTTTTATTAATTTACTCAAGCACAGGGCAATCAAAATTGTGATCCAACAATGTTCAAATCTGCAACATGTGCAAAAAGTACTAAACATACGGTCCAACAGACACATGACAATATTAGAAAAGAGGATACAGCTGGAGCTAGTATACCCACTAATGAAGAAGCAAATTCCACAAAAGTTCTGCAGCATGCTGCAAGGAAACATGCACCCACATTCAAACACGTGTCAGGTCAGCATTGGGCACACCTGTGATGTTTAACCCTTATGTAAGTTGTGAGGCCAAATAAATCTCCCTAAACTCCCTGAACTTGGTCGCATACGTGACATTTTTGAAAAGAAGTATGGCAAAGATTTTGTTTCTGTTGCAGTTGACTTGCGCCCAGATGTTGCTGTTAACAACCTTGTAAGCTTCGATGATTCTTCGACACAAAATTCAACCAATTACTGAATTTTATATATTGCTTATGTTCCTTCTTCACTCTAAATTTGATCCCCCTTTTGAAGCTGATTGAGAAGTTGTCGATTAAGAAGCCTTCTGGGCAAATTAAGCTGAAAGTTCTAAAGGATATAGCAAAAGAGCATCAGATTGATTGGGATACCACTGAGAGTGAGCAGGAGCTTCTGAAACCTCCTGAAGAGTTGATTGTATGCGCTACTAAACCTCTCTTGTGCATACTTTTACCTTACGTGCCTTATGTCTTGAGTAATACGTTTGATTTCTTTGTAGAAAGGGCCAAGTACATTTGTTGAAGCTTCCAACATGCCTGTTAAGAATATTCTGACACCATATACCGTGCAGCCAGATCCAGTTAACTTCAGGTTCTGGTTCTTCTAATCATGTAACCATATAAATAATGTAAATTTGCAATGACATAGTTCCAGATACATTTCTTCTTGTTCTTCCTTGCAGCTATAGGTGTGTAACACCCGAAATCCACAAACACCCCCAGATGCTACTAGACTTCACTACCAACAACCGAAACTAGGAAATAAATAAATAAAAATCAGCAACATCTCATTTGTATTTGTAAGCATCACGGAAGCAAAATAGACCTGATCAATTATAATGTGTCGCACTAATACGAATAACCTGATAGCAAGAATGAGCAACCACAATGGATATGATTAATATTTACACTATTTCATAAATATCAACCTCCATCTTGAAATAGTTTTTAACGAAACAATCTATAACTCGGATTAATTCATCCAAGAAAACAACACATCTTGACAACAATCATAAAACAATATAAAATAAAAGTCAAGGCATTTTTCATAGGTGCAATCAACACTAGGATTTCTCACCACCGAATTTGGATGCAACTCCACAAAGTCTTTAAACAACACTACTGAAAGTCGCCTAGAGGGGGGGTGAATAGGGCGAAACTGAAATTTGCAAATATAAACACAACTACGAGACGGGTTAGCGTTAGAAATAAACACGAGTCTGAAAGAGAGGGCGCAAAACAAATCGTGAGCAAATGCGGAGTGGGACACGATGATTTGTTTTACCGAGGTTCGGTTCTCGCAAACCTACTCCCCGTTGAGGAGGCCACAAAGGCCGGGTCTTTTTCAACCCTTTCCCTCTCTCAAACGGTCTCTTGGACCGAGTGAGCTTCTCTTCTCAAATCACAACCGGGAACAAAACTTCCCCGCAAGGACCACCACACAATTGGTGTCTCTTGCCTTGGTTACAACTGAGTTTTGATCACAAGAACAAGTAAGAAAGAAAAGAAGCAATCCAAGCGCAAGAGCTCAAAAGAATACGGCAAATCTCTCTCGCTAATCACTAAAGCCTTATGTGGAGTTGGAGAGGATTTGATCACTTTGAGTGTGCCTAGAATTGAATGCCTAGCTCTTGTAAGTGGTTGAGAAGTGGAAAACTTGGATGACTTGAATGTGGGGTGGTTGGGGGTATTTATAGCCCCAACCACCAAACTAGTTGTTTGGTGAGGTTGTCTGTCGAATGGCGCACCGGACATGTCCGGTGCGACAGCCACGTCACCAAAGCCGTTGGGTTTCGACCGTTGGAGCTCTGACTTCTGGGCCCGCCTGGATGTCCGGTGGCGCACCGGACATGTACTGTAGAGTGTCCGGTGCGCCAGCATGGGCGTGCCTGACCTATGCGCGCGCTGGCGCGCAATAAATGCGCTGCAGGTAGCCGTTGGCGCCGAAATAGCCGTTGCCCCGCTGTTACACCGGACAGTCCGGTGTACACCGGACATGTCCGGTGAATTATAGCGAGGCGGCCGAAGTGAATTCCCGAAGCTGGCGAGTTCTTGAGGCCGCTCTTCCTGGGAGCACCGGACACTGTCCGGTGTACACCGGACAGTCCGGTGAATTATAGTGGAGTTGCCTCTGGAAATTCCCGAAGGTGACGAGTTTGAGTTTGGAGTCCTCTGGTGCACCGGACATGTCCGGTGGCACACCGGACAGTCCGGTGCGCCAGACCAGAGGTGCCTTCGGTTGTCCCTTTGCTCTTTTGTCGAACCCAATACTTGGTCTTTTTATTGGCTAAATGTGAACCTTTGGCACCTGTATAACTTATACACTAGAGCAAACTAGTTAGTCCATTTATTTGTGTTGGGCAATTCAACCACCAAAATTATTTAGGAACTAGGTGTGAGCCTAATTCCCTTTCAATCTCCCCTTTTTGGTGATAGATGCCAACACAAACCAAAACAAATATAAAAGTGCATAAATGAACTAGTTTGCATAATGTAAGTTCAAAGGTTGCTTGGATTTGAGCCAATATAAATACTTACAAGATATGCATGGATTGTTTCTTTATAATTAACATTTTGGACCACGCTTGCACCACAAGTTTTGTTTTTGCAAATTCTTTTGTAAATTCTTTTCAAAGTCTTTTTGCAAAATGATCAAAGGTAAATGAATAAGATTTTGAGAAGCATTTATAAGATTTGAAAATTTTCTCCCCTTATTTCAAATGCTTTTTCCTTTGACTAAACAAAACTCCCTCTCAAATAAATTCTCCTTTTAGTGTTCAAGAGGGTTTTAAGATATCAAGTTTTGAAAACACTACTTGCTCCCCCTTTAGAACACAAAGAGATGCCAATTTGAATTTTACCAATTGAAATCATTAATTTTAAAAAATAGGGTGGTGGTGCGGTCCTTTTGCTTTGGGCCAATACTTTCTCCCCCTTTGGCATTAATCGCCAAAAACGGATACTTGGAATGAAATATAGGCCCTTTGGTACTTTCTCCCCCTTCGGTCATAAATAAATGAGTGAAGATTATACCAAAGCCGGAGAGTGAAGCGGAGAGACGGCGAAGAGTGAGTAGTAGAGTGGAGTGGAAGCCTTTGTTTTCGCCGAAGACTCCAATTCCCTTTCAATATACCTATGACTTGGTTTGAAATACACTTGAAAACCCATTAGTCATAGCATATATAAAGAGATATGATCAAAGGTATACTTATGAGCTATGTGTGCAAGTTTAGCAAAAGAAATTCCTAGAATCAAGAATATTGAGCTCATGCCTAAGTTTGGTAAAAGTTTGTTCATCTAGTGGCTTGGTAAAGATATCGGCTAATTGATCTTTAGTATTAATGTATGCAATCTCGATATCCCCCTTTCGTTGGTGATCCCTAAGAAAATGATACCGAATGGCTATGTGTTTAGTGCGGCTATGCTCAACGGGATTATCCGCCATGCGGATTGCACTCTCATTATCACATAGAAGAGGAACTTTGGTTAGTTTGTAACTGTAGTCCCGCAGGGTTTGCCTCATCCAAAGCAATTGCGTGCAACAGTGGCCTGTGGCAATATACTCGGCTTCGGCGGTAGAAAAAGCGACCGAATTTTGCTTCTTTGAAGCCCAAGACACCAAGGATCTTCCCAAGAACTGGCAAGTCCCCGATGTGCTCTTTCTATAAATCTTACACCCCACCCAATCGGCATCCGAATAACCAATCAAATCAAATGTGGATCCCCGAGGGTACCAAAGCCCAAACTTAGGAGTATAAGCCAAGTATCTCAAGATTCGTTTTATGGCCGTAAGGTGTGATTCCTTAGGGTCGGCTTGGAATCTTGCACACATGCAAAAGGAAAGCATAATGTCTGGTCGAGATGCACATAAATAGAGTAATGAACCAATCATCGACCGGTATACCTTTTGATCCACGGACTTACCTCCCGTGTTGAGGTCGAGATGCCCATTTGTTCCCATGGGTGTCTTGATGGGCTTGGCATCCTTCATTCCAAACTTGGTTAGAATGTCTTGAGTGTACTTCGTTTGGCAAATGAAGGTACCCTCTTGGAGTTGCTTGACTTGGAATCCTAGAAAATACTTCAACTCCCCCATCATAGACATCTCGAATTTTTGTGTCATGATCCTACTAAATTCTTCACATGTAGATTCGTTAGTAGACCCAAATATGATATCATCAACATAAATTTGGCATACGAACAAATCATTGTCAAGAGTTTTAGTGAATAAAGTAGGATCGGCCTTGCCGACTTTGAAGCCATTAGCAATAAGGAAATCTCTAAGGCATTCATACCATGCTCTTGGGGCTTGCTTGAGCCCATAAAGCGCCTTAGAGAGCCTATAGACATGGTTAGGGTACTCACTATCTTCAAAGCCGGGAGGTTGCTCAACATAGACCTCCTCCTTGATTGGTCCATTGAGGAAGGCACTCTTCACGTCCATTTGATAAAGCTTGAAGCCATGGTAAGTAGCATAGGCTAATAATATGCGAATTGACTCAAGCCTAGATACGGGTGCATAGGTTTCACCGAAATCCAAACCTTCGACTTGGGAGTATCCCTTGGCCATAAGTCGAGCTTTGTTCCTAGTCACCATACCATGCTTGTCTTGCTTGTTGCGGAAGACCCACTTGGTTCCTACAACATTTTGGTTAGGACGTGGAACTAAATGTCATACCTCGTTCCTAGTGAAGTTGTTGAGCTCCTCTTGCATCGCCATCACCCAATCCGAATCTTGTAGTGCTTCCTCTACCCTGTGTGGCTCAATAGAGGAAACAAAAGAGTAATGCTCACAAAATGTGCAACACGAGATCTAGTGGTTACTCCCTTGTGAATATCGCCAAGGATGGTGTCGACAGGGTGATCTCGTTGGATTGCTTGGTGGACTCTTGGGTGTGGCGGCCTCGGTTCTTCATCCTCCTTGTCTTGATCATTTGCATCTCCCCCTTGATCATTGTCGTCATCTTGAGATGGCTCATCTCTTTGATCTTCTTCTTCATTATTTTGAGCCTCGTCCTCATTTTGGGTTGGTGGAGATGCTTGCGTGGAGGAGGATGGTTGATCTTGTGCATTTGGAGGCTCTTCGGATTCCTTAGGGTACACATCCCCAATGGACATGTTCCTTAGTGCGATGCACGGAGCCTGTTCTTCACCTATCTCATCAAGATCAACTTGCTCTACTTGAGAGCCGTTAGTTTCATCAAACACAACGTCACAAGAAACTTCAACTAGTCCTGAGGACTTGTTAAAGACTCTATATGCCCTTGTGTTTGAGTCATATCCTAGTAAAAAGCCTTCTACAGTTTTAGGAACAAATTTAGATTTTCTACCTCTTTTAACAAGAATAAAGCATTTGCTACAAAAAACTCTAAAATATGAAATATTGGGCTTTTTACCGGTTAGAAGTTCATATGATGTCTTCTTGAGGATTCGGTGTAGATATAACTGGTTGATGGCGTAGCAGGCGGTGTTGACCGCCTCGGCCCAAAACCGATCCGGTGTCTTGTACTCATCAAGCATGGTTCTTGTCATGTCCAATAGAGTTCGATTCTTCCTCTCCACTACACCATTTTGTTGTGGGGTGTAGGGAGAAGAGAACTCATGCTTAATGCCCTCCTCCTCAAGAAAGCCCTCTATTTGTGAGTTCTTGAACTCCGTCCCGTTGTCGCTTCTAATTTTCTTGATCCTCAAGCCGAACTCATTTTGAGCCCGTCTCAAGAATCCCTTTAAAGTTTCTTGGGTTTGTGATTTTTCCTGCAAAAAGAATACCCAAGTGAAGCGAGAATAATCATCCACAATAACTAGACAGTACTTACTCCCGCCGATGCTTATGTAAGCGATCGGGCCGAATAAATCCATGTGTAGGAGCTCCAGTGGCCTGTCACTTGTCATGATGTTCTTGTGTGGATGATGAGTGCCAACTTGCTTCCCGGCTTGGCATGCGCTACAGACCCTGTCTTTCTCAAAATGAACATTGGTTAATCCTAAAATGTGTTCTCCCTTTAGAAGCTTATGAAGATTCTTCATCCCAACGTGGGCTAGTCGGCGATGTCAGAGCCAACCCATGTTAGTCTTAGCAATTAAGCATGTGTCGAGTTCAGCTCTATCAAAATCTACCAAGTATAGCTGACCCTCTAACACACCCTTAAATGCTATTGAATCATCACTTCTTCTAAAGACAGTGACACCTATATCAGTGAATAGACAGTTGTAGCCCATTTGACATAATTGAGATACGGAAAGCAAATTGTAATCTAATGAATCAACAAGAAAAACATTGGAAATGGAATGGTCACACTACAAAAAACTGATAAATGTTCGTGGGTAAAACTAAGAACGTGGGTACCGACGTTCTTACATGAGTTAAGTTCGTGGGTGTAGTTAAAAACGTGGGTACCCATGTTTTTAAATTAAGTTCGTGGGTCCTAGCCAAAACCGTCGAACTTAACTCATTAGAAACGTGGGTACCCACGTTCTTGATTTAAGTTCGTGGGCCAACTGAACCCGTCGAACTTAACCCAAAACACCTAGATCCCTAATCCGCGCCGCCCTAAGCCTCTCTCTCACCAGCTCTCTCTCACCAGCCCTTTCCCACCCACCGCGCCGCCGCCACAACACCGGCCGCCAAACACCGACCCCGCCTGCATAGCACTGCGCCGCCACCGCCCCAAATCCCTTCCTCGGCTAGCTGCCCCGCAGGCAAAGCTCACCGCGCCGCCGCCAAGGTCACTAGCAACATCGCGCCCGATCTGGACGTGCTCATCGTCAAGGCCACCAGCCACGACGACGAGCCGGCCGAGGAGCGCCACATCCGCGAGATCCTCCACCTTACGTCCGGATCCCGCGCCCACGTTGTTGCTGCCGTGGCAGGGTGCTCCCGCAGGCTCTCCCGGACCCGCGACTATGTGGTCGCGCTCAAGTCGCTCATGCTCGTGCACCGCCTCCTTGTCGATGGCGACCCGTTCTTCCACCGCGAGCTCCTCCATGGCACACGGCGGGGTACCCGCCTGCTGAACCTCTCCGATTTTCGGGACGAGGCGCACTCTGGATCGTGGGATCACTCTGCCTTTGTGCGCACCTATGCGCTCTACCTTGACCAGCGCCTCGAGTTCTTCCTCCATGAGTGCAAGCAGGGGTTCCTTGACAGGTTCCTTGCTTGACCACCTACAACAGCTGCTTGACAGGTTCCTTGCTTGCCGCCCCACTGGTGGCGCAAAGCAAAGCAGGATGGTGCTGGTTGCGCTGTATCAGATTGTGAGAGAAAGCTTCCAGCTCTACTCTGATATCTGCGAGGTGCTGGCGGTGCTGCTGGACAGGTTCTTTGACATGGAGTATGCGGAGTGCGTGAAGGCTTTTGAGGCATATGCTAGTGCTGCAAAGCAGATTGATGAGCTCTCTGCATTCTATGCATGGTGTAAAGATACTGGAGTTGCAAGGTCATCTGAGTACCCAGAGGTGCAGCGTGTCACTGATAAGTTGCTGGAGACGCTAGAAAAGTTCATGATGGACCGGGCAAAGAGGCCTAATAGCCCACCACGGGAGCCTGAACCTGAGCCTGTTAAGGAAGAACCTGAGTCGGATATGAACAGCATCAAGGCGCTTGCAGCACCAGAAGATTATAAGGAGCCTGAACCTGTGAAGGTGGAGGAAGAGGTGAAGCCAGAGCCACCCCCACAACCACAGGGTGACTTGGTGGATCTCAGAGAACATACTGTTAGTGCAGATGAGCAAGGTAATAGGCTTGCTCTAGCACTCTTTCAAGGGCCACCCGCTGCTGGTGGAAACAATGGTTCATGGGAGGCTTTCCCTTCAAATGGTGGCAACGAGGTGACTTCGGCATGGCAGAATCCTGCAGCTTAACCTGGGAAGGCTGATTGGGAGCTTGCCCTCGTAGAGACAGCAAGCAACTTGTCCATGCAGAAGCCAGCAATGTCAAGTGGTATGGACCCGCTGCTGCTTAAGATGCATTTCATTGTTGTCACTCTCTTTAATATCTCTTATCATAGGATAAAATAGAACTTAAAATTTAATATAACAGTAGAATAGATAATTAAATGAAACCTGCTTGGACGCATTCCTGCATTTCACTTTCTTTTGATGTTCTTGTTTGTTCTTAGCTTTGGAACATTTTCTTTTCGATCCACAACACAAGCAGCATGACTTTGGCCAGCAGTTACATGTCTTGCTAGGAGGTTTTGTTGCAGTTGGGGCATCATAACCATACAAAGCATGTCTTCTGAAAACATAACCAGTCCCAACATATATTGGTCCTTGGATCCCATCAAGACCTTTCATGTTAATCTGCAAAGAGAAGTAGATAATATGCAGAAACTTGTTCAGAATACTATCTTCAATGTCTTTCGGATAATGCAGAAACTTGTTCAGAATACTGTTCGGATAGTGAGTAGTCGAATTCTGTCCAAATCTGGACAGAATTTACGTTTAGCACTGTTTGACCTTTCTAAAGGTCGAATCTTGTTATGATGATAATACAAAAGTTATAGAGGACTTTATAAGCTTTCTACAAAGTCCTAGTTTACTATTTTTGGATGCTCCTGCTCGTGCTCGTGGCCTAATTTTCTGTGTGTGTGTGCAACTGCTCCTGCTCCTGCTCCTGTATTATGCTCCTGCTCCTGCTGCTGCTTTACTGCTGCTGCACAAATCACACGGCAGCAGGTCCATCTGTCACGGTTACCGGATGACCAGACAGAGAGAGTTTCCTTGTTGGCCTGGCTTGCTTCCATCTGCACGTACGCACGTAGTTGCTGCTGGATGCGGATGATGATCCATGCTTTGGCGTCACCTTTTTTTTCTTTTCTTTTTTTTGGCTGCGCAAATAACCTTCTTACACCTGGGCTGGGCTGGGCTGGTGGCTTGCGGATCTTTTCCCAACAAAAAAATAGTTCCGTTTTATTTATCCCGTGTTGTAGCTTTCGCTCTGCTGCTGATGCCGGTGCTTTCAGAGCAGAGGAGACAGTTAACTGTACTCCAAAAGTCTGAACCAAAAGAGTTCAGTTTAATTTTTAATACACATGTTATATGCGTAGCCACGGCGCAAAGAATGTTTCACTTCTTCAGAACCAGAAGCAAAGAGACTTGTGAAAAGTGTTGTGTCATAACGAGGAGCGGAAAAGTCAGACGATGTCACGATGCTGAGAAGTGAGAACTTCACATCTCATCTACGTTAAAAATGTGTGGTCCTGACAGCGCCCCTGAGAAATATCTGACCACGAGTGGACCCCCAAGTGTTCACTATATATGCTAGGTTGCTTCTTGCTTGGAAGGAGGAGGCAGCAAGCGACCGGCCTGCTAAGCTTCAGCCTTCAGGAGAGAGTCGCAAGAAAGCGCCATGGTGGTGTTGCCGCATGTTTTTTAATTGTAATCGTTCCTTGTAATTTGTGCTTTATTTGGTTTGTGGAATAGAATAAGTTGATCTATTACCATCATATTTCTCATAGACCAATAATTAGTAATAAAATGAGAATGCATTTATTCTACCAGATTCATGGAATCAAGATTAGCACATAGTAACACAGTACAATAATATAAGCTTATTTTATTTGCAGATGTATAGTGCTCAGATGGGATCTCCAATGGGACCCCAGTTCACCCGTCCGTCACAATCTGGACAGACCTCAAACACTAACGAAACACAGGTATAGTTTTGTAGTATATTTACTTTAATTTACAATTATAATCATGCATTGTTTTATTTGGTTATAGGGTTCTGAGACCACCATGGGGATATCCTACACATCCAATGGGGCCTTGGGGACGCCCCCCAAGGCCAACACAACCACTTCCGTCACCAGCGGTACGTTCCTAAATTTAATGCTAGTTGATTTCAATGCTAGTTGATTTCCTCCTAAATAAACTAAGTCTAGATTGGTTTTATCGTCTAGCTTTAGTCACTTTCAGAGGGGGGCCACAATGCACCATTTTCCTAGTGATTTCTGTTGGTAATCAGTCAGTTCCTCAACAGTTTTCACTAATAACACAACACATCTGCTACCATAATCAGTCAGTTCCTAGTGATTTCTGTGTCGTTGTGCTTTCAATCTGTTGACTGTGCCTAGTGATTGCGGTGGCGTGTAGCGCCCCGGCTTGTCCCACTCACACTTCACAGCCTGCTTGTCCTGAGCTGCTGAGCCCACTACAGTAGTGTGAATTATTAGCCCCTGTACAAAGGATGATAACCTGATTATGAACGTATTGATCGTTGATCAATGAAGCCTTCATTAATAGACGTTCAAATTTTCTGATATGTTCTTGGAAATTTTACTGATGCCTGCACATGAAATTTTGAAACCTTTTAATTCCTTGCCAAGATATAGATAGGCAAGTCACCGGTGCAAGATAGGCTTCCTTCCTATTGTTCTAGATAATGGAAGTAATCTGATAGTCTCAAGTAAAGAAGGAAAAAGGTAAAAAGATTGATATTTTAGACTAGGAAGTTGACACATCTGGATTTTCCTTCTCACATGACTTATGGCTCGATCTAATCAATCTGCATAGATCTACCATTCCTTTGGCAGCCTTGCACTATAGTTGTGCTCTTGCATCTGTAGCAGTAAAATTTCTGTTGGAACTCGATGCATGGTGGTGTCCACACTCCACACATACCGAATAGAGAATCAATAGAACCATAGATGTAGCAAATGAAAGAAACGAACATTCATATCCACTTGACTGGAGTTGTCTATGAACTATTAAACTCACACATCGAATTGAGTAACCATGAAGTCAAACGAGCCCCTCTGGCATGACACTTATGTGCTTGGTTCGTGATTAATGCTGTACTTCAAACCATTAGATATTTTCAGGCCGGTGCATATATATGTCAGTTATATTCAGAATGCTCACTTTTTCTACTCTTTCACATCATGATAGTTCAAATTTACTCTTTCTACGAATATTATTGTTTTGTCATAAGTACGTACTATGCAGTGTATTGCCAAAGCGTGGTTGATGCTTGAAGTATTCTCAAAGCACAGCATATATATTCATATTTTGTAGGTAGCATAGCTGTCTGTTGTCTGGCATATAAGCATAATTTACCACGTGGCTGATTGGGTGCTACGTCTTGAAATGAAGTTTGTTTTCACTCTCATGTTCATGTTCATGCACAAATATGGAAGCCACATTTTGTGTTTATCATGCTTTCCTATATCTTTGTGTACATGTGATTTAATGTCAGTTGTGTATTTATGAGAATTTTGGTTTATTTTGTAGGATTCCGGCTCTCATCAAGTGACTCCTCCCCCTCACGTTGACTTTGCGGACAGATGTCTCAATTCTAGTGGTGGAGCTACGAACAACAATCCGTGTTTGAACTTGTGAACTATGGATGTGAACCTATGTGAATTTGTGAACTTATGTATTTGGACTTATGTGAATTTGCGAACTTATATATTTGGACTTATGTGAATTTGTGATATGAACATATATTAATGTGTTTGAAATCTGTATTGTATGTGATATATTGTGTTGCATGTGATATTATGTGTGTCTAATTTTACATTTCTGTATTTTTTATTTTTTTCTGGAAAAGGGTTAAGAACGTGGGTACCCACGTTCTTAAGGTTAAGAACGTGGGTACCGTCGAACTTAATGGGCAGCCCTCGCCGACCCACGCACGATCCATAAGTTCGACGGCCACGTGGCACCGTCGAACTTAAGGTTAAGAACGTGGGTGCCGTCGAACTTATGGGAAAAAATTCGACGGCCCCCGTCGAACTTAAAAACCCACGTTCTTAACCTTAAGTTCAACGGTACCCACGTTCTTAACGTTAAGTTCGACGGTACCCACGTTCTTAACCTTAAGAACGTGGGGGCCGTCGAACTTACTTCTTTAAGTTCGTCCAAAAATCGCCGTCGGCTATATTCGTGGGTAAACCCACGTTCTTATGGTAAGTTCGACGGCCTATTACATTAAGTTCGACGGTTTTTCACCCACGTTCTTTAACCAGTTTCTTGTAGTGTCAGGAGAGATAGCAATTTTACCCAAACCTTTGACCAAACCTTGATTTCCATCCCCGAATGTGATAGCTCGTTGGGGATCTTGGTTTTTCTCGTAGGAGGAGAACATCCTTTTCTCCCCTGTCATGTGGTTTGTGCACCCGCTATCGAGTATCCAACTTGAGCCCCCGGATGCATAAACCTACAAAACAATTTTAGTTCTTGACTTTAGGTACCCAAACGGTTTTGGGTCCTTTGGCATTAGAAACAAGAACTTTGGGTACCCAAACACAAGTCTTGGAACCCTTGTGTTTGCCCCCAACAAACTTGGCAACTACTTTGCCGGATTTGTTAGTCAGCACATAAGATGCATCAAAAGTTTTAAATGAAATGCTATGATCATTTGATGCATTAGGAGTTTTCTTTCTAGGCAACTTGGCACGGGTTGGTTGCCTAGAGCTAGATGTCTCACCCTTATACATAAAAGCATGATTAGGGCCAGAGTGAGACTTCCTAGAATGAGTTCTCCTAATTTTGCTCTCAGGATAACCGACAGGGTATAAAATGTAACCCTCGTTATCTTGAGGCATGGGAGCCTTGCCCTTAACAAAGTTAGACAAACTCTTTGGAGGGGCATTAAGTTTGACATTGTCTCCTCTTTGGAAGCCAATGTCATCCTTGATGCCAGGGCGTCTCCCATTGTAGAGCATACTTCTAGCAAATTTAAATTTTTCATTTTCTAAATTATGCTCGGCAATTTTAGCATCTAACTTTGCTATATGATCATTTTGTTGTTTAATTAATATCATGTGATCATGAATAGCATTGATATCAACATCTCTACATCTAGTACAAATAGAAACATGCTCAACGGTAGATGTAGAGGGTTTGCAAGATTTTAATTCTACAACCTTAGCATGTAGTATATCATTCTCATTTCTAAGGTTAGAAATAGTAACATTGCAAACATCAAAATCTTTAGCCTTAGCAATTAATTTTTCATTTTCAGTCCTAAGGCTAGCAAGAGAGATATTCAATTCATCAATCCTAGCAAGTAAATCAACATTATCATTTCTAGGATTGGAAATTGAAACATTACAAACATGTGAATCAACCTTAGCCAATAAATTAGCATTCTTATTTCTAAGGTTGTCAATGGTCTCATGGCAAATGCTTAGCTCACTAGACAATTTTTCACATTTTTCAATTTCAAGAGCGTAAGCATTTTTAACCTTAACATGCTTCTTATTTTCCTTGATTAGGAAGTCCTCTTGAGAGTCCAAGAGATCATCCTTTTCATGGATGGCACTAATTAGCTCATTTAGTTTTTCCTTTTGTTGCATGTTTAGGTTGGTAAAAAGGGTACGCAAATTATTCTCCTCATCACTAGCATTATCATCACTAGAGGATTCATATTTAGTGGAGGATTTAGATTTAACCTTCTTCCTTTTGCCGTCCTTTGCCATGAGGCACTTGTGGCCGACGTTGGGGAAGAGGAGTCCCTTGGTGACGGCGATGTTGGCAGCGTCCTCGTCGTCGGAGGAGTCGGTGGAGCTCTCGTTCGAGTCCCACTCCCGGCAAACATGGGCATCGCCGCCCTTCTTCTTGTAGTACCTCTTCTTTTCTCTCCTCTTTCCCTTCTTGTCGTTGCCCCTGTCACTGTCACTAGATATAGGACATTTTGCAATGAAGTGACCGGGCTTACCACACTTGTAGCAAACCTTGTTGGAACGGGATTTGTAGTCCTTCCCCTTCCGTTGCTTGAGGATTTGGCGAAAGCTTTTGATGATTAAAGCCATCTCCTCATTGTCGAGCTTGGAGGCGTCAATTGGTTGTCTACTCGGTGTAGACTCCTCCTTCTTCTCCTCCGTCGCCTTAAATGCCACCAGTTGTGCTTCGGACATGGAGGGTTCATCAAGCTCGTTGATCTTCTTTGAGCCCTTGATCATGCATTCAAAGCTCACAAAATTCTAGATTACTTCCTCGGGAGTCATTAGTGTATATCTTGGATTACCACGAATTAATTGTACTTGAGTAGGGTTAAGGAAAATAAGTGATCTTAAAATAACCTTAACCACCTCGTGGTCATCCCATTTCTTACTCCCGAGGTTGCGCACTTGGTTCACCAAGGTTTGAGCCGGTTGTACATATCTTGTGGCTCCTCCCCTTGGCGAAGACGAAAACGACCGAGCTCCCCCTCGATCGTTTCCCGCTTGGTGATCTTGGTGAGTTCATCACCCTCGTGCGCGGTTTTGAGAAGGTCTCAAATCTCCTTTGCATTCTTCAACCCTTGCACCTTGTTGTATTCCTCCTTGCTTAGAGAGGCGAGGAGTATGGTTGTAGCTTGAGAGTTGAAGTGCTCGATTTGGGCCACTTCGTCCGTATCGTAGTCTTCATCCCCTACGGATGGTACCTGCGCTCCAAACTCAACAATATTCCATATACTTTTGTGGAGTGAGGTTAGATGAAATTTTATTAAATCACTCCACCTAGCATAATCTTCGCCATCAAAAGTTGGCGGTTTGCCTAATGGAACGGAAAGTAATGGAGTAGGTCTAGATGTACGAGGATAGTGTAAGGGGATCTTACTAAACTTCTTGCGCTCTTGGCGCTTAGAAGTTACGGACGGCACATCGGAGTCGGAGGTCGATGTTGATGAAGTGTCGGTCTCGTAGTAGACCACCTTCCTCATCCTCTTGTGTTTGTCGTCTTTCCGATGCGACTTGTGGGAAGAAAATTTCTCCTTCTTCTCCTTGTGGTGTGAAGAAGATCTTTTCTCCTTCCGTTTGGAGGGGTCCTTCTTCTCCTTCCTCTTGGTGCGGGACTCTTCCGATGAAGTGCTCCCGTGACTCGTAGTGGGCTTGTCGCCGGTCTCCTTCTCCCTCTTGGTGTGATCTCCCGACATTACTTCAAGCGGTTAGGCTCTAATGAAGTACCAGGCTCCGATAATAATTGAAAGTCGCCTAGAGGGGGGGTGAATAGGGCGAAACTGAAATTTGCAAATATAAACACAACTACGAGACGGGTTAGCGTTAGAAATAAACACGAGTCCAAAAGAGATGGCGCAAAACAAATCGTGAGCAAATGCGGAGTGGGACACGATGATTTGTTTTACCGAGGTTCGGTTCTCGCAAACCTACTCCCCGTTGAGGAGGCCACAAAGGCCGGGTCTTTTTCAACCCTTTCCCTCTCTCAAACGATCCCTCGGACCGAGTGAGCTTCTCTTCTCAAATCACAACCGGGAACAAATCTTCCCCGCAAGGACCACCACACAATTGGTGTCTCTTGCCTTGGTTACAACTGAGTTTTGATCACAAGAACAAGTAAGAAAGAAAAGAAGCAATCCAAGCGCAAGAGCTCAAAAGAACACGGCAAATCTCTCTCGCTAATCACTAAAGCCTTATGTGGAGTTGGAGAGGATTTGATCACTTTGAGTGTGCCTAGAATTGAATGCCTAGCTCTTGTAAGTGGTTGAGAAGTGGAAAACTTGGATGACTTGAATGTGGGGTGGTTGGGGGTATTTATAGCCCCAACCACCAAACTAGCCATTTGGTGAGGCTGTCTGTCGAATGGCGCACCGGACAGTCCGGTGCACACCGGACATGTCCGGTGCGACAGCCACGTCACCAAAGCCGTTGGGTTTCGACCGTTGGAGCTCTGACTTCTGGGCCCGCCTGGATGTCCGGTGGCGCACCGGACATGTACTGTAGAGTGTCCGGTGCGCCAGCATGGGCGTGCCTGACCTCTGCGCGCGCTGGCGCGCAATAAATGCGCTGCAGGTAGCCGTTGGCGCCGAAATAGCCGTTGCCCCGCTGTTACACCGGACATGTTTGGTGAATTATAGCGAGGCGGCCGAAGTGAATTCCCGAAGCTGGCGAGTTCCTGAGGCCGCTCTTCCTGGGAGCACCGGACACTGTCCGGTGTACACCGGACAGTCCGGTGAATTATAGTGGAGTTGCCTCTGGAAATTCCTGAAGGTGACGAGTTTGAGTTCGGAGTCCTCTGGTGCACCGGACATGTCCGGTGGCACATCGGACAGTCCGGTGCGCCAGACCAGAGGTGCCTTCGGTTGTCCCTTTGCTCTTTTGTCGAACCCAATACTTGGTCTTTTTATTGGCTAAGTATGAACCTTTGGCACCTGTATAACTTATACACTAGAGCAAACTAGTTAGTCCATTTATTTGTGTTGGGCAATTCAACCACCAAAATTATTTAGAAACTAGGTGTGAGCCTAATTCCCTTTCAACTACAACAAACATGTTAGAAATACTAAGCACAACAGTCATCAACTTCAACGACCTAGTTTCTTAATGCCACTAAGATCAAACATTCATACATCATCAATGTACGAAATACCTAACATACCACTTCCAAGCACTATAAAACATGGTGGTTACTACATTAGAATCAAACTACTATAGACCTCCAAAACTATCCTCTTAACATGAAACAAATGGTGCTTGTGTCATATAACATTATTTTCCTCCTCTCAAAAGAGATGAAATTTGCAAGACTTAGAGCAATGTAGGGATAACAACAAGAAAAAAAACTAATGTTCTCCTCGACATAAACTCATGCAAAAGCTTCATAAATATCACTCTCAACACTAAAATAATAACACAATACTATGCTTAACTAGGTCATTGGACTTCAATAAGATAAACAACATATCCAAACTAGCTTGGTTAACCTCACATACAACAAAACCTACTATCACCACACTTAAACAATTTATATTTCGTTACATCACAAGATGCATTCAAAGTAGTAGACATACATGATCTACAACCCATCATCCATACAGAAAAAAACTTCTCAACCCGATGCAAATAACCACATCATTATAGAGAGTTGACTAACAAACATGTCCAACTCTCAATTAAACATTGACTTCATTTAGGATAAAGCGGTCCAAATAATGATTCAACAAGCATGTATAGGAAAACTGATCATAAAAATCAAATTACCATATATAATTGGCGAATAAAAAAATCAAACGGTTTGTCAATATCATCCACATCACTAACCTGCAACCACTAAAAATTACACCTAGCCTTTATGGCTATTCAAACCAACAATAGAAAGAAAACATTCACGCCCTTCCAACTATAAGAAAGACATACAAATCCACTTGAAACCACCCCATTTATTCTTAGAAATAAGGTTGCACACCAAGCAAACCTATCAGGTAAACATGGCTGGACTTATCAATTCACGTCATCATATAAATTCACTTGAGTTCTACCGGTCTCGAGACTTCATAGCTGGTACAATATTGCCTTTGCTCTATAGAGACAAACTAATTGTATACTAAGATCAAGTTGACAAGTCTCTGCACTAGCTATGGAATGAGGTTCAATGCAATCCATCCAAACGAAATATTATGAGCACATTGATGGATAGGGTTGTAACCCCAAACAGTCTATCAAGCTCAAGAACACCAGAAAAATGCATTATATAGTATCTTCGCTCCACACCAAACTTGATTACACTTGCTATACACATGATAAATAACCAATCGGTACTACAAGTACTAGAACAAATAAACCTTTTGGAAAAAAACATCCACAATTAAGCATATAGCAATATTTGATGGTGATAGATCAACGAATAAAAAACATTGCATCTAAAAAAGCCATCATAATGATATGTATATAAAACAAGTATATTAGCAGCTTCATTGCATAATAACTTCAATAACTACCACATCAAGAAACCAATATTAAATAGCAGTAACATACTATGCAAGCAACCATAAAGGAATTTGTAGTAAGGAAATTATAATTATCTATACTTGAAAAAAAGTAATATGAAAGATAAGCGAACCCATACCCTTCCTATATGTGAAAGTGTGTCAATTTTATCTTTAAATTGCCTAGAATCTAAAGCCTAGGCTTTGATACCAACTGTAACACACCGGAATCCACAAATACCCCGAGATGGTACTAGACTTCACTACCAACAACCGAAACTAGGAAATAAATAAATAAAAATCAGCAACATCTCATTTGTATTTGTAAGCATCACGGAAGCAAAATAGACCTGATCAATTATAATGCGTCGCACTAATATGAATAACCTGATAGCAAGAATGAGCAACCACAATGGATATGATTAATATTTACACTATTTCAGAAATATCAACCTCCATCTTAATAAACAAAACTAATTATTTGGTTTTTAATGAGTTTATAAACCATGCGTGCAACGTGCTGCTACTTCCCATTTCCCTTGGCATGCATCAAAATCCTGCATTAAGTAATACAAGAGTGAGATAAAACATCTCAGCAAGCAAATTTGTTTTGATAAGATATTTAAATCACAAGTTCAATTATCAATGATTTCAAGTAACTTCAATTGATAAGAATATTACTTTCAGATAAAGAATCCAATGCTATAATATATAAAATACCATTTTCTCTGGAACAACTGCACCAAGTTATATAATCACTTCACGTTGTCGACATCTGCAAGTACTTCAATGAATGCATATGAATGTAACGCATATGACTTCTGCCTGCATACCACAAAGGGTATGGAGCCACATCGTACCCCTCCTCGGGTAACATACGATGCTAAGTGTGTACCGGTACGGTTGGATAATAGGATCACGACATAACTTCAAATGAAAAAGAATGATGCAATATGCATGACATGCTAAAACAATACTTCGTTCATATAATACAACTTCAAATAATACTTGAACTTCATTTAAAGATGTGAATCAACCACATAACCCTACTCGAATCGCCATCATCATCATTGGTAGATAATTAAGCATCAATATAATATGATCCGGTAAAGCCTCATCATAGAGTTCAATTATAAATGCATTAAATACTTATGAATATTAGAGTGTAGGTGATAAAACAAACGAATCAAAATGGTAGCAAACCACCGCTACATTTACTTGCCTTTACTGAAGGAGCCAACAAGCACTAGAAATGATCTGGACCACTACCACCTGTTGTAGAGCATACAACTTAGCACAAATGTTCCATAAAACAAATACAAGCAATACATATGCCGTTCCTATGGCCCCAAACCAAAGTCCATTGAGAAATTACATGAATCCAAAATATCACAGCAACACTACTTTTTAATATATAATTAAATTCCAGCGTCCAAAATCTGTAAACATCCAACAAGTTAACTGAATAATTCTATTTTAGACAGCAGCAAAAGTGACTTTAAAATTTCACTAGTACAATGTCCATGCGCTGCGATGGCACGTAATCATAATTAATACCTATTTATCATCACATACGTACACTAGTATTCAAATTTCACCAAAATTGGAGATAAGTTATGTAGCTAATTATATTAGTCTAGATACTATTGTAACTAACTTTGAAAAGGTAATCAAGGAATGCACGAGAACTTAAGTTATTCCAAACAGAATTTTGAGCCTTCACCAATTAATCGAACAAGATATGTATGTAGACTCAGTCCTCTGCCAATCATGTGCTAGAAACCAAAAGTCAAGTAACAAAGGCACCAAATCAATGTGCTTGAACATATTTTCTACATAAATAAAAACTACTCAAAGAACTACAGATTCTAACTAGGATGAAGTGAAGTCAACTAGCAAGTTTCTCATCTTGGTACCAGACAAAGTCCGTCAACCAAAATTATATTGTATAGAAATATTGTGAAATTATAACACACAAGCACATGATGGACTAGTGTACCAACGAAGCATACCTTTTATTTAGTGGGGAAGTCAAAGGGATAACAGAGCCGTTGTTTAGGGTCCAAGAGGATATGATTGAAGCAATACAGGGGCAGGGGCATCGACACAACTCTCCAACAGGCCAACGACGAGTCCATTCTCTGACAGACCAGCACTGACTCCATTCTCTTTTGGCAGTAGTAGCGGTGGCACATCACCAAGTGTAGGGCTGGCATCATCGTGCTCCAATCTGTACTTACCGTGGGAGCCCATCGGCGAGCACCCAGTACTGGGCGCGGTAGAGAGACCAAATCTGCACCAGGTGATGCTGGCAGAGGACCTCCACGGGACATGGCAACCAAGAAGCTGAGCTCTGCATCGCGCGCTGCGCCAACGACCTTCACCGACAGGGGTGGCTGTGGCGGCGGCAGGTGAGGTCCTCCACAGAATGGACTAGGTCCCTCAGGTATTCCACGACTAGGGTTTTTGGGTTTTAAGGAAACGGGTTGATGGCAAAAGGTAAAGAGAGGAGCGATCAAGCTATTCAGTAACCTAACATAAGATCCAAAGGCCCAGAATTTCCTAACTTAACCACTCTCCAAAAGAAAAAAATGTATGAGTAGCCAAATGGATACTCTTTGATAAGATCTATGCATACACGGTCTTCGATCATCCATAGGAGTAGCAGTTCAAAAGGGTTTTTTATTCATCTCCGAGCATTTAAAAAAATTCAATTAGTTTTTATTTGGGATATTACAAGGTGTTCGGATGACGAATATGATGACAGGGGCACTATGCAATTCAAAGATGCAACTTCAGCTGCTCGAGCAGCTGCAGAGTCTGCTGAGAGAGCAGCATCTGCTGCAAAGGCTACAGCTGATTTTATCAATAATAACAACCATCCATTTGATGAAGATGAAGATTGCAAAGCTTCAACTCATGAATTCACTCATGCCCTCAAGAGACAGTCGATGAGCAACTCGAGTAGATCCTCCTTGAAAGAAGATGCAAATGCCTTTGATGAACAAAATCCTCATGAAGGGAAAACATACAGTACAAGAAGGTTCAGTGGAAAGAACCATGTAGAATATGACAAAGACGGCTACCCTGCAGATTTGGACTCTACGAAGACACAGAGAAGGAACTGTCGTGCTGCTCGGAAGGTGCACTCAGAGATAAAGTTTGATGATTATGAGGGACTGTGTTCAGATTCCAAAGGTGAAAATGATGTCAAAATTCAGTCTATGGAAAGGCCATTGCCTCCTAAGAGTGAGCTGTTTTCAGAAAACTGTCACTCTGAAGACGAAGAGCCTGATCAAGATTTCCCTGAATTGCCGAAGACAAACCTTCATTCTCGTGTTCATCCAAATATACCTCTTGACTATGAGAACCTCACTGCACGCTTTGAGGCTCTCAAATCTGGCAAGCTTCCGTAGTGCAACAAAAAGAACAACATCACTGGATGTTACATTTCCTTCTTGTTGTTTCTGTATAATATGACATATTATAGTAGGGTATGTCGATTCAAACTATTGTTGCATTTGAACTGTTCGCGTATATAAAGGTTGGTTGAAATGATAATTTGAACTATTTCTGTGATCTGCTCAAGTCTAGCAGTCTTGTTGCGTCTGAAGCAACACCTCATGGACTGAAAGAACGAGGCAAACTCATCACCAATTCATCATAAGACTTTACTATCGCAAAAGTCAGTTTTTTGTCACTATAAAACCGGACAGCTCCTCTCTTATCTCTCAAAATCGGGCATGTGATTAATGGTTGTTTTTCTCAGTGATTTCCTGTAACACCTCAAAATCTCATTCTGAGAATTATGTAAAATTTTCCAAAGATTTTGAGGTAGAATATTTTTTCTCTTCTTTCAAAAACTTTTGAAGTTACATATCCTAACTTGAATGTTTCTTAATTAAGATTAAAATAAAAGGATTTTATGTACTAAGAGTATTTACCTCGAGCATATAATTTGTATACGAATTTTCTATTCAAAAGTATTTTCTAAAAATGGATAGTGTGTGAAGTATTCTGTATAGAATTATATGTTTTGAAGCAAGGATAAAAGAGCTAATCAAGTACATAATTATTATTTGCATCATGTTGAACTTTTGCTTGCGCATTCAAATCAAATTGAAATTCAACTTTTACTTGAATTTACATTAAAAGAAAATAAAACCGAAATAAAAGAAAAGAAGAAAACTGGTGCTTGGGCTAAGTCCTCCATTTTCGGCCCAATCCCACCTACGCCGTCAGCCCACCACAGAAATCCCCCACGTTGTCCGGCCCAACTCCATTTCACGCCAGCCTCCTCTCCTCGTCCATTTTCTTTTTCTTGAAGTCACTTACACGTGGGGGCCAGCAGTCGGAATCATCCCCTTTCCCCTCGCGTACGCATGAACGGAACCCAGGGATCCGCGTGGATGTCGCTGGCCGTCCCAACAAACCCAGCCGTAGTCACCGGAGAAACCCCCCTCGGCCGCCCCTTTCTTCGGATTTGGACTCTCCTGCTCTCCTATAAAGCTTGGCAGTGCTGCCCCTTTGCCGAACTACCATGGAGCCATGCCTGGCCTCGCCCCGAGCATCAGGTCCGCGTCGACGAACTCACCGGTTGATCTAGCCATGGCCCCTGCTGTGTCTTAACGGTAGGCTCCTTCTTCCCCGCCCACATCGACTCGCCTTCCCTCAGCACGACAGGGCGCCAACCCCGGCGAACTCCTCCACGAGCTAGTGTGGCCTGGGGCGCTGTGCTCACCTGGATCGCATGCGTCCCTCTATGCCGTCCTCAGATGGTGGGTAGGTAGCTTTGCCCGATTGCCAGGAACTTGGGCTGGGTGGCAGTGGGCACTGCGACGACACGGTGGCTCGGCAATTGCTCGCCGGCGACTCTCACCGTAAAGCGCATCAGCTGGCCGTGATTTGCCATGGTCTGGGGTCCGTGCGTGATGATCGGCTGCAGGAAGAAGGTTAGCTGGTTCGGGTCGGTTAGGGCTTTGTGCGTGCACATTTGGGATCGTGATCTGGGTGCGGGTGCGCCTGGCGGTGTGCGCCGGCGGCGGGCTCCGCCATGGTGGGCTTGGCGGCGCCATCCTGTGTGGTAGCAAGGGAGGGGAGACCCCCTGGCCGAACGATCAACTATGGGCGGCTAGGATTGTCTGGCGTACTCGTATAACAGGAAATCAATCCTGTCCGTTGATCAAACAACCTAGGCATGGGATGTGATTCCGGGCTGGCGTGCTCTCGTCCGTTAGTTTTTGATCGGACGACCACCAGTGCGCGCTTGTCTTGTAGATGAGGATGTAATCTAGATCGTTAGATTATAATCGGGTGACCCGTGTGGAGCGATACCCCTTCGGCCCGTACGTTTTACAAACGAGAC
This sequence comes from Zea luxurians, assembly GCA_029449295.1. Taxonomy (NCBI): domain Eukaryota; kingdom Viridiplantae; phylum Streptophyta; class Magnoliopsida; order Poales; family Poaceae; genus Zea; species Zea luxurians. The sequence continues at coordinate 41,529,061 of JAOPSE010000010.1, forward strand.
CCTGGGTTTTCTCGGATTCAACCCGCCGTCCGTTGTCTCTGTTCACTGGGTCTCGGGAATCTTGCGCCAAGCCCCCTGTGCTTCCCAGAAATTGAGGCCCAGTCCAGAGAGTGATAAAACCAGGAAAAATAAATTAGAAAATGAGTTTTTAATATAAAAATAATTCCTAGAATTTATATAATTCATAGAAAATGCATATGAACTCCAAATTAATCCATTCCACTTCCTATGATTTTGTAATATTATTGTTTATCAATTAGTGCCACTGGTTTTTCATAAAAGTCACATTAAAATTGTTATCTTAATTAATCTTGTACTAAGCACATAAAACCTTTGGAAATCCATAACTTGAATTCTATAACTCAAAAATTAATAATTCTTTTTCCTGTGATCTTATTTTAATATGTAGATTATTAATATGTATTTTGCATATATGTTTGGTGTAATGTTAATTTTGCCTATACCATGTATGTTTGTATTGCTACGACTAGCAGTGAGGTCACGAGGATCTGAAGATCATCCTGGTACCTGGATTCTCAAGGCCCAGGCAAGTTGTGCCCTTGATCACTTCTTTTCACCTACTCATGTTCTAATTAATTATAATGATCTGCATAGGTTAATTTTGATGGGACCCAATAGGTTACCCTAGTTTGTCTATCTTTATACCTTGTTTACCACTGATCTTTCTGGGTAGTACTTGCTAGTGCTATATGTGGTTTTGGGTATGGAGATACATTATTCATGATTACACTTTTTGTTATCAATTGTTATTTATTGTTCATGTTAAGATCATTATGTTAATTGGAACATGGAGCGACCACCCGGGAAAACAGTGCTACCACAAGGGTAGTATGGGATGCCCTTGGCTGATTAATTAGGAAAGCTAGTGGAAGACTACCTTACCCGAAAGGGGCAAGGGCAGTAGGGGAGAGGTCAGTGTAGGGAGGCCCTCGGGAGGATTTTGCTGCGATGGCGGTCCTGCAAGGGATTCCTGCACTGGATCTTCCTATAAACTGTAGCGGGTTTTTGGAAGCTAGTGGAACTTTGTAAAGGCCTCGTAGTGGATCCCTAGCCATTCACCTCGGAAGTGTCTAAGGGCTTTGCAAACCCTGGCGACATGGGATACACGACTTGTGGGTAAAGATGCGCAACCTCTGCAGAGTGTAAAACTGGTATACTAGCCGTGCTCACGGTCATGAGCAGCTCGGACCCTCACATGATTAATTTATGGAACTAAATTCAATTTGTCATATGCATTGCATTGCAGGTGGTGTTGTTACTTTTGATCTATTACTTAATTGGGTTTGGTATTTACTTATACTTAGTAACTGCTAATAAAATTTTGACCAACTTTAAAAGCAATGCTCAGCTCTAACCATCTTCTTTGGTAAGCCTTACACTTCACGTGAGCTCCCACCTTTGGCGAGTTCATGCACATTATTCCCCACAACTTGTTGAGCGATGAACGTATGTGAGCTCACTCTTGCTGTCTCACATACACCACAGGTCAAGATCAGGTACCGCAGGATGATGCTCATGGAGGATGCTGCGATGAGTTCGTGAGTGGTCTAGGTCGTCGTCTCCCAGTCAACTTTGGGTTGCTGGACTGTTGTCTCCTTATAATGTAATTATTTATTTTGTATAGAACTCCTGTTATATATAAAGATGTGACATTCGATCCTGTGCCACTATACATCATATGTATGAGACTTGGTCCCAGCATACCTGGTGTTTATGTTAACCCCGGGTTTTGGATCCCTAAAATCCGGGTGTTACAGAAGTGGTATCAGAGGAATGTTGACTGTAGGACGAAACCTAGATAGAACTGGACAACCCTTGTCTACTTACCTTTGCTACTCTGATTCTTTTCTAAACTTATCTTAATCTTCTTCTCATCTAATTCCGCCTTACTCTGATTACTCTTACCTTTTCACTTCTAAAGACAAATGTGGATTTCACACCTTGAAATCCAGTGCCTAAAGTGACTTTAGGAATAGGAGACCTACTCTTAGGAACAAAAACAAAACTATTTTTGTAAATATTTATATGCTTGAATGTTTGTTCTTATGGTACTTGTTTGATTTGGATCTTTGATTGATTGTGATGAGTTGTGGAGTAATGTCCACAATGGCATCTGCATATACATCTAGGCATAAGGGAGGATATTTATAAAATAGACAATACAAATTATCCCTCATTAAAGGATTTATCCTAACGATATCCATCTCATCTTAAAAGATTCTATCCTACACTCATAGATCCATCTTATTTTAAAAAGATACTCATCTTATCTTGAAAAGATTTTATGCCTTGCTAATAGATCTAACTAACCTCAAAAGATTCTACCTTATCCTTGTGGATTCATCTTGCCCTAATTAGTATATTTATCCCATCCTAGAATAACAATCATGAGCTAATCCAAAATTTATTTAGATCTTATCACACCAATCTAACCTAGATCTGACCTAATCTAAAGTGACTTATCAAACATGTTAGATAATACTAGTGAAATGGATTAGACCTCACTCCTATAACAAGGATCTAAGCTAAATTGATGCCCTAGATTAACTTGACCATATACATATGTAACTACCTTACCCATCCGATAGTTGCATAATTCCTCTGTGTTAACACTAATAGAGCTTCTGACCTACCTACACCGTATACCCCACCCTATCTCAAAAGATTCTAACATATCCTAACAAGATATATCTTACCCTGATAAATCTGTCTAACTTAAACTAGTCTAATCTAGATCATACCTAATTTAATATGGTCTAATCTTGTGTGAGTTACTTAATGCTGGTAGAAAGGATAAGGTCATACTCCTAAATCACTTAAGCCTAATTTGGAGACTTATAGCAACTAAGGCCATACACAACAACTCGATCTATATAACAAGTTACATAACTTACCCAACCAATAGAGTCTTAATGGATTGCATAATCTATCAACCAGCACCTAACATCAAACAAACTTTTGACCCACATCATGTAGTCTATCTCATCCATACCTATATTAACCATATTCCCCAGCCCAATAACATACACTAACTCCTAATCAATGAGACAAGACCAAAGAAGATGATCAACTTCATCAAGGAAGGATGAGCACCAACTCAAGTCTTCAAGGATCAAGTGAGGTCACCAAGATGATTCAAGATTTACCACCTTGGATGGAGTCTTTCTTTACCCCACTCTTTCTTGCCCAAACCTATATAGGCTTTAAAAGATATCTTTTATCCTGCATAATAAAGTGTCTATAACCATATATACCTATGCTCTCCTAATAACTAACTAATAATAATAATAATAAAAAAAAAGACTCTTGATTTTGAACTAATTAGAAACTAAAAGCTAAATTTCAAATCACTCTTCCTATATCCTCTTTCTTACAAATCTCGAGGACGAGATTATTTTTAAGGGGGGTAGGATTTGTAACACCTCAAAATCTCATTCTGAGAATTATGTAAAATTTTCCAAAGATTTTGAGGTAGAATATTTTTTCTCTTCTTTCAAAAACTTTTGAAGTTACATATCCTAACTTGAATGTTTCTTAATTAAGATTAAAATAAAAGGATTTTATGTACTAAGAGTATTTACCTCGAGCATATAATTTGTATACGAATTTTCTATTCAAAAGTATTTTCTAAAAATGGATAGTGTGTGAAGTATTCTGTATAGAATTATATGTTTTGAAGCAAGGATAAAAGAGCTAATCAAGTACATAATTATTATTTGCATCATGTTGAACTTTTGCTTGCGCATTCAAATCAAATTGAAATTCAACTTTTACTTGAATTTACATTAAAAGAAAATAAAACCAAAATAAAAGAAAAGAAGAAAACTGGTGCTTGGGCTAAGTCCTCCATTTTCGGCCCAATCCCACCTACGCCGTCAGCCCACCACAGAAATCCCCCACGTTGTCCGGCCCAACTCCATTTCACGCCAGCCTCCTCTCCTCGTCCATTTTCTTTTTCTTGAAGTCACTTACACGTGGGGGCCAGCAGTCGGAATCATCCCCTTTCCCCTCGCGTACGCATGAACGGAACCCAGGGATCCGCGTGGATGTCGCTGGCCGTCCCAACAAACCCAGCCGTAGTCACCGGAGAAACCCCCCTCGGCCGCCCCTTTCTTCGGATTTGGACTCTCCTGCTCTCCTATAAAGCTTGGCAGTGCTGCCCCTTTGCCGAACTACCATGGAGCCATGCCTGGCCTCGCCCCGAGCATCAGGTCCGCGTCGACGAACTCACCGGTTGATCTAGCCATGGCCCCTGCTGTGTCTTAACGGTAGGCTCCTTCTTCCCCGCCCACATCGACTCGCCTTCCCTCAGCACGACAGGGCGCCAACCCCGGCGAACTCCTCCACGAGCTAGTGTGGCCTGGGGCGCTGTGCTCACCTGGATCGCATGCGTCCCTCTATGCCGTCCTCAGATGGTGGGTAGGTAGCTTTGCCCGATTGCCAGGAACTTGGGCTGGGTGGCAGTGGGCACTGCGACGACACGGTGGCTCGGCAATTGCTCGCCGGCGACTCTCACCGTAAAGCGCATCAGCTGGCCGTGATTTGCCATGGTCTGGGGTCCGTGCGTGATGATCGGCTGCAGGAAGAAGGTTAGCTGGTTCGGGTCGGTTAGGGCTTTGTGCGTGCACATTTGGGATCGTGATCTGGGTGCGGGTGCGCCTGGCGGTGTGCGCCGGCGGCGGGCTCCGCCATGGTGGGCTTGGCGGCGCCATCCTGTGTGGTAGCAAGGGAGGGGAGACCCCCTGGCCGAACGATCAACTATGGGCGGCTAGGATTGTCTGGCGTACTCGTATAACAGGAAATCAATCCTGTCCGTTGATCAAACAACCTAGGCATGGGATGTGATTCCGGGCTGGCGTGCTCTCGTCCGTTAGTTTTTGATCGGACGACCACCAGTGCGCGCTTGTCTTGTAGATGAGGATGTAATCTAGATCGTTAGATTATAATCGGGTGACCCGTGTGGAGCGATACCCCTTCGGCCCGTACGTTTTACAAACGAGACCCTGGGTTTTCTCGGATTCAACCCGCCGTCCGTTGTCTCTGTTCACTGGGTCTCGGGAATCTTGCGCCAAGCCCCCTGTGCTTCCCAGAAATTGAGGCCCAGTCCAGAGAGTGATAAAACCAGGAAAAATAAATTAGAAAATGAGTTTTTAATATAAAAATAATTCCTAGAATTTATATAATTCATAGAAAATGCATATGAACTCCAAATTAATCCATTCCACTTCCTATGATTTTGTAATATTATTGTTTATCAATTAGTGCCACTGGTTTTTCATAAAAGTCACATTAAAATTGTTATCTTAATTAATCTTGTACTAAGCACATAAAACCTTTGGAAATCCATAACTTGAATTCTATAACTCAAAAATTAATAATTCTTTTTCCTGTGATCTTATTTTAATATGTAGATTATTAATATGTATTTTGCATATATGTTTGGTGTAATGTTAATTTTGCCTATACCATGTATGTTTGTATTGCTACGACTAGCAGTGAGGTCACGAGGATCTGAAGATCATCCTGGTACCTGGATTCTCAAGGCCCAGGCAAGTTGTGCCCTTGATCACTTCTTTTCACCTACTCATGTTCTAATTAATTATAATGATCTGCATAGGTTAATTTTGATGGGACCCAATAGGTTACCCTAGTTTGTCTATCTTTATACCTTGTTTACCACTGATCTTTCTGGGTAGTACTTGCTAGTGCTATATGTGGTTTTGGGTATGGAGATACATTATTCATGATTACACTTTTTGTTATCAATTGTTATTTATTGTTCATGTTAAGATCATTATGTTAATTGGAACATGGAGCGACCACCCGGGAAAACAGTGCTACCACAAGGGTAGTATGGGATGCCCTTGGCTGATTAATTAGGAAAGCTAGTGGAAGACTACCTTACCCGAAAGGGGCAAGGGCAGTAGGGGAGAGGTCAGTGTAGGGAGGCCCTCGGGAGGATTTTGCTGCGATGGCGGTCCTGCAAGGGATTCCTGCACTGGATCTTCCTATAAACTGTAGCGGGTTTTTGGAAGCTAGTGGAACTTTGTAAAGGCCTCGTAGTGGATCCCTAGCCATTCACCTCGGAAGTGTCTAAGGGCTTTGCAAACCCTGGCGACATGGGATACACGACTTGTGGGTAAAGATGCGCAACCTCTGCAGAGTGTAAAACTGGTATACTAGCCGTGCTCACGGTCATGAGCAGCTCGGACCCTCACATGATTAATTTATGGAACTAAATTCAATTTGTCATATGCATTGCATTGCAGGTGGTGTTGTTACTTTTGATCTATTACTTAATTGGGTTTGGTATTTACTTATACTTAGTAACTACTAATAAAATTTTGACCAACTTTAAAAGCAATGCTCAGCTCTAACCATCTTCTTTGGTAAGCCTTACACTTCACGTGAGCTCCCACCTTTGGCGAGTTCATGCACATTATTCCCCACAACTTGTTGAGCGATGAACGTATGTGAGCTCACTCTTGCTGTCTCACATACACCACAGGTCAAGATCAGGTACCGCAGGATGATGCTCATGGAGGATGCTGCGATGAGTTCGTGAGTGGTCTAGGTCGTCGTCTCCCAGTCAACTTTGGGTTGCTGGACTGTTGTCTCCTTATAATGTAATTATTTATTTTGTATAGAACTCCTGTTATATATAAAGATGTGACATTCGATCCTGTGCCACTATACATCATATGTATGAGACTTGGTCCCAGCATACCTGGTGTTTATGTTAACCCCGGGTTTTGGATCCCTAAAATCCGGGTGTTACATTTCCTTTTTTCCTTTCATATTTATTTCGGTTGAATCTTAAAAAAATTCTAGTCTTTACTACTCTATAAGACGGTAGTGTAGACGTCCACATCTGCATGGTGCACGGTTCTGCCACCGTCTCCATACGCACGCCGATATCCTCTCCGTGACGCACGCCGACCTCTCCTTCGCCCCACCCTCCTCCCCACGCCATCGGTGCCACAATCATCGGATCCGCCCCAGTCGCGCCCCATTCCATCCTACCATGCCCCTGCCCGCGTCTGCCTCATCATCCCCGCCCACCCCCGAACCCCGCGCCCCTCCCGAGCTCCGTCGCGTCATCCCCTCATTTCCCCCAGAACCCCGTCGATCCGTATGCGAGGAGGAGGACGACAGCCCCGAGCCCGTCCTCATCTGCCTGGGAACCCTAGCCGTCGCAGGCTTCGTCCGCAACTGCACCCTCCTGTCAGTGCTCCGCCTCCACCCCATCTCCACTGCCCTCCCGGTTCTTGATTTCTTTCCCCTTCGGTAGGGTAGCTTCTCGGAAGTGGCGGCAGCGGATGTGGAGGAGGGGGCACTGGCTGGGGAAAGCTCAGACGGCGGGTGAAGCTTCGGGGGCCTGGTGAGTACGTTCGCGTCGCGGTCGGAGTCGGTCCTGGGAGGCTACCGCCGCGATCTCGAGGACCTCGGCTCAGGGCTCCGCCTCGAGACGGCCGCGCTCTGGGCCGCCGCCGCCCGCGCTGCCTCAGCGCTACCTGACGCGCTGGAGGCCGGCGTGTCTATCGTCTCTAACAGGCTTGAGTCCGTCGGCCAGGTCGTTGACGACCTCCGTGCCGCCACCACTGGGCTCCTCTCGCATGCCAACAAGGCCCTCCGGTCCGCTGAAGCTGACGGTGTTGATGGTGACCGTGCCGCCCGCCCCTCCGACGACTCTTGTGCAGCACCGAAATACGACTTTATAAACCTTGTTCAGTTACTATGTCTGTTATATCCATGAACATGCTTGCTATTCTGACACTATTCTGGCTTTCAGTATACAGGCTCTACTGAGTGCACCAAATCCAGATGACCCTCTCTCCGATAACACTGCAAAGCACTGGAAATCCAATGAGGTAGAAGCTGTTGAAACAGGTAAATTGAAGGTGACAAATCAGTCAATGTTGTCGCTTCTGGCCCCCGATTTCAATAGCTGACAATGGGAGTTTTCATATGATTTGCAGCCAAGGAGTGGACTCGCTTGTATGCGAGCAGTGCATGAGAGCGCAGTGTTGTTCTTGGTGTAATAACCCCATCATACTTCAGTCCTAATCCGTTGCCATTTGCTTGCTAGGAGAAAACAGGATTGGATTCTGGAGTGCCATGACTTCGAATCTTATGAATCAATCGCGGAAAGTTTACAGCAAGAAAATTCTCGCTGATAAAGAGGTGAGCCTTTTGCGCTTATAATGTTCCCTAACTGTAAATCCACAACAGTTCAGCACGATATATGCTGTGAACGCTACACCCCCTAACTGCGCCGGTGCCGCTCCCGAGGATTCGCCCGGGCGTTTGCGTCAGCGACGACAGCTCCTGCCGCGGGTGCGGCTTCATGTCGCAGTCGCAGAAGTTCTGCGGAGGCTCCGGCAGGATCTGCGACGCCCTCTGCGACGATTCGCCGCCGTCGCCTACTCCCGCACCCCCTTCTCCGCCGCCGTCGTCGAGTAGACGCGTGTCCAAGGCCTGGATCGCGTTCTGCGTGGTAATATTTGACAGCTCCTGCCGCGGATAGCATCACTTCCATTGAATTTCGTGCAGCTTATATTCCCTTTCGTAGACCTCGACATCAAATATTTTGACCTCGGGCTTCCACACCGTGATGCTACCGACGACAAAGTCACAGTGGAGGCTGCGGAGGCCACACTCAAGTAAGAATTGCATGTTACTGTTACTGTCACTTCCTTAAGAAGGTGGAAATGGAAAGCAAAGCACAGAAAAGAGTGTTGTGGCTCAGTGTTATTTATATCAAATCCAGATGCTCAAGTTTGTGTTTAGTTGCGTTGTCTAACAAGTGTTTGTGGTGGAATATGCATAATCGATTTAACCTTTTTTTCCAGTTATTTAATCACTGGAAAAGACTTCCTTGAGAAAGTGGCGTGTTTAAGGGCCTTTTTGCTACTCAGCCAGTTGCTTATCTGTTGTTGCTTCAGTAGTCTGGTATTGCGGGCTTTGAATATTTTGCTGCATCGTGCACCTATCTTTTCTATGCTTCTCCATTATTTGTAGGTACAATGTGGCTATCAAGTGTGCCACCATTACACCAGGTACATTTGGGTTACTGTTCTGCTGACAAAGTTTTAATAGATTCTAGATTTACTGACATCGCATCAAATCCATGGCAGATGAAGCAAGGGTAAAGGAGTTTGGCTTGAAGGCTATGTGGAAGAGCCCAAATGGCACAATTAGGAATATTCTGAATGGTAAGATGCTGTTGCAGCCTGTAAGTGTAACATTTCTTGGGTCCTCGGGACTGACAGTTTTATTCATGTGCTCGCTGCGTGTAGGCAATGTGTTCAGAGAACCAATCATCTGCAGAAACATCCCACAGCTTGTTCCAGGTATGGAAGGAAGACCATAATCATAGGAGTACTAATTTATGAAATTGCCTTGTAAACTAAACTGTTTGTGAATTCAGGGTGGACAAAGCCCATTTGCATCGGGAGGCATGCATTCGGCGATCAGTACCGGGCAACTGATGCAGTTATCAAGGGGCCAGGGAAGCTTAAATTAGTTTTTGGTATGTATGTATGTATGAATCACTCAACATTTGAGAATCAATGAAATGCTTGTCCTATTAAACGTCCTATGATTCATTTTCTAAAATTCTGCTGAGAGAATCCTATAAATAATTGACATCTTCCCCTTTGTCCTTTGTTGTTACTGATAGAGGGAAAAGAAGAGCAAGTTGAGCTAGAGGTGTTCAACTTCACTGGTGCAGGAGGAGTTGCCTTATCAATGTACAACACTGACGAGGTGCAGTTGGTGCTTGCTGCTATTCCACTACTTGACATATATAATGTGCTCCTCTTGTGATTTATCATTTCAGTATTTGTGTAATTATGCAGTCCATCCATGCCTTTGCTGACGCTTCTATGGCCACTGCTTATGAAAAGAAATGGCCATTGTATCTTAGCACCAAAAACACTATTTTGAAGAAATATGATGGCAGGTAAGGGTTTTGCTAAACTGTTTCTCATTATTTTTCAGGTCTTACTGAAGGTGCCTTTTCTCTGGCGCAGCATGTTTACCTGTGTATTTGATTTGTTTGCAGGTTCAAGGACATTTTCCAGGAGGTGTATGAAGCTGGTTGGAAACCAAATTTGAAGCTGCCGGCATATGGTATAGTTTCAAATCCCGTTTCATATCCCATCTTTTTCTTTAATAAGGTGTGAGTCCCAAGGTTTTTCTTGTCATTTGGTCTTTGATGCCTGTAGGTATGAGCACCGCCTTATCGATGACATGGTAGCATAAACACTTAAGAGTGAAGGAGGGTATGTCTAGGCTTGCAAGAATTATGATGGAGATGTGCAGAGCGATTTCTTAGCTCAAGGTTACAATTTGCCTCAGTTTTTACAGTCTGGACTCTCAAGTTCTGAGTAACACTTGCTACTTTCTTGCTCTTAGTTAAAAAAGTGATGTATTTGATTATATGAGTCTTTCTTTAACTGCAGGTTTTGGCTCATTGGGTTTGATGACTTCGGTACTGGTAACTGTCAGTTCTCCAAGTGATGCATCGTTTTCAGCGTGTGAGTACCTGTTTTAGTATATTGTTTGATGACATATGTCTCAATTAACCATTTGCAGCATACAAATGTGCCCGTTTGTGTTCTTTATAGGAAAAAAAGTTTGGTGGTAGTTATTAGATTTCTTTATAAGCATCATCCCTTTTGGACATTTAGTTTGATCAGTGCTCTAACGATTTCTGGCCTAAGTGGCTTGTTTGGAGATAATTGCTTTAGTGCATATCTTGATAGCTATAACTTGGTTGTCTTGTTCGCTTGCGTTTGTGCCGACCTTCGCCTCCTGCCCACCTTGCTCACAATGCCCGTCGTCGCATTGCAAGTAGATCTCCAGCAACTCCTGCCCGCTTCTGGCTAACAAGAACAACCCACGGAGCTTGGATCAGATAACAACTATTCGACATTTTGCATTTGAGGAAACTGCAATTAGGTCAAGGTTTGTCCTCATATAGTGTAAAGAAAAACGGTTTCTTATTACAATACATCTATTTTGGTGGAATACTAATCTGATGCTGGAACTACAGCAGAATTTCAAGATATCACGTCCATGGTTTCTCAAAAATCACTAGCAGCTTTCTACACTAATGTTTCCTTAATGATGACTCTTGTTCTCTTTTATTGGGAATGTTTTTAGTAGCATGATTGCTGTAAGTTATACCTATTGCTTTGCATATTCAACAACTAATCCAAGTATGATTGTCAGATCGTCATTTTTCCCAGCTTGCTTGTGGTTTCTGTTTTCTAGAAATTTTAACCTTGTTCTTGGTGGTTGCTAACTTGCTATACTTTGAGTCATTAATGAAAGATAAATTTATGTGATGAAGGTATCAATGTCTCGGTTAAGTGAACTGCAGGGGAGGCCTTGGTACATCCATTGGATGATATTAAGCATAAAAAGGATGTTGAACAGGAAAATCGCATGTTCTGTTGGGCTCGATCGCTAGAGAAAATACTTCTGCAGTATACTTATCTAGCATTGGCAACTGTATTTGTTATTTTAAGGTTGTAGTATCGTCTTTTTCCAAAGATTTCTTTGCTAGAAGGGCATGGAGCAGGCATAATCAGTTTGCAAACTTGATGGGGGCACATGGATATTTCCTCACCTACCTTGAGCAAGGAAGCCAGAAGTTTCATAGGTTATACCTTTCAAGTTTGAAGCGAGGAAATCTGTAGGAGGGGACAATGAACGCTATTGCTTGGGCCTCCAAATCATTAGCATCTGTTTAGATTGGAGAACCAAGTGAGATTGGGTGGACAAACCGTACTAGCGAGCTAAGATGAAGTGTAACCCTTTTTCTGTCTGTGGGGTTATATCTACAGTACAGTATAGCCATCAGGATATGAACACCCAGAATCTATTGTAACCACTATATTACTTTTGTATCTTCTCCTCCTTAGAATAAGTACACCCATGATTTGGTGTTGTTTTGCTGTTGTTACGACCCATCACATTTTAGTTCAAAAATGAACTAGCGATAAACATTCGAGAACCGAGATAGTATTTCTCATGTCAAATAATTTTTGTTATTTGTCTTCATGTAATCATTGTACACTAACATATTTTATCGTATAGTTTGTGTGTCGTCGCAACACACGTCAATAATTTGAATTTAACCTATGCTAAGTGCTTCTTATAATTCATTATTTTTAGGCATTATCATTATTATCTACTCATAAAAATGTTCCTTTACGCCCCGGGGCGCATCATGGGTCACGTGCGCACCCCGGAGGCATTTGTGGGCTGGCGTGCGGGACCTTGAAAAAATGAGCTAAATAAAAATTGTGTCCATGTTAAAATCTCTCGTAGATGAGGTAAGACAGTCTTATGGAAGTTTATGTGACTTTTGATTGGACTTTGCAGACTTGCCCCACCGATGTTTTATTTAGGTGATGAATATTTTAATTGGCTTTTCATGGTCTTGTGATGTTGTATAGATAAGATAATAATTAGCCTTTCATGATCTTGTTTGGTCAGTTATGGTTAGTGGGACTGGTACCTGATTCCTTCATGAGCATGTATGTTGTAAATTTTGAACCTCACTATTTATCTACTTCAACTTCTGTATTTCTGTATGATGCCAAAATTTTCCTGCAACACTTTTTTTTTACCAAAATTGATAACCTAATCAGGATACAAACCAACCAAGGCTGACTACAAGTTAAAGATGCTCTGTAAAAAGGAAGGATCAGTTTGACTTTATCTTTTTGCTGGTAGATTGCAATATCACATGGTACTCATAGCTTAAATTCTACACAGGTCTTGAAACCAGCTACAAAGCAGAAGTTGCGTAATATCACATGGTACTCATAGCTTAAATTCTACACAGGTCTTGAAACCAGCTACAAAGCAGAAGTTGCGTTTTGAGGGAGATTCGTACAAGAAGGCATTGGCGGAGTTCCTGCAGGCTGTGCCAGCGTTTCTGGGCGGTAAATACAGCTGCCTGCGATGTGAGAGTCCTCGTGATGATTCAGTGATACAGGCAGGGGAAGGGAGCAAGAAGCAGCCCCGCTTGGTCAGCGTATGACGGGTCACCTGTCACAGACTTGGACTTCGACTTGAATGAAGAAGAGATCCCATCACCTTATAGCTGCGAGAACGCCATCAGGGCTGCGATAATCGGGCTGCTGATGGTGTGCATCTTCGTTGCGTTTCTGGCTGGGATGATCGACCCTGCATCCGTTCCAGCCAGTGCCTGAGAGCTTGTGGAATAGAGCATGCACGTACATGTGTTGCTAATTAGGATGCAGGGCGCTGTATTTCTTGGCAGGCTTCTTGTATGTTGTCATCAGACCGCCATAGAGCGCTTTCTCCTAGAAAGGAAGGTATATGTGTATCTGCCATTTATATAAAAAGCAAATATTGTAGCATTTGCAGCTGCTACCGTCCTTAAATCAGCACCGAATAAGTGGACTAATTGTTAACTTACGTAGCAAAGCATGGGCATATACCTAGTAAACCACATAAAAACATAAAATGCAAAAAGAAATTTTTTGGAACTCTATATGAGTAGATCTATACAGTGAATATACGATATAATATGCTTTAGTATAATATTTTTGTTACTTTAGATCTACGCTTTTCTAGAGCTTTGACTTGAACACTTCTCGTCCGACTTGAAGCTCATAATGCTCCCAAGGGATGCTATGAATTGGATCCAGGCTCAACTCCACATGAGCTTCTTCATGTAGTTCCACCATCTGCGATGCTAAATAAGTTTGCCCCTAATTTTGTTCATGTTATTATTCAGGAATTCCACGCATGTTAGACAAAATACAAAGTTTATATTTTTTTCTCATAATATAATACAGATTTGGAGACCGTTTGCATTATCTAAATATGTGTAACCCACACAGATTATTGCGAGAATTCAATTTTTCGCACAAAATATTTATTAATCATGGGAACAAAAAAAATCACAAACTATCTCTTATTAAACCCATGTCATAGGTATTACAAACAAAATTCATAGACATACAAGTTTGCCTCATGTTGCTTTTGGTTGATCAATAACAATACGACATGTATTCTATCATTATAGAATCTATCTACGCCTAAACATAGTCCCAATTATTGCTCTTTGTGAAAATGTAGAATCTATCTACGCCTTTGTTCTTCAAGAAATGTAACAGCAAACTGACGGTTGTTTCACGCCACCAAAGCTTTTTGAATTGCTGCAATGAATGCCACAATTAATCACATCTACACGTAGTTCATGATATAATGAGAACAATCACGATTTAAATGTAACTAATTTTTTAAATATACTTACGTCTAAAATAATGGGTGTTGTGATGGAACAGATTGAAGTGTATTGCGGTATGATCCGAAGACTTGAGGCACTCTAGAATTACACATTTAAATCTCCGTTACGAATCATTATAAAGCAAAACTTAGTGATAGATGTGTTTGCAAGGCGTAAAGACATGTTGTACCTTGTCTTCTGAACCGCCTAAACATAGTCCCAATTATTATGCCATAATCCTCCTTAGCCAACGCCTAGCGGAGTGCATTTTTATTTAGTAGGTCACCCCAAACTTTAACGATATGTAAAGACCCCCTACGACATTGATTTGGTAAGAATAGGTTAGTAATATTTAGATTTGAATATATACAATTAATGGAATATACCTAGCATCTATTATAACAATCTTTCTGAAAGGGCCCTACATTGTGCGATGAATTGTATCCAAGTGGACTACAATAGCCATAATGTCTACAAAAATAACAATTTATAAATGGATTGATACTGAATTTTGTATAAACGATATTTTAATAATATTAAGAGATCGATATATTCTTACCGAGTAAAGTCTTGTTTGGCAACTCGGCAATATCAGCAAGGTTCAAGAATATTTGTTTTGGGAATAGCGCCATTTGAATTGGAACAGTGTATGGCTCCATGATAGTTTGTTGGTTGAGATACAATTCCATGGGACCATTTAGATGTCGAAAATTAAATTCACTCGGATGAAGACCAAACTTTACATTATGCATCTTGTAAACATGCTTTTTATGGAGCAAATTGTCAAATATGTTATGGCCTCGATCTTGGCTCCCTAATAGTATTTCAGTAGGAGAAGAGGCAATGGTATGAAGATCGTGTAACTTTGAAAATGAAACTTAAAGAATTGTTGGCTTACATTGATGTTAGATAAAATGAAATGTTGTCTGTCATGATAACGTGGTTCAATCGGGAATCTAACTTGTACCCGAGTGACAATACTGTATTTCCGCGGTAGCCCATAAAAATCTTCATCACGGTAGTCGTCGAACAACCTGAAGCTATATTAAACATACGGCTAAATAACGGTCATAACTTTGATAGACAAATTTTGTGTAAATATATTTATATAATAACTTACATAGGCATCTGTTTTAGACGGTCCGCTGCGGCTCTTTCGCGGTTCAATACGACCGGTTCCATCAAAACCTTGTAGCCTTAAAATTTGAATTTAAATAGAACACATGTCATACTTTCGTGGTTCAATATTCTATTGTTGTCTACTGATTCATGAAAATATATGATGCCTCGACAGGTGAGAACCAAAACTTAATTCAAACAAATAGTTCTCTTATTCCTATGTCTACATATTTTTGATCCAACATTGGATAGTAGTTGCTTCGAAAATCTTGAGGTGATACGTTATCGGTTGTTAGCCATTTTATTTTTTGATTGATTAAAACATATTCTCGAGATATTACCCAGTGTGACTATTTTCTAGCACTTAAGTGAAAATAGTGTTCCATCTGACTATTTAGGGGGTGTTTGAATGCTCTAGAGCTAATAGTTAGTTGACTAAAAAACATTCAGGTAAAATTAGCTAGCTAACAAATAGATAGCTAACTATTAGTTAATTTTAATGTTTTCAGCTAATTTTAGCAGCTAACTATAATGTCTGGTACATTCAAACCCCCCCCCCCCCCTAGTACAACCAAGGGCATACAAACTGCAAAAACTAAGACATTAATTTGGATGGTACATTGGAACCTTTTCAGTTTTAATATGCCCACATTGTGCAGTACTGCATTAAGTTTAATTTGCCAAGTTTCAGTTGAGTGGAAAAATTACTCAGATGTTTCTGAATCCGTAGGAGTTAGGTGCTCCAAAATTCACATGGGCTTCTGGATGTACTGGTGTGCATTACTTACCATTATAGTACAACAAGTGTACCACACTTTGGTTCTTTTCTTTTATGTCTTAAAAGACCTAACCTTCGACAGTGTTTTAGTTTGTTTGTGGTTGATTTGTCAGTTCAGAACATACTTTTGTATCCCAGTAAATGCTAAGGTTTGATTACAAGGGTTAGTAGAATTCATGAATGAGGACCCATCTGCTATACTGGTTGTAAAATGGGGTTGTCAGCTCTTCAGTTGTTGCTGGCAGATTGAATTTACATCAATGCCACTATCTTTTCACTAAACATGTTTCTTTTCACAGGCCAGCCCAAAAGACACCTGCTGACGACTGGCTGGAGTGTGTTTGTCAGTGCTAAGAGACTTGTTGCTGGAGATTCTGTGCTATCCATATGGTTTGTTACATTGTTTCAATGCTGTAACCACTAAAAATTTTCTGACGAGTAGGACTTACTCTTTCCTCACTAATTTAGGAATGAGAAAAACCAGCTTTTGCTTGGAATCAGACACGCTACCCGGCCACAGACTGTGATGCCCTCTTCTGTTCTTTCAAGTGACAGCTTGCACATCGGACTCCTTGCAGCAGCAGCTCATGCTGCTGCAACAAATAGCCGCTTCACAATTTTCTATAATCCTAGGCAATTTGAACTACTTGATGAGCAAATGGCAATTATATGTTTCCTATGTCCCACTTGATTTGAAAAATGTAAATCATATTAGAGTGTAAATCGTATTCCCAAAAGGACTTCTCTAAGTTAGGGGTGACAAGGCTAGTAGAGGTCCATTGCATGCAATCCATTAATGTGATGCTGATAACCCTTATTGAAGAGAAGATCTATGTTCCTACAGAGGACACGGAAGGATCTCACTTCAATTTTTTGCAAGATATTTACTCTGTCTTGATCTTAATATCTGAAAAGATGTACAAATTCTGGATGTCTGCTGTGCATCTAGAAGATGTAAACATTAAGAAGATAATACCTTTAATGTTTGCAGAGATTATTTCTGCAGTTGGCAATTTTCTAGAAATCGAGTACAAAGTTCTAGGAGACGACCTTGTGAAATTGTGGTTAATGATTTTTGCTTTGTCTGCTATTAATACATCTTCCAAGGACATCGAACCCTGTTTTCTGCAAGCTTCAAAGATTTCAAGCCTCTCAGCCCAAGTGATTTGCACATTCAGTGAACTTCATCAGGTTGGTTATGTACTTTCAGCTGTTACTTTCAGTACTTTCTCACTCAATTATCTGATAAGATTGCAAACAAGTGATGCTCTTTGTTTGAGTGGACCCTTTTTCCCTCGAACACGCTAAAGAGCTATGTATCATTATATTAAGAACACGCTAAACATCTGCACAGGCGGAACACGAGAACCTGGGGCTTCTGGTTCTAGACCGAACTTTCAAGGAGGTCTACTCTCCAACTATGGGCATTGTGGATTTATTACTGGAATGTGTTGAGCTGTCTTACAGGAACTTTGCCACTCATGTATTTCTTATGAGTAAGATGCTTTGATTAAATATTCTTTTGTTTACATTTTTCTGGTCATGTTTCCATCTATATATTATCCTCGCTTGGGATTAAATACTTTGTTGGTCTGGGGCCATAAGGCCTTCGACTCTACATAGATAATGTCTAATGCCTCCCCACTATCATTATATCTAAAAAATAGCATCAACCGATATATACCGGAAGAATGCATATAAACTTTATACCCCAATAAAAAAACCCCGATATACACAAGCTTGGCATTGTATTACTTAACATATGTCATATAAAAAGTTATATTAGGTGAAGCATTGAAAAGAAGTCAGTTCATTTTATGTTTGAGCGACAAATTGACTAACATATCGAAGGCTACTAAAGAACAGTTGCAGCAACAAATTCGCTTGAAAGCTTACCTTGGCCTGAGAAGCTGTGGTAGCCATCGTTGCGTTGCAGCAAACCCCCGGCGGTGTCCTGCCGTCCGTTCCGGGGCAACCAAGCGCCTCTCCCTTCCTTCTTCCGCACCCGCTCGCTAGCCGAAACAACAGGCTACTAAAGAATGAACATGCAGCACAAATACAAGGGTTAGAAGCTCATTATAAATTTTGTTGACAAGCACAATTGAAATAGGGTCTATAATACAAGAAAGAACAAAAATACATCACAAGAACAATGGATAATGCAGCACAAATACAATGTGCCGACTGGATAATGCAGCACAAATATATTGGTTCGAGTATGAACATGCTAATACATGTGTAGTATGAACATGCCACCAGACTGGATATGCAGCACAAATATATTGAATAGGACCTGTCACTTGAATTGCCACAAGAAACTGGAATAGTTTAAAGAACACAGCAAAACCTATTTTGTTAAGACGCTTGACTTACAACTAAACATAATTTTAAATTGGCTACCCTACATTCACTGAATCAATCAATGATTCACATGGACAATCCACCACCAATCACCATGCACATTGGACCAAGAATTGCTTTAATAGCTGCATTTCCCCCTGAAACATGGACCTTAAAGTAGAGTACAATGGAAAATTAAAACAAAGATTTCTCATTTCCTGAGCTATTTCACCAAACCAAACAGGGAGAGCAAAATCTTTAATAGGATAGTGCTCAAAATAAAGTGTCTGAACGGCCAAGCAAGAAAGATCTGGCACTGATAAAAAATTATTTTGTTTGTACTACACTCCATTGGTGAACAGTTCCAATCAATCAAGGAAATGTAGTAACATATAACTATCAAAATCCATGCAAACAGACAAAAAACAGGCGCCATGCCACCTCACATAGAATCAAGATAGTCACAAAATAACCTATAGCAATTAGGAACTAAAAATCCAAATGTCATTTGTGCTGTCTAAGATTGAGTAAATTACATAGATTGGAGAGCAACCGCCTCAAAAAGACATGAACAGGTGCATTGCAATCATAAAATGAAACAGCCTCACTGAAAAAATGATCACAACCACTAATCAGGTAACATAACAGTGTCAGGCATCGGATTTCAAAGCGACGCCAGAAAACAAGGTCAGGGATCAACGCTTATATGAAGATGGTGAACTTGGAGTAACATATAATCCGTTTTAGACTCTCTGTTGCTATTAATACAAAGTCATAAGCACTCTCTGTTGCTATTAATATTTTTTTGTTTAACTGGATGGCATGTGTTAACCCACTATAATGGTTGATTAGTTTTTTGTTTTAAGTTGTTTTCACAATTTTCATCTTATGGAAGTATGTTAATATAATGATAACTACATCCAAAGTTTAGGGCCTTTTTTCTCTTCTGGTACGGCATGTAAATAGGATTGCCTTACTTTGTCAGCTAATTCACTCTATTGTTGTGTAAAATTGTCTCTATCTAAATTGTTCACCAGGCAGTAAATTAAAAAAACAGGTAGCACATTGCATAGAAGCTGACGGCACATTGCATAAAACTGAGATTCTATTCAGAAGACAAAAGTAGTGTTTCCTTTGGCAGAAATCATGCTAGAGCCAGTACTACTACTACACCACATGAATAATACTACAAACTGCTAATACATGTGTTTTGACTGTCAAAATTGGAGACACCAGCAATTTCAGTAAGGGATTCGATGATATTTGCTCGAGATCGACTAAATTACAGAAATCATGCTCGGGATTCGACGATAACAGTAATAATTCGAGCCAAATTACAGAAGAAGCAGGGTGGCGAAGAAATTCCCATACCAGAGGAGTAGCAGGAAGGAGAGGAACTCCAGCGAGGGCGTCACTTGTTGTGCCTTGCCCTGAAACACACCTCAATGCCTTGTTGCGCCTGATGCACCCGAGGAGGATCACACTGGTGTGGTGGCCTTGATATACAAGGGGGTTTCTCGATGGTAGGGAAGGAAGGGAGACGCTGAAGATGGAAGGGAGACGCTGAAGATGGAAGGGCGGATTTGGCTCGGATTTGTCGGATTTGGCGCGGACTCATACCAGCGTGGAGTGCCAGCCACGGGTGGGTGCATTGGGTACGCTCCCCCAAGGATTTGGCTCGGATGCTCCCACACGGGTGGGTGCATTGGGTATGCTCCCCACGGATTTGCCGATGGATGGGATTGAAGAATGCTCCCCTCTCGGCGCCGAAGATGCTCGGATGCTCCCCACGGATTTGCCGATGGATGGAAGGGCGGATTTGGCTCGGATTGGAAGGGGCTCGGATGGGGCGGAGGAGACGGAGGCATCAGTCGCGGATGGGATTGAAGAATGCTCCCCTTTCGGTGTCGAAGATGCTCGGATGCTCCCCACGGATTTGCCGATGGATGGAAGGGCGGAGGCGTCCGTTGATGGCGGCAGGGAGAGGAAGGCGTCTGCGCCCGTCGCGGAGAGGATGGAAGGGGCACAGATGGGGCGAAGGAGACGAGGAATCAGTCGCGGAGAGGAGAGGGAGGCGCCGGCCGTCGGCAGAACGTGCACCATTGCCTGTGAACGCCTACAATCTCTACTACTCCTTAAGAGTATAGGGTAGATGTCCACAGTATTAGTGGTGCACGGTTCTGTCTCCCTCTGCGCGTCCGTGCCCCTACGCCGCCACCTCCTCCTCCTCTCTCCCTCACTGTACCACCACCTTCTCGGTTCCGCGCGTCCGTGACTCCTCACAGCAACCGCCCTTCCCTTGGTCCTCTCTCTCGCCTCCATTCCCCACGAATCCCACCTCCGCGATGCATGATATGCAACGAGCACGGCATCGACCACACCGGAAAGTACGTCGGCGACTCCGACCTCCAGCTCGAGCGCATCAACGTCTACTGCAACGAGGCCAGCGACGACCGCTTCATCCTGCGTGCCGTCCTCATGGACCTCGAGCCCGGCACCATGGACTCCGTGCGCTCGGGCCCCTTCAGCCAGATCTTCCGCCTTGATAATTTCGTCTTCCAGTCCGGCACCGGCAACAACTGGGCCAAGGGCCACTACACCAGGGGCGCCGACAACAACAGGAACCGCACCCGCCATCCGCGCTCCAAATCTCGCTGCTCCCTTCCATCCTCCACATGCATCGCTCCAAATCTCACTGCTCACTTTCTAAGCGCGGGGAAGAGGCGGGCCAGCTGAGCCGGTCGGCTTCCGAGTCGTCGTCTTCGGTGGGGAGCATCGGCCGCACGCCGTCTGGAAGGCGGGTCGGCCAGCGCGGCGGCGACGTCGACGGCGACCGCTCCAGTCGCGAGAGTTTCGAAGCCCAAGGTGAGACGCGCGTGGTTGCTTGTTTTCAGCGGGATTTGCTTGGTTGATTGAACGCATCTGGATTTGTCAGCTACCAGCAGCTCCGCCGGCGCTGAGGAAGGCGAGGAAGAGAACGAGAGAGGAACAGGGAGATGATAGGCGAATATTCTTTCTTGCATGATGGTTCATAGCTTCCAGCGTTTCCTTTAATAACTGCTTACAGGGTTACGGCCTAGCTAATTGACCCATACTCCACCCATTACACGGCCATTCGGCCTGCGGACACGACGACCCATAGTTCCTTGCTCTTGGCTGCTTGCACGTGATAGCTCATCCGACGCGACGGAGTCCCTGGGCACTTCCTTGCTGGCTTGAGGGCTGACATTCTCCCCTCCATGAGATGCCGGTTGTCCCCAAACGGCTGAAGAAGGGAAGCGTTGTCGAAGAGCCACTTCGTCCTCCTAGGTGTCCAGAGCATCATCATAGCCGGACCACCGGACCTTGACTTGATCAACAGCCATGCCACCTCGAGATATAGAACGGCGACCAAGCACTTGAGAAGGCACCTGAAGATCAGCATGCAAATCAGGTAAGGATGAACTGACAGGAGTAGCTGTTTTAACACTGGGTTTCAACTGGGAGACGTGGAA
The DNA here is from genome assembly GCA_029449295.1 of Zea luxurians. Lineage (NCBI taxonomy): Eukaryota > Viridiplantae > Streptophyta > Magnoliopsida > Poales > Poaceae > Zea > Zea luxurians. Next base: position 41,551,091 of record JAOPSE010000010.1, read on the forward strand.
CACTGGGTGGATGGATGTTGTAGGGGGCAACTCCAGTTTGTAGGCTACACTGCCAATGCGTTGCACAATGCGATAGGGTCCGAAAAATTTGTAAGATAATTTGTGATTAGCACGAACAGACACAGAACTTTGCACATATTGCTGCAACTTCAAGTAGACCATGTCTCCCACTGAGAACTGCCGGTCACAGCGTCGCTTATCTGCTTGGTGTTTCATCCTTTGCTGGGCACGAAGAAGGTGACTACGAACAGCTTGTGTCATAAGCTCCCGCTGCGAAAACCACTGCTGGAGATCTGTGCTAGAAATGGCAGCATCAGTAGAGAGCCCAAGTGTCTGAGGCAAACGCCCATATAAGACCTCAAACGGTGACTTGCCCAACGACGAGTGGAAAGATGTATTAAACCAGAATTCAGCCAGGGGCAGCCAACAGGTCCAGTGACACGGGTGGGAACTTATAAAGCATCGCAGGAATGTTTCGAGGCACTGGTTGACGCGTTCTGTTTGACCATCAGTTTGTGGATGGTACGAGGAGCTCATGCGCAGAGAAGTACCAGTAAGCTTGAAGAGACCTTGCCAAAAGGTGCTGGGTAAATATTCTATCACGATCTGATATAATGGCTTCCGGCAACCCATGTAGACGGTAAACTGAATCAAGGAAAACCTGGGCCACCTTTGATGCTGTGAAGGGGTGAGACAAAGCCATGAAATGGGAAAATTTAGAAAATTTGTCCACCACTACGAGGATGCAATTGAATTTACCAGAGCGAGGCAATCCTTCAATAAAATCAAGGGAGACCATCTGCCACACATGAGAGGGAACCGGTAGGGGTTGTAGAAGTCCAGGATAGCGAACCCGATCCGGCTTAGACTGAGCACAAACTATACAGGAACGTACATAATCATGGACTGCTGACTTCATGGCAGGCCATGCAAAGAGCTGTTTCACACTGCGATAGGTAACTGGGAAACCCGAATGACCGCCCACTGCGCTATCATGTAGAGAAGAGATAACCTGATTGTGCAAGGCAGTATTGGAACCGAGCCAAATGCGACCCTTGTATTTTATAAGCCCATCCTGTAACTGGTAAGGTCCATCAGGAGTAGCAGTAGCTGCCAGTTCAGTGAGTAGTTTCATAGCTTTAGGGTCCTGGGTATAACCGAACACAACATCAGACAACCATTGGGTGTGCTCACTGACATCGCTGCAAGAGTAAGATGATGGGGACGTCTGGACAGAGCGTCTGCCGCGCCATTGTCTACGCCTTTCTTGTATACAATTTGGTATTGTAGCCCCAAAAGTTTAGTAAAAACTTTTTGTTGCCATGGGGTCTTCAGACGTTGTTCAGTGAGGTGGGACAAGCTCCGTTGGTCTGAGTAAATTACAAAAGGTCGATGCTGAAGATAGGGGCGCCAATGATCGACGGCCAACAGTATCGCTAGGTACTCCTTTTCATAAGCGGATAATCCCATGTTCTTAATGCTGAGAGGTTTGCTTATATAGGCCAATGGGTGGTGATCCTGAATGAGCATAGCTCCAATGCCACCACCAGAGGCATCCGTCTCAATGGCGAAAGGCTTGGAGAAGTTGGGTATTGCCAAGACAGGAGCCGTGGATAACGCTGTCTTCAGCAGAGCAAATGCTATTTGTTGGTCATCTGTCCAAACAAACACTGCACCTTTCTTAAGCAACTGAGTGAGTGGCCTGGCGATAACCCCAAAATTCTTAACAAATTTTCGATAATAGCCCGCCAATCCGAGGAACCCAGCAGATCCTTGATGTTGTGGGGCGAGGGCCAGGAAGAGATAGCTGCAATTTTTGCGGGGTCAGTAGCGACCCCTGCCTTGCTGATGACGTGACCCAGGTAAGCGATCTCTTGCTGAGTAAAGGAACATTTAGTTAGCTTCACTTGCCATTGGTCCTTACGAAGCAACTGTAGAACCTGCTCCAAATGCAGTAAGTGATTGTCCCATGTATCACTGTAAACCAAGATGTCATCAAAAAAGACTAACACACATTTACGCAATAATGGTTGCAAGGTCCGATTCATTACGCCATGAAAGGTGGCCGGGGCCCCCGTGAGACCAAAGGCCATCACTCGAAACTCGAAGTGCCCATGGTGGGTCTGGAATGCTGTTTTATGCTGATCTGAGGGATCCATACGAATCTGATGAAATCCGGCACGAAGATCCAAGGTAGAGAACCATGCTGCCCCAGAAAGTTCATCTAAAAGCTCATCAATGATAGGAACAGGAAACTTGGACTTTGTTGTCAATGCGTTTAAGTGTTGGTAATCCACACAAAAGCGATAACTGTTATCCTTCTTCTTGACCAGGATCACGGAGGATGCAAAAGGACTCTTACTGTGTTGGATCAATCCTGAAGCCAACATCTCAGCCACTTGAGCCTCTATCTCTGTCTTAAGAGTAGGAGCGTACCGATATGGTCGCATTTGCACCGGTCGAGCACTGGGCAACAACGGAATCTGGTGGTCGCAATCAAGAACAGGAGGTAAACCCTTAGGAATGTCAAAGACGGATGAATACTGATCAATGATATGCTGTAATTCAGCTGGCAGATCCTTAATGACCAATTGATCTTTGTCTGACAAATCCACCAGTCAACAGAGTTGGATAAAAGCTCCTTATGTGGAAGAGGTTTGGACTCCATAGAGCTTGACAAAAGTTTGACCATGTGGAATAGATAACCACCTATCTGCCCAGTGTACTGTCATAGGGCTATAAGCCGATAGCCAGTCCATCCCAACAATCATGTCATAGTGTTGCAGCTCTAACACTTTAAAGGTAGACATAAATTGATGATCCTGGATAGACCACGTGACATTTACCAACTCATGGTCACAACGCATCCGAGCCCCATTAGCTACTTGCACCAGGACTAGAGGACATGGAGAGGTACAACTTGGAAGCTGATCAGCGACCACTGAACTGACAAAGGACACAAAGCTGCCCGAATCTAGTAAAATGAGGACAGAGAATCTAGCAATATCTCCAACAAACTGCATAGACTTAGACATCGGAACTCCCTCCAGAACAGACTGAGACAACAACAAACAACGAAGGTCCTCTGAAGGTTCAAGGACTGATTCAGAGTCATCCAAAGGTAATTGAAATTGATGCCACAATTCCTCAACAAGATGCAACTGGACCGAGTCAGGACATTGGTGGCCACGCTGAAATGGCTGCCCACATTTATAGCACAACCCCTGAGCTTTACGGAATGCATACACTGATGATAAACGGTCGCTTGTTGTAGTCCCCTTGTTGGCCTCTGATGTTCTGAATTCGGTAGTCTTCATAGAAGTTGTCGCTGCCTTGGGTGGAGGAGGTAGAGGCATAGGGCCACGAGCATAAGATTTGCTCGCGACAGTAGAATCCAGCTTCTTATAGTCCTTGGTCCGGGAACCATCGACGATCTCCTCCTGCAACTGAGCAAGAACGTAGGCAGTATCCAAATCTTTTGGCCGTTGAATCATAACAGTGGATTTAATATCAAAACAAAGGCCATCTAGAAATTGCATGGTGTAATACAGTGGGTCTGACATTTCCTGGTAACTATTGAGCTGATCGACCAACTGAGCAAAACGTTCCACATATTCCCCCACCGACCCTTGCTGCCGGATATGAAATAATTGACGCACTAGGCTAGCATGCTGATCTTTCCCAAATCTCTCACGGATCAAGTTCCCAAACTCTAGCCAAGACAAACTAGCAAGCTTATGCTCAACTGAATTTAACCAACGTGCAGCCGCCCCAGCGAAGTGCATGGTTGCAACTTTAACCCACACACAAGGGTGCACGGTGTACATGTCAAAGTAGTCTTCACAATGTTTTTGCCAGAGTTTGGGGTTTTGACCATCGAACCCAGGAAAATTGACTTTAGGTAAATGGCCCAAGTAGGGAGAGAACTGGGATCCATGTGCATGACTACCGAATGCATCAGGAGGAGGGCCATATGGACGGGTGGGTGTATGGAGCATGAAATCGGGCATACCATTGTGCGGGAGGTGGGTTCGGGTAAATACATGCCCAAAGCCAGTCTCCCGACGTTTGAAGTCATCGCGATGCCCCATAGGACCGTCGGTCGCGCAGACGGTAGCAGACAGGCGCTCCGTGGTTGGTGGGCATGGACCCAAGACGCCCATCTCAGATCTGAAGCCTGGCGGCGCAGATCGGAGGGCTGATGCAGAGAACTTGGTGAAGTCGTCGCAGAGGCGGTCGACAGAGTACTTGACGTCATCCACTGCTGCCTCCACCGATGGACGCCAAGTCTCAAACGCCGCCGTCGCCGATTAGACCGCATCCAGGCGCTCAGAGGTAGCAGCGACCTGGAGTGCGGCGGTCTCCAGCTGCTGGATGGAAGACGTTTGCCGGGCGACGACCGATTCCAGCGCTGCCCAGCGCGAATCCTGCGCCGAGAGGCGGTTAGAGATGTCGCGCAAGATCCTGGACTGCTCCTCAATCGCCAACTTGAGGTTCGGCTCCATGGCTCCAGAGAGTTTGGCGCGGCGTGTGTAGTACAAGTGAGCCAGGCCCTCGATCGGAACTACCTTTGATACCAATTGTCAGCTACCAGCAGCTCCGCCGACGCTGAGGAAGGCGAGGAAGAGAACGAGAGAGGAACAGGGAGATGATAGGCGAATATTCTTTCTTGCATGATGGTTCATAGCTTCCGGCGTTTCCTTTAATAACTGCTTACAGGGTTACGGTCCAGCTAATTGACCCATACTCCACCCATTACATGGCCATTTGGCCTGTGGACACGACGGCCCATAGTTCCTTGCTCTTGGCTGCTTGCACGTGATAGCTCATCCGACGCGACGGAGTCCCTGGGCACTTCCTTGCTGGCTTGAGGGCTGACAGGATTCTCCCCCTTTTTTCAGCGGAATCCATATAAATATTGTGGTATGTAATGCTGATACTCAGTTACTACCTGAACTGAATTGCAGCACCACTTCGCCCTTCTACTACACTAAATACACAAGCAGCAGCAAGGTTCATTGGACACTCACTTTCCCATCTGACATCCGGTACATACTTGGACATTAAGTTTATGTGGATTCTTGATTATTATGGCATGGAAATGAGATTCTTTTATTCAGATCAGAAGAGGAGCATGCATGAAATAAGTAGAGGAGAAAGGCGTAGTTGGTCTGGGCAGAAGAGAAAGCCTGAACCTTCAGTAGAAAAGAAGTCTGTTCATGCTGTTGCAGAAGAGTTCTTTGCAAAGGCTTCTCAGGAACTTATTGGACATAGTGATAGCAGGGTCAAGGGTCTTGTTATACTCATTTCTGATGAAGATGAGGACTAGATCAGTATGTTGTTTTTTATCAGTTTGTGAAATATTTATACTGCTGGTTTGTCATTGTTGACTTTGTTCTTACTGCAAAAGCAATGTTGGACACAATAGGCCTACTTACATTACATGCTGATGTGTACAACATTGTAACATACTCAGACATGAGGACATATATGGCATATTGGCCACAAAATCATGGTCCACTGATCTGTCTTCATAAAAATAAATGGCACTGACAATCCTTGATTGTTAATATAGATACTTATAGATTATTGCAGTTTACAGACTCTTGGCATCAGAAATTTAATGATTGAACATGTATACATTTTTCATAACGTGCAATATGTGAACATGTATACATTTTTCATGCAATATGTGAACATGTATACATTTTTCATGATTCAGTTATAGTTAATTTAATGATTGAAGTTTTTGTTCCCTTTTGCATATAGACTATTCTTCTGAAAAAAATGATAGGACACTACTCTAAGGACATCCTTCGCTTTGACATAGATGACGCATAACCAATAACCAATACTGGTCCATTGCTTCTCAATCTGTACTGAAGATAAAGTATGTGTTCTTTACAATTTGAAGAAGTCCTTAGAAGTGTACTTTGACCATCTGACAATAATCAGCAATTGTTACAAAAACAATCTATATTTAGAAGATGTTCACGATGTGAATCTAGCGATACAGATTTTACCTACAAAGCATGCACATATTTTGCAGATAATTGTTGGTCAGACTTTATGAAGTTTGACTTTATTGAATCCTAATGTGACATTCTATATGCAGTGATGTACATTTCTTGCCTTCAATTTCTTTATCCAGTTCTCTGATTTTTTTATCTTAACACTTTCAGTAATATTTGGAATGGTCATAAGTCAAACTAGACTTCCCCAGCGACAGCGATTCAACGAACAAGAACCAGGCCAGTAGTTATGTAGTGTAGAGATCTACTCCCGGTCCCGGTGAGTTTGATTAGAAATCATGAATGTTCAGTACCTGGCTCAGTTTTTATTAGCAGTGTAGTGAGACCGAGAGCATGAGGCTTCAAAGAGGAAATTTGTTAAGGCATAATAGGTTATATTCTTGTTGTCTACTAACATCAGATGCATTCAGTGAACCAGCTTCCAGTGCCTCTTGTACCGCTCATCGGCAAGGGAGTGCTAGAGGAGGAGGTTATGGTGAGTTTTGTCGCGACTAACGGTGAGCCCACGACTACGCCCACGTTGAAGCTGGTCTGGTGGAACCTCTTGGAGCAGATGACGATGACACCGACATCCTGCACCTCTGCGATGCTGTCGACCAGGACGCGGGCCCCTCTGTTGCGCGTGCTCTACAAGTCTGGATCCATCATCGTGCTTGGTAAGACTGACTTCCTTAGGCCAGACATGGTACGATTCTTGCCCCCATCTTCTTATCTATACTGCTTATCATTTCTGGCCTGGTTCTATTTGAGGCTATTTGAGGCAAGGGAAATTTCACTAACAATTTACCATTTAGTGAATCTATTTGAGGCTCGCTTCAGTCTAAAGCACTCTTAACTAGATCTTTTCCTTTCCAGAGTAGACTGTTTAGAATGAGCTGCTGCTCCACTAATTCTTTTGCAGCCTCCTTGCTTGACTCATGATGAAAACCATGATGTAATATGCCACAAACCTAATAGAGTAAACAAAATCTCCCTCTTTATATTGGCCGGCAAAATTGTGATCCTGTCAGCACAAATGAGTTTTTTTTCACTGCACCACAATTGGCTACAATTGCTAGATGGCAAGAAGACATATCTCTGCGGTTTTTCCGAGTCCAATTATGTCGACTCTAACTATGTAACTCCAAAACCTCTCAGGAAGGCACTACAATGATAGGCACAAATATTGTAGCCTCACAAGTTACTTGGCTAAATTTACACATGCTAAAATCACTCAAAAGAATTCACTCAAAAGAAACTAGACTGTTAAACGGCAAGCAAATCACTCAAAAGAATTCAGTTTGGGCGTGCCTCTTCTGTTTATAATGACTGTTGAGTGATTTTAGGATAGCAATTTAGTATAGCATGTCACTGAGTAAAGGTTGTCTTTTACTACGATAATTTGAGTGATTTGCTTCCTGTTTAACAGTCCAGTTTTCAGAAATGAAGTGCTTTGTGTGTTCAGAAGCATTACCCAAAATTTCAGAAATGAACTCTATCTGTTGTTTGGGTGTTGCAGTCCAGAGTGCTTTGCCTTGCATTTTGTTTGTAGACTGACAACTAGGTGTTGTATTGCTATATAACTGCATTAGCCTTGGACTTAATCCGGATAAGATTGTTGAGAATTGAGATGGATAACACATGTGGTAGTTGTATGGACCATAAAAATATTAACAAACAAGGCAAATAGCTTATAAACTCATTTCATGAATTAAGAAACATGAGTCATGATCATGCTTTTTCATTACCTGTTCTATAAACTAAAAGGGTATGTTAAACTAACTGAAATTGTGCTACGTGGTATGACTATTTCTGTTTTAAGTTCCTATCATTTATTAGAGTTCATTTCTGAAAATTTTGGTAATGCTTCTGAACACGCAAAGCGCTTCGTTTCTAAAAACTGGACTGTTAAACAGCAAGCAAATCACTCAAAAGAATTTAGTTTGGGCGTGCCTCTTCTGTTTATAATTGACTGTTGAGTGATTTTAGGATAGCAATTTAGTATAGCATGTCATTGAGTAAAGGAACAAACAACCATGTTTTTTTTGCGCAAAGGAACAAACTGTCCGAATACTCAGTTGCTCTGAATGCTATCTATTCTGTTTTTGTTTTTCTTACAGCTCAGTTTTCATCGTTCTTTGAAGTGATGCATTGTTGTCTTTTGGTTCCTACATAAATAGAAAGGGTCGATAGGTTATTGGATTATGAGTGATGATAACAAAATATTCTGTTTTTAATTCGGGCAGTCATGCTTTCAATTAGTGTTTAGAAACATATACTCTGTTCAAGTGTAGGGTGTTCATTTGCTTTTAGTTTTTCAAAACAAAGCGAAATCAATGTGTTCATTTTAAACATATATCTGTAACTAAAAGGGTCTGTTAAACTAACTGAAATTGTGCTACGTGGTATGACTATTTCTGTTTTAAGTTCCTATCTTTTATTAGAGTTCATTTCTATAAATTTTGGTAATGCTTCTGAACACACAAAGTGCTTCATTGCTGAAAACTGGACTGTTAAACAGCAAGCAAATCTCCACATGAAGGTGGTCCTTGTGATGAATATCCATAGGATAATCTGAGGAACTACCTTATATTCCAAAGAAACATACAATTAGATAATATATATTATCTAGAAGACAAAAATAAGACGAAAATGTAATCAGCAGAAACAAAAAAAACCAAGCATAAAATTAGTTGGAAACAACAAATAAATTAATAATATATCACAAATTATCATGTAGTGCTGAATTATAGCATATATTGTGAATGCCTGAATGCAATTATCCAAAATAAAAATATAAATAATAAAAGATGAAATGTAAGTGCACAAAGCTAAAAAATAACTGGACCAGTAACAGGAACAAGTGGCTTGGGTAAATCAGGAGTGTTCCTCATCTTAACAACCTCATCTTCCTCTTGTTCTTGCAAAAGAGATGGTTTTGAACATAAACTATTTTCTCATTTCAGTTGGCGATTCAATGCTTTCTTAGGGGAAAGCTTGCATCTTGGTTTGATATTTACTTTCTTGGGTTGTAAATTATAAATTCAGATAATTCCGCATATGAATGTGTTTTGAGATCATTCAGCATGCGCTTGGCGCATGCTTGGGTTGTAAATTATATTTTTTCTGGAAAATTTATAAAGGTTGCAGTTTATTTTAGTTGCTTTGCTTCTCTTCCACTCCTATATTTGACTGTTATCATCTCAATTCACAGGCTTCAATTTTAGCCTGGCTTCACCACTGGTCGAAGTTGTGGTTTGCCACCACCACCACCATCGTCTTGATCAGGGAGTGGATCTCATGCTTCCGCCGATGGCACTTCAAACTAGGTGTGCGTCCAGGTAGTGCCCATAGATGACCAGCACCAGCAGAAGGAGTGCCATGAGGAGGCACTTTCTAGGGTCGCGACAGCCGTCGCGATGGACTAGAGCTAGGTCTTCGCCTTTGACGGCGCTACGGGGTATGGTAGGTGTGCTTGCTGTTCAGTTGAATTGATGAGATCTATGTTCTTTCTTTTTCAGTCTATCCATAGGCAGGTCATTGATAATGGGATTCTTCCAATACTTGTGAAGATAGAGAAGAAAAAGGTGACTTCTTTTCATTGAATTTATGGTGGCAATTGTGAGAAGGCTAGAGCTGGGGACATATGAGAACTTTTTACTTTATTCCTCTCCTTGATTAACATTATTTGATTGAATGTTTTGTTTTAGCATTTCTAGGGTTGTAATTACTATAAATGTTTTGATTGAATGTTTTGTCGCAGGGAAGCTCCTTAGTGAAAAAATGGAGGTGATCAAGGTGTAAAGGGATTAAAGTCCCTTAGAGTTAGGGATCTCTCTTACCGCCTCACTATATATCTTACTTGGTCCTTTATCATTTTCAAATTCCAATCAGTGAACACCAAATTTTAGGTTTGTTAAATGCCTGTTACCAGTCAGGAATGAGATATTATCTTCAGATGATAAATAAAAAACTGGGAACTGGGAATTGTACCACTATGTTGTGTACTTAGTTCCTATCTAATTCTAATTCCTTGGTTTATTCTTCAATAACAAATTTCTGGGAGGAGGACAATGCACTCTTTCTACAGTGATGTTGTGCGCCTTTAGGTTTGTTTCCCTCTGTGACATGCTACCATGCTGCCACTACCACCATTTCCTTTGTTCCTAGTGTTCATATTTTTTTTCTGAAACCTTTGTTTCAGGGTCTAAGGGAAAGGTTTTCACATTGCAGCTCAAATATGGACGCGGGCCAGGTTAGTACTTAATCTTCAATAATATATAATAATTAGTCATAGTAGTATAATCACTCATTGTCATTACTGAAACATAGGAATGTATGATATTCTAAAAATGCCACTTACATGTGTTCTGCTGTTTCTTTCCACGTGAAGTTGTGAAACACATTGTGAACCCAGTTTTCATTCTTAATCCAGCATATGATGCTTGGAAGGCACCCTTGCCGTATCCATCAAATTTTTACGGATTGTCCTACTTTGTGTGTTAAAAATGTCAGTTTCAACATACTCATACTTGAAGATTTTTATGTTTCAGGTACAACCTGTGTTGGCTCCAGCAGCATCTGACCCTCAACATTCATGGCTAGACTGCAGACTGGATATTAGCAAGTGCAGCCCTAAACAACTTGGAATTCTCCAAGGTTGGTTCACCCTGCGCATAACATTTTCTTGTGTTCTTCATTATCTTGAGACTGTGAGCATACATCCCAATAAAAACTGAAAGTAAGAGGTTTGTCTTATTTTAAATGCATAATCTCATCCTTACTTGGCCATCTAATATTTTCTCTGCTAGAAATAAATCACTCCTTATTCATTGCTTAGTCTGTTTATTTTCACTCTATAAAGGTTGGTCGTCTCTATGGTTGGAAGAAATGTCCAAATGCTCCTATTGTGAAGGCTTTAAAGCAACAAAATGAAGATGTGGAGAGGGTGTTTAATACGAGACTCACAGATGTGAGTGAACATCACATTCTTCGTTTCCCTTCCTTTTTAACAGGAAAAACTATTATGCATTGCTATGATTAAAACATGTGCTTGCGTTGCCCAACAGATTGTTACACAATTCAAGATGTAAGGAGTCAATACTGCTTTGTACTATAAGAACGAGAAGACGAAAGATACCTTTAACATAGTGCCTAAGAGTGTTGTAAGGTTTGGTCATTAGCTTACTACTTTAATTATTTTTATGCATTACATGTTACATCACATCCCATTGTTGCCATCTATGTTGGTTGTTGACATGCTATGCACAAGAATTAATTTAGAGGAAATAAATATTGATGGAAATAGTAATATAAATAAATTAAAAAGGTGCCAAATGAACTGAATTATGCTACAAAACATTAGCATATGCATGTTTGTGGTACTGGTATCAAGTAGCATCAAATAGGGAGATCCAAGTTTATTTTCATTTATCAAAGGCCCAAAGCATTCCAAAATGGAAGCACTAATTCTAGAAACAAGAATGGTGCACTAAAAACTGTTGAGTAGCCAAGTTATGCAGTGCCTGACCTATGTGCTTGTGGCGGGTTGTATGTTGGAGGCATTTTGGGGCTTGTCATTAGCATAGTGTTACGAGGATTTGGCAAGTGGTTTTGCCCTCTTCATTCAACGCGTCGTACCAAGGCTGGATAAGTAAGTATATTGTGGCATCATCTAAATGTTGTTGTGTGTTTGTTAACTATGGTCGATGCAACATCTTAACTTTATATCTAGGATGTCAATTGTGATGCATGCAATCTGAATCAGGAATTTTTTATATATTGTTGTTGTTTGGTGTTTACAGTCTATGTAATGTTATACGTACGCGCAACATGCATGCTGTTGAATTCATTGATGCCTATATCACCATCATATTTGTTGCTTCTGCTGTGCCATGGATTCTTCTGCTTGGTTATGGTTCTGATTGCGTATTTTTTGTTGTGTCTAGGGTGATGCTGACAGCTCGTTGGATAGGCTGTGGCAGAAGAAGAAGGCTGAGATCAAGCAGTAGGTCTTGCACGTAGTTCCACCAGGAATGGACTCTTGAGGGATACTGCTTTAGCTATGTTTTATCTCATGTATCCGTACCGTCCAGATGCAAGTGTTGTGCTTTCACTTGGTACCTTAATTCGGAAGACTCAATATTGTTTCTTGGGTTCCATCTAAGTTTGTTGTGTTTTCACAAATGTTTCTAAACGAAGCTAAAAAATGTGATAGTTTTGGATTTGACTTTGCTGCTGAAGTCTGGGGTATGATTCTGATGTTTGGCTGGATGACTAGGTTTTAGTTTGTCTGGCTTAGCTCATCATTTCGTACTTGTTCTTCTCATATATTTGTTCGCTTAGAATTTACTTCAAACTCACATCCTTTTGGCGTGGGATTGGGAGAGCGAGTTTTATACTCGAGCACGACGGACGTCCTCGCGGCAATGGACGGACTATGCAGTTTTATAGGATCGTGAGGATGCATTTTGAGTAAGCATGCACTTTTATTTGAATAAGCAACATTGATTTGGTGGTTAAATCAACAACCCAGTTTTTTGCACCCATGATTTGGTCGCTAAATCAACAGCCCAGTGTTTCTGCACCATTGATTTGGTGTCTAAATCAATGGTTGTGATTGCATCTTGGAAAGCATAAAAACAAAAATGCTAGACTCCTGCTATTGTGAGAGGAAGATGAGAGCAGAATACTTTCCAACTTATGGTCTATGGATCGTGATGACTATGTCAAACCGGGTGACTTATAACAAGGTGAGGCTGAGGTTGAGCAGTAAGCATTTTAGTTGGTCAACATTTTATTAACAACACCTGTCTTACTAATAAGTGTGAATCCCAAGTATTCCCATTAAACAAAGGTACAAGAGTATATCAAAAACACTTAAGTGAAACCACTTAAGCAAACCATTGGCAGATCATCGGATCTCGATTTATTTCCATCTTCAAGTTCAATTATCATGTGAGGAGTCCAGGCTGCTCATAACCGTGAGCACGGCTGATATATCAGTTTTACACTCTGCAGAGGTGGCGCATCTTTACCCATGAGTCGCGATTCCCTTCTAGCCCGGGTTAGCTAGACCCGTATTCACTTCCGAGGTGAATGGCCAGGGTCTCACTACGAGGCTTCTCCCTAGAGTCCTCATTACGCAAATGCTGGAAATGGTCAAACTGCATAAGGCACACCTACCGTAACCAACTTATAGTCCGAACCACAGGGTAAAGCTTTGGGAACTATGCCCGTATCCAATCTGCCTGAGCCGGTACTATAAGCGCTTGCCAGATGCCCCCGTTCCGGTCGACCACGACCAACACCCAACATAAGACTTCCCTAGTTATTTAGCCAAGACCAGAGCCATGATAGTCCTCATGGTAGCACTGTTTTCCCGGGTGGTCACTCCATGTTCCAATTAATATGCAATAATCTTGTTTAACCATCGGGTTAACCACAATAAAGTAAACTTACCATTTGGAACATCAGTATCTTAAATAGGAGTGACTGCATAAATTTAAAGTTGTAGCAATAGCATAGCTACTAAGGTAAAGTATAATTCCCAGGTTTGATCAAGGAATAAGGTTGGAAAGGTTATCTAAATAGGTAACCCGTCAAATTATGCATATATATCCAAAAGAATAAACTTTATTAAATGTATTGTTTGGGATCAAACAGAGTATGCAGAGGGAGAAGTCCACTTGCCTTGCTTATTGAAAGCTTGAGGTTCTTCCACGGATAGGAATAGATCTTGAGTCTTAACTACTAGATCAACCACTGAATATCACACAACAAACAAGAAGAACAAACACCACTCAATAACATACAACATTCACCATACGTAAAGCTAAAAGAAAGCCTAACGAAAAGAGCGTTCGCTTTTCAAAAACGTCGCAAGTAATGGTTATAATAAGCGGGTATTCTTTTCAAAAATGTGTGATCTATACTTTATAAAACAAGACATGAGCTTATAAAAATATCTTAATTAAAATATACAAATATTAGGTTCACCAAATTAATCTTTTATAAAACGTCATACGCGATATGTCTAAGATTAAGGGCTTATAAGACGATAAACACGTTATAACGATATTAAACCTTTTTAACATTTTAGAAAAGATATATGTTATATCTAATGTTAATGCGCTACTAATCACATTATTAATTTTAAAACATTATGGAACATATTATAAATATTGTTAACCAATCACTTATGACAAATTAAGATATAAGTGTAAATAGGTTTTATGTGAAAAGATCATTATTATATTATTAATCACTTATTTAAGACGAGTTAGGTTATGTGCCTTAAATAGATTTTCATGCAAAAGATAATGAACGCATAACCATCATTTAATTTCATTAAAAAGGCACATAGCCTATATTATTATATTTGAAGTCAATATTAAATAACATTTTAAGTTGTAAAAGATCTTAAAACTCTTATTACTTTATTTTATCCTTTAGGAAAAGCTAAGTGATTTGTATATAATGTGGACTAAATTCTATGAAATCATTAATCATACCATAAATCTAGTCAAGAACAAATTGATTATAGGTCTGACTAATAAATTATGATAAAATATAGTTAATCTATTAGTTATCTTTAATGCTATTGTAGGAATAAATTATCTAATTCATTAGAAAGAAATTATGTATAAACTGTCGTTTTAGTTTATAAAAGCAATGACTCTTGTTATCTTTTAATTAAGAAAATATAAATAATATATTAATTGGACATATATTTATCTTCCATTTTTATTAAGAAACATATGGTCTACATATTCTTTTAAATTTCTATTTAAGAAGGCTATACTTACACATCTATAAAAAGACATTGTTAAGTTATAAAAACATGATATCTATTAAAAGTCATTTTAGACTAGAAACAAATTATCTACTTCATTAGTAAGAAACCTATGTTTATCAATATACTATTATTTTCTTTATTAGGAAAGTATAAGTGCCTAGTTAAGTCATTTTAACACTATTATAAATTCTACTATTTCAGTTTTCTCCTTTCTTTTCTAAATAGAATTTATACATGTAACTAAAAATTATTTATTTAATTCTTCTAACATTAATATACTAAGAATTAATTATAAATTACTAAATGAGACTTTAAATAACCTAATCATGGTTATTATGACATAAATGAGCATTTTACTATTCTAAGTAATTATGTGCTATACTTATAAATACATTTATTATGAATAGTGAAATATATATTTTCATTTGACTAGAAAATACATGACTTGGTGCCTATTTCAATTTCTTCATGCAAATAAGTTTATACTTAAACTACTACCAACAATTATCGTTCCATACATAAAAGCGAAATTAATTATAAACATTTCTAGTATGAAAACCACAAAAGTAGTGAATAGTGACCGTGCTCATTTTTAGAATTATAAAATCATACGCATTTTAAAATATTATCGCGGGATTCGATTTTGGTTACACGTATACATCGGAATCTCTAGAATCATACCCGAATCGCCAAATCGCATCATCATAATATTACAATAATAATTCACAAATTTATAAATTCAACACATGCTTTAGAAAATAAATTAATGTTTTGAGTTTGTCATCAACCTTGGGATGAACGGATGACGGTGAACGGCTCGACGGGCAGGAAACGACGAGGTTTGACGGGGTTTGGACACGTCTCCGACGAGGCACGATAGCGAGCAGGGCGCTGCTCCGGCGAGTCTCCACGGAAAGTCCGAGCACGGCGGGGCAGTGGATGGTCCAGCCGGGGTGCTGCGTAGCTGCGTCGACAGTGGTCGATGAGCGCCAAATTTACAAAAGTCAGGGACCAAAACAGAAATCGATCATCTTCTACCTCCGGTTTTTGGTTTTCACGGCAAAGGAGACAACGGGCTAGAGACTGGGTCGGCTTCACTGCGGCGGACAGCGTTCTGGGCAGTGATTCGTCGAAGGGGACGCCAGTGACTTGTGTTCACCTTCGCCGGCGACGGGGGAGGAGCAGGGACCTCTAGTCACGGTGAGCGGCGTGATGGCGGGAACACATACGCAAACAAGCGAGCAGCAAAGTGGAGCGTGTGAGAGCGAGCTTGGGAATGGAGAAGGAGGAGGGAGAAGAAAGGAGTTCGGCTGCCCTTTTATAGAGGATGGGAGAGAGATGCAGGGTCGACCGGGGTGCTTCATGGACAATAATGGCGTCGGCATCAATGGAGAGAGGAGTAATGGCGCCAATAACTCGGAGAAACGCTCGGTTGACGGTCCATTACACAGGTGAGGAACGGACGCGCGGCACTTGGGGTCGCTTGGTCTTCTGTTGTTGCTCGATGGCTCGGCTTCATGGCAGCGAGGCACAGGGGCGCGGTCGGGTCTGTAGCGTCGGGGCTCGGGGTGGCGACTGGGTCGCGTCGGGCGCTCGGGGAAGGAGTGCGCACGGCGCGGGCGGCTGGGCGCGCGGGCTCCTGGCGCGGCGTCCTGCGGCGTGGGTGGCATCGGGGGCCGGAGCGCGGGGTCGGTTGGGCAGCCTGGTTTGCTCGGCGTGCAGCAGAGAGAGCAGGGGAGAGGGAAGGAAGAAGTCTGGCGGCTGGCACAGGGAGAGGTGGGAGCGGCGGCTAGGAAGGGAGGCAAGGGGGGGGGGGGCGGTCGGCTCCTAGCTGGGCCTAATGGGCCTTAGGTTAGGGTTGGTTTTTTTTTTCTTTTTTTTTCGAATTTCTAATTTAAAATACACTTTTAAATAACTCTAAAATTTATAGTAATTGAACCAAAAGTATTTATAAATAATATAGTTATCTTTGGACTGATTATATTATTTATTTACTAGGATTTTTATTTAAGAAGAAATGTTATTCAATAACGAAAAATCAATCATGCGCGATAAAAAAATTACTCCAAATGAAATAAATAATAAACACTTCAATGAAAAATTTATTCCCATAAACACCATTATTAACTAAATGTATTATTTTTATTTAATGATTTTCATAGTGTCACAAATCTACCCCTCTTAAAAAGAATCTCGTCCTCGAGATTAAGAAAGGCTAGCACGAAAGCAAAGGAGATACATGGTTTATTTGTAGGTTCTTAGTTCTCATTGAACTCCTCCAAACTTAAGGAACTTCCTTACTTCTTTGCTCCGAAATGTATACTAATCAAGCGACCTTCATCATCATACTTATAAAATGGTGGGTCTTCTGAATTATTGCTTAGGTCATGCTTGGCAGCTTTCTTCTCTAGTCGGTCTAGACGTTTCTTGGGGCATTCGCGAATAAGATGTCCTTCGTTTTTGCAGTAGTAGCAAGCACCTCTTGCTTTGAGTTCCTTGCGAGTCAACTTTGCTTGACCAACAGGGGGTGAGGGTTGATTGGGTGTCTGTATCTCATATAGCGGAGCCTGACTTGATTCTTCTGTTTGGGTATCCATGTGTTTCGGGGCTTTTGCTTGTGGTTGAGGTGAACTAATCATGTATCCAAACATTTTTCTATTCCTTTTGTTGTTCTTCATTCCATTCATCGAATATCTCGGTGACTCATTTTTCTTGTTCATAGTTGTTAAGGTAGGGGTATTGTCATTGGCATCATTTACTTCCTTTCCATTGGGGTTCATCATCTGGTTAGAGAGTAAAAGAGGTAGTGAGACAAGATTACATAAGCGACTTGTACGATATGAAGATAAAGGGCTTAACACAACATTTTGATTTCCAAGATAAGTTTAATTAAGGAGCAAGGATGGTTTCTTGTTTCATCATACTTCAAGAGTTTACAGGTGTTATATTCCTTAACAAAGATCTTTTGAACTTTATAGGTTTTATGGCATGATATCCCAATCATCTTTCTGATCCAAGAGTATTTCTTTGAGCACAAATTGAGAGAAATATTTGAGCGGGACTTTAGGGCAAATAGAGCATCACATTGTTTGCATATAGTAGATGACACCATACTTTATTTTCTTTATAAAGAGGCAAAAACACAATAGGTGCGAAAGATTCTCCAAATTTATTCATATATTACTTAGCACGATTACAAATCTTGAAAGGGGCAACAACTTGACATTTTTTTGTGAGACATACTCCTTCTAACTAAATGGTATACTATTCTTCCTTGTCAGATGTACCAATCTGAGCTGGAGGTCGGTTGTCTTCAACTACTATTGTTTCTCCAGATGGAGTTTCCAAGCACATAGTTTTCTCAGTATGTTGGATTACCGCCTTAGTTCTTTGTAACCAATTCTTTCCAAGAATCACATCCTTTCCCATTGATTCTATCACTAGGAGATCAGCCGAAAAATCTATCCCGTTGATTTTAATACTTACTTTCGGACATATGTAGTTCGCTAACACTTTCCTTTCAGGTGTACTGATGGTCTTTCTTGATCTTAAGGGGCACTTAAAGATACCATACTTTGTTGCAAACTGGGCACTGATAAGAGAATGTGTTGTACGAGGATCATACAACACAGTGGCGATGGTTTTGTGAATGACTAGTGTTCCAAAAATCACTGCATTATCACTTTGAATGGTTCCTGTCACTGCATAACTTATCTTTCCATTGGTCTCTTTCCTTTGTTTATTCTTTGTTGATGCATGGGTTTGAGGGTGTTGTCTTTTCTTTTGGACCTTATTGATCTCCACATCTTTCTTAGGGCAACCATTAACAAGATGGCCGGTATCACCACAGCCAAAGCAAGCACGACTTGATGAGTTACATGGTGGAGTTGTCTTTACGTTGTTGGTAGAAGTTTCTTTGCATTTTTGTTCATATTCCATGTCTGAAAACTGAGGTAGCTTCATCTCGGAGGTGATCTGTAGTGAACTCTTCTCAGGACAGTTACGGAAGTAATGACCTTCACGTCCACATTGATAGCAAGCTTTTCTTGAAGTTATTTCTTGACTTTTTCCATGTTTCCGTTTTTGTTTCTTGGACCTGATGCGACGACGAGGCTGAAACTGTGTGCAAGTAATAGTCCATCCATCAATGTAACACTCATGTGTTTCTTCTTGGGGCTGGGCATCCTTGTGATGTTTCCTCTTTGGAAAACTTTGCAATTCATCAACTGACAGTGCATTAGGTATGAGAGAATCTGCTATTAGTTGTTCTTGGGGAGACATTTGTCTGTCTATGCCAGAAAATAAAATCCGGTTCTTCTGTTTTGTAGTTTCACTTTCGTTTGTACTGATCTGGCGACAAGGAATTCCATAGTACTCACAACAACAACATGTTCCAAGGTCACTTGTCTTTTGGTTTGGTTGTTCATCCTTTTGTGTCTTGAAGGTTTGTTCATCAGCTGTTTCATTTATAGTGCCGTTTTGACTTGCCAACACACCGCATTCTTTGCACTTAATGACATCACTTGCAGTTGACATTCCAAGGTCTGACATCTGTATGGGTATGGAAGAATGGAAGGGACAAAAGGGTTGAGCAAAGACAGATTATAGAGAGCAGAGAAAACCCATTTATCTAAGATTTTACCTAGCTAACTGATGTCATTGTGGAAACAAAGTCACACAATACAACAACAATCATTACAAAGAAGCAAATCAAACATAGTCACAAATATAACTAACATAAACTCAAACATATCAGCACAACACAATCCAATTCTACCCATTCAACCAAAACAAAAGGTGAGACAAGGTTTGGAATAAGAAAGATATTATAAAGTCAAGGAATCATATTAGAAATATCAAGGAGTTAGACAAGACTTATTTGTTCATGGACAAGAGTGAAATAAGATAACCATGAACTATTAAAGTGAGGATAAATGATACAACCAAGGATATGAAGTGAGTTAGGGAGAAAGCATTATCAAGGAGAAAAGTAGAGAGACAAAAGTTTAATATATCAAGGTAGATATTGCGCAAGGGTGGCAATATAATGGCAAGAAAACAAAAGTATAAGAAGTCAAGGGTTATATAGCAATATTAGGGATTAGAAAACCACTATAATATAATATAATATCGCCATTATCGATCTAGTCGAAAACTTAGCAATATAGAACTATCCTATCAACCTAACCAAGAAGAATGGTAATAGATCCAAGAGATCTATAACGAAACTTCTTGCGGGGCGGGGATAAGACAGAGAATGGGGCATCTTCCATAGCTTCTAAAGGGTTCCTTCCGGTAGACTTCACTTCAAGTTCCACAATCCTAACTTGATCATCTTTCAATGCTTCTGATTAGAACCTTCGGATAGACCAAAAATCAGACAAGAAGGGTTGAAAATAAAAAAGACGAGTTTTGATATAAAGTAAGTTTTTATGGAGCAAAATATATCAAGCTTTGAAAGACTGACTGGGCTTTCCATTTCTAACTAATCTAGCGACCTACGGTCACATTGCTTTGATACCACTTCTGTCACACCCGTTTCTAAGGGGCAGAGCCGGGTGCATAGCATATGTGTGCCAGGATCTATTTCCACACATATGTTGACGTCACAAGTGTAATATATCAAAAGAACAATGCATAAAAGCGTAAATAACGATTATATTAACATATTACACTTCGAACAGACATAATGTCTTAACCTTTATTCATCAAAGTACAGCGAAACAAGGACATCCATCCACAGGAAGATGACCGGGGGTATCGCTAGACTAGCATCCATGGAGCTCAGCATCATAACTTCATCTGCAAATTTCTGATCAAAATTAAGCAAGGGTGAGCTCACTTATGGTCGGGGCTCAGCAAGTGGGGGAAAAACTAATGCAAGTCTAACAAGGTGAGGCTGAGGTTGAGCAGTAAGCATTTTAGTTGGTCAACATTTTATTAACAACACCTGTCTTACTAATAAGTGTGAATCCCAAGTATTCCCATTAAACAAAGGTACAAGAGTATATCAAAAACACTTAAGTGAAACCACTTAAGCAAACCATTGGCAGATCATCGGATCTCGATTTATTTCCATCTTCAAGTTCAATTATCATGTGAGGAGTCCAGGCTGCTCATAACCGTGAGCACGGCTGATATATCAGTTTTACACTCTGCAGAGGTGGCGCATCTTTACCCATGAGTCGCGATTCCCTTCTAGCCCGGGTTAGCTAGACCCGTATTCACTTCCGAGGTGAATGGCCAGGGTCTCACTACGAGGCTTCTCCCTAGAGTCCTCATTACGCAAATGCTGGAAATGGTAAAACTGCATAAGGCACACCTACCGTAACCAACTTATAGTCCGAACCACAGGGTAAAGCTTTGGGAACTATGCCCATATCCAATCTGCCTGAGCCGGTACTATAAGCGCTTGCCAGATGCCCCCGTTCCGGTCGACCACGACCAACACCCAACATAAGACTTCCCTAGTTATTTAGCCAAGACCAGAGCCATGATAGTCCTCATGGTAGCACTGTTTTCCCGGGTGGTCACTCCATGTTCCAATTAATATGCAATAATCTTGTTTAACCATCGGGTTAACCACAATAAAGTAAACTTACCATTTGGAACATCAGTATCTTAAATAGGAGTGACTGCATAAATTTAAAGTTGTAGCAATAGCATAGCTACTAAGGTAAAGTATAATTCCCAGGTTTGATCAAGGAATAAGGTTGGAAAGGTTATCTAAATAGGTAACCCGTCAAATTATGCATATATATCCAAAAGAATAAACTTTATTAAATGTATTGTTTGGGATCAAACAGAGTATGCAGAGGGAGAAGTCCACTTGCCTTGCTTATTGAAAGCTTGAGGTTCTTCCACGGATAGGAATAGATCTTGAGTCTTAACTACTAGATCAACCACTGAATATCACACAACAAACAAGAAGAACAAACACCACTCAATAACATACAACATTCACCATACGTAAAGCTAAAAGAAAGCCTAACGAAAAGAGCGTTCGCTTTTCAAAAACGTCGCAAGTAATGGTTATAATAAGCGGGTATTTTTTTCAAAAATGTGTGATCTATACTTTATAAAACAAGACATGAGCTTATAAAAATATCTTAATTAAAATATACAAATATTAGGTTCACCAAATTAATCTTTTATAAAACGTCATACGCGATATGTCTAAGATTAAGGGCTTATAAGACGATAAACACGTTATAACGATATTAAACCTTTTTAACATTTTAGAAAAGATATATGTTATATCTAATGTTAATGCGCTACTAATCACATTATTAATTTTAGAAACATTATGGAACATATTATAAATATTGTTAACCAATCACTTATGACAAATTAAGATATAAGTGTAAATAGGTTTTATGTGAAAAGATCATTATTATATTATTAATCACTTATTTAAGACGAGTTAGGTTATGTGCCTTAAATAGATTTTCATGCAAAAGATAATGAACGCATAACCATCATTTAATTTCATTAAAAAGGCACATAGCCTATATTATTGTCGGGGACCATAATTAGGGGTACCCTCAAGACGCCTAATTCTCAGCTGGTAACCCCCATCAGCATAAAGCTGCAGAGGCCTGATGGGTTTGATTAAGTCAGGGATCAGTCCATACGAGCGACTTGATCACGCCACGCCCGAGCCTAGCCTCGGGCGAGGGCAGCCGACCCTGAGATGACTCCGTCTCGCCTGAGGTCTCCTCTTTCACGGCAGACGCATCACCGGTTCGCCCGAGGCCCCGCCTTCGATAAGAAGTAACCCTGACTAAATCACCGCGCCAACCGACCAAATCCCTGGGGCCTTCAACGCAAAAGGTAAGACTGACGGGTAGCCAGGCTTGGCCAAAAGCGCCAGAGGAAGCTCCGCCCGACCCAGGGCTCGGACTCGGGCTAAGGCCCCGGAAGACGGCGAACTCCGCCTCGCCCGACCCAGGGCTCGGACTCGGGCTAAGGCCCCGGAAGACGGCGAACTCCGCTCCGCCCGACCCAGGGCTCGGACTCGGGCTAAGGCCCCGGAAGACGGCGAACTCCGCTCCGCCTGACCCAGGGCTCGGACTCGGGCTAAGGCCCCGGAAGACGGCGAACTCCGCTCCGCCCGACCCAGGGCTCGGACTCGGGCTAAGGCCCCGGAAGACGGCGAACTCCGCTCCGCCCGACCCAGGGCTCGGACTCGGGCTAAGGCCCCGGAAGACGGCGAACTCCGCTCCGCCCGACCCAGGGCTCGGACTCGGGCTAAGGCCCCGAAAGACGGCGAACTCCGCCTCGCCCGACCCAGGGCTCGGACTCGGGCTAAGGCCCCGGAAGACGACGACCTCCGCCTCGCCCGACCCAGGGCTCGGACTCCGCCTCGGCTCCTGCCGAACGACCTCCGCCTCGCCCGACCCAGGAGTTCAGGCTCGGCCTCTGTCATGCAGGACGGACTCGACCTCGACTTCGGAGGAGCCTCCACGTCGCCCGACCTAGGACACAAGACCGCCACGTCAACAGGAAGCGTCATCATCACCCTGCCCTGAGCCGACTCGGGTCGCAGAGAACAAGACCGGCGTCCCATCTGGCCAGCTCCGCCAGATAGGCAATGATGGCGTCTCACTAGACCATGACGACGGCGGCTCTCAGCTCCCTTACGAAAGCAGGGAGACGTCAGCAAGAGCACAGCTGTTCCAACAGCTGTCCCTCCGTCAAGCTCCACTGCTTCTCCAACAGCCACGACGCCACACCAACAGGGTGCCAAGATCTCTCCGGCTGCCACCTTGGCATGTACTTAGGGCGCTAGCTCTCCCTCGCTAGACACGTAGCACCTTGCTACACCCCCATTTTGTACACCTGGATCCTCTCCTTACGACTATAAAAGGAAGGACCAGGGCCTTCTTAGAGAAGGTGGGCCTCGCGGGGACAAAGGGCAGGGGCAGGCGCTCTCTCGGGGCCGCCCGCTCCCCTCACCTCGCGCGGACGCTTGTAACCCCCTACTGCAAGCGCACCCGACCTGGGCGCGGGGCGAACACGAAGGCCGCGGGAATTCTCCGACTCCCTCACGACCCGGCTCCGGCCACCTCGCTCTCTCTCTCTCCCCCCCTTTCGCGCTCGCCCACGCGCTCGACCCATCTGGGCTGGGGCACGCGGCACACTCACTCGTCGGCTCGGGGACCCCCCGGTCTCGGAACGCCGACAGTTGGCGCGCCAGGTAGGGGCCTGCTGCGTGTTGACGAGCGGTTTCCCGTCAAGCTCCAGATGGGCAGTCTCCGACGACCTCTTCAACCCGGGACGGTGCTCCGTTTCGGGAGCCTCGAGTTCATGTCTCTCGACAGCAGCTACGACATGATACTCCTTCCACCGCCGCGCGGTAGCGACAATGGTGGCGGACAGCCCGCCCGCCGGCGGCGGAATCGACGACGCCTTTCCCGCGTGGGGGAAGGACAACTTTCGAGCTCGCTCCGTCCTCTCCCTCGCCATCGGAGGAGGAGGCGGGGCAACCAAAGCCGAGCGGGAGGCTGTGCTCCGACGGCTGTCGAGCAAATCGACACCCCCAGCGCCCCAACGGAGGACACGCCAAGCGTCGCCCTCGCGTTCGAGGCAAAGGCGGGCGCCATCCCCCCGCAACACATCGACCTCGAGCAGGCGGACGACGCCAGCACGCTCACGGAGGGCCTGCAGGACGTCGCCCTCGTACCCAAGACGACGGCGCGATCAGCCCCCGACGTGACTTCATCGCTCCTCGTCGACAAAAAGGTACCGACTGCTACCCATCTTTCGTCATTTCGACTCGACCTCAGCCCGCCTGGCGACCTCGCTTTGGCGGGCGCTCACGTTGAGGCGAGTGCAACCTCTCTGGGGTTTCGTGTGCGGTCGCCTTGGGACCGATTGACGGGTGTCTCGACCTACGGACCCTCCGGGTCCGAGGAAGATGACGACCCCAGCATCTGCTGGGATTTCTCCGGATCTGGCAACCCTAGTGCCATGCGGGACATCATGACCGCATGTGACTACTGCCTCTCCGACTGTTCCGACGGCAGCCGCAGCCTTGACGACAAGGGCCGCGGCCCGAGCCGCGAATGTTTCCACATCGAGCTAGGGGATCCCTCCGGAGGCGGCTGTCTCGGCATGCCGGAGGATGGTGATCCCCCTAGGCCAGCGCCTCGCGCCGACATCCCGCGGGAGCTAGCTGTGGTCCCCGTTCCGGCGGGGGGTCACGACCCACAGCTCGAGCAAGTCCGCGGGGCGCAGGCCGGGCTCGATGAGGGAGCGGGAGCGCTCGAGGCAATCCGCCAGGACATCGGGCAGGTATGGGCGAGCCAGCCCCCGGCCGGGGGAATACGTCACCTGCCCCAAGGTCTCCAGCACCGCATCGCCAACGATGCCAGGGACAGACCGCCACCCGCATCCGGCGGAACCGGTCAGGACCTGGCCGCCGCAGCGATGCTCCTCCGCGCGATGCCGGAGTCATCAACCACCGAGGGTCGGCGAATCCAGGGGGAACTCAAGCATCTCCTGGAAGGCGCTGCGGCCCGGCGGGCCGAAAGCTCTGCCTCCCGAAGGCAGGGGTACCCCTCGGAACCTCGTGCCGCGACTTCCCGACTCACGCGGGAAGCCTCGGTCTACACCGGGCGCACGCGCAACACCGCGCCTGCGGCCCCGGGCCGCCTCGGCGACGAACACCCTCATCGCGACCGTCGGGCACGCCTCGACGAAAGGGTGCGCCGAGGCTATCACCCCAGGCGTGGGGGACGCTACGACAGCGGGGAAGATCGGAGTCCCTCGCCCGAACCACCCGGTCCGCAGGTCTTTAGCCGAGCCATTCGGCGGGCGCCGTTTCCGCCCCGATTCCGACCCCCGACTACTATCACAAAGTACTCGGGGGAAACGAGACCGGAATTGTGGCTTGCGGACTACCGCCTGGCCTGTCAGCTGGGTGGGACGGACGATGACAACCTCATCATCCGCAACCTCCCCCTGTTCCTCTCCGACACCGCTCGTGCCTGGTTGGAGCACCTGCCTCCGGGGCAGATTTCCAACTGGGAAGATCTGGTCCAGGCTTTCGCCGGCAACTTCCAGGGCACGTACGTGCGCCCCGGGAATTCCTGGGACCTCCGAAGCTGTCGGCAACTGCCGGGAGAGTCTCTCCGGGACTACATCCGGCGATTCTCGAAGCAGCGCACCGAGCTGCCCAACGTCACCGACTCCGATGTCATCGGCGCGTTCCTCGCCGGCACCACCTGCCGTGACCTGGTGAGCAAGTTGGGTCGCAAGACCCCCACCAGGGCGAGCGAGCTGATGGACATCGCCACCAAGTTCGCCTCCGGCCAGGAGGCGGTAGAGGCCATCTTCCGAAAGGACAAGCAGCCCCAGGGCCGCCCGTCGGAAGATGCTCCCAAGGCGTCTGCTCCGCGCGGCGCCAAGAATGAAGGCAGGAGGAAGTCGCAAGCGAAACGCGACGTTCCCGATGCAGACCTTGTCGCCGCCGCCGAGCACAAGAACCCTCGGAAGCCCCCCGGAGGCGCCAACCTCTTCGACAAGGCACTCAAGGAGACGTGCCCCTACCATCAGGGGCCCGTCAAGCACACCCTCGAGGAGTGCGTCATGCTTCGGTGCCACTTCCACAGGGCCGGGCCACCTGCAGAGGGTGGCAAGGCCCGCGACGACGACAAAAGGGAGGATCGCCAAGCAGGAGAGTTCCCAGAGGTCCGCGACTGCTTCATGATCTACGGAGGGCATGCGGCAAATGCCTCGGCTCGGCATCGTAAGCAAGAGCGTCGGGAGGTCTGCTCGGTGAAGGTGGCGGCACCAGTCTACCTAGACTGGTCCGACAAGCCCATCACCTTCGACCGGGACGACCACCCCGACCACGTGCCGAGCCCAGGGAAGTACCCGCTCGTCGTCGACCCCGTCATCAGCGACGTCAGGCTCACCAAGGTCTTGATGGATGGGGGCAGCTGCCTCAACATCATTTACGCTGAGACCCTCAGGCTCCTGCGCGTCGATCTGTCATCCGTCCGAGCAGGCGCTGCGCCCTTCCATGGGATCATCCCCGGGAAGCGCGTCCAGCCCCTCGGACAGCTCGACCTCCCTGTCTGCTTCGGAACACCCTCCAACTTCCGAAGGGAGACTTTGACGTTCGAGGTGGTCGGGTTCCGAGGAACCTACCACGCAGTGTTGGGAAGGCCATGCTACGCGAAGTTCATGGCCATCCCCAACTACACCTACCTGAAGCTCAAGATGCCGGGCCCCAACGGGGTCATCACCGTCGGCCCCACGTACAAACACGCATTCGAATGCGATGTGGAGTGCGTGGAGTACGCCGAGGCCCTCGCCGAGTCCGAGGCCCTCATTGCCGACCTGGAAAGCCTCTCCCGAGAGGTGCCGGACGTGAAGCGACATGCCGGCAACTTCGAGCCAGCGGAGACGGTTAAGGCCGTCCCTCTCGACCCCAGTGGCGACACCTCCAAGCAGATTCGGATCGGATCCGGGCTCGACCCCAAATAGGAAGCAGTGCTCGTCGACTTTCTCCGCGCAAACGCCGACGTCTTTGCGTGGAGTCCCTCGGACATGCCCGGCATACCGAGGGATGTCGCCGAGCACTCGCTGGATATTCGGGCCGGAGCCCGACCGGTCAGACAGCCTCTGCGCCGATTCGACGAGGAAAGGCGCAGGGTGATAGGCGAGGAGATCCACAAGCTGATGGCAGCAGGGTTCATTAAAGAGGTATTCCATCCCGAATGGCTTGCCAACCCTGTACTTGTGAGGAAAAAAGGGGGGAAGTGGCGGATGTGTGTAGACTACACTGGTCTCAACAAAGCATGTCCGAAAGTCCCCTACCCTCTACCTCGCATCGATCAAATCGTGGACTCCACTGCAGGGTGCGAAACCCTGTCTTTCCTCGATGCCTACTCAGGGTATCATCAAATCAAGATGAAAGAGTCCGACCAGCTCGCGACTTCTTTCATCACGCCCTTCGGCATGTACTGTTATGTCACAATGCCGTTCGGTTTGAGGAACGCGGGTGCAACCTACCAGCGGTGCATGAACCATGTGTTCGGCGAACACATCGGTCGCACGGTCGAGGACTACGTCGACGACATCATAGTCAAGACGAGGAAAGCCTCTGGCCTTCTCTCCGACCTCGAACTGACATTCCGGTGTCTCAAGGCGAAGGGCGTCAAGCTCAATCCCGAGAAGTGCGTCTTCGGGGTGCCCCGGGGCATGCTTTTGGGATTCATCGTCTCCGAGCGGGGCATCGAAGCCAACCCGGAGAAGATCGCGGCCATCACAAACATGGGGCCCATCAAGGACTTAAAAGGCGTACAGAGGGTCATGGGATGCCTCGCGGCCTTGAGCCGTTTCATCTCGCGCCTCGGCGAAAGAGGCCTGCCCCTGTACCGCCTCTTAAGGAAGGCCGAGTGCTTCACTTGGACTCCCGAGGCCGAGGAAGCCCTCGAGAACCTGAAGGCGCTCCTCACCCAGGCGCCCGTCTTGGTACCCCCAGCTGATGGAGAAACCCTCTTGGTCTACGTCGCCGCAACCACTCAGGTGGTCAGCGCCGCGATCGTGGTCGAAAGGCAGGAAGAGGGGCATGCTTTGCCCATTCAGAGGCCAGTTTACTTCGTCAGCGAAGTGC
Organism: Zea luxurians; assembly: GCA_029449295.1. Lineage (NCBI taxonomy): Eukaryota > Viridiplantae > Streptophyta > Magnoliopsida > Poales > Poaceae > Zea > Zea luxurians. The sequence continues at coordinate 41,579,526 of JAOPSE010000010.1, forward strand.
TGTCCGAGACCAAGATCCGCTACCCACAAGTCCAGAAGCTGCTATATGCAGTGATCCTGACGAGACGAAAGCTGCGACATTACTTCGAATCCCATCCGGTGACTGTGGTGTCATCCTTCCCCCTGGGGGAGATCATCCAGTGCCGAGAAGCCTCGGGGCGGATCGCGAAGTGGGCGGTGGAAATCATGGGCGAAGCAATCTCATTCGCCCCTCGGAAGGCCATCAAGTCCCAGGTACTGGCGGATTTCGTTGCCGAATGGGTCGATACCCAGCTGCCAACGGCTCCGATCCAACCAGAGCTCTGGACCATGTTTTTCGACGGGTCGCTGATGAAGACGGGAGCTGGCGCGGGCCTGCTCTTCGTCTCGCCCCTCGGGAAACACCTGCGCTACGTGCTCTGCCTCCATTTCCCGGCGTCCAACAATGTGGCCGAGTACGAGGCTTTGATCAACGGACTGCGAATCGCCATCGAGCTAGGGGTCCGACGCCTCGATGCACGCGGCGACTCGTAGCTCGTCATCGACCAAGTCACGAAGAACTCCCTCTGCCGCGACCCGAAGATGGAGGCCTACTGTGAGGAGGTTCGACGCCTGGAAGACAAGTTCTACGGGCTCGAGCTTAACCACATCGCCCGGCGCTACAACGAGACTGCAGACGAGCTGGCGAAGATAGCCTCGGGGCGAACGACGGTTCCCCCGGACGTCTTCTCCCGAGATCTGCACCAACCCTCCGTCAAGATAGGCGACGCGCCCGAGCCCGAGGCACCCTCGGCCTCGTCCGAGGTGACCTCGGCCCATTCCGAGCCATCCTCGGCTCAACCCGAGGAACCCTCGGAGCCCGAGGGCGAAGCACTGCGCATCGAGGAGGAGCAGAACGGGGTCGTGCCAGACCAAGATTGGCAAACCCCGTACCTGCAATATCTCCACCAAGGAGAACTGCCCCTCGACCGAGCCGAGGCTCGGCGGGTAGCGCGACGCGCCAAATCGTTCGTCTTGCTGGGCGATGAAAAGGAGCTCTACCACCGTAGCCCCTCGGGCATCCTCCAGCGATGTATCTCCATCGCCGAAGGTCAGGAACTCCTGCGGGAAATACACTCGGGGGCTTGCGGTCATCATGCAGCACCTCGAACCCTCGTCGGGAACGCTTTCCGCCAAGGCTTCTACTGGCCAACGGCGGTGGCTGACGCCACTAGAATTGTCCGCGCCTGCGAAGGGTGCCAATTCTATGCGAAGCAGACCCACCTGCCCGCTCAGGCTCTGCAGACGATACCCATCACCTGGCCCTTCGCTGTGTGGGGTCTGGACCTCGTCGGCCCCTTGCAGAAGGCGCCCGGGGGCTACACGCACCTGCTGGTCGCCGTCGACAAATTCTCCAAGTGGATCGAGGTCCGACCCCTGAACAGCATCAGGTCCGAGCAGGCGGTGGCGTTCTTCACCAACATCATCCATCGCTTCGGAGTCCCGAACTCAATCATCACCGACAATGGCACCCAGTTCACCGGCAAAAAATTCTTGGATTTTTGCGAAGATCACAATATCCGGGTGGACTGGGTCGCCGTAGCTCATCCCATGTCGAATGGGCAAGTAGAGCGCGCCAACGACATGATCTTACAAGGGCTCAAGCCTCGAATTTACAATGATCTCAACAAGTTCGGCAAGCGATGGATGAAGGAACTCCCCTCGGTGGTCTGGAGCCTGAGGACGACGCCCAGTCGAGCCACGGGTTTCACGCCGTTCTTCCTGGTCTACGGGGCCGAGGCCGTCCTGCCCACGGACCTGGAATACGGCTCCCCGAGGACGAGGGCCTACAACGAAGAAAGCAACCAAGCTAGCCGAGAAGACTCGCTGGACCAGCTGGATGAGGCTCGGGACAGGGCCTTACTACACTCGGCGCGGTACCAGCAGTCCCTGCGACGCTACCACGCCCGAGGGGTCCGACCCCGAGACCTCCAGGTGGGCGACCTGGTGCTTCGGCTGCGGCAAGACGCCCGAGGGAGGCACAAGCTCACGCCCCCCTGGGAGGGGCCGTTCATCATCGCCAAAGTTCTGAAGCCCGGAACGTACAAGCTGGCCAACAGTCAAGGCGAGGTCTACGGCAACGCTTGGAACATCCAACAGCTACGTCGCTTCTACCCTTAAGATGTTTCCAAGTTGTTCATATACCTCGCACCCACGCAAAGTTTAGTCAACAAGGAAGGGTCGGCTCGCCCCGGCAAAGGCCCGACCCTCCCTCGGGGGCTAAAAGGGGGGAAACCCCCTCTGCGTCAAAACTTTCCTCGAACAAAAAAATCTCTTTTACCAGAACATCTTCCGTGCTTTTTGAATACTTCGAAAAGTGGGTCCCGGAAACGACGGGGTACACGTAAGCAGCCAAGGCTGACCGAGCCGAGGGACTCCTACGCCTCCGGGATACGGATACCTCACTCATCACCTTCTGCGATAAGTAACTCGCGCTCGGATAAGGTGAATCCGCGGATCGAACGAGTCTTTACGTACGGAAGCTCTTCTATCGAAGCGATTCTTCGAGCCTTCTAGACCGAGTCGGTGACAGGGCCTCATGGACGGGTAAAAGTACGCGTAAGCGGCAAGGCCGACCGAGCCGAGGGACTCCCACGCCTCCGGGATACGGATACCTCACTCATCACCTTCCGCGAGAAGCAACTCTTGCTCGCACTAACATCCCTGCTACCGACGGAAAGTCCAGATACTCGAAACAAGAGGAAAAGAGACGCAGCTTTATAACACAGCAAGGGTGTGTGTTCTGGCCTCGACGGCCGCGCAAGGCCCACGCCACAAGACGATTTGACCCTGCAGGCTCGGATCTTGACGCTGGAAGAGGGCGATGACACCCTCGGCGTCGACAACACCTTCGGCAAGGCCCGACCTAGCCTCGGACGGCGACGCGGTCCGAGGGCCTCCGCTCCGAAGGACGACGTCATCACCACGCTCGAGCAATCTCTGCCAGGGACTTCTCCGAGAACCCGGCCCGAGCGGACGGCTCGGCCGACCACCTCCGGGGCCTCGGCCGACCGCCTTCCGAGGGCGCCAGCTCGATCCGAAGCCTCGGCTGAGCAACTCCGACGACAATCCTGCCAACGGACAACCCAGCTAGGCTCCGGCCAACCAGGTTTCATTTCCGAGCCAACTCCGCCTCTGCTCGTGCTGATATCGCTACCCCTGGCCTCGGCTCGTCGAAGAGCGGCCGAGGGGTTTCTTTAACTAAGCTAGAGGAGCCTCGGACAACAGGGCCGACCGAGCCGAGGGACTCCTACGCCTCCGGGATACGGATACCTCACTCGTCACCTTGACACGGGGCGACTCATGCTTGGTGAAGCGGTCCAGACAATCAGCGGACGAGTCTTAGCGCTCGGAAATGAGGAAAAAACACGGCTCCGCGCCGCAATTACATACATGTTCAGGCCCCGAAAGCCGAAATGAACAAAAAACCATCCTTGAAGCCGAACGATGGCTGAAAGGTACCAACTCCCATGGAGTTGCGTTCCTCCAACGATGGGGCGAAAAGACGGCGGTTTCCCCCATCCGGGGGCCTGGAAGACGGAGAGACACAATGCATAGGGGAGGAAGGAGACATGGTCGCCTTACGAAGGGGGTCGCCCTCCTTTTAAAGGCAACTCCCCCTGCTTGCACCCTCAACCGTCACGGGCTGAGTCTTCTCCAACACGCCTCCAAAGTCCTCCCCTGCGGCGCGGGGGCTGGGGCCCGCCTGTCATGCAGACTGGCTCTAAGAAGAAGCCGAACCGTCGCGCACGACGCACGCAACCACCCAGCGGTTACAAGCAATCCTCCACTTTCGCCCAGACCGGCGGGCGAAAGGGGCAGACGGCCAGGCAGGCGGCATGCAACCGCGCCAAGTGGACGCGCCTCTCCGACTCCTGACAGGCCAGCGCGACGGCTCAAGCCCACGCGTCGTGCAACTGGCGCGCCGGTTGCTGCATGCGAGCCGCTGTGCCACTCGCTCCACCACCGCACCTCCTCGATTGCGGAACCGATACCGCGATTCGAGGCGACCCAGCCCGCGACCCAGCAGCGCCAGCCTGGCGCAGTGGTCAAACGCGGTCAAAAATGGGCCGGCAGTAATGACGGTGGCAGGCGCGAGAGAGCAGCGGTCACGCCATCTGCCAAGCTCATGTCCCATCCGGAGGCAGCAAGAGAACCCCCTCTCACGGCGTGAAGACGACGCGCCCGTGACCCGTACCTCGAACGGCTCGCGCACGCGCAACGGCAACCTCGCCAACTACTCACCCCGGCGCATTAACTCCGCGGCTCGACGGACAGCGCTGCGGGCGGGAGCGGCTGGCGACGTTTCGCCTTCACCAAAACAACCACGCCGAAAAAGGTACGCCACGACGTTCAATTTCGAATCCTTTTTCCCTTTTCCTTCTTTCTCTATCTCTTGCAACAGGGACCGAGAAGGGGGATAACCCCAAAGGGATCCTTCCCCGTGAAGGAACTAGGCTCCGAGCCTCCCTACTGATCAGGGGTTCGAAGGCTGGCCCCCCGAAGGGTTCAACAGCCTCAGATCGCGTGGGCCCGACACCCACTACTGGTCAGGGGTTCGAAGGTCGGCCCCCGAAAGGTTCCACGACCGCCTCAGGCTACTCGGGCTCCGTGCCCCCTACTGATCAGGGGTTCGAAGGCTGGCCTGTCGAAGGGTTCACAGTCGCCCCAGACGCCGAGCGAGGGATGACCAGGGGTACGTTCGATACATAACCAAGGCTCGGGCTGCGCTCCCGAGGTACCCTAGGACATTTCCGAGACCAGCGGGAACGACTCTGTAACGGAATCCCATCGGAGGGAGGCAACGAGCCCTCGGACCCCGTCGCTAGGGGACCGGGTCCGGCAGATCACCCGCAGGTACTTTTGGGCGTGCCTCCGGGCCCCTAGCCGACCCCCAACGAACGGGGCACGGACGTCCACTCGGATTACCCGATTGCAGCTCACCGGAGACACCATGTTCGGTGCCCATCGAGGGTAACATGGCGCACTCCCCCCCTCCTCCTTGCGGAAAGGCGACGTAGGGGCGTATATAAAAAAGCCGAGTCTGTCCCTGACCGTCCTCTCGCTCCGTGCGGAGGCTCGGGGGCTGCTCTCGCAAACCCGGCTCCGGCCGAACCGTTGACAGCGTCAACATACCAGCCCGAGAACTTGGGCCCCGACAGTACACCTGGGCTATGCCCTGCTCGCATGAGGGAACCGCTAGACCAGCCGAGGCATTACGCAAGGCATTAAGACCTCGGAGGAGTGAAACCACTCGTCCGAGGCCTCGGGGGCTACACCCGGCGGGTGCGCTCGCGCGCACCCACCGGAACCAAGTACCACCGAGAAAGGCTGGTCCCCTTGCAAAAAAGTGCGACGCAAGCCTCCAAGCGAGTGTTAACACTCTCTTCGAGGCTCGGGGGCTACTGTCGGGGACCATAATTAGGGGTACCCTCAAGACGCCTAATTCTCAGCTGGTAACCCCCATCAGCATAAAGCTGCAGAGGCCTGATGGGTTTGATTAAGTCAGGGATCAGTCCATACGAGCGACTTGATCACGCCATGCCCGAGCCTAGCCTCGGGCGAGGGCAGCCGACCCTGAGATGACTCCGTCTCGCCTGAGGTCTCCTCTTTCACGGCAGACGCATCACCGGCTCGCCCGAGGCCCCGCCTTCGATAAGAAGTAACCCTGACTAAATCACCGCGCCAACCGACCAAATCCCTGGGGCCTTCAACGCAAAAGGTAAGACTGACGGGTAGCCAGGCTTGGCCAAAAGCGCCAGAGGAAGCTCCGCCCGACCCAGGGCTCGGACTCGGGCTAAGGCCCCGGAAGACGGCGAACTCCGCCTCGCCCGACCCAGGGCTCGGACTCGGGCTAAGGCCCCGGAAGACGGCGAACTCCGCTCCGCCCGACCCAGGGCTCGGACTCGGGCTAAGGCCCCGGAAGACGGCGAACTCCGCTCCGCCCGACCCAGGGCTCGGACTCGGGCTAAGGCCCCGGAAGACGGCGAACTCCGCTCCGCCCGACCCAGGGCTCGGACTCGGGCTAAGGCCCCGGAAGACGGCGAACTCCGCTCCGCCCGACCCAGGGCTCGGACTCGGGCTAAGGCCCCGGAAGACGGCGAACTCCGCCTCGCCCGACCCAGGGCTCGGACTCGGGCTAAGGCCCCGGAAGACGACGACCTCCGCCTCGCCCGACCCAGGGCTCGGACTCCGCCTCGGCTCCTGCCGAACGACCTCCGCCTCGCCCGACCCAGGAGTTCGGGCTCGGCCTCTGTCATGCAGGACGGACTCGACCTCGACTTCGGAGGAGCCTCCACGTCGCCCGACCTAGGACACAAGACCGCCACGTCAACAGGAAGCGTCATCATCACCCTGCCCTGAGCCGACTCGGGTCGCAGAGAACAAGACCGGCGTCCCATCTGGCCAGCTCCGCCAGATAGGCAATGATGGCGCCTCACTAGACCATGACGACGGCGGCTCTCAGCTCCCTTACGAAAGCAGGGAGACGTCAGCAAGAGCACAGCTGTTCCAACAGCTGTCCCTCCGTCAAGCTCCACTGCTTCTCCAACAGCCACGACGCCACACCAACAGGGTGCCAAGATCTCTCCGGCTGCCACCTTGGCATGTACTTAGGGCGCTAGCTCTCCCTCGCTAGACACGTAGCACCTTGCTACACCCCCATTTTGTACACCTGGATCCTCTCCTTACGACTATAAAAGGAAGGACCAGGGCCTTCTTAGAGAAGGTGGGCCTCGCGGGGACAAAGGGCAGGGGCAGGCGCTCTCTCGGGGCCGCCCGCTCCCCTCACCTCGCGCGGACGCTTGTAACCCCTACTGCAAGCGCACCCGACCTGGGCGCGGGGCGAACACGAAGGCCGCGGGAATTCTCCGACTCCCTCACGACCCGGCTCTGGCCACCTCGCTCTCTCTCTCTCTCCCCCTTTCGCGCTCGCCCACGCGCTCGACCCATCTGGGCTGGGGCACGCGGCACACTCACTCGTCGGCTCGGGGACCCCCCGGTCTCGGAACGCCGACAATTATTATATTTGAAGTCAATATTAAATAACATTTTAAGTTGTAAAAGATCTTAAAACTCTTATTACTTTATTTTATCCTTTAGGAAAAGCTAAGTGATTTGTATATAATGTGGACTAAATTCTATGAAATCATTAATCATACCATAAATCTAGTCAAGAACAAATTGATTATAGGTCTGACTAATAAATTATGATAAAATATAGTTAATCTATTAGTTATCTTTAATGCTATTGTAGGAATAAATTATCTAATTCATTAGAAAGAAATTATGTATAAACTGTCGTTTTAGTTTATAAAAGCAATGACTCTTGTTATCTTTTAATTAAGAAAATATAAATAATATATTAATTGGACATATATTTATCTTCCATTTTTATTAAGAAACATATGGTCTACATATTCTTTTAAATTTCTATTTAAGAAGGCTATACTTACACATCTATAAAAAGACATTGTTAAGTTATAAAAACATGATATCTATTAAAAGTCATTTTAGACTAGAAACAAATTATCTACTTCATTAGTAAGAAACCTATGTTTATCAATATACTATTATTTTCTTTATTAGGAAAGTATAAGTGCCTAGTTAAGTCATTTTAACACTATTATAAATTCTACTATTTCAGTTTTCTCCTTTCTTTTCTAAATAGAATTTATACATGTAACTAAAAATTATTTATTTAATTCTTCTAACATTAATATACTAAGAATTAATTATAAATTACTAAATGAGACTTTAAATAACCTAATCATGGTTATTATGACATAAATGAGCATTTTACTATTCTAAGTAATTATGTGCTATACTTATAAATACATTTATTATGAATAGTGAAATATATATTTTCATTTGACTAGAAAATACATGACTTGGTGCCTATTTCAATTTCTTCATGCAAATAAGTTTATACTTAAACTACTACCAACAATTATCGTTCCATACATAAAAGCGAAATTAATTATAAACATTTCTAGTATGAAAACCACAAAAGTAGTGAATAGTGACCGTGCTCATTTTTAGAATTATAAAATCATACGCATTTTAAAATATTATCGCGGGATTCGATTTTGGTTACACGTATGCATCGGAATCTCTAGAATCATACCCGAATCGCCAAATCGCATCATCATAATATTACAATAATAATTCACAAATTTATAAATTCAACACATGCTTTAGAAAATAAATTAATGTTTTGAGTTTGTCATCAACCTTGGGATGAACGGATGACGGTGAACGGCTCGACGGGCAGGAAACGACGAGGTTTGACGGGGTTTGGACACGTCTCCGACGAGGCACGATAGCGAGCAGGGCGCTGCTCCGGCGAGTCTCCACGGAAAGTCCGAGCACGGCGGGGCAGTGGATGGTCCAGCCGGGGTGCTGCGTAGCTGCGTCGACAGTGGTCGATGAGCGCCAAATTTACAAAAGTCAGGGACCAAAACAGAAATCGATCATCTTCTACCTCCGGTTTTTGGTTTTCACGGCAAAGGAGACAACGGGCTAGAGACTGGGTCGGCTTCACTGCGGCGGACAGCGTTCTGGGCAGTGATTCGTCGAAGGGGACGCCAGTGACTTGTGTTCACCTTCGCCGGCGACGGGGGAGGAGCAGGGACCTCTAGTCACGGTGAGCGGCGTGATGGCGGGAACACATACGCAAACAAGCGAGCAGCAAAGTGGAGCGTGTGAGAGCGAGCTTGGGAATGGAGAAGGAGGAGGGAGAAGAAAGGAGTTCGGCTGCCCTTTTATAGAGGATGGGAGAGAGATGCAGGGTCGACCGGGGTGCTTCATGGACAATAATGGCGTCGGCATCAATGGAGAGAGGAGTAATGGCGCCAATAACTCGGAGAAACGCTCGGTTGACGGTCCATTACACAGGTGAGGAACGGACGCGCGGCACTTGGGGTCGCTTGGTCTTCTGTTGTTGCTCGATGGCTCGGCTTCATGGCAGCGAGGCACAGGGGCGCGGTCGGGTCTGTAGCGTCGGGGCTCGGGGTGGCGACTGGGTCGCGTCGGGCGCTCGGGGAAGGAGTGCGCACGGCGCGGGCGGCTGGGCGCGCGGGCTCCTGGCGCGGCGTCCTGCGGCATGGGTGGCATCGGGGGCCGGAGCGCGGGGTCGGTTGGGCAGCCTGGTTTGCTCGGCGTGCAGCAGAGAGAGCAGGGGAGAGGGAAGGAAGAAGCCTGGCGGCTGGCACAGGGAGAGGTGGGAGCGGCGGCTGGGAAGGGAGGCAAGGGGGGGGGGGGCGGTCGGCTCCTAGCTGGGCCTAATGGGCCTTAGGTTAGGGTTGGGTTTTTTTTTCTTTTTTTTTGAATTTCTAATTTAAAATACACTTTTAAATAACTCTAAAATTTATAGTAATTGAACCAAAAGTATTTATAAATAATATAGTTATCTTTGGACTGATTATATTATTTATTTACTAGGATTTTTATTTAAGAAGAAATGTTATTCAATAACGAAAAATCAATCATGCGCGATAAAAAAATTACTCCAAATGAAATAAATAATAAACACTTCAATGAAAAATTTATTCCCATAAACACCATTATTAACTAAATGTATTATTTTTATTTAATGATTTTCATAGTGTCACAGGCGTCCACAGTACTGGTGGTGCACGGTTCTGCCTCCCTCCACGCGTCCGTGCCCCTGCGCCCCAAAATCCCGCACCACGCGTCCACGCCCCTACACCGCCACCTCCTCCTCCTCTCCCCCTCACTGCGCCGCCACCTTCTCGGTTCCGCGCGTCCGCGACTCCTCACAGCAACCGCCCTTCCCTTGGTCCTCTCTCTCGCCCCCATTCCCCATGAATCCCACCTCCGTGATGCCTGATATGCGACGAGCACGGCATCGACCACACCGGAAAGTATGTCGGTGACTCCGACCTCCAGCTCGAGCGCATCAACGTCTACTGCAACGAGGCTAGCGACGACCGCTTCGTCCCACGTGCCGTCCTCATGGACCTCGAGCCCGGCACCATGGACTCCGTGCGCTTGGGCCCCTTCAGCCAGATCTTCCGCCTTAACAATTTTGTCTTCTAGTCCGGCGCCGGCAACAACTAGGCCAAGGGCCACTACACCGAGGGCGTCGGCAACAACAGAAACCGCACCTTCCATCCGCGCTCCAAATCTCGCTACTCCCGTCCATCCTCCACATGCATCGCTCCAAATCTTGCTGCTCACCTTCTAAGCGCGGGGAGTAGGCAGGCCAGCTGAGCCGGTTGGCTTCCGATTCGTCGTCTTCGGCGGGGCGCGGATGGGGCGGAGGAGACAGAGGAATCAGTCATGGAGAGGAGAGGGAGGCACCGGCCGTTGGCAGAACATGCACCATTGCCTGTGAACGCCTACAATAGGTACATAAGTAGTAGTAGAGATTGTAGATTGTTGGCTTGGAAGCCTTTGGACCAATGACACCGGGAGCCTATGATACCTTTCTTGCATGCTACTGCCTGCTAGCTTCATATATGCTCACATATACCCTTAGTCATGTTTTTTGCCCAGCTGTGCCCCTCTGTTCTATAGCACTGGAAGGGCACAACTGAGCAAAAAACACGACTAAGGGTATAGGTGAGCACACCACCAAAACTAAGGGCACCAATTTAAAAAACCCATTATAACCAACATGTCGTCCACCTAGTTCATAGGAAATAACAGTTGGGTCCTCGATTTTTACAACACAACCCTTGGTATTTGCAAATAGGTCCATGGTAGGATTTTAAAGTATAAAATTAATATTAAAATTAACATAAAACTTCTTAAATGCATATTTTGATCCTTTTAACTCCAATTTGATCCATTTCAGTTGCATTAGTTTCATAACAATATTATCCATGTAGTAACAACATCATTTATACCACATAACACATCTTTATAATTAGATATTACATGACCTATATATATTAGATTAACTCCTAAGATAATCTATCTATAATTATAATTTGATTAAAAGATGATCTCTAATCAAGTTATAACCTAGATTAAAGGTAAATTAGTTATCTCTCACAAGATCTATATTAAATCAAAATAACATAGTTCAATATATAATCACATAGATCTTCCAAAAGATATATCTTGTCGACCGTAGCTCAGAATTTAGTGATTCTTTAACCTACGACCTTGTAGCAATGTGTAGAATACTCTTATGCATTATGCTCCCATATTTTGGTGTGATGTTACCATACTCATTATTTTATTGATTGTATGTATTGCTACGCATAGAGGCGAGGCGACGAGAAATCTAAAGACCAATTGGTGAAGCACCTAGATATCACAAGTATAAAGAAAGTTGTGCCCTTGATCATTCTTCTTTACCTAATAATGTTCATGTTAATCACTATGACATGCTCAGGTTAATTTGATGAGACCTAAAAGGTTACCCTAGTTTTGTTCACCTTACACCTTGCAAACAAATGAGCTATTGGGTAGGCTTGTTATTGCTCTACCTAGTTTTGGGATTTCGCCTCCTTGCTGCTTGTTGCCTTGAGCGCAACGGGCTGTGGCTCATAGACGGGTAGTGGCCCATTCAAGGCGTCATCCACATATCGTGCCTCCTTTACCATTGTCGGTGTTTTGGACCCGCGAGGACCATCAACCGACCAGTAAATTTGTTGCTGCGTGTCCCTGCCTAGATGGGTTGATGCAAGATGGAACACAAGAGGGAAATGAGGCTTATGTTATCTCGCACCGGGGTGCTCGTAGTAGGGGTTACAAGCGTCGCGCGAGGGAGCGAGGGTGAGAGCGAGAGAGAGAGAGTCCCTGCGTGTCTCTGTCTCAACGTCAACGTATTGTGTCAACGTGTCTCCCCATCTGTCCCCGGCGTCCAACGTTGTCAGTGTTGCAACGTCTGCCCACGACGTGCCTTAGGAAGGCCCTGGACATCCCCTTTTATAGATATAGGAGATGCCCGGCTGTACAAGGGGGTGTAGCTATGTGCTATCGTGGCTGGCGGAGAAGCGCCTTGAGCCCTGTACACGAGCTAACGTGGCCGTCGGAGAAGTGCCTTGAGCCCTGTAGAAGCACAACTGTCGGCGCGACATGGATCCTGCTGACGTTGTCTTGCTTCCGTAGGGGGTTTGAGAGCAACCGACATCATGGACGCACGTGGGGAACCATCATTACCTGTTACCGGAGTAACCTTAGATGGGACACCGGTCTTGTTCCTTCATAGCCTGAGGCAGCTAGCTAGGAGTAGGGTAATGATGTATCCCCTGTAGCATAGTTGGTCCGAGGCCCAGGTCGGGCGAGGCAGAGACTTCTCCTGAGGCCGAGGCTGGGCTCGGGCGAGGTTGTGACTCCTCCCGAGGCCAAGGCTGAGGCCGAGGCCTGGGGTCGGGTGAGGTGGAGATCTTATTTCAAGGCCGAGGCTGAGGCCGAGGCCTGAGGTCGGGCGAGGCGGAGCTCCCTGTTGCGCCCGAGGCCAAACTCGTGGGAGATCGTGACTCAGTTTTGTCCTGGTGGTTGGCACAGTAGCCAGAGCGGGGCAAACAGCGCCGTTTTCCTGTCAGATCGGTCAGTAAAGGGGCGAAGTGACTGTGGTCACTTCAACCTTGCCGACTGAGGCACGCGTGTCAGGATAAGGTGTCAGGCGATCCCTGTATTAAATGCGCATGCGATACGGTCAGCTGGTAAGGCGATTTGGCCAAGGTCGCTGCATGACAAAGTCTGCCCGAGCTGGGCTTCGGGCGAGCCGAGGGTTCGTCTGCTGACTGAGGGGACCCTCGGGCGAGGCGTGAATCCGTCCGGGACTATTGTTCCCATCCGAGTCTGGGCTCGGATGAGGTTGCGTCCCTCGGCAGACGTGGCCTTGACTTGAACCGCGCTTTATCAGCCGTGTATGGTTTGTTCTGAAGATGTTTTTTGGCCGGATTAAGGAGCATTGGGGGTACCCCTAATTACGGTACCCGACAGTAGCCCCCGAGCCTCAAAGGGAGTGCGGGCACTCGCTTGGGGGTTCTGCCAGATTTTTGCAAGGGGACCAGCCTTCTCGGTTATATTATGTTCCGGTGGGTGCGCGCGAGCGCACCCGCCGGGTGTAGCCCCCGTGGCCTCGGAGGAGTGGTTTGACTCCTCTGAGGTCTTAATTTTTTGCGATGCCTCGGATGGCCTTGTCGTTCCCTCATGCGGCCTGGCCGTAGCCCGGGTGCACGATCAGGCTTCGAGTTTTCACGCTGGTTTGTTGACGTGGTCAATAGTTCGGCCGTAGCCTGGTGCGAGAGCAGCCCCCGAGCCTCTGCATGGAACGAGAGGACGATCAAGGACCGTCTCGACTTTTATTGTACGCCCCCTCATCGCCTTTTCGCAAGGAGGAAGGGGGGAAAGCGCCATGTTACCCTTAGAGGGCACCGAACATGGTGTTTCCGTTGAGTTGCTAGCGGGTGATCCGAGTGGACGCCTGAGCCCCATTCGATAAGGGTCGGCTAGTGGCCCAGAGGCGTGCTCCAAAAGTACCTGCAGGTGATTTGCCGGACCCGGACCCATTCGATAGGGTCCGAGGGCTCGATGCCTCCCTCCGGTGGGATTCCGTTACAAATTGTTCCCGCTGATCTCGGAAATGTCCTAGGGTATCTCAGGAGCGTAGCCCGAGCCTCGGCCATGTAATGGACGTAACCAGGGTCATCCCTGACTCTTCATGCTCTGGGGCGGCTGTCGAACCCTTCCGACGGGCCAGCCTTCGAACCCCAAATTAGTAAAGGGCACGAAGCCTGAGTGCTCTAGAGCGGTTGCCGAACCCCGGAGGGCACAACCTTTGAACCCCTGATCAGTAGGAGGGCTCGAGGCCCGTTTCCTTCGCTGGGAAGGGTCCTTTTTCGAAATACCCCCTTTCCCGGTCCCTGTGGCAAGAGAGAGAGAGAGAGAAAGAAAAAGGACATGAATTTAAATAAGCTGGCGCACTTTTTTGACGCGGTCATCATGACGGAGGTGAAATGGTGCCCGCTTCTCCTACCAAAGGTGTCGCTTGCCCTGCCAAGGAGTTAATGCAACGGGACGGGCGATTCGCGGGGCGTCTGTTGCGCGTGCGTGAGCCGTTTGAGGAACGGAACACGGGCGCATCGTCTTTACTCCGTGGGAGGGGGCTCCCCTGCCGTTTCAGGAGAGGATGCGAGCCTGTAGGTGATTGGACTGCTGCTTCCACACGTCTGTTGCTGCAATTACTGCCGGTCCTCTTTTGGCCATATCGACCGTCGAGCCTCTCCCCACGGCTGACTGACCCGTGATCGTTGCACTCAATTGGCACTGTTGGGTCACGCGCAGGGCTGCCTCAAGTCACGGTACTGGTTCCGCAGTCGAGAAGATGCGACATTGGCGCGAGTGGCGGTGCGGTTTCCTTGCACGCAGTAACCGTTGCGCCGGTTACATGACATGTGGGCCCGGACCTCCATGCTGGTCCACCGGATGCGACGGGGCCGAAAGGGTGCACAACCGCGGTGCGGTTACATGCTTCCTGCGCGGCGGTCCGCCTTTTCGACCGTTGGTTTCGACGTGGATGGGGTAATGCTTATAACCGCAGGGCGGTGACATGCTTCGTGTGCGGCGATTTGGCTTCTTCCGTTTCGGGTCAGCTCGCATGACGTGTGGGACCCAGCCCCCACGTCGGAGGGTGAGAACCCTAGAACACGTCGGTTGAGACTTTGCCCGTGACGCTTGGGGGTGCGAGTGAGGAGATCTGCCTTTAAAAAGGGGTTGATCCCTCGGGCAATAGCCATGCCTTCACACTTCTCGCATTCATCGTGCCCTTCCACCTTCCGAGCCCTCAGATGGGGCGCACCTGTGTTGCCTTCTTTTTGCTGCTGTTTGAGGAGCGCGACCCCGTCGGGGTTGGCACTCTTCAGTCACCGCTTGGCTTCAAGGATTTTCATCACGCAGCCGGCTGCAGTCCCCCGCCGGCGGTCACCCAGGATGATGACCACTGGCCTCGTGGTGGGGAAGAGCAAGTCAGGCTGTGGCCTCCCCCTGTCCTCGGCTTCAAGGACGTTCATTGTCTGTGCTGGGGAGGAGGGTGCATCGAGTCGGGGCCTGCCTCCGCATGGGCAGCGACCCGCTCCTTCCCTCAGTGATCAGGGGAGAAGAGCGTCCGTCGTCCGTGGCGCTGGCAGCTGCCGCATGTCTGGCTCCCCGGCCTGAGCGGCTCTGGCGCTGCTTCCGGTGCCACCTCCTACCACTGGGGTGGAGCGCGGCTGCCCGTCCGTCGCTCGGGTGTCGGTCGCGCCGTGCACGGGCCGGCCACTTCCAGGTCCTCCTTGCGCTGTCGGCTGCACCGGGGGGTCGCACAACACGTCGTACGCCGCGAGGGCGGTGCTCATGTTCTAGGACGGTCCCGTTCTTGTTCTTGTGGCGAGGACAAGGGTGAGGACCTACCGGTGCGCTTTGGGGCGGCCGCTGCTCGCCGGTGTGGTGTTGGTGGGCAGGTGGCCGCTGTCATCGGTGCTGAGATGGTGGTCGCCATAGGTGAGGCTTCCTCTGCCGAAGCGGTTGCCTCCGCCGACGAGACCGTCAGTGCCACCTGCGCTCGGGGCCTCCGGCTCTTTGGCTTTAATGGCTGGTTCTCATCCCCCGTGAAGGGACGTGAACGAGGGCCTTTCAGCAGTAGCGTTTGCCCTGTGTGACGGAACCTCCCAAGTTATTAGGCCCACCTACAGTTGTCCTTGTCCAACAGACATCAGACAACCCTGTAGATGTTCCTGAATCACTTGACAAGTTCGGTATCTTTCTTTTACCTTTCCAGGAACGTTTCACCCGTCTGACAGACAATATGTTCATCGGAGATGCGGAAATGCGGAAGTGATTACATAAACTTACATTTAATTAAAAAGTAAGAGTAAGTTATTTAATACAGACCAGAGTGTAAAGCAAGTGCTGAAAAGTATTATTACATTACCTGGGAGGCAAAACTCCTCTCATTAAGTTCTTTACATAAAAGTTTTTAAGGAGGACTCGGACCTCCAGCAGCTTCATTCTTGATTGTCCTCATTTTTCACCACCTTGGTACAAAAACAACAAAAGTTTGTTGTCTCCTCACCTAAAAACAACGGGGGAATAAACCTTGAGTATGGGATTACTCAGCAAGTCTTACCCGACTAAAGAAAAGACTCTCAAGGGTATGCTGGTTATGTGGGAGTCAAGGTAAGGCCTTTCAATAATCAAAGACTCTGTTTGTAGAATTGCTTACTAAAGTGGATCCTTAAAATCCAATTTTATTGTCAGGTTAAGTAGAATTACCTGCAGCTAGAGTTCTTTCTACCCTAGTTCAATCACTAGATCTGCACTAGCCAATTTCTTAACAACCCTTCATCTTCACTGGATTGCTACGTGTAGGGCAGTGACCAAGTCTTCATAACCGTGAAGGTACGGCGATCCGAATCGATTATACTCAGCTGAGGATCTCCGATCACACAACATATGTAGCACTTAACCCTTGCATATGTCAACCCGCCACCGGGGTTCTTAAGACCAGATCAGGTTCACGCAAACCGAGAGCACAGATACACCACCGTCCAGCCTCTTGCTACAGAGGGTACACGCTACTCTCGCCACCGCTCCATGCCCATTTCGTGTTATCTTATTCTGGCCTTAGTCTGCCCGAGGCAAGGCTTACCCATGACGAGGCATGTGACCAGTTAAAGGGTCCTTGATCATCAAGCCTACATCGACAAGGTCCTTAATCGACTCAGACGGAGACACTACACCGAGACTCTCTTCTCGTGCAAGTCACCCGCCTGGTCTCAGCTTAATCATTTCAACCCAAAAACTTGGTACCTGGCAGAGGTACATCTTTTCCGATGTTGAATCCATCACGGCCGTGATGGATTCACCATCAAGTTTTATTTTCGAAAACATCCCACCCACTTTTGCCACATCAACTTTTGTAAAAACATTTTGTTTTTCTAAAGCAATGCTAAGCATCAAAAACCTTTTGTAAAACAGGTGATCAAGGAAGGTAATCAAGTTCAAGGAAGGTAATGCAGGAATTGTTTTAGCAATCAACTCCTATCACCTAATGCATCAAGCAAGTGAAAAAGATTTTTAAAACACAAGGAGGTGGCAAATGCACCGGGGCTTGCCTTTGTTTATGGGTGAGTTAGGCTCGGATCCACAAATATCGAAGTAGAAACAATTCTCAGCCTGAGTTTCCAAAGGTGGTGGTACTTGCTCTTCAGTGGCTTCCACTTCTTCCTCGTGTTCTAATCATAACCACATACATGCATAAGAATGAATGCCATGTAATGCTCATGAGGGTGCAAATATGATATAAACTTATTATCTAAGGTATTGAGTACAACTTTCCTTCACGGAACTCCGAGAGCTTAGGGTTTCCGGAGTCGGTAAAGGAGTTCACAGGGCACGGGGGGGTGTTTTAGGGTTTGGTGATCAAACAAGGTCCAAATCAACCCAAATTCTACCCAAGGCTTCTAAATAATATGGGGAGTTCATATAAAAATTTTGAACATTTTTGGCATTACTATTAATTCTCTAAAATTCCAGAACTATTTCTTTAAGCCATTTTAAATGCCTTAAAATTCCTATTTTACACTAAAAATCATGAAACTATTTTTATTAAATTCTAGGGGAAATAAGAAGGCTAGGAAAATTGATCTCATATTTTTAGGATTTTTCTGTAATTTTCTACATATTTCTAAAGCTGGACAGAAAAAGAAAAAGGAAAATGTGGAACAGTATTGGGCTGATTCTGGCCCGAACCGGCCCAACCACACAGGAAACCAGGGCGCGCTCACGCCCGTGCTGGCGACTTTACAGAAAGGCCCTCAGGGTTTTAGCTAACTGGAAACAAGTTCCTTTACTATTCCTATGTGTCGCTGACGGTTTACAGAAAGCCCCCTTGATTTCTATTTCTTCGCACGGCCAAGTCCACGACGACGGTGAACGCAGCCGCGCTCCGGTGAGCCATTGTACCGGCCGATTGGGGCAACGGCTAGGTTCTCCGAGCAGCAGACATGAAATCGGGGCTACCTTGATCATTTCCCCCAACCTAATTGCATCTAAGACCAACTAAGGAGCTCTGGCCACGGTGGCCGTGAGTATCGCGGCTTGGCGATCGTGTTCCCGGCGATCCCTGGCGGTCCAGTTCAATTAAAATGGTCGGGGAGCATCACCAACATGTAAGGATGCTAGAACAGGAACGAGAAGGGAATGAGCAGACCTAGGGAAGGCTGGCCGCGGTGATTGGTGGTTTACGGTGGCGGAGAGTCGATTTGGGGCAAATTCAAAATTCGCGAGTTCTAGCGAAAGACTGATAACGATTAGCGGTGTCTGGGTGGAGGATGATCTTGCAGAGCTAGCGGGGGCTTCAATTTATAGGGCCCTTCAGTGGTGGCCGTGAATTTGGGCGTGGATGTGCAGCGGTCGGACGTGAGGAAGAATGCTGGTGCAGTGAACACGTGTTCACCGTCGTGGCAGTAACTCCGGTGGTCGACGGGGAGTTTAGAGGGAGTCACGGGGATGTGGTGGCACGATTAGGACACGCGGCGCAGGGCCGAGGCACGACGGTTCATCGGCGAGCTAATCCGCTCCGCCGCAAAGTAAAAGAAAACGCCACGGTGAGTCAATGGAGTGATCTCTAGCTCACCGTCGGCGAGGATCCTTACCCCGCAACGTTATCAATCCACCCCGTACACGAATCTTAAGGCCGGCGACGCGAATCACGATGGAGGGGTCACCAGCGGTGGGATTCTTCTACCATGCTCGATCTGATCCGTTGGGGATACTGTACCATCAGAAGTGCAGTTTATGATGCCTGACAGAGTAACTTGGAACAGGATTTACTCTGAATTTCTAATGACAACTCCACCCAAGCTCTGCAGCAAAATTGTAGAACTATAAACCAGTAATAATTCGGCTATAGGGCTTGAACTCATTTGAGCACTAAATCAAGGTGGAATTCATATTCAAAGTTGGCTCTGTTACACTGAACATCTGAATTTTAGACTGAATTAGCCTGACAGCCAATCTTTAGGCTTAATTATCTCCAATATTTTCTTAACAACTATGCTCACACTCTTAAGCGTGCTCCTATGATTGGGCTATAATTTTGATGTGGTGACCTAGGGCAAAAACCCCATAATTTGAAAGTTACAAGGGCTTCAAGTTGAGTCAATCACACTGAAATGCAGACTTAACCAAAAAGGGTTAAGTGTGGCTCTTTTGCACTTAAGTCCAAATCTCAAGTTTTGGATTGCAAATTCACATATGAGTGACCCAAATGACTTAAGATACTTATTTAACTTGTTTTTTTGCACTTTAGTCCAAAAGTGGACTAATTTTGCACATAGGTCCCTAGGGTTTGGTTTTAGGGTTTTCCAGGGTTCCAATTAGAGTTTCTAGTCAACTAGGGGTATAAGTGTAATTCCACTTTAGTCTTGGGATCATTTCATGACTATTCCCCTAAAGTATTTAGGTTTTCTCAACTTGGGTTATGTTTTACCCTTTTAATCCCAATTTAGGGTTAAGTTCCCTATCCAGGGTTCTATTCGCAAAATACCAAAACCATACAACTTGTTTGAGATTTTTACCTAGTAAATGCACTCTAGGTGTGTCAAACATATGCAATGCCAATGTTTATGATGCCATGCTCAAGTTTTGGTGACAGTAACACCAGGGGTGTTACATCCTTTCCCCCATAAAAGAATCTCGTCCCGAGATTAAAGGTCCTAGGGTGAGTAATGGAAAAGGAAATGTGTCACATTTTTATTCCCTTATTTCTGGTACAAGACAGGGGTGGTGTGGGGGTTCACTCCTTTATTCAATAACTATACACACTTTATAAATTACATGAGGCTAGAAAGCCTGGGAAATTCTTATCTAAAAAGTCTTGAGTTTCCCATGTAGCCTCATCTTCAGAATGTTGGTTCCACTGTATCTTATAGAACTTGAGAGTTTTTCTCCGGGTAACCCTGTCCTTTTGATCCAGAACTCGAATAGGATGTTCCGAGTATGTTAAATCTGGTTCTAGGACAACATCTGTTACTTCAACGGTTCGATCGGGGACCCGAAGACACTTCTTCAATTGTGATACATGGAACACATTATGTATAGCAGATAGAATTTCGGGGAGCTGCAGTCGATACGCCACTAGTCCACATTGCTCTAATACCAGGAATGGACCAATATACCTGGGTGCAAGCTTTCCTTTAACCCCGAAACGCGATACTCCCTTCATTGGTGAAACCTTCAGGTAGATATAGTCCCCTTCATGAAAATACAGGGGCATTCGCCGTTTGTCTGCATAACTCTTCTGCCGAGCTTGGGCTTTCTTCAGATTATGAATAATTTTCTGAACCTTTTCCTTGGCCTCCTTCACTATATCAGGCCTAAAGAAGTGCCTTTCTCTAGGTTCAGACCAATTTAGCGGAGTTCGACATCGTCGCCCATATAAAGCTTCAAAAGGTGCCATCTTGATACTTTCTTGATAGCTATTATTATATGAAAACTCTACCAAGGGCAAACATTCATCCCATTTATGTGAGAAGTCCAGAACACATGCCCGTAGCATATCTTCGAGTATTTGGTTAACCCTCTCGGTTTGCCCACTGGTTTGTGGATGATAGGCCGAACTGTGGAGCAACTTAGTACCTAGGGACTTATGAAGTTCTTCCCAAAATTTGGATACAAATTGGGATCCACGATCCGACACTATAGTCTTTGGAACACCATGCAAACTGAGAATGCGAGCAATGTATAATTCCGCATAGGTGATGACAGGGTATTTTACTTTAACCGGGAGGAAGTGGGCAATCTTGGTAAGTCGATCAATGATAACCCAAATAGAGTCATACCATTTTGTGGTCCTGGGCAGTCCCACAATGAAGTCCATACTTATGTCTTCCCATTTCCATGTCGGTATTGGTAGTGACTGTAATGGACCGGTAGCTTTCAAATGTATGGCTTTGACACGTCTGCAGGTGTCACATTTAGCCACATAACGTGCAATTTCGATCTTCATCTTTGTCCACCAGTAATGTTGCTTCAAATCTTGGTACATCTTAGTGTTTCCGGGATGTATAGAATAGCGGCTAAGATGCGCTTCATCTAAGATTTGCTGGCGGAGTTCTTCATTCTTCGGCACCACTATGCGGTTATTGAACCATATCACACCTTGATTGTTTCTTTGAAACATTTGGCTGTTCCAGCCCTTATCTTCTCCCGTATGTGCTTCATACCCGCATTATCCCTTTGAGCATCAATTATCCTTTGCGAGATGATTGACTCAAGCTTTAGCTGATTCAGGGTTCCTTGTTGGACCATCCCCAGGTTTAGCTTTTCCATCTCTTGACATAAGGTATTGTCAGAGGTCTTCACCATAAGACAGTGGCAGGAAACCTTACGGCTCAGTGCATCTGCCACAACATTAGCTTTGCCTGGGTGATAATGAATTTCCAGTTCATAGTCCTTAATAAGCTCAAGCCATCGTCTTTGTCTCATATTCAATTCTGACTGGGTGAAGATATACTTCAAGCTTTTATGATCTGTATAAATGTGACAGATATTTCCTAGCAGATAATGACGCCAAATCTTCAGGGCATGAACCACAGCAGCTAGCTCCAGATCATGAGTTGGGTAATGTTCCTCATGTCGGCGCAACTGCCTTGAAGCATATGCAATTACTCGGCCCTCTTGCATTAATACACAGCCGAATCCACTGCCTGACGCATCACAGTAAACATCAAAAGGCTTGGTGATGTCCGGTTGAGCCAATAGCGGAGCAGTGGTTAATAATGTCTTCAATTGTTCAAAAGCTTCATTACACTTAGAAGACCAATTAAATTTAATATCATTCTTCAATAAACTTGTGATTGGCTTCACAAGCTTAGAAAAATCTGGTATGAATCTGCGATAATATCCAGCTAGTCCAAGAAAACTCCGGACTTGGTGAACAGTGGTTGGGGGTTTCCACTCCAAAATGTCCTTGACTTTGCTGGGGTCTACCGCAATCCCACTGGCAGATAGAACATGTCCCAGAAATTGAATTTCCTTCAGCCAAAACGCGCATTTGCTGAACTTGGCATACAACTGATGTTCCCTCAAGCGCGTCAATACAATCCGCAAATGTTGAGCATGCTCCTCTTCATTTTTGGAATATATCAAGATATCGTCAATGAAGACCACCACGAACTTGTCCAACTCGGGCATGAACATCGAGTTCATCAAATAAGTGAAATGGGCAGGAGCATTTGTTAGTCTGAAGGACATTACCAAATATTCAAATAAACCATACAGCGTAGTAAATGCGGTTTTTGGTATATCCTCGGGCCGAATACGGATTTGGTGATAGCCCGACCTGAGATCAATCTTGGAGAATACCCTCGCTCCAGTTAGTTGATCAAATAAGATGTCGATCCTCGGAAGAGGGTACTTGTTCTTGATAGTGACCTCATTTTGGGGGCCGATAGTCCACGCACATTCGTAAGGTTTGATCCTTCTTCTTAACAAAAATGGCAGGGCAACCCCATGGAGACGAGCTTGGCCGGATGAATCCTTTATTCAGTAGATCTTGTAATTGAATCTTCAATTCTGCCAACTCATTAGGAGGCATACGGTACGATCTTCGGGAAATAGGAGCCGTACCGGGCTTTAACTCAATTACAAATTCTACATCTCTCTCAGGTGGTAGTCCAGGCAAATCTTCCAGAAATACATCTAGAAACTCACATACTACCGGAATATCCTTGATCTCCGGTACAATGGCTTCATATATTCTACCAGAAGCTTTGGCTGGATTGGTTACGGGGATGGACAAAAGAATCTCTTCTTGATTATAGCTCAACCTGATGGTTCTCAGCTCAGTGTTGAGAATTGCCTTATATTGGGTTAACCAATTCATACCCAAAATTACATCTATATCCTGGCCTTTCAGAACAATCATGTTAGCAGGAAAGTTCCGTCCGGCCATTGTTACTGGCACTTGATAGGCCACTTCTCTAGTAAAAATTTGTCCCCCAGGTGAATGAATTTTAAATCCTTCTTTTGATTCATGACATGAAATGTGATGTTGCTCCACAAAATTCTTGCTAATAAATGTATGCGAAGCACCAGAATCAAAAAGAATAATTGCAGGGTGACTGGCCACGAAAAACGTACCCATCATCACCGGTTCACCTTTCGGTGTAGTGGCCACTTGAGTATAGTATATCCGCCTCGTCTTCTTTGTATTCTTCCCCACATTATTTCCCTTGGGCTGAGCTAATTTCCCAGATCCTTGCTGAGTATTTGATTGATTCTGCTTGGGATATGGGCAATCCTTGATGAAATGTCCAGACTTGCCACAATTGAAACACCCGGTTGAAGAGCTGGGCAAAGCAGGGAATCGAGTGCCCGGGGCACCTAGCTGACTTGGGGTAGTGGAGGTATTATTGGGACAAATAATTATGGGCTGCTTGAAAGGGAATGAGGGTGGACGAGAAAAAGAGCAATTTTGGCTAGAAGGCCGGATCACAAACCGTTGCCTCTTTGCCTGGCCCTGATTAGACTTCTCACCTCCAAATCCCTTGTTTTTCCCGGAACCTGCATATTTTGCTTCAACAGATAGGGCTGTGCTGACAGCCTTTCCATACGTAAGATCTATGCAGGTGGCCATTTTTCTCTGCAATCGATCATTTAGACCTCTCATAAAGCAATTCTTCTTCTTTAAATCAGTGTTCACCTGATCGATTGCGTATTGCGACAGGTGATTAAACTTATTAAGATACTGATTGACAGTATCTCCTCCTTGTTTTAGCTTCATGAACTCTTCTTGCTTCATATGCAGAACACCTTCGGGTATATAGTGCTCGCGGAAGGCCACTTTAAATTCTTCCCATGTTACTTGATGATTAGCAGGTTGAATAGCCACAAAATTTCCTCACCAGGTGCTGGCAGGGCCGCGTAGTTGTTGCGCTGCAAACAAAGACTTCTGTGTCTCTAAACAGCGGAGAAGACCAAATTTTTGCTCAATAACCCGTATCCATTCATCAGCTTCCAACGGGTCCTCAGCCTTGACAAATAGTGGTGGACGGGTTTCAGAGAAATCCAAATATGTGGTTTCACGAGGGCCCTGTTGATAACCCCTTCCACCCTGCTGCTGGAATTGTTGGCCCGCCATTTCTCTCAAAAAGCGGGTATTGTCTGCAGTTGCGTTCACCAAGGCGGCAATCGCCTCAGCCAATGTGGGAGGAACAGGAGGTGGATTCGGTGTAGATTCCCTTCCACTAGAAGGTCCCGCTGCATCCTGGGATCGAGTTTTGGATGGCATCTGTGGCAACAAACATTTGAAAGAAAATATAATATGCCAAAGACCAAAACCATCCGTTTCACATTACCAAAGAGAGTAATGTACAACTTGATTTTACAACAGGATACATTACCCAGTACACAATAGCACTACCTATTATACATTAGTACAACCTACAATACACTACTTTCTATTTCTACTACTATACCACCATTTCTACTTCTAGTTGTTCCTGGCAGCCTCGTCGTCGGGTGTGGGAGACCATTCATCGACCAACCTCATAGAAGGAGGGGGCTTAAAAAGGTCTAGCTCACCACCAAGCGCTTCTCCCGCAACATGCGAGGGTTCGGCTTCCGACCTGACAGGATCCGCAGGGACATTTGGGTGTAATTGCGAATACAGTACATGAACTTCCTCATGTAAAGTATTGCAATATGCCTGGAAGTTGTCAATAGCAGTGCTAAGTTCTTCGACTCGTGCTCGAGCCTTCGCTTCCTTAGCCCAGGCTACTGAACGAGACTGTACTGCCTAATCAAGCGCCAAATCTCGATCAGCAAGTTGATCTTGCAGGCTGCGGATGTAACTTCTTAATTCATTTATTCGGTCGCCATCCGCAACCCATAAATTGGTCCTGCATTGTAATTCTGTTTGAAGTTGATTCACGCGGGCTTCGAGATCCCCAATTGGATCGTTGCTTCCGCTACTGCTATCTTGCTCCCATGGGGCAAGTTGGTGTCGAGGTACACCGATAGGCCCAGTATGCTTTCGCGCAGTCTTCCTTGTGCGCGGCGGCATTTTCTAAGGAGAAAAGTTATTAGGATAATTCTTAGCATGATGCATGAATAATTACAGAATCAACCTTAGTTGATTCAACCTTCTATACATTGCACTCTTCCTATCTGGTCTTTGAAATAAACTCTTCAGAGATGCTTAGGTAAGAAGAGAAAAAATTTTCTAGATAAGTCTAAGAAAATCTTTTTGAAGATGCTACATAATATCTGCCAAGAAGGGCTACGCTCCGATACCAGCTGTGACGGAACCTCCCAAGTTATTAGGCCCACCTACAGTTGTCCTTGTCCAACAGACATCAGACAACCCTGTAGATGTTCCTGAATCACTTGACAAGTTCAGTATCTTTCTCTTACCTTTCCAGGAACGTTTCACCCGTCTGACAGACAATATATTCATCGGAGATGCGGAAATGCGGAAGTGATTACATAAACTTACATTTAATTAAAAAGTAAGAGTAAGTTATTTAATACAGACCAGAGTGTAAAGCAAGTGCTGAAAAGTATTATTACATTACCTGGGAGGCAAAACTCCTCCCATTAAGTTCTTTACATAAAAGTTTTTAAGGAGGACTCGGTCCTCCAGCAGCTTCATTCTTGATTGTCCTCATTTTTCACCACCTTGGTACAAAAACAACAAAAGTTTGTTGTCTCCTCACCTAAAAACAACGGGGGAATAAACCCTGAGTATGGGATTACTCAGCAAGTCTTACCCGACTAAAGAAAAGACTCTCAAGGGTATGCTGGTTATGTGGTAGTCAAGGTAAGGCCTTTCAATAATCAAAGACTCTGTTTGCAGAATTGCTTACTAAAGTGGATCCTTAAAATCCAATTTTATTGTCAGGTTAAGTAGAATTACCTGCAGCTAGAGTTCTTTCTACCCTAGTTCAATCACTGGACCTGCACTAGCCAATTTCTTAACAACCCTTCATCTTCACTGGATTGCTACGTGTAGGGCAGTGACCAAGTCTTCATAACCGCGAAGGTACGGCGATCCGAATCGATTATACTCAGCTGAGGATCTCCGATCACACGACATATGTAGCACTTAACCCTTGCATATGTCAACCCGCCACCGGGGTTCTTAAGACCAGATTAGGTTCACGCAAATGGAGAGCACAGATACACCACCGTCCAGCCTCTTGCTACGGAGGGTACACGCTACTCTCGCCACCGCTCCACGCCCATTTCGTGTTATCTTATTCTGGCCTTAGTTTGCCCGAGGCAAGGCTTACCCATGACGAGGCATGTGACTAGTTAAAGGGTCCTCGATCATCAAGCCTACATCGACAAGGTCCTTAATCGACTCAGACGGAGACACTACACCGAGACTCTCTTCTCGTGCAAGTCACCCGCCTGGTCTCAGCTTAATCATTTCAACCCAAAAACTTGGTACCTCGCAGAGGTACATCTTTTCCGATGTTGAATCCATCACGGCCGTGATGGATTCACCATCAAGTTTTATTTTTGAAAACATCCCACCCACTTTTGCCACATCAACTTTTGTAAAAACATTTTGTTTTTCTAAAGCAATGCTAAGCATCAAAAACCTTTTGTAAAACAGGTGATCAAGGAAGGTAATCAAGTTCAAGGAAGGTAATGCAGGAATTGTTTTAGCAATCAACTCCTATCACCTAATGCATCAAGCAAGTGAAAAAGATTTTTAAAACACAAGGAGGTGGCAAATGCACCGGGGCTTGCCTTTGTTTATGGGTGAGTCAGGCTCGGATCCACAAATATCGAAATAGAAACAATTCTCTGCCTGAGTTTCCAAAGGTGGTGGTACTTGCTCTTCAGTGGCTTCCACTTCTTCCTCGTGTTCTAATCATAACCACATACATGCATAAGAATGAATGCCATGTAATGCTCATGAGGGTGCAAAGATGATATAAACTTATTATCTAAGGTCTTGAGTACAACTTTCCTTCATGGAACTCCGAGAGCTTAGGGTTTCCGGAGTTGGTAAAGGAGTTCACAGGGCAGGGGGGTGTTTTGGGGTTTGGTGATCAAACAAGGTCCAAATCAACCCAAATTCTACCCAAGGCTTCTAAATAATATGGGGAGTTCATATAAAAATTTTGAACATTTTTGGCATTACTATTAATTCTCTAAAATTCCAGAACTATTTCTTTAAGCCATTTTAAATGCCTTAAAATTCCTATTTTACCCTAAAAATCATGAAACTATTTTTATTAAATTCTAGGGGAAATAAGAAGGCTAGGAAAATTGGTCTCATATTTTTAGAATTTTTCTGTAATTTTCTACATATTTCTAAAGCTGGACAGAAAAAGAAAAAGAAAAATGTGGAACAGTATTGGGCTGATTCTGGCCCGAACCGGCCCAACCACACAGGAAACCAGGGCGCGCTCATGCCCGCGCTGACGGCTTTATAGAAAGGCCCTCAGGGTTTTAGCTAACTGGAAACAAGTTCCTTTACTATTCCTATGTGTCGCTGACGGTTTACAGAAAGCCCCCTTGATTTCTATTTCTTCGCACGGCCAAGTCCACGACGACGGTGAACGCAGCCTCGCTCCGGTGAGCCATTGTACTGGCCGATTGGGGCAACGGCTAGGTTCTCCGAGCAACAGACATGAAATCAGGGCTACCTTGATCATTTCCCCCAACCTAATTGCATCTAAGACCAACTAAGGAGCTCTGGCCACGGTGGCCGTGAGTATCGCGGCTTGGCGATCGTGTTCCCGGCGATCCCTGGCGGTTCGGTTCAATTAAAATGGTCGGGGAGCATCACCAACATGTAAGGATGCTAGAACAGGAACGAGAAGGGAATGAGCAGACCTGGGGAAGGCTGGCCGCGGTGATGGGTGGTTTACGGTGGTGGAGAGTCGATTTGGGGCGAATTCAAAATTCGCGAGTTCTAGCGAAAGACTGCTAACAATTAGCGGTGTCTGGGTGGAGGATGATCTTGCGGAGCTAGCAGGGGCTTCAATTTATAGGGCCCTTCAGCGGTGGCCGTGAATTTGGGCATTGATGTGCGGCGGTCGGACGTGAGGAAGAATGCTGGTGCAGTGAACACGTGTTCACCGTCGTGGCAGTAACTCCGGTGGTCGACGAGGAGTTTAGAGGGAGTCACGGCGATGCGGTGGCACGGTTAGGACACGCGGCGCAGGGCCGAGGCACGACGGTTCATCGGCGAGCTAATCTGCTCCGCCGCAAAGTAAAAGATAACGCCACGGTGAGTCACCGGAGTGATCTCCAGCTCACCGTCGGCGAGGATCCTTACCCCGCAACGTTATCAATCCACCCCGTACGCGAATCTTAAGGCCGGCGACGCGAATCACGGCGGAGGGGTCACCGGCGGTGGGATTCTTCTACCGCGCTCGATCTGATCCGTTGGGGATACTGTACCATCAGAAGTGCAGTTTATGATGCCTGACAGAGTAACTTGGAATAGGATTTACTCTGAATTTCTAATGACAACTCCACCCAAGCTCTGCAGCAAAATTGTAGAACTATAAACTAGTAATAATTCGGCTATAGGGCTTGAACTCATTTGAGCACTAAATCATGGTGGAATTCATACTCAAAGTTGGCTCTGTTACACTGAACATTTGAATTTCAGACTGAATCAGCCTGACATCCAATCTTTAGGCTTAATTATCTCCAATATTTTCTTAACAACTATGCTCACACTCTTAAGCAAAGTTGTGCTCCTATGATTGGGCTATAATTTTGATGTGGTGACCTAGGGAAAAAACCCCATAATTTGAAAGTTACAAGGGCTTCAAGTTGAGTCAATCACACTGAAATGCAGACTTAACCAAAAAGGGTCAAGTGTGGCTCTTTTGCACTTAAGTCCAAATCTCAAGTTTTGGATTGCAAATTCACATATGAGTGACCCAAATGACTTAAGATACTTATTTAACTTGTTTTTTTGCACTTTAGTCCAAAAGTGGACTAATTTTGCACATAGGTCCTTAGGGTTTGGTTTTAGGGTTTTCCAGGGTTCCAATTAGAGTTTCTGGTCTCTTAGGGGTATAAGTGTAATTCCACTTTAGTCTTGGGATCATTTTATGACTATTCCCCTAAAGTCTTTAGGTTTTCTCAACTTGGGTTATGTTTTACCCTTTTAATCCCTATTTAGGGTTAAGTTCCCTATCCAGGGTTCTATTTGCAAAATACCAAAACCATACAACTTGTTTGAGATTTTTACCTAGTAAATGCACTCTAGGTGTGTCAAACATATGCAATGCCAATGTTTATGATGCTATGCTCAAGTTTTGGTGACAGCAACACCAGGGGTGTTACACCCTAAGGCCATCACTGCTGCTGTCTAGCCGTCCGAGGCGGAGGTCGTTTCATGCTGCTGGTGCAGTGGTCACTGGCGAGCCACCTGGAGTTTGTTATCCCGTAGGCCTCCTGGTGTGGAGGTTGTTCATTCCTGCGGGAATGGACCTGGAGTCCCGTTTGTAATGGTACCCTCTTGAGAGCGAGATGTAATAGCTTTAAGTACTAAGACATCTGTCGTAGGTCGGGACAACCGCCGAGGGCGCTGCCGACGTCTAAGTCTAGGTACCATTGTTATCGCAAGTACGTGTGTTTGTTCTTTGTGATTGCTGAGGCCTGAACATTTGGGTATAAAGCCGTGTTTCTTTCCTCTTGTTTCGAGCATTAGGACTTGTTCGTCGGTAGCAGAATCACTTATCCGAGCGTGAGCTACCTTTCGTGGAAGGTGACGAGTGAGGTATCCATATCCCGGAGGCGTAGGAGTCCCTCGGCTCGGTCAGCCTTGCTGTTCAAGGTCTCTCTCGCTCATCATTAGGACTCCACTATCGACGCAGTCGAAAGGCACGAAAGTCGTTTTGGCGAAAAACTTTTCCGATGAATGTTTTGACGTAGAGGGGGCTTCCCACTTTCTAGACCCGAGGCGATCGTTCGGGCCAGGACCCTTCCGGAGGGTCTAGCCGTGGTCGTCGGGTCTGCCCGGTCTGCCCGAGCCATGGCCTCACAGCAGCGTGCCTGGGCCGAGGGTATGTTTTGCCCGCTCTATGACATTGTTTTTGTCTCCATTCTTCTCCTTGCGTCTGAAGAAAGTTGTCCTGCCGTCTGCAAGGTTTGAGACGGCTCTTGACGAGGCCGTCAAGAACTACAAGGCGCTTGTCGAGGCGGCTGAGCAGAAGGAGGCCAAGTGCGTGGCCATGTTCAAGGCTATCTCGGCTTTCTGCCAGGCCCTTGGCCTCGACGGCGTCCCCTCGGGTAGCTCCCCCCAGAGTCATCTGCGGGCCTTGGGCGGCCATGTGCGCAACAGACTCCGCGGGGCGCTGCACCACGACGCTAGGCGAGCCTTCGCCGTGCTTGCTTCCCACTACGACGTGGATCTGGAGCGGGTCAGCGAGGGGTACTGCTTACCCGACGATGAGGAGGCTGCCTTAGCCGAGGTCCAGAGGCTTGACGCAGCTGTCGAGGGTCCAAGTGCGGCGATGGCTTCCTCCTTTGAGGTGGAGGTCCTTCCGCCCGTGTCGCCGCCTGGGGCCATGCCGGATTCTGCCGAGGGTGGAAACGACGCCGAGGGTGCCACTCCTCCCCCTGCCACTGTCTGAGCCCGCAAGAACAGTTTGCTTGAAGTATGCGTATGTTTTTCATGGCCGTCGAGGCCTAAACATTTTAATTGTCGGGTTATAAATCTGCGTTTTCTTTCCTCTCGTTTCGTGTGTTAGGACATGTTTGGTAGCAGAATCCCTCGTCCGAGCGTGAGTCACTTTTCGCGGAAAGTGACGAGTGAGGTATCTGTATCCCGGAGGAGTAGGAGTCCCTCGGCTCGGTCGGCCTTGCCGCTTATGTGGTCCCTCGTCGTTTTTAGGGTTCTGTTATCGACGCAGTCGAAACGGCACGAAAGTCGTTCTGGCAGAAAAGTTTTCGAGCGTTAGGACTTCTTCGGTAGCAGAATCACTTATTCGAGCGTGAGTTACTTTTCGCGGAAGGTGATGAGTGAGGTATTCGTATCCCGGAGGCATAGGAGTCCCTCGGCTCGGTCGTCCTTGCCGTTCAAGGTCTCTCTCGTTCGTCTTTAGGATTCTGTTATCGACGTAGTCGAAAAGCATGAAAGATGTTCTGGCAAAAGACTTTTTGAAAGGGAAATGTGCCCTTAGGCCATTTCTAAGTATTTTGGTGATTGAGTGCCAACACAAGTGCTTAAGTGTTAAAGTATGCAAAGCGATGGACAAAGTGCAAATCAAAAGTAAAGGTATGTTTCTAGACTTAGTACATTGTTTATGGACTAATGTATTGTGTCTAAGTGTTGAAAACAGGAGAAATCAAGTTGGAAAAGAGATGGCTTTGTTCAGCCAAAGTCTGCACAGTCTGGGTGCACCGGACAGTGTCCGGTGCGCCAGGCTGGCTCGGGCGAACTGGCTGCTCTCGGAACTTCGACGGCGGTGTACGGCTATAAATCACCGGACTGTCCGGTGATCCAACGGTCAGCCGGGCCAACGGTCGGCCGAGGATTCCACGCGTGATGCGTGGCCGAGCCAACGGTCACAAGGGGGCACCGGACTGTCCGGTGTGCACCGGACAGTGTCCGGTGCACCAACGGCTCCGAATCTGCAACGGTTGGCTTCACCAAATAAGGAAATAGATCCGCACCGGACAGTGTCTGGTGGTGCACCGGACCGTCCGGTGCGCCAGGCGAAAGAAGGCAAGAATTGCCTTCCTGGAATGCTCTCAACGGCTCCTAGCTGCCTTGGGGCTATAAAAGGGACCCCTAGGCACATGGAGGAGTAGACCAAGCATTCTCTAAGCATTCTTGAGCACCAAGACTTCTATTCCGCGCATTTGATTCTTTGTGATAGCAACTAGAGCTTCATTTGAGTTGCGAACTCGTCGGGTTGTGTTGTGAGCTCTTGTTGCGACTTGTGTGCATGTTGTTACTCTGATTTTGTGTCTTGTGTGCGTTGCTCATCCCTCCCTTACTCCGTGCTTCTTTGTGGATATCGAAGTGTAAGGGCGAGAGGCTCCAAGTTGTGGAGATTCCTCGCAAGCGGGATATAGTAAAGCTAAGTAAAACACCGTGGTATTCAAGTGGGTCTTTGGACCGCTTGAGAGGGGTTGATTGCAACCCTCGTCTGTTGGGACGCCACAACGTGGAGTAGGCAAGCATTGGACTTGGCCGAACCACGGGATAAACCACTGTGCCATCTCTGTGTTGATCTTCTTATGGTTATTGTGTTTTGAGTCCTCTCTAGCCACTTGGCATTATTGTGATAACTCCTAATCAAGTTTTGTGGCATTAAGTTTTAAGTTTTATAGGATCACCTATTCACCCCCCCTCTAGGTGCTCTCAATTGGTATCAGAGCCGTTCTCTTCAAGAAAGGGACTAATCGCCCGAAGAGATGGATCCTAAGGGTAAGGGGATCATGATCAATGATAAGGAGAAGGAGTCCTTCGTCAACAAGCCGAAGGATGACTAGCCTACCGACTCGGGCTCGAGCCACAAACGAAAAGATGAGAAGAAGAAGAAGACGAGGCGCATCAAGGAGATCGTCTACTACGACGACAGCGACGAGTCCTCTTCTTCCCAAAAGGACAACGACGACAACGACTACGAGAAAAAGAAGACGGTTAATTCAAACTTCTCTTTCGATTATTCTCGTATTCCGTATAGTTCAAATGCACATTTGCTTTCCATTCCTCTTGGCAAACCTCCACACTTTGATGGGGAGGACTACGGATTTTGGAGTCACAAAATGCATAGTCACTTGTTCTCTCTCCATCCAAGCATATGGGATATTGTAGAGAGTGGAATGAAATTTGATAGCTCGGATAGTCCCATGTTTATAAATGAACAAATCTATAAAAATGCACAAGCTACTACTGTCCTTTTAGCATCTTTGTGCAGGGAAGAGTACAATAAGGTGAGCGGCTTGGACAATGCCAAGCAGATCTAGGATACTCTCAAGATCTCACATGAGGGGAACGACGTCACCATGCTCACCAAGATGGAGTTGGTGGAGGGCGAGCTTGGGAGATTTGCAATGATAAGGGGAGAGGAGCCAACCCAAACATACAACTGGCTCAAGACCCTAATCAACAAAATAAGGAGCTACGGAAGCACGCAATGGACGGACCACGACGTCGTTCGCCTAATGCTAAGGTCTTTTACTATCCTTGATCCACATCTTGTGAACAATATTCGTGAAAATCCTAGGTACACCAAGATGTCACCCGAAGAAGTACTTGGGAAGTTTGTAAGTGGGAGAATGATGATCAAGGAGGCGAGATACGTGGACGACGCGTTGAATGGTCCAATCCATGAGCCTCTACCCGTTGCTCTCAAGGCAACGAGTAGCAAGGAGGCGCTACCTAGCAAGGTGGCGCAAGTTGAGGCGGCGGGACTAAATGAGGAAGAGATGGCCCTCATCATCAAGCGCTTCAAGACGGCGCTAAAGGGCCGCAAGGAGCATCCCAAGAAGAACAAGACGAAGGGAAAGCGCTCCTGCTTCAAGTGCGGTAAGATTGGTCATTTTATCGCTAATTGTCCCGATAATGTGAGTGACCAGGAACAAGGGAACAAGAGGGAAAAGAAGAAGGCATACAAGAAGGCTAAGGGCGAGGCACACCTTGGCAAGGAGTGGGACTTGGATTGTTCGTCGTCCGACTACGACAACGAAGGACTCGCTGCCACCGCCTTCAACAAGTCATCCCTCTTCCCCAACGAGCGTCACACATGCCTCATGGCAAAGGAGAAGAAGGTATGTACTCGAAACAATACCACTTATGCTTCTTCAAGTGATGATGAGTCTAGTGATGATGATGAAATAGATTACTCTAGTTTGTTCAAGGGATTGGATAGAACTAAAATAGATAAGATTAATGAATTGATTGATGCCTTGAATGAAAAGGATAAACTTTTAGAAAAACAAGAGGATCTTTTGTATGAAGAACATGATAAATTTGTAGAGGCACAAAAATCTCATGCTTTAGAAGTTAAAAGGAATGAAATGCTTTCTAGTGAACTATCCACTTGCCATGAGACAATTTCTAGTTTAAAAAATGTTAACAATGATTTAAATGCTAAACTAGAAGTAGCAAATAGATCTAACTCTTGTGTAGAACATGTTGTGATTTGCACAAGGTGTAAAGATTTTAATGTTGATGCTTGTAGTAAACACCTAGTGTCTATTGCAAAGTTAAATGATGAAGTGGCTAGTCTTAATGCCCAACTTAAGACTAGCAAAAATGAATTTGATAAACTAAAATTTGCGAGGGATGCCTACACGATTGGTAGACACCCCTCAATTATGGATGGGCTTGGCTTCAAGAGAGAAGCCAAGAACTTAACTAGTCATAAAGCTTCCATTCCCATCAAGGAGAAAGGGAAGGCCTCTATGACTAATAGTGTTCAAAAGAACCATGCTTTCATTTATGGTGATAGAAAATTTTCTAGAAATGTGTATAGGACATGTGCTTATGATTCATATGCTATGACTGCTTCTAGTTCCCATGTTATGCATGGTAGAGAGATGCCTAGGAAAAATATTCATCATGTGCCTAGAAAGAATATTGTTCATGTTCCTAGGAAAGTAATTAATGAACCTTCTACAATTTTTCATACTTGCAATGCTTCCTTTGCTATTTATAGAAAGGATAAGAAGGTAATTGCTAGGAAGTTGGGGGCAAAATGCAAGGGAGATAAAACTTGCATTTGGGTCCCTAAGGATATTGTCACTAACCTTGTAGGACCCAACAAGAGTTGGGTACCTAAGACCCAAGCCTAAATTTGCCTTGCAGGTTTATGCATCCGGGGGATCAAGCTGGATTATCGATAGCGGATGCACAAACCACATGACGGGGGAGAAGAAGATGTTCACCTCCTACGTCAAGAACAAGGATTCCCAAGATTCAATCATATTCGGTGATGGGAACCAAGGCAAGGTGAAAGGGTTAGGAAAGATTGCTATTTCATCCAAGCACTCCATTTCTAATGTATTCTTAGTTGAGTCGCTTGGATATAATTTGTTATCCGTTAGTCAATTATGCAATATGGGATATAATTGTTTATTCACAAATGTAGATGTGTCTGTCTTTAGAAGAAGTGATGGTTCACTAGCTTTTAAGGGTGTATTAGACGACAAACTCTATTTAGTTGATTTTGCAAAAGAGGAGGCTGGTCTAGATGCATGCTTAATTGCTAAGACTAGCATGGGCTGGCTATGGCATCGCCGTTTAGCTCATGTGGGGATTAAAAACCTTCACAAGCTTCTAAAGGGAGAACACGTGATAGGTCTAACTAATGTGCATTTCGAAAAAGATAGACCTTGTGCAGCTTGTCAAGCAGGTAAACAGGTGGGAAGCTCTCATCATACCAAAAATGTGATGACCACATCAAAACCTTTGGAGATGCTTCATATGGACCTCTTCGGACCCGTCGCCTATCTAAGCATAGGAGGAAGTAAGTATGGTCTTGTTATAGTTGATGATTTTTCCCACTTCACTTGGGTATTCTTTTTGCAGGATAAATCTGAAACCCAAGGGACCCTCAAGCGCTTCCTAAGGAGAGCTCAAAATGAGTTTGAGCTCAAGGTGAAGAAGACAAGGAGTGACAACGGGTCCGAGTTCAAGAACCTTCAAGTGGAGGAGTACCTTGAGGAGGAAGGGATCAAGCACGAGTTCTCCGCTCCCTACACACCACAGCAAAATGGTGTGGTAGAGAGGAAGAACAGGACGCTCATAGACATGGCAAGGACGATGCTTGGAGAGTTCAAGACCCCCGAGCGGTTTTGGTCGGAAGCTGTGAACACGGCTTGCCACGCCATCAACCGGGTCTACCTTCACCGCCTCCTCAAGAAGACTTCGTATGAGCTTCTAACCGGTAACAAACCCAATGTGTCTTACTTCATGTATTTGGGAGCAAATGTTACATTCTAGTGAAGAAGGGCAGGAATTCTAAATTTGCTCCCAAAGCTGTAGAAGGGTTTTTGTTAGGTTATGACTCAAATACAAAGGCGTATAGAGTCTTCAACAAATCATCGGGTTTGGTTGAAGTCTCTAGCGACGTTGTATTTGATGAGACTAATGGCTCTCCAAGAGAGCAAGTTGTTGATCTTGACGATATAGATGAAGAAGACGTTCCAACGGCCGCAATACGCACCATGGCGATTGGAGATGTACGACCACAGGAACAAAAGGAGCAAGATCAACCTTCTTCCTCAACAATGGTGCATCCCCCAACTCAAGACGATGAACAGGTTCATCAAGAAGAGGCGTGTGATCAAGGGGGAGCACAAGATGATCATGTGATGAAGGAAGAAGCACAACCGGCACCTCCAACCCAAGTTCGAGCGACGATTCAAAGGAATCATCCCGTCGACCAAATTTTGGGTGACATTAGCAAGGGAGTAACTACTCGTTCTAGATTAGTTAATTTTTGTGAGCATTACTCCTTTGTCTCTTCTATTGAGCCTTTTAGGGTAGAAGAGGCCTTACTAGATCCGGACTGGGTGTTGGCCATGCAGGAGGAGCTCAACAACTTCAAGAGAAATGAAGTTTGGACACTGGTGCCTCGTCCTAAGCAAAATGTTGTGGGAACCAAGTGGGTGTTCCGCAACAAACAAGACGAGCACGGGGTGGTGACAAGGAACAAGGCTTGACTTGTGGCAAAAGGTTATGCCCAAGTCGCAAGTTTGGATTTTGAGGAGACTTTTGCTCCTATGGCTAGGCTAGAATCCATTCGTATCTTGCTAGCATATGCCGCTCACCATTCTTTCAGGTTGTTTCAAATGGATGTGAAGAGCGCTTTCCTCAACGGGCCAATCAAGGAGGAGGTGTACGTAGAGCAACCCCCTGGCTTCGAGGATGAACGGTACCCCGATCACGTGTGTAAGCTCGCTAAGGCGCTCTATGGACTTAAGCAAGCCCCAAGAGCATGGTATGAATGCCTTAGAGACTTTTTAATTGCTAATGCTTTCAAGGTTGGGAAAGCCGATCCAACTCTTTTCACTAAGACTTGTGATGGTGATCTTTTTGTGTGCCAAATTTATGTCGATGACATAATATTTGGTTCTACTAACCAAAAGTCTTGTGAAGAGTTTAGCAGGGTGATGACGCAGAAATTCGAGATGTCGATGATGGGCGAGTTGAACTACTTCCTTGGGTTTCAAGTGAAGCAACTCAAGGACGGCACCTTCATCTCCCAAACGAAGTACACACAAGACTTGCTAAAGCGGTTTGGGATGAAGGACTCCAAGCCCGCAAAGACTCCGATGGGAACTGACGGACACATCGACCTCAACAAAGGAGGTAAGTCTGTTGATCAAAAAGCATACCGGTCCATGATAGGTTCCTTGCTCTATTTATGTGCTAGTAGACCGGATATTATGCTTAGTGTATGCATGTGTGCTAGATTTCAATCCGATCCAAGGGAGTGTCACTTAGTGGCTGTGAAGCGAATTCTTAGATATTTAGTCGCTACGCCTTGCTTCGGGATCTGGTATCCAAAGGGGTCTACCTTTGACTTAATTGGATATTCAGACTCCGATTATGCTGGATGTAAGGTTGATAGGAAGAGTACATCAGGGACATGCCAATACTTAGGAAGGTCCCTGGTGTCATGGAGTTCTAAGAAACAAACCTCCGTTGCCCTATCCACCGCTGAGGCCGAGTATGTTGCCGCAAGACAGTGTTGCGCGCAACTACTTTGGATGAGGCAAACCCTTCGGGACTTTGGCTACAATCTGAGCAAAGTCCCACTCCTATGTGATAATGAGAGCGCTATCCGCATAGCGGATAATCCTGTTGAGCATAGCCGCACAAAGCACATTGACATCCGACATCACTTTTTGAGAGACCACCAGCAAAAGGGAGATATCGAAGTGTTTTATATTAGCACAGAGAACCAGCTAGCCGATATCTTTACCAAGCCTCTAGATGAGAAGACCTTTTGCAGGCTGCATAGTGAGCTAAATGTCTTAGATTCGCGGAACTTGGATTGATTTGTAGCATACATGTGTATTATTCCTTGGTCATGTTCCTTATGCATTTTGTTGTTTATTTATGGTGCTCAAGTTGTGCAAACACTCCCTGGACCTCAAAAGTCCATGTGTGAGTGATGCACATATTTAGGGGGAGATGTGCTACAACTTGACCCTTTGAGACTAACCGTGTGCGTGAGTTTGCTTGATTTAGTCTCAAAGGTGGATTGAAAGGGAAAAGTGGACTTGGACCATGAAAGACTTCCACTGCACTTCGATGAGAGGGTAACTCACTCCAAGTTCATCCCCATCTTCTTATTGCCTTTGTACTCTTATGTGAAGATTTTGGTGAGGCAATGAGGTTAAAGGGCCAAGATTGATCCCGTTTTGGTGCTTGATGCCAAAGGGGGAGAAAATAAGGCCAAAGCAATAAATGGATCAGCTACCACTTGAGAATTTTGAAAACAGTAGAATAGAGCTTTTGTTTTGTCAAAACTCTCTTATTGTCCCTCTTTGTCAAAAGTTGGTCTTTTGAAGGGAGAATGTTTGATTATGGGAAAAAGGGGGAGTTTTTGAATCTTTGATCAATTTCTCTTGGAATACCTCTCTTTATGTCTCTACAAGTGAATTTGACTTAGAGATAGGAAATTGAGTTTGATTTGCAAAAACAAACCAAGTGATGGCAAAGTATGATCCAAATATGCCAAAGTTGAATCAAAACATTTTTGAGTTTTTCATTTGCATTGATGTTGCACTTCTTTTAGTTGCTTTTGTTGTGTTGACATAAATCACCAAAAAGGGGGAGATTGAAAGGGAAATGTGCCCTTGGGCCATTTCTAAGTATTTTGGTGATTGAGTGCCAACACAAGTGCTTAAGTGTTAAAGTATGCAAAGCGATGGACAAAGTGCAAATCAAAAGTAAAGGTATGTTTCTAGACTTAATATATTGTTTATGGATTAATGTATTGTGTGTAAGTGCTGAAAACAGGAGAAATCAAGTTGGAAAAGAGATGGCTTTGTTCAGCCAAAGTCTGCACAATCTGGGTGCACCGGACAGTGTAAAGTGCGCTAGGCTGGCTCGGGCGAACTGGCTGCTCTCGGGACTTCGACGGCGGTGTATGGCTATAAATCACCGGACTGTCCGGTGGTGCACCGGACTGTCCGGTGAGCCAACGGTCAGCCGGGCCAACAGTCGGCCGAGGATTCCGCGCGTGACGCGTGGCCGAGCCAACGGTCACAAGGGGGCACCGGACTGTCCGGTGTGCACCGGACAGTGTCCGGTGCGCCAACGGCTCCAAATCTGCAACGGTCGGCTTCGCCAAATAAGGAAAGAAATCCACACCGGACACTGTCCAGTGGTGCACCGGACCGTCCGGTGTGCCAGGCGAAAGAAGGCAAGAATTGCCTTCCTGGAATGCTCTCAACGGCTCCTAGCTGTCTTGGGGCTATAAAAGGGACCCCTAGGCGCATGGAGGAGTAGACCAAGCATTCTCTAAGCTTTCTTGAGCACCAAGACTTCGATTCCGCGCATTTGATTCTTTGTGATAGCAACTAGAGCTTCATTTGAGTTGCGAACTCGTCGGGTTGTGTTGTGAGCTCTTGTTGCGACTTGTGTGCGTGTTGTTACTCTGATTTTGTGTCTTGTGTGCGTTGCTCATCCCTCCCTTACTCCATGCTTCTTTGTGGATATCAAAGTGTAAGGGCGAGAGGCTCCAAGTTGTGGAGATTCCTCGCAAGCGGGATACAGTAAAGCTAAGTAAAACACCGTGGTATTCAAGTGGGTCTTTGGACCGCTTGAGAGGGGTTGATTGCAACCCTCGTCCGTTGGGACGCCACAACGTGGAGTAGGCAAGCATTGGACTTGGCCGAACCACGGGATAAACCACTGTGCCATCTCTGTGTTGATCTTCTTGTGGTTATTGTGTTTTGACTCCTCTCTAGCCACTTGGCATTATTGTGCTAATCCTAATCAAGTTTTGTGGCATTAAGTTTTAAGTTTTACAGGATCACCTATTCACCCCCCCCCCTCTAGGTGCTCTCACTTTTCCGAGGAAAATTTTAACCCAGAGGGGGTTCCCCCCTTCTAGCCCCCGAGGGAGGGTCAGGCTTTGCCAAGGCAAGGCTGATCCTTCCTTGATGGTTAGACTTTATTTATGCATGTAAAGAAAGCGAGGTACATAAACGACTTGAAACATTTTAAGGGTAAAAGTGACGTAGCTGTTGGATGTTCCAAGCGTTGCTGTAGACCTTGCCTTGATCGTTGGCCAGCTTGTATGTCCCGGGCTTCAAAATCTTGGCGATGATGAAGGGCCCTTCCCAGGGAGGAGTAAGCTTGTGGCACACTCGGGCGTCTTGTCGCAGCCGAAGTACCAAGTCTCCCACTTGGAAGCCTCGGGGCCGAACCCTTCGGGCGTGGTAGCGTCGCAGGGACTGCTGATACCGCGCCGAGTGTAGTAAGGCCACGTCCCGAGCTTCTTCCAGCTGGTCCAACGAATCTTCTCGGTTGGTCTGGTTGCTTTGGTCGTCGTAAGCCTTTGTCCTTGGGGAACCGTATTCTAAGTCTGTGGGTAGGATGGCTTCGGCCCCATAGACTAGAAAGAACTGCGAGAAACCCGTGGCTCGGCTTAGCGTCGTCCTCAGACTCCAAACCACCGAGGGTAGTTCCTTTATCCACCACTTGCCAAACTTGTTGAGGTCGTTGTAGATCCTCGGCTTTAGTCCCTGCAAAATCATACCGTTGGCGCGCTCCACCTACCCATTTGTCATTGGGTGAGCTATGGCGGCCCAGTCCACACGGATGTGGTGGTCTTCGCAGAAGTCCAGGAACTTCTTCCCAGCGAACTGCATGCCATTGTCGGTGATGATGGAGTTCAGGACTCCAAAGCGATGGATAATATTTGTGAAGAACGCCATCGCCTGCTCGGACCCAATGTTGGTTAAGGGTTGGACCTCGATCCACATGGAGAATTTGTCGATGGCGACCAGCAGGTGCTTGAAGCCCCCAGGTGCCTTCTGCAAGAGACCGACGAGGTCCAGACCCCATACGGCAAACGGCCAAGTG
Source organism: Zea luxurians (assembly GCA_029449295.1). Lineage (NCBI taxonomy): Eukaryota > Viridiplantae > Streptophyta > Magnoliopsida > Poales > Poaceae > Zea > Zea luxurians. The sequence continues at coordinate 41,620,551 of JAOPSE010000010.1, forward strand.
ATGGGTATTGTTTACAGGGTCTGAGCGGGCAGGTGCGTCTATCTCGCGTAGAATTGACACCCTCTGCAGGAGCGTACAATCCTAGTGGCGTCGGCCACTGCGGTTGGCCAGTAGAAACCTTGTCGGAAAGCGTTTCCGACGAGGGTCCGAGGTGCTGCATGGTGACCGCAAGCCCCCGAGTGTATTTCTTGTAGTAGCTCTTGTCCTTGGACGACGGATATGCATCGTTGGAGAATGCCTGAGGGGCTGCGGTGGTACAACTCTTTTTCATCACCCAGTAAAACGAACGACTTGGCGCGCCGAGCCAGTCGCCGAGCTTCAGCCTTGTCGAGGGCCAGCTCTCCTTGGAGGAGATATTGCAGGTATGGGGTCTGCTAGTTTTTGTTTGGCGCAACCCCATTCCGCTGTCCCTCGATGCGCAAGGCCTCACCCTCGGCGGCCGAGGGTATCTCGAGCTGGGCCGAGGTCTCGTCGGGTTCAAGCGTGTCGTCGAGTCTCACGGATGGTTGATATATGTCCCTGGAGAAGACATCCGGGGGAACCTTCGTTCGCCCCGAGGCTATTTTAGCCAGCTCATCCGCAGTCTCGTTGTACCGCTGAGCAACATGGTTGAGTTCCAGCCCGTGGAACTTATCCTCCAAGCGCCGAACTTCGTCGCAATAGGACTCCATTTTTTGATCGCGGCAGTGGGAGTTCTTCATGACTTGGTCAATGACAAGCTGCGAGTCGCCCCGAACGTCGAGGCGCCGAACCCCTAGCTCGATGGCGATGCGCAACCCATTAACCAAAGCCTCGTACTCAGCCACGTTGTTTGATGCCGGAAAATGGAGGCGCAGCACGTAGCGCAAATGTTTCTCGAGGGGTGAGATGAAGAGCAGGCCAACACCTGCTCCTGTTTTCATCAGCGACCCATCGAAGTACATGGTCCAAAGTTCGGGCTAGATTGGAGCTGTCGGCAATTGGGTGTCGACCCATTCAGTCAGGAACTCCGCCAAGACTTGGGACTTTATGGCCTTCCGAGGGGCAAATGAAATTGTTTCGCCCATGAGTTCCACTGCCCATTTTGCTATCCTACCCGAGGCCTCTCGGCACCGGATGATCTCTCCCAGGGGGAAGGAAGACACCACAGTCACCGGATGAGACTCGAAGTAGTGTCGCAACTTTCGCCGCATTAGAATTACTGCGTACAGTAGCTTCTGAATTTGTGGGTAGCGGATCTTGGTCTCAGATAGCACCTCACTGATGAAGTAGACCGGCCTCTGGACAAGCAGTGCATGCCCCTCTTCTCGTCTCTCGACTACGATCGCTGCGCTGACCACCTGAGTGGTTGCGGCTACGTAGATCAAGAGGGTTTCTCCCGCAGCGGAGGGCACCAAGATGGGCGCGTTAGTAAGGAATGCCTTTAAGTTCCCGAGGGCTTCCTCGGCCTCGGGGGTCCAAGTGAAGTGCTCGGCCTTCATTAAGAGGTGGTACAAGGGCAATCCTTTCTCGCCGAGGCGCGAGATGAAGCGGCTCAGAGCCACAAGGCATCCCATGATCCTTTGTTCTCCTTTTAGATCCTTGATGGGTCCCATGTTGGTGATGGCTGCGATTTTCTCCGGGTTGGCCTTGATGCCTCTTTATCGTCTCCCCAGGAGCATGCCTCCGGGGACTCCGAAGACACACTTCTCGGGATTGAGTTTTATGTCTTTTGCGCGCAGGCACCCAAAAGTCACTTCAAGGTCGGAGAGGAGGTTGGAGGCTTTTCTTGTCTTGACAACGATGTCATCGACGTAAGCCTCGACCATTCGGCCGATGTGCTCTCCGAACACATGGTTCATGCACCTTTGGTAGGTTGCACCTGCATTCCTCAAGCCAAAGGGCACAGTAATATAACAATACATGCCAAAGGGTGTGATGAAAGAAGTCGTGAGCTGGTCGGATTCTTTCATCTTGGTTTGGTGATAACCTGAATAGGCGTCAAGGAATGACAGGGTTTCGCACCCAGCAGTGGAGTCCACAATTTGATCGATGCGAGGCAGAGGGTAGGGAACCTTCGAACATGCTTTGTTTAAACCAGTGTAGTTTACGCACATCCTCCATTTCCCACCTTTTTTCTTCACAAGCACAGGGTTAGCTAACCATTCAGGATGGAATACCTCTTTGACGAACCCTGCAGCCATCAGCTTGTGGACCTCCTCGCCTATGGCCCTGCGCTTCTCTTCATCAAAACGGTGTAGGTGCTGCTTCACGGGTCGGGCACTGGCTCGGATATCCAGCGAGTGCTCGGCGACATCCCTCGATATGCCTGGCATGTCCGCGGGACTCCACGCAAAAATTTCGGCATTTGCGCAGAGAAAGTCAACGAGCACTGCTTCCTATTTGGGGTCGAGCTCAGAGCCGATCCTGACTTGCTTGTCGGCGTCGTTGCTGGGGTCGAGAGAGACGGATTTAACCGCCTCGGCCGGTTCGAAGTTGCTGGCATGGCGCTTCGCATCAGGCGCCTCCTTTGAGAGGCATTTTAGGTCGGCGATGAGGGCCTCAGACTCGGCGATGGTCTCAGCGTACTCCATGCATTCCACGTCGCACTCGTAAGCGTGGCGGTATGTGGATCCGATGTTGATGATTCCGTTGGGGCCCGACATCTTGAGCTTGAGGTACATGTAGTTGGGGACGGCCATGAACTTGGCGTAGCACGGTCTCCCCAGCACCGCATGATAGGTTCCTCGGAACCCGACCACCTCAAACATGAGGGTTTCCCTGCGAAAGTTGGAGGGAGTTCCGAAGCAGACAGGCAAATCAAGTTGCCCAAGGGGCAAGACGCGCTTACCGGGGACGATCCCGTGAAAGGGTGCTGCACCGGCCCGGATCGTGGATAGATCTATCCCCAAGAGCCATAGGGTCTCGGCGTAGATGATATTGAGGCTGCTGCCTCCATCCATGAGGACCTTGGTGAGCCTAGCGTTGCTGATGACGGGGTCGACGACGAGCAGGTACCTTCCTGGGCTCGGCACATAGTCGGGGTGGTCACCTTGATCGAAGGTGATGGGCTTGTCGAACCAGTCTAGGTAGACCGGTGCCGCTACCTTCACCGAGCAGACCTCCCGGCGCTCCTGCTTGCGGTGCCGAGCCGAGGCATTCGCCACCTGTCCGCCGTAGATCATGAAGCAGTCATGGACCTCCAGGAACTCCTCATCCTTGTCGCCCCCCTTCTTGTTGTTGCCTTGGTCCTTGCCACCTTCTGCCGAGGGTCCCGCCTTGATGAAGTAACGCCGGAGCATGTCGCACTCCTCAAGGGTGTGCTTGACGGGACCCCTGTGATAGGGGCACGATTCCTTGAGCATCTTATCAAACGTGTTGACTCCTCCGGGAGGCTTCCAAGGATTCCTGTGCTCGGTAGCAGCGACGAGATCCGCGTTAATGGCGTCGCGCTTTGCTTGCGCCTTCTTCTTAGCCTTCTTTTTCGAGCCACGCTGGACGGACGCCTCGGGGGCGTCTTCCTTCTGTCTTCCTTGAGGCTGCTTGTCCTTCCGAAAGATGGCTTCGACCGCCTCCTAACTAGAGGCGAACTTGGTGGCGATTTCCATCAATTTGCTCGCCTTGGTAGGAGTCTTGTGCCCCAGTTTGCTCACCAGGTCCCAGCACGTGGTGCCGGCGAGGAATGCCCTGATGACATCCGAGTCGGTGATGTTGGGCGGCTCGGTGCGTTGCTTTGAAAACCTCCGGATGTACTCTCGCAGGGATTCCCCTGACTACTGGCGGCAGCTTCGGAGATCCCATGAGTTCCCTGGGTGCACATACGTACCTTGGAAGTTTCCCGCGAAGGCCTTGACCAGGTCGTCCTAGTCGAAGATCTGCGCAGGAGGCAGATGCTCTAGCCATGCCTGGGCAGCGTCGGAGAGAAAAAGGGGGAGGTTGCGGATGATGAGGTTGTCGTCATTCGTCCCTCCCAACTGGCATGCCAGTCGGTAATCCGCAAGCCACAACTCCGGCCTTGTCTCCCCTGAGTACTTGGTGATGGTAGTCGGGGCTCGGAACCGGGCTGGGAACGACGCCCGTCGTATGGCCTGGCTGAAGACCCTCGGACCTGGCGCTTTGGGTGAGGGGTTCTGGTCCTCCTCACTGTCGTAGCGTCCTCCACACCTGGGGTGGTAGCCTCGGTGCACCTTCTCTTTGAGGCGGGCTCGACGGTCGCGACGGTGGTGCTCATCGCCGAGGCGATCCGGGGCTGCAGGCGTCCCATCCCGCGTGCACCCGGTGCAGACCGAGGCCTCCCGCATGAGTCGGGAGGACGTTGCGCGATGCTCCGAGGGGCACCCTTGCCTTCAGGAGGCAGAGCTCTTGGCTCATCGAACCGCTGCGTTTTCCAGGAGACCCTTGAGTTCGCCCTGGATACGCCGCCCCTCGGTGGTAGATGGCTCCAGCATTGCTCGGAGTAGCATCACCGCTGCAGCTAGATTCTTGCCGACCCCGCTGAAGGCCGGGGGTAGCCCTACCCTGGCATCATCGACGATACGACGCTAGACGTCTCGGGCCCGATGAGGCGCTCCTCCGGCAAGTGCTCGGCCTGCCCACTCCTGCTCGATGTTTTGTCGGAGCTGCACAAGCCGCCCTGCTTCTTCGTTGAGCTTGGCCTACATCTCACGGAATTGCTCGAGCTATGTGTCCTGACCCCCAATAGGGATTGGACCACAGCTAGCTCCCGTGGGATGTCAACGCAAGATGCAGGCACAGGGGCGTTGTCATCTTGCGGCATGCTGAGGCGGTTGTCCTCGCCGTGATCCCCCGATCGATGTGGAAACACTTGCGGCTTGGGTCGCAACCCTCGTCACCGAGGCTATGGCCATCGTTAGAGCAGTCGAAGAGGCAGTAGTCACATGCGGACATGAAGTCTTGCATGGCACTGGGATCACTGAGTCTGGAGAAATCCCAACCGAAGTCGGAGTCGTCGTCTTCCTCGGAACCCGTGGGTCCGGAAGTTGAGACGGCCGTCAGTCGGTCCCAAGATGACCACATATGACACCCTGGAAGGTCAGGGTATGCCCTGGCGAAAGCGCTCACCGAAGTGGGGTCGCTTGGTGGATCGAGGCTGAATCTAAAAGGGATAGGGTGAAAAACGGACGGTACCTCTTGGTCGATGGACGGTGGTGAAGTCACGTCGGGGACGGACTGCACCGTTATCTCAGGTACGAGGCTAACGCCCAGCAAGTCCTTTGCGAGGGTGCTGGCATCATCAGTCCGCTCAGGGTTGGCGTGTTGTGGGGAAGCGACACTCGTCGTTGTCTCAGGTGCGAGGACAACACCCGACATGGCCCCCATAGGGGTGCCAACGTCGTCGACTCGCTCTAGCCCGACAGCCGACAAGGTGCGCCTCCTGCATGGCCACGGTTGCCCCGTCTCCTCCTCATTCGGCGAGGAGGGTGGCGGGGCAAACCCAGGTGTTCCTCTTCTGCCACGATGGGAAGTCGTCGTCGAGTTCGCCGCCGCCGGGTGAGCCAACGACCGTTGTTGCTGTCGCGCTACGAGGGGAGGAGTACCATGTCGTAGTTGCCGTCAAGGGACATGAACTCGAGACTCCCAAAGCGGAGCACCGTCCCCAGCTGAAGAGGCTGCTGGAGGCTACCCATCTGGAACTCAACGGGAAAGTGTTCGTTAACACGCAGCGAGCCCCTACCTGGCGCGCCAACTGTCGGCGTTTCGGACCCGCGAGGACCGTCAACCGACCAGTAAATATGTTGCTGCGTGTCCCTGCCCAGATGGGTTGATGCAAGATGGAACACAAGAGGGAAATGAGGCTTATGTTATCTCGCATCGGGGTGCTCGTAGTAGGGGTTACAAGCGTCGCATGAGGGAGCGAGGGCGAGAGCGAGAGAGAGAGAGTCCCTACGTGTCTCTATCTCAACGTCAACGTATTGTGTCAACGTGTCTCCCCGTCTGTCCCCGGCGTCCAACGTTGTCAGTGTTGCAACGTCTGCCCACGACATGCCTTAGGAAGGCCCTAGACATCCCCTTTTAGAGATACAAGGAGATGCCCAGCTGTACAAGGGGGTGTAGCTATGTGCTATTATGGCTGGCGGAGAAGCACCTTGAGCCCTGTACATGAGCTAACATGGCCTTCGGAGAAGTGCCTTGAGCCCTGTAGAAGCACAGCTGTCGGCGCAGCATGGATCCTGCTGACGTTGTCTTGCTTTTGTATGGGGTTTGAGAGCAACCGACGTCATGGGCGCACGCGGGGAACCATCATTACCTGTTACCGGAGTAACCTTAGATGGGACACCGGTCTTGTTCCTTCATAGCCTAAGGCAGCTGGCTAGGAGTAGGGTAATGATGTCTCCCCTGTAGCGTAGTCGGTCCGAGGCCTAGGTCGGGCGAGGCGGAGACTTCTCCTGAGGATGAGGCTGGGCTCGGGCGAGGTTGTGACTCCTCTCGAGGCCGAGGCCTGGGGTCGGGCGAGGCGGAGATCTTCTTCCGAGGCCGAGGCTGAGGCCGAGGCCTGAGGTCGGGCGAGGCGTAGCTCCCTGTTGCGCCCGAGGCCAAACTCGTGGGAGATCGTGACTCAGTTTTGTCCTGGTGGTTGGCACAGTAGCCGGAGCGGGGCAAACAACGCCGTTTTCCTGTCAGATCAGTTAGTAAAGGGGCAAAGTGACTGCGGTCACTTCAACCTTGCCGACTGAGGCACGCGTGTCAGGATAAGGTGTCAGGCGATCCCCGCATTAAATGCGCATGCGTTACGGTCGACTGGTAAGGCGATTTGGCCAAGGTCGCTGCACGACAAAGTCTGTCGAGCTGGGCTTCGGGCGAGCTAAGGGCGCGTCTGCTGACTGAGGGGACCCTCGGGCGAGGCGTGAATCCGTCCGGGACTATTGTTCCCGTCCGAGGTTGGGCTCGGATGAGGTCGTGTCCCTCGGCAGACGTGGCCTTGACTTGAACCGCGCTTTATCAGCCGTGTATGGTTTGTTCTGAAGATGTTTTTCGGCCGGATTAAGGAGCATTAGGGGTACCCCTAATTACGATACCCGACAACCATCATGCGCCCGCTCACGAATTTTCCGAGTATCTCCTCGGGCGTCATCTTTGTGTACCTGGAATTTTCATGGATAAGATTTACAAGATGAGGGTTAATGACAGTAAAGGACCTGAGCATGAATCGGACGACGTCGTGATCCGTCCATCTTATGCTTCCATAGCTTCTAATTTTGTTGACCAGGGTCTTGAGCCTGTTGTAGGTTTGAGTTGGCTCTTCTCCAGTGATCATGGCAATTCTTCCCAATTCGCCTTCCACCAACTCCATTTTGGTGATCATTGTAGCATTGTTTCCCTCATGTGAGACCTTGAGGGTGTCCCAAATTTGCTTGGCATTGTCCAAGCCACTTACTTTATTGTATTCATCCCTGCAAAGTGAAGCTAACAAGACAGTAGTAGCTTGGGCATTCTTATAAATTTGTTCATTAATGAATACAGGGTTATCAGTGCTATCAAAATGCATCCCATTTTCCACTATTTCCCAAATGCTAGGATGGAGAGAAAATATATGACTACGCATTTTATGACTCCAAAATGAGTAGTCCTCTCCATCAAAGTGTGGAGGTTTTCCTAGTGGAATAGAGAGTAAATGCGCATTCGAATTGTATGACATGCGAGAATAGTCAAAAGAGTAATTTTGATTAACCGTCTTTTTCTTTGATGAAGAATCTTCATCGTCGTCATCTCTTGGTGAAGAAGAAGATTCATCGCTGTCGTAGTAGACGATCTTCTTGATGCGCCTCTTCTTCTTCCCGTCCTTCTTGTAACTCGAGCCAGAGTCAGTGGGCTTGTCGTCTCTAGGCTCGTTGAGGAAAGACTCCTTTTCCTTGTCGTTGACCACCATCCCCTTTCCCTTAGGATCCATCTCTTCGGGCGATTAGTCCCTTACGTGAAGAGTACGACTCTGATACCAATTGAGAGCACCTAGAGGGGGGTGAATAGGTGATCCTGTAAAACTCAACTCTAAATAGCCACAAAACTTGGTTATATAAATGTTAGTGCGACTAAGTAGTTGAGAAACGAGTTCTTGTGGGCAAAACAATCACAAAGAGATCAACACAAGAGACACATGATTTTATCCCGTGGTTTGGCCAAGTAACACTTGCCTACTTCCACGTTGTGGCGTCCCAATGAACGAGGGTTGCACTCAACACCTTTCAAGTGATCCAGTGATCAACTTGAATACCACAGCTTTTCTTCCTTATACCTTTTTCCCGTTTGCGAGGAATCTCCACAAATTGGAGCCTCTAGCCCTTACAAGATTGATCACAAAGAACGCACAAGAGTAAGGTTGTGAAGAGCAACGCACACAAGACTCAAATCCACAACACAACCACGCACACAAGTCACAACTTGAGCTCAAAACACAATGCACGGAGTTCTCAACTCAAATGGAGCTCAAGTCACTATCACAAAAAATCGAATGCGTGAAGTTGGAGTCTTGGAGTCTTAGAATGTTTCTTCTAAGCTTGTGTAGCTCCTCCATGCGCTTAGGGGTCCTTTTTATAGCCCCAAGGCAGCTAGGAGCCGTTGGAGACCAACAAGGAAGGCCATCCTTGCCTTCTATCGAGTGGCGCACCGAACAGTCCGGTGCGCCACCGGACAGTCATTGTAGAAGGTCAGGTGCCGATCTCCTTCCTTTTCTGGCGTAGACGACCATTGCAGCTCTAGGGCAGTTGGCGCACTGGACACTATCCGGTGCCCCCTATCGACCATTGGTGTGGGCCACGGGTCGCCCGCGGATTGCGCGGCCAACCGTTGCATTGGCGACTGTTGGCTCACCGGGCAGTCCGGTGAATTATAGCTGTACGCTGCTGAACTTTTCACCGGAGTCCAGCCTAGCACACCGGACACTGCCCGGTGCACCACCGGACACTGCCCGGTGCACCACCGGACAGTCCAGTGTGCCAGGCTGAGCTGGACTTCGGCTGCACCCAGCCAAGTCTTTTGCAATTCTTCTCTTTTCTTCTTTTCTCTGTTTCTAACACTTAGACAATTATATTAGTATACAAAAACCAACTACTAAGTCTAGAAACATACCTTCTCTTTGATTTGCACTTCTCTCTTCATTTAGCACATAAGAACTCAATTAAATGTGTTGGGCACTTAATGACCAAAACATAATAGAAATTGCCCAAGGGCACATTTTGCTTTCAACTTCCCCTTTTGTATAATGAAAAAAACTTCGGCTTGTTCTGTGCATATATTTTGCCTTTCCATTGTTCCTTTATAGTCGATCGACATCTTGTATTTGTGACCAACACAGCCGTTGTTTTCAGAGATAACGCTCAAGTAACGACTTGTAATTGTTGCGTCGTATTTAATTCTGCCTGCATTTACGTAGAGAAAAAACGACTGAGTTACTGCTGGTGTCTTTAGAGGTAATAACCGAATTATGCTAGATTGCATCGGTGTTTTAGAGGCAACAGCCGAGCGGTGCTTGGCGACGTCAGCGTTTTTAGAGGTAACAACCGAGTCATGCTGAGCCATGTCGGCATTTTAGAAATAACAGCCGAGTGGTGCTTGGCGACACCGACGTTTTAGAGGTCATAGCCGAGTCATATCGAGCCACGTCGGCGTTTTAGAAATAACAGCCGAGTGGTGACTAAGCACTTTTTAGAAACGGTGTCTGACCCGGGAAAACCCCATTTATATCATGTCGCCGCACACCTCTGCGTTCTGAGCCCTAGCCTCACTTTTTTGCCTCCGAACATCCTCTGTTTCCTTTTGATTTCACTTCCGCTCAATCCACCAACGAGATTGCGATGGCACCAAAGCGGAAGAACCAGAATTCTGCTGCTACGGTCATTCCTCCTATCGATCTCAACAGCCAGTTGCCTTTCGCAGGTAATCATATGTCTGTTGTTTCTGAGTCGAATCTTCTCCACCTTGTCGATGTCGGAGTTCTTCCTCCGAAGGAGCTTTGCTCTTGGTGGATTTGCCGTGGGGTCACTGTCCCGGCAGAGGATACTCACGAGTCCGTTGTTTACGTCCCTTTTCTTATCCGTGGCCTTGCTCTTCCCATTTCTCCCTTCTTTCGCGGTCTCCTTGACTTTTACAATCTGAATCTGACTCACCTGAATCCCAACTCTATTCTGCAAATTTCTGTCTTTGTTCATCTGTGCAAGGCCAACCTTAGAATTCTTCCTCACTTTGGTCTGTGGAAATATTTGTATCACTATCGTCCTAGGATGGCTGGGGGGCAGCACCAGCTCGTGGGCGGTGTGAGTCTGGAGATGCGCCATGGGAGGAAAATAGAATACCTTGATATCCCACTTAAGGATAGCATTAAAGGATGGTGTTTAGAGTGGTTCATTGTGGAAAACCATGGCAAGTCCCTCCCCCCTCGGTCAGGGAGACAGCCGGATGTTCGCACTCCAAGTTGGATTGAGTCTCCTACAGACTTGGAGATAACAGAAGCCAAGGTTGTGCTTGCTGAAATTTGTTTGTTGAAGGAGAGAGGTCTGACTGCTGAAGCTATGGTTGCAGACTTTGTTTTTAAGAATATTTAGCCACTGAAGGACAAAGCATATCCGGCTTATTTGTACAGTGGTGTCACCGACTCAACCCGGGTTACCAATAAGAGGATTCCTGCTATGGATTTGGTGAGCCGACTGGAGATGATCTTGAGAGGCAAAGTATCAAATATTGGTGCTCATGTTGCATATTCTGCTTGGAATCTGCCACATTATAAGTCCTTTTTCAATTTTGTGTCCAATCCTCCTGTTGGTGATAGTGGTTTGGGTCTTAGAGTCCGACCCTCTCTCGAACATGTTGAGGTCCTGGTTGCTTCACTTGGTGATCTTCTCAATGATGAGAGGCAAGTTCACTTTGAGATGCCTACGAGTCCAGGTGATGCAGAGATAAGTGCTATGCTGGACATGTTGGCTGGGGATTCTTCTGACTCGGTCCCTACTGAAACAATGGCTGTTGCAACTATCCCAGAGCTTGAAAAACCATGGATACCCGAAAGCCTGAGGGTACTTGCCCGAAACGTCTCCACCAGGTAAGTCATCCAACTGCACCTGCCGAGGGGAAGAAGAAGAAAAAGAGACGGCTTCGGTGAGTGTCATGTTTGGACCAGGATGCTGGCCCTTCTGCTCCTGCTGCTGAAGAAGTACCGGTGGAAATCTTTACTAGAGCTGAACCCAATGGGTGTGACCCTATCAGAGCTGATCCCAATGGGTGTGACCCTGCCAGAGCCGATCCCAATGGGTGTGACCCTGTGCTGTTTATTGTCCGTATTGTTGACGAGGACGAAGAAGAAGAAGAGGAAGTCCCATTGATTCGGAAGAACAGTCGGCGTTACAAAGTCAGTGGGGGAATAGTGATATTCCTTCTCCAGCTCTATCTACTCTTGTTGGCCTGCAAGAATTATCCATAACAGATTTTGATCAGGTTCTCGAGGATGTTGTTCCTTAAGATATGCTGTCAGAGCCAACTAATGGTGATATGATGGACGTCTGCTCTGACACTCCAGATGTGGGATTAGAGGTATCTCGGGCAGCATCTCGTGCATCGTCGACCTTGGAAGGCGGTCTTCGGAGCTAAGAGGTTGTTCAAGGTCGCTCAATTCCTATGGAGGTGACTGAGAATCCTTCAGCCTTAGAGGTGGCTGTTGCAGAGAACCCAATCCTCAAGGGTGGTGCTGGCGGTTGCCTAGCCCCCGAGGGTGTTGCCGGTAATGATCCGGCTTGGGTGGGTAGCGCAAGCTGCAACCCAGCCCCCGAGGGTGTTGCCGGTGATGATCCGGCTCTGATGGGCAGTGCGAGCTGCAACCCAGCCCCCGAGGGTGTCCGAGTGAGCTCCCCTTCTCATACCTCCATGGATGTCCACATCGGGTCTTCTCCACCACACTCTGGTGGCATAATAGCAGCGCATGCTTCAAATGAGGGAGTCGCCTTAGAGGTCGGCGCACCAGATGCTAGGGTTCTGATGCTTGCTAGTGGTGTTGAATTAATCCCTGGCGATGTTCTTCAGATTGCCCCGATTGATATTCCTTCGTTGAGCCACCACCTAGCTTCTCGTGACTTGGGATTTCCATCGTTCTTTTCTAATCTTCCGGTAATTTGGCTTTTTCTGTTCTGGCAATACTCCTTGCAAATTACTGTCTTTGTACTCATTTGTTTTTAATATCAGGCTTTGGTCGACGGGATGGCTGGTCAATTGAGATCACAAGGTGCCTCTATCCTAGAAGGAGCTTTGTCTTTGACGCAATGGAATCCATTGCTGCTTCAGAAGCAGATATCTGATTTGAAAATGTCAAATGCTGGTTAGTGTCTTTGTTTCTTCCTTGGCTGATTGATTAGTCTGTTTTTAATTGTGTCCTTCTTCGACTGTTTTTTGTTAGATATGGCCCGGCGGTACTCTGAACTCGAGGGGAAGTATTCCCAAGGTCAGATTGACCTGGCTCGGGTTTCTACTTCTTTAGACGATGCCAATTCTTTGAATTCCTCTCTTAGTGCTCAACTTGACTCTGAAAGGGTGGCTAACGAGGTAAGCTTACTTGACTTTCTCTGCTGTGTTTTTACTGGTTACTGGATACTTGAGAGCTGATTCTTGTCTATAGGAGGAGAAACGGGTACTTGTGGCTTCTCACGATAACCTTGATAGGTTGTATCGTGATGCCAGCAATTCTCTGACCGTCTTGGAGAGGAGCCACCGTTTTACCATGGCAGACTTGGATCATCACCGTCACGTGCTACAAGTATCCCAGGATGAGGTCCTGCGTCTTAGGCAGTTTGTGTCGAGCAAAGACTCCGTCATCAAGGATCTGCACGCCTCCAAGAGATCAATTGTCCAGGAGCTAGAAACCACTCGACTGGCTACCAAGGTTGCCGAAGACAATTCCACCATTCTGAAGGCTCAGCGCGACAAGGCTATTGATAAAGCCATTCGCGCGGGGCGGATCTTGATGAGAAGGCCGGGCGTAGTTGTTCCTGATGATATAGTTGCCGATGTCAAAGCTGCTCCTGACTCCTCGAGTCTCCCTTCTTCATCGGTTGCTCCTGAGAAAGACATTACCGAGTAGAAATACTGAATACATTCATGAACTATATGTGTATGTGATCAATGTGCCCGAATACTCGGTTAGAACGTGTTCTTGGTACTGAATGCTATTTTTGTTTTCTGTTGTTGGAATTCAACAGTTGTTTATGATTGCAGAAGTAAATGCAGTGTACTGGATTCGAAGCTTTTTCCTGTTTTATGCTAATTGATTAGCTAATGAGGCATAGAGATCGCCCTAAGATGAGTGATCGTAAGTATGTTATAATAGGTCGAGTAGGCGTGAGCATGTTGCACCATCTTAAGTCATTGCCAACTTAAGCCAATTGCTTCGTTAGCAGGGTATAGTGGTCACCGTAAGTTGAGTAAGCGTGAGCATGTTGTATTGTCTTAAGTCACTGCCGACTTAAGCCGATTGCTCCGTTAGTAGGGTATAGTGGTCACCCTAAGTTGAGTAAGCGTGAGCATGTTGCACCGTCTTAAGTCACTGCCGACTTAAGTCGATTGCTCCGTTAGTAGGGTATAGTGGTCACCCTAAGTCGAGTAAGCGTGAACATGTTGCACCGTCTTAAGTCACTGCCGACTTAAGCCGATTGCTCCGTTAGTAGGGTATAGTGGTCACCCTAAGTCGAGTAAGCGTGAGCATGTTGCACCATCTTAAGTCACTACCGACTTTAAGCCGATTGCTCCGTTAGTAGGGAATAGTGGTCACCCTAAGTCGAGTAAGCATGCAGATTGATAATAAATAGTTTGAGGGCCCTTGAGAATGAAATCTTTTTATTGATGATGTATTTCCGGATTACAGAATACAATGCTGCGCCGATAGCTTTTAAAATCTAGCTAGGGGTAAAACTTCCTGAGATGCTCTATATTCCATGAATTCCCTATTTCCGTGCCATCCATTTGAGTAAGCCGATATGATCCTGGCCGAGTGACTTCTGCTACCATGAATGGCCCTTCCCATAGTGGCGACAATTTGTGCCGTCCTTCCCCCGTTAGAATTCGGCGAAGGACCAAGTCTCCCATTGCGAAGGATCGATGTCGTATGGCCTTAACATGATAGCACCTCAGGGTTTGCTGGTATCTAGCTGACTGAATTACTGTATTCAATCGTTCTTCTTCTAATATATCAATATCCTCTAGTCTGGTAGCTTCTGCCTCAGCTATGTTTTCGAAGACCAGCCTTGGTGCCCCAAACCTGAGGTCGGCAGGTAGCACTGCCTCCGAACCATAGATCATGAAGATGGGAGTATTTCCATGCAAAGCTCGACTAGGTTGAGTTCTTAGGCTCCAAATCACATACGACAACTCTCTGATCCACTTTCCCGCAAACTTTTCATTCTTGTCAAAGACTTTCTTCCTGAGTGCTTCCAATATCATTCCATTAGCCCTTTCTACCTGACCGTTGGCTCTTGGGTGTGCTACTGACGCATATTTGATCTGGATGCTTCTTTGTTCATAGAAATCAAAGAATTCAGAGCTAGTGAAATTGGATCCCAAGTCAGTTATAATGCTATTCGGTATTCCAAACCTAAATATTATATCTTGTATGAATTCCATTGCCTTAGCCGAAGTTAGAGAAGCAATGGGTTTGTACTCTATCCATTTAGTGAATTTGCCAATGGCAACTAGCACGTGAGTATAGCCTCCCTGAGCTTTCTTGAAGGGTCCAATCTTATCCAGTCCCCAGCACGCAAATGGCCATGTCACTGGTATAGTTTGCAGTTGCTGTGCTGGTAAATGCTGCTTCTTTAATAAGAATTGGCAAGCTTCACACCTCTGGCCTAACTCGGCCGCATCACTCTTTGCCGTCGGCCAGTAGAAACCAGACATGAAGACCTTCCCAACCAGGGTCCTGTATGTTGCATGTATTCCGCACTGTTCGGCGTGGATCTCATCTAGCAGTTGCTTCCCAGTAGCCGAAAGAATGCACTTCATGAGGACTCTCGTTGCGCCCCTTCTATACAGTGTATCCCCAACGAGGGTGTAGTGAGCTGACTGCCTTGCGATGTGTTCTGCTATAGCTTTGTCATCCGATTCCTCTTCATTCTTTATATATCTGATGATGGGCTCCCTCCAGTCATTAGAGTCTGACTCTGGCTGGCTCAAAACGTTACACTCTTCTGCTTGATCTGAGGAAATGCTTGGGTGTGACACCTCTTGGACAAAAACTCCAGGTGGAACCTGGGTCTGACTGGATCCTAGTTTCGACAACGCGTCTGCCGCCGCGTTGCGATCTCTTTCCACATGATGAAATTCCAGCCCTTCAAATTTGTCTTCCAGTTTTCGGACAGCTGTGCAGTACTTGCCCATAGAGTTATTCGAGCAATCCCATTCTTTATTTATCTGACTTATGACCACTAGTGAATCTCCGTATACCATTAACCTCTTAATTCCCAGTGATATGGCAATGTTTAATCCGTGGATCAAAGCTTCATATTCTGCTGCATTATTGGATGCTGAGAATAACAACTGAAGAGCATATTTGAGTTGCTCACCTCCGGGGGCAATGAAGAGTATCTCCGCGCCTGCTCCTTGCAGCTTCAGCGAGCCATCGAAATACATCCTCCATACTTCTGCAGTCTCTAGGTTATCTAGTACCTGTTGCTCGGTCCACTCTGATACAAAGTCGACTAGCGCTTGGGTCTTTATTGCGGTACGAGGCCAAAACTCAATATTGTGAGCTCCCAACTCGTAGGCCCACTTGGCTATTCTTCCTATGGCTTCTTTGTTGTGGAGAATATCCCCTATTGGAAATCCAGTGACTACTATGACTTTGTGATCGTCAAAGTAGTGATGGAGCTTGCGTGCAGTTAGAAGTACTGCATACAATAGTTTTTGAACTTGAGGATATTTCTTCTTTGAGGGTCCTAGAACTTCACTGATGAAATAGATGGGATGATGTACTATATATGCATGTCCTTCCTCCGCTCGCTCGACTACCAACGTGGTGCTCACCACATGAGTCGTGCAAGAGATGTACAACAATAGATCTTCGGCCGGTTGACTTGGTGTGGCTCGGCGTGGCGGCTTTAACACTAGCGGTGTTGTTAGGAACTTTTTCAGTGCATCAAGGGCTTCCTGAGCTTCTGAGGTCCACTGGAACTTGTCTACCTTCTTGAGCAATTTGTAGAACGGTAGGCCTTTTTCTCCTAGCCTTGATATGAACCTGCTCAAGGCTGCCATGCATGCAGTAAGCCTCTGTACTTTCTTCTGCGATCGTGGTGCTTCTATTCTCATGGTAGCTTCGATTTTCTCCGGGTTGGCTTCAATTCCTCGGTGGCTGACAATGAATCCGAGCAATTTTCCTGCTGGTACTCCAAAGACACATTTTTCTGGATTAAGCTTCCACCGATATCGTCGCAGACTGTTGAAGACTAGCTGCAAATCTTCAATGAAGTTTTCTGAGTTTTCTGTCATGATCACCACGTCATCCACATAAGCTTCTACACGCTTGCCCTAGTGATCAGCTAAGCATGTCTGAATGGCTCTCTGGTAAGTCGCTCCAGCGTTTTTGAGGCCAAACGGCATGGAGGTATAGCAGAAAGCTCCAAACGGTGTGATGAATGCAGTTTTTTCCTCATCTTCTTTTGCCAGGCTGATCTGATGGTACTCGGAGTAGCAATCCAAGAAGGACAACACAGAACACCTGGCGGTCGAGTCTACCACCTGGTCTATTCTAGGAAGTCTGAAGGGATCCTTCGGATAGTGTTTGTTGAGATCCATATAGTCGACGCACATGTGCCAATCCACTTTATTCTTTTTTAGTACAAGAACAGGATTTACTAACCACTCGGGATGCAGTACTTCTCTAATGAACCCTGCTGCGACTAAGCGAGCTAGCTCAGCACGAATAGCTTCTCTCTTGTCAGACGTGAAACGACGCAACTTTTGTCGTATCGGCCTCGCCTGGGGATAGACCTTCATTTTGTGCTCGGCCAGCTCTCTCGGGACTCCCGGCATATCCGTAGGTTGCCATGAGAATACGTCTCGGTTATCTTGCAGAAACTGGACGAGCGCACTTTCCTATTTGTCATCCAGGCTGGAGCTGATGATGGCAGTCTTGCGTTCATCAGCGAACCCGAGGTTGATTCTCTTTGTTTCCTTAGTCGGCCGCATAGAGGTCACGACTTAAGCTTCAATTGCAGGTACTGTGAGGTCCTCCTCAGGCTTTGAGTTTGCCTGCGCAGAAGAAGTCGTCGATGGTTTGGTGGTCAAGGCCGCCTGAATGGCCACTCGGAAGCACTCTGCGGTGCCTTGGAAGTCAGCACGCACAGTGATGATTCCTTGTGGTCCAGGCATTTTCAATATCATGTACGTATAATGCCGGATGGCCATGAACTTCGCCAATCTAGGCCTACCGATGATGGTGTTGTATCCGCAGTCAAAGCTTGCTACCTCGAACCTCAGGAACTCGGTTCTGTAGTTATTCGGAGTTCCAAAGGTGACCGGCATGTAGATGTGTCCGAGTGGATATTCTCCTTCAGTCGGCATGATTCCGAAGAAAGGAGTGTCTGACTCGTGGAGCTCTTTGAGTGCGACTCCCAAGCCTAGGAGTGTCCGGGGGAAGGTGACGTTGATGCTGCTCCCCCGTCCACTAACACCTTCTTTACCCTACTCTCTCAGATCACCGGATCGACGAGGAGCGGGTACTTGCCCGGATGATCAAAGTTTAGCCACTGATCCACCCGAGTGAAAGTGATCAGGTGTTTGGACCATCGATATGGGGCGGGAGGACCGGTGGCCGCCACCAGTATCTGACGGTCATTGAGCTTCTGTTGCCTCTTGCTCTCTTGAGACCCGTGTCCGCTGAAGATGACGTTGACTTCTCTGTCGATGTGGGGGAATGCTCTGCCTCCTCCCCCTTCCTACTGCTGAGGTTGTCAAGGTTCTCCGGGTCCTCCTCGTGGTGGGGGAGGCGGCAGAGGTTGGAAGGGTCGGCCGTTCCCGACGGAGTGCTTGAAGTCTCTGTAGTTCCGAAGGGTGTGGCGCATGTCCTTGTGGTATGAACATTGGGCATCGAGGATGTCGTCCAATGTTCGATCGCCTCCATGGGGTGCCCCTCGGGCACGAGAGACGGGTGGTCCGACGGCGTGAACCTCGTCGCGGGGTGGTCCGACGGCGTGAACCTCGTCGCAGGGCCTCTTCTTACAACGCTTGTCGGGTTGTTTGTTCGCGTCGCGTCATGGTGCTGGTGGTGCAGGCTTCGTTCCTCCAATGAGGTCCTGAGCCCGTTCGTCGGCGGTGATGTAGAGGTCCGCCTCCCTGAACAGCTGCTCGGAGGTAGTCGGCGCCTTTTGAAGTATGGCTCAGACGAAGGCCGAGTCATTGGATCCCCAATAGAAGTCCTCGATCACTGCTGCTTCCGCAACCTCGGGGATACAATTTCTCATGGTCTGAAACCTTTTGAGGTACGACCGGAGAGTCTCATCCCCTCGACGCCTGATGGATTTGAGGTCCCATGGCTACGCCGGCTTGTCAGAGAAAGATTGGAAGTTGGCGATGAAGCGCCGACTGAAGTCGCTCCAGTCGTCGATGCAGTGTCGGGGTAGGTGTCATAGCCATTGCAGCGCATCTTGCCCAAGGACGATGGGCAAGTATGAAGTCATCACATCTTCAGTTGCCCCAGCGGCTCGGGCAGCGGTGGTATAGATGGCCAACCAGCCTCCTGGGTCCTACTTAGGCTCGTACTTGTCGACATTGGAGACTTTGAAGTTAGGGGGCCACTGAATGACCCTGAGACGTGGAGTGAGCGTCGATACTCCACATGTGTCCTCCTATCGACGATGATGATGTCGGTCCTGGGGAGGGGAGTTGTCGACATGGTGCCTCGACTGTCCCAGGGTCGTGCCGCCGGTTGAAGCTGTTGCCGACTCAACTCTAGTGGCCTAACTTCGCGCAGGGATGTCGTGATCCCGATCATACTCTTCTCGGCGCCGAATCTCGTTCTCGTGTCGTCGTTCGTGCGAAGCATTGATGGAGCTCCATGCATCCCACCGACTATTGATGGCGTGTTGTAGATCGCTTAGAGGATGAGCGAGAGGCAGAAGCTGATTAGCTGCCCGAGTGAGCAGCCACCGATAGCCCTCGGCGTCCGGAGTCCGGGGGAGGCCATCGGCTATCCGAGCCAACACTCCACCGACCTCGCTTGGTGTGTTCATAGCTCGGGCGAAGTCGGGGTTCAGGTTCCGTCCGAGAAGAGGGTTCTCTCGATGTTGTCTCGTCTCCTGTTCGGCCTGCTCTTGAGCTTGCCGACGATCACGTCGTCGGGAATTCCTTCTTTCCTTGAACACTCGTTCTTCTGGAGTTCCTCCCACCTCTGAGATCTCATCTCGTGACACAGGCTACGCCGGGTCCTGCTCTCCGGCTTCATGATGTTGCCGGATATTTTGGCGTCGGTTCCTTCGTCGGTGAGATTCCCGCTGAAGAGGTTTCTCCCCCGGCGCGGTTGGTTCATCGTCGAAGACGGGGGACGATTCCGCTCTCCCCCCGATGAAGAGGACGTCGGGGTAGAATGGAACTATCATAGCGACAAGCTTCTTTCTGTTCTCCTTTGAGGGTGGAGGTACCAGAAGAGTGGCTTGACGAGCTTTCACCTCGTTTGTTTCCTTTTTCCTTGTGATTCGTGTCCATTTTTCTGTAGAGGAGGTGGACAGCGGGATTCTCCGGGTAGACGGATCCTCTGCTCCTGGCTTGCAGGAGGTAGTCTTCGCTCAGAGCGCTCGAAGTTGCGCTTTTTCCTGCTTCGCTTCGGCTTTCCCAGAGATTGTCGAGGAAGGTTTTCTCTCTGGCGGATCCGCGATGCGATGTAGAGTTCCTTCTTCGTCTGCCACGGATGAGATGGTCCCGAAGCATAACACAGATCCAGGGCAGAGGATGATCTTGTGCTGGAAAGTGATGGCCATTGAGCTAGCTTGGATCAATGACACACCCCATACCTGGCGCGCCAGCTATCGGTGTTTTGGGTCCGACCGTGCACCCAGGGTTGCCCCTCGAGGTGCCTTTTAGAGTAGGATGGTGTTACCGACTGTAGCTCGATGGTTCGTGCCAGATGCACGAGAGACAGTAGACAATCTTGTACAGGTTCGGGCCGCTTTGAGATGCGTAACACCCTATGTACTGATGTGGATCTTTTATGTGGCGGGTTATAGGGGAGTTCTCTAGTACGAGGGATGCTAGAGAGCTGAGTAGATGGCTAATGAGTGAGATGTCGTTTGAGGGGGTGCCCCCTAGGCCTTATATACTCGACCGTGGGGCATTACATGCGGATAAGATAACAACGTGCGCCTGTAATAGTGAACCGACTGAGCTTATCTTCCTATAATTCTGCCGACTTATCATCATTCAGTTCCGACGCCTGAGGGTGCAGCGCGGGAGAATCAGATCGTCGTTGTGGATAATGCTTAAATTCCCTGGGCCGCCTGGGCTTGAGTTAATCCAATCTTGCGTCGATCCACTCTGCCAGACATTCCTCCTCAGGCCCATGAAGAGATGGCCTTGCGAAACAATGGTCCCAAGGCCTTTCGCGAGGTCTTCCAGCCTTCTAGTGGACCCGGGGGATATCTGTTCCCCACACTACCCAAGTGATTTAGGGGTAAACAAGGTAAACAGGATAAACAGACTAGGGTGACCTATTGGGTCCCATCAAAATTAAACCTATGCATTGAATAGTGATAATAAAGAATATTATTGGGTAACAAAAGTGGATCAAGGGGCTACTGTTGGGGTCATGCTTCATCGCCGAAGGTCCTGCAGGAAGAAACAACTTCGGCTAAAGCTGCTTATACATGATGACCGAAGCTACCACTCATAAAGCTTCGGTGTTGCAGCATGCCCGAAGACGAAGGATCGAACCGACTTAAAGATAGAATGACATTTTAGCCCATAAGGGTCTGAGTCAATGTTGTAAACTTTTACGAGGGACATGATTGTAATTCCTCACAGGCTGTGTCCTGTGCCTATAAATAGTGAACAGTATTCCTTTACTGTTCACGGATTCCGGTAATTGCAAACACATTGCTCGGGAATTATCATCTGTCAAGGAGAAGGTATAATTGTACTCAAACTTCACGTTTTGACATTTCTATGATCAGATAATAAAATATGTGAATAATGTTGCTTATTTCTGATACATTTATCTTTAATGTTTCATGTTTGATATATTAATTAATTTTATAAGTTTACTTACGAAGGTATGACCTTCGTAACATTTCACTCATGGTCTTCTTCCGAAGTTCATTAAATCCTTGGGGATATAATACTTCAGCGGACGAAGGGCATTAATATTTAACATTTTATGTTGCCTTGTTCTTAATTCATAGCATTTGAGAACAAGCCCCCAACATTGGTGCCCACCTCCGGTCAACTCACTTCCACTTGTTTGAGCTGATGGCTTTGGTCAAGAATCAAGCTGGAACTGCTTCAGCCCTGAAGCTAGTTCTCCCGATAACAGGCGGTTCATGTTCAGAGCCGGCCAACAAGAAGCAGAAGAAGGAGGCACATCAAAGAGTACAGCATGTAGGGGTACAAGGACCTTTCATCAAATCAAGATGGTCTCACATCCCAATTACCTTTTCTCAAGAGGATCTTCAGCTCAAGGATTACCCACACAATGATGCTATGGTTATCTCTTGTGTGATCAAAGGATTTTTAGTCCATAATGTTTTGGTTGATACAGGCAGTGCAGCAGATATCATATTTGCTAAGGCTTTTAGACAAATGCAAGAGCCCGAAGACAAGATCCGTGATGCTACGCACCCTCTTTGTGGCTTCGGAGGGCGGCAGATTGTAGCACTTGGGAAGATTACCATGCCAATAACCTTTGGATTTGTCAACAACACAAGGACTGAGAAAATTGTGTTTGACATTGTTGACATGGAGTATCCTTACAATGCTATCATTGGGCGCGGAACACTCAATGCTTTCGAAGCAATACTTCATCCAACATATCTTTGCATGAAGATACCTTCAGATCAGGGACCTATTGCTATTTATGGGAGTCAGGAAGCCGCCAGAAAGGCCGAAGGGAATTGGACTGATTCAAAGGCAATCCATAACATAGATGAAGCCGAAGCTTGTGAGCAGTACAAGCATAGAAGGGAGAAGGCTGCTTCGGCCAATCAGCCGAAACCCATGTTTTTATGCAAAGATATCGCAGAGCAGAAGGTGCTGCTAGGATCTCAATTGTCCGAGGAACAAGAGAAAACCTTGATAAGATTCTTGTTCAACAACAAAGATGTCTTTGCATGGTCGGCTAATGATCTTTGCGGAGTTAACAAGGATGTTATTGAGCATTCGCTTAATGTTGATCCATCCTTCAGACCCAAAAATAGAGGCTTCGGAAGATGTCTGATGACAAGGCTGAAGGTGCTCGAAATGAAGTAAAAAGACTTCTCAGTGCTGGAGTTATCAGAGAGGTAAAATACCCAGAATGGCTGGCTAACACTGTCATGGTAAAAAAGGCCAATGGTAAATGGAGGATGTGTATCGATTTTACTGATCTCAACAAGGCCTGTCCGAAGGACGAGTTTCCATTGCCGAGGATAGATTCCTTAGTTGATGCAGCAGCTTCATCAGAGCTTATGAGTCTGTTGGATTGTTATTCAGGCTATCATCAAATCTGGATGAAGAAGGAGGATGAGCCGAAGACCAGCTTCATAACCCCTAGTGGAACATATTGTTACCTTCGGATGCCTGAGGGGCTCAAGAATGCTGGAGGAAGCTTCAGTAGAATGACAGCGAAGGTTCTTCAGTCTCAGATAGGCAGAAATGTGTTAACTTATGTTGATGATATCATTATAAAAAGCACAAAGCAAGAGAACCACATTACTGACCTCCAGGAAACCTTCGCTAATTTCAGACAGGTCGGTTTAAAGTTGAATCCAGAAAAATGTGTCTTCGGAGTGAAGAAAGGGAAATTTCTTGGCTTCCTAGTTTCAACAAAAGGGATTGAGGCTAATCCAAATAAAATCGAAGCTATCCTTCGAATGGAACCACCCAGTACAAAGAAGGGGGCTCAAAGATTGACAAGAAGACTGGCATCTCTCAACAGATTCATATCTAGATCAGCAGAGAGAAATTTACCATTCTTCGAAGTGCTGAAGACAGCCGAAGTTTTTCAATGGGGACCGGTCCAGCAGAAAGCCTTCGAAGAGCTGAAGCAGTATTTGATAGACCTAACAGCGCTAACCCCACCAGCGCCAGGGGCTCCTCTGTTGTTATATGTGGCAGCTTCGCACTCAGCGGTAAGTGCGGCACTTGTCCAAGAGAAGCTTGACGGACAAATCAAGAAGCAAGCTCCAATATACTTTGTATCTGAAGTTCTTAGTCTATCAAAGAAAAATTATACAGAATTGGAGAAGGTGCTATATGCTGTTTTGATGGCTTCTAGAAAGCTTCGGCATTATTTCCAAGCATACAATATAATTGTCCCTTCTTCACAACCATTGAAGGACATTATGAGAAATAGAGAAGCTACTGGAAGGATTGGAAAGTGGGCTACGGAACTCAATGAATTCTGCATTGATTATGTACACAGATCTTCGATTCCATCCCAGGCGTTAGCTGACTTCATTGCCGATTGGACGCCAGGGGCTCAAGTAGAAGAGGCAAATAAAGATGCCGAAGCATGGACAGTATTTTGCGATGGTTCTTGGGGAACCTTCGGAGCAGGAGCAGCTGCTGTTTTGATCGCACCCTCCAAAGTTAAAACTTGTTACGCAGCAAGACTTGATTTTAGCTGCACAAATAACATTGCTGAGTACGAAGCTTTACTTTTGGGTCTTCGGAAGTTAAAGGCAATGGGAATCAGAAGGGCGGTTCTTAAAACTGATTCCCAGGTTATCTCTGGTCATATTGACAAAAGTTGTAGGGCAAGAGACCCGAAGCTTGAGAAGTATCTGGATATTGTCCGAAGGATTGAAGATTCCTTTGAAGGGTTTTCTGTAAAAAATATTCCTCGAGGAGAAAATGAGCATGCTGATTTGCTAGCCAAGTCAGCAACACAGGGGCTGTCTTTACCTTCGGAAGTATTTTTTGAAACAATAAAAGCACCTTCGGTTGAACTTCTTGAAAGAGCGGTCCTCAACATATCTCTTGTTTATAGTGAAGACTGGAGAACTGAAATCATCTCTTACCTTAAGGGTAATTTCCTTTTAGATGACGAAGCTTATAACAAGAGAATAGAGGCAAGAGCTCGGCCATATGTAATAATAGAAGGGGAGCTGTACAAGCATGGTGTCTGCTCTCCCTTACTCAAATGTTTATCCAGAGCCGAAGGTGTAGAGTTGATGAAGGAAATACATGCAGACTTGTGTGGATCTCACATTGGATCTAGGCCTTTGCTGGGAAAAGTCTTTCGCCAAGGATTTTATTAGCCAAAAGCAGCTTCGGATGCAGCGGAACTAGTCCAAAAGTGCGAAGGTTGTCAGAAATGTGCAAGAGATCAAAAACAACCTTCGTCTCTAACTCAGTTAATACAACCCACTTGGCCGTTGCAAAGGTGGGGCCTTGATTTGTTAGGTCCGCTACCACCAGCACAAGGAAATTTAAGATATGTTGTAGTGGCAGTGGAATATTTTTCTAAGTGGATTGAGGCAAAGCCTTTAGCCACAATAACTTCGGTTACTGTCCAAAAGTTTTTATGGCAAAACATTGTTTGTCGCTTCGGAGTGCCAAAGGCTATCACTGTGGACAATGGAACGCAGTTTGACTCCGAAGCTTTTAAAGAATTTTGTGACCAAATTGGCACAAAGATCCATTTTGCGTCAGTTCGACATCCCGAGTCAAATGGACTAGTTGAAAGGGCTAATGGCATCATAATGACAGGAATAATGAAGTTAATATTCAATCAACTAAGGGGAAAGTGGCCAGAAGAATTAATTAAAGTGGTGTGGAGCCACAACACAACAGTATCAAGGTCAACAGGTTTTACACCATTCAAATTGCTGTTTGGTGATGAAGCAATAACCCCAGAGGAGGCTAAGGCAGGATCAATAAGAACAGTGGCTTCGGCGATAGACGAAACTGATTGTTCTATGGACAAAGATACTATAGAGGGGATCAGGCTTCAGGCTGTGGAAAATATCAATAAATACCAAGCCAAAACAATAAAATGACGTGATAGAAAGGTTCGATTGAAGAACATTAAGCCAGGACATTTGGTGCTTCGAAGAGTGGCCAACCCAGACACAGTGGGCAAACTACAACTAAAATGGGAAGGCCCCTTTCTGGTAGTATCTTCGTCAAGACCCGGTTCCTACAGATTAAAGGATATGTACGACAACGACATTCCTAGATCGTGGAATGCGGATGAGCTTCGGCGGTATTATGTGTAATTTGATGTAATCTTTTCTATTTTTTATTGTTGTTTTAGTTTTTCCTTATGGCACCCTTTTCCTTTCCAAAGGGGGAGAAAGGTTTTTAATGGGGCCACAACATGTAATTTTTCTTTTCTTTATTTCAATTCTATAGGAGTGATATCCCCCAAAAATGTAAATGTAAAAGCTGACGACGCACCATCGGGTGCAATGGAAAAAGAAAAGAAGAAGCTCAAAAGTCGTTCCCAAGGGAATGCAGAGCTTACAGCGAAAAATAAACGCTGATTTCGCCGAAAGTAAAAGGCGAAGAAGCTCCTAAGGGAGGCTTACAGCGAAAAATAAACGCTGATTCCGCCGAAAGTAAAAGGCGAAGAAGCTCCTAAGGGAGGCTTACAGCGAAAAATAAACGCTGATTCCGCCGAAAGTAAAAGGCGAAGAAGCTCCTAAGGGAGGCTTACAGCGAAAAGTTAGCGCTGATACACCGAAAAGTAAACGGTGAAGCCGAAAAATAAACGACAAAAAGATTTGAGTCATTCTCAAGGGAATGAGGGCTATGATTATGGTTTGCACAATGCATTACATCATGTCATTTGCATTCATAAACATTCATTTAGACATGTGTAGAATCATCATCATCATACCACACAAAAAAAGACAGATGCTTTGGCAACAAGGAAAAACTCTGAAGAAAGAGGAAAATTTTCATGCTTCGTTGTGTACGAAAAGAAGGGAAGGTGTTTTTCGCCTTCGGCTCAAAAGTGTAGTTTCGTTCATAGCAAAGCAGATTGTACACGGATAAAGGAGACAAGATATATTACAAGGTATGTACAAATTTACATAAGTTTTTTTTCTATAATTATATTACAAAGATCTCTCCAGAATCTTTTACAGGAAAGTCTATTATAGCAACTATCAAGCTTCAGGCTGTCATACTTCAGCTTCGTCATACTTCAGCTTCGTCATACTTTAGCTTCGTCAAACTTCAGCTTCGTCATCCTGCACATATTAAAGAAGCAGAATAAGAAAGGTGCAAATTTCAAGGAGAAGGTAAAAGTAATAAATATAAGTTTCTCACTGGCTTAAGGTGGCTTCGAGCTTCGTCACCAGCCATTTTTCGCCCGCCATTTACCCAAATCTGGGTCATAAATCTATTTCCGATGCTTCGGGCTAGGCTTGGTATATCAACCAAATCTGCTGCTGACAAGCTGAAGTTTGGCCTATTTACAATTTTTCTCGTGCACACAGCCAGCCTTCAGAAAAGCGGCAGCTGTGCCTCGAGAAGCTACCAGGGCGCAGAAGTCAGCATGCCTAGCAATAACTTCGTCAAGAGCATCAACCTCACCTTCAATATATTCCAAGGTGCTGGGCAGGTTTTCAGCTGAAGGGGAAAATTTTTCAGAACTGGCTCCGATAGAATGAAACACATCCTTCAGCCACTGCACGCATCAGCTGCCGAAATTTAGGCATTTCTCTTAAAGTTCCTTCAATAATTTTTGCAAATTTGAATTTTTCTCGATCTCAGTTTTGAGATTTGTTTCAAGGTTCTTTTCTTCCTCAGATTTTTCTGACCTTTGGAGTAATTCATTGTTTAGCCTGCTATTTTCGGCTTGGGCTTCAGCCAACGAACCTTCCAAAGATTGAATGACGAAGTCTTTCTTTTCCACGACAGCTTCGTAATCTTTAACTTTGATTTTAAGATCCTGAATAACTGAGTCTTTTTCCGTCAGAGCAGCTTCGTAATTTTTGACTTTGCTTTCTAGATCTTTGATAGTAACTTCGTTCTTCTCATCCTCAAGATCTTGTTGCATTCTTAGCACTTTACTTAGAAGTATACTCTGTCAAAACAATCTTCGTCAGAAAACAACTTAATTCAAAATAAGAAAAATATAATAATAAAAAATCGATACTTTTTTACCTTAAAATTAGCATAGAGCAAACTAACGGCGATATGTTGTCGCTGGTACCTGCCAAGGTCCGCTTCTATCTTCGGCAGGCCAACGCTTTTGGAGAAGGTTCTAACAATTTTGGCCTCGGTGCGATTCCGAAGGCATCTTAGCTTCCCTTCGTTGACCCCACCAAATAGCATAGACCCTGGTTTATATCCATAGGATATGGCATATTTTTTAGCTCTTCTTTTTCAGCACCTGTTAATTCTTGTCCAAGTAAATCTTGAAAGTTAAAATTTCCTCCCTCCAAAATTTCTTCAACCTGCTCTTTTCCTTTTTCAGTAGCCGTGCTCACTGCAGCCACAACAGCTTCTTCTTCAGCCATTTTCAGAAGTATATTGTCAATAACTTCAAGTGTGGTTTCCAGGTTTGAATCTTCGGTGGTCCCGGCTTCGGCGCCGGTAGCTTCGGCTCCGGTAGTTACGATAGCTTCGGCCCCGGTAGCGGCGGTTGCGGTGGCTTCGGCTTCGGCGGTCTTGGCAGTAACAATTTTTGACGCCGATACCGGTGGCGGTGTCTGATGAATCACATCTGTCACTTGAATAATTCTTCATTTTTTCGGCTTTGCACGACTTTCTGCTGCCGAAGCTTCTTTGTCCTTCTGAAAAAACTTCGTCAGTTCTGCCGCCAGCGAACTTAGCTTGACAGGCAAAGATTCAGTCATTACCTTCATAATCTCTTCCACTTCGGCAGCAGAAGGTGTCGCAGGAGTTTTCTCCTCCTGACCCGACGTCTTGGGTTTTGGAGATGCAGGTTTTGGAGATGTACCTTTTCTTTTCCTTGAAACAGCTACCCTCGGTTTTTCAGAAATTTCTTTTTCCTTTCTGGCCAACTTGATGCTTTCTTTGTCCAGGGCACTAGCAATCCTTTTCTCTTCGGGCCTTCGGCGTCTCCAACCAGTTGCTCGTAATCAGGGTAATCAAAATTCAAAGCATCTAGCACACGGTTCAATCTTCGCTTCGGACGAGTGCAGAAGGCTGCAGTCATCAACTGATCTTCTTTCTTAGAGTAATTTTCGAGGATATCTTTGCACATAGTCTCGATTGAGTCCAGCCACTCTTGGCAGGGTTTTTTAAAGGGTTTTTTAAACTTGTAGTAATACGACAATCGAACAAATTCCCCCTTTTTCTTTTCTCCCTCCAGCTTCGGCATTTCCCAATCCCTCATTGTTGGAAACACTTTAAAAGCCAGAAATTCCTGCACCAAATCTCTAGTACCAATGTGGTCTGAAATCACGCGAAATTCAGCCAAAGCAATTTGGCTCGAGCTTCCACTTATCATGTTGCATCGGGGCCTCGTTTCTCCGAAGGTTAGCTCTAGTGGACTCTGGACCAGTTTATCTTCATCATTATCAACTTTAACATAAAACCACTCAGACTTCCATCCGGCTGGCCATTTGCTTCAGTAGCTTATCACTGGAAACTTCGTAGTTTTACGATAAGCAAAGTTATAGCAGCCAAAATTCTCGTGCAGACCATCTCCTCTGGCTTTAGTCTGGTAGTGTAATTCATGAACTCGGCAGAAACCCTCACCAAACGGTTCCACTCCCTGGCTACGAAGGGCCCAAATATAAACACTTAATCTAACAATAGCGTTAGGGGTCAGCTGATGAAGGTAAACCCCAAACTTCTTCAACACATCAGCAATCATCCCATTCAAAGGAAATCTTAATCCTGCTTTAAAGAAGCTTTTGAACACAACCACTTCATTCTTTTCCGGCTTCGGAGTAATCTCCTCCCCGCCAAAACGAACTAGCTCCTTTTTTGTTTCGCTAAAATAACCCAGCTTCGCCATTTTAGGAAGATCAGCTTCAGAGATGGTGGACTTTCCAAAGTCCATATGACTAGGTTTGCTCGACATCCCGAAGCTGTACTCATCTTCGGAACCAATCTCCTCAGCATCAGCTCGTGTTGCTTCGGCATCAGGTGTGTCCTCTGACGAAACCAGCCAGAACGCCTCATTGCTTCGGAAATCGAAATAGTTTCAGTGGCTTCAGCCTCATCTCCCTCACGCTCAATTCGGGCAGTGGAGCGCAATCTAGCCATTTGATTATGAATTCCTAAAGTTTTTTGAAATTAATGACCTTTTTTCCAAAGCTTTTCTTGTGACGAAGCAGAAACCAAAGTGGTGCTTCGTTTCAGTGCAAGGGTCAAGCTTCGGCTATAGTGAAATTTTTGGCAGCAAAACAGTGCAATTGCAATGAATGCTGTGGTAACTTTACACCTACTTGTCTGTTTATATAGTGCTGCAGGTAAAAAGGTGAATCATCAAGTCTCCTACACCAGACGAACAGTCGCCTGCATCCACTGAACAGTGGGCCGCAAAAACCAAGAAGGTGAACCTGTATGGTAGGACCGCTCCGCGCTCGAAAACTGTATCGTTTCTCGGCAACGAGCTCAGGGAAGGTGTTTTTCGGACCTTCGGCTTCCCGAAGCCTAAGAGACTTTTTTCATGGATCAAGCTCGTTACGAAAAACGATCTAGCACCGCGAAGGGGCTACTGTTGGGGTCATGCTTCATCGCCGAAGGTCCTGCAGGAAGAAACAGCTTCGGCTAAAGCTGCTTATACATGATGACCGAAGCTACCACTCATAAAACTTCGGTGTTGCAGCATGCCCGAAGACGAAGGATCGAACCGACTTAAAGATAGAATGACATTTTAGCCCATAAGGGTCTGAGTCAATGTTGTAAACTTTTACGAGGGACATGATTGTAATTCCTCACAGGCTGTGTCCTGTGCCTATAAATAGTGAACAGTATTCCTTTACTGTTCACGAATTCCGGTAATTGCAAACACATTGCTCGGGAATTATCATCTGTCAAGGAGAAGGTATAATTGTACTCAAACTTCACGTTTTGACATTTCTATGATCAGATAATAAAATATGTGAATAATGTTGCTTATTTCTGATACATTTATCTTTAATGTTTCATGTTTGATATATTAATTCATTTTATAAGTTTACTTACGAAGGTATGACCTTTGTAACATTTCACTCATGGTCTTCGTCCGAAGTTCATTAAATCCTTGGGGATATAATGCTTCAGCGGACGAAGGGCATTAATATTTAACATTTTATGTTGCCTTGTTCTTAATTCATAGCATTTGAGAACAAGCCCCCAACATGCAGCGGCAATTCCACCACACAGACAGTGATGGCGGCGAGTTCTAATGAGGTGGGTTACTCACGGAAACACAGGGCTATGGGGGTGAGGATGCGTGTTAGGATTTATACACCGTTGGGTAATCTCGGATTGAAATGAATTGAGGTGGTATGGAGTGTGTTGAAATGTAATATGAACTAAATTCCTTTTCAATCCCTTTAATACACCTCAGTCTACTTCAATCCCTCTTTATCCAAACAAAGCCTCACGGGGGAGATACCGTGGCATGGGATGCGGGATTCTCCGGGTTAATCGCAACAACCCGAGCTAGAAGACCCGTCTGACAGGGCAGGCCCACATGATGAAGGCAAGAGATAGGGAGACTAATGCCACAGGGTCCTACGTGCCAGTGACATGAACGTTTCATGTGTTCGCGCGGCAGAACGTGCGTGGTCCATGGCCGATTTCACCGGCCGGATTCCGCCGAACGTGACAGAGATATGATTGACAGGAAAGGGATAGAGCTGGAGCTTGAAGCTTATCCTCGTGGATTAGCAGCAGCCGGGCCAGCCGAAGAACCCCATGCGCGGGCATTACCAACGGCGGCATCTGCGGCGTGGACTTCGGCTCCGATGTAACAGCTGGGGGAGGAAGAGTCTCAGTCGTGCGGGCCCAACATGTCAGGGCGACTACGCGCGTGGGAGAAGCGGACACGGGCGCAGGGAGTTAGCTGGGCCAGTTTTCGGCCCACAACACAGGTTAGTCTTCTCTTTTTCTTTCCATTTTCTGTTTTTCCTTTTTATTCCTTTCAATTTCTCAATTTGAATTCAAACTTATTTGTGAAATTCTCACCTGAGTTAAATGCCTATATTCAAATATTAGTAGGAACAGAATGTATTTATTCATATATCTACTTTCTCTATTTCGTATAATCTTTTCCTCCTCTTATTTTCCAAATTTAAAACTCCAATTCTCATATAAATTCAAATCTTTGTGATAAATTTGTACTCAGACCAAATGTAAAATTTGAACATACTATTATGGTGGAATTTTATTTATTTATTTATGTTGTTTAGTATTTTCTTCTCTTTCTTCTCTAAACTCTAATTCTAGAATTCCAAATTTAGAACATTGATGTCTTTCTATAGATTTCTTTATTACTAATTTATACACACACAATTACACTCCAACACGATGTACTAGATATATATCTATTTTAATTATTTTATTTGTTTGTTAAATGTTTGAAGTATGAAACACACTCAAATTGTTTTCTCTCTTTTTAGACAAAATAGTATTTTGAATGTGAAATAAGAAGTAAGAGTTACTCCCAAATTAAATATTCATGTAAATAAAGGCTTATGGTGCATTATTTAATAATGTGCATAATCATTTAGTTGAATAGAACACTTTTCTAGTACCTCTTTTCTAAAATAATTCTCGGTTTCAAAATTCAGTACTCAAAATTCAAGGCTCAGATATAATCTAAGATATCTGAATTTACTATTTTATTCCTTTATTTATTTATTTATATTTTTTTTCTTATGCAAATTTTGGGCTCTACAGTGTTCGATGATGGCCCTCAACTAGGGCACCTACTCCGTCCCCAACCCCACCACTTCAATGACGACCAGTGCGTTCCTCTCCGCGCACCGCGTCGCCTGCATGTCCCCCGTCATCTACGCCGAGCTGTGCGCCATGGTGCACCGGATGGGCGCGCCTCCTAGCCGCGGGGCGGCGCCGCGTGCGTCCAGCTGAGGCGGCACCTATTCGAGCTCTCCCTCGGCGTGCTCATGGAGACCATCGCGCGAACCTAGACCTCCAGCTCCAAGACGTGTGCCGCCGGCAATGATGTGTCGCCCGAGGCGAGCGAGTTGATGCGGATCTCAGAAGAGATCATGCCCTACCTTGGCACGACCAACCTGTGGGGGACTACCTGCGTTCCTGCAATGGTTCGACGTGTTCCTGTGGCGGCTCATCGATGCAGTGCTCCTCTCCTCATCCACGGATGGTAAACTCAAAGCTCTAAAGGCCTAACGTGTCTCGCTCGAGGCCTATGCAATGATACTGTGTAGTTACACGTCCTGCAAGAGGTGATCAATGGTAGTCTGATATCCTGTACTAGTGTGCTTAGTCAGGCAGCTTGGAGTATTCAGGGTTATCGTTTTACTCAAGACAAATGTTTATGCATCCCATATGAGGGTATACAGATTGTGTTGCATGGTTGTGCTTCTTCACGGCATACTGATGTTCTTCTGCACATTACACTAGTGGATTCTTTAGATTCTGCTGTTAACTTAGGCATTACTTCATCAACTTGTGTTGAAGGTATTTCCTATATATTAAAGCAGAACGGAAACGGCATCAATAAAGCTATCCATGTCGTCCTCATTCATTCAGCCCGCACGATCGCTTTTCAACGGCAGAAAACGTTTCCCATCTCTTCGTCAGGATAAGACGCCGCGAGCATTCTAGAGTTCCTATGCCCCGTTGTCGTCGCTTCTTCCCCTCCCCCGTCGAACACATCACCGACACTCCCCATCGTCCTCCATCTGCCGCCTGCTCCTCCGCGCGGCCATGCCCGAGCTCGCGGTCCTCGCCCTCAGCCACACGCTCTTCCACGTCGTGCCTCCGCTGCCGCTCTCGCTCCCCGTCTTCGCCGTGGCCCTCTCCCGCCTCTCCCACGCCGATGTCAGTGCCACGGCCCGCGACCCGGCCCCTGTCGTCTCCCTGCTCCACGTGTCCCGCCTCGCAGCCTTCTCCGACCGCGCGCTCTGGTCGCTCCTCCGCGTGCTCGGGACGCTCACGTCCCCCCGCCTTTTCTTCTCCCTCCTGTCCTTTAACTCCCGCCCTTCCACCTACTCCTTCATCGCGCTCCTCCACTCTCTTGGCTCCGTGTGCCGCCTCCGCCTCGCTGCCGCTCTCTTCATCTGATTGCCTGCCTAAATTTCTGGTTCCCCTTCAAAGATATCTAAACATATTTATTCCAAATACACTATTAACTTTCCTTTATTCATACCTATTCTCAGTCTACAAAGCACAGATTTAATTTACCCCTTGCTATTTTTGGCATGTTCCCTGGCTATTTACAATCATTGGATCATTGCCGCGGGCTACAACTTCAGTCGAAAACAGGTATGCTTTCTCAAGTAAATACAATGTAGTGTATTCTTTACATATTGTAACTTTTTCCAAAACCCTTAACTACATAAATGAAAGAAACTTATCGGTTTACATGAACTGGTCATGCTGATCCGATATTTAAAGTGCTCCATAATCATTTATCATGTTAATAATTATTTGATAGTATACACAACGCCTCCCACCAAAAATTAGAACCTTTTCTTTATGTTTCTCAATATCTCTTCATCACATACTCATATATATGAATGCTAACAAAACTAGCACAATGTTAATTCATCTGATTGCCTGCCTAAATTTCTAGTTCCCCTTCAAAGATATCTAAACATATTTATTCCAAACACACTATTAACTTTCCTTTATGCATACCTATTCTCAGCCTACAAAGCACAGATTTAATTTACCCCTTGCTATTTTTGGCATGTTCCCTGGCTATTTACAATCATTGGATCATTGTCGTGGGCTACAACTTCAGTCCAAAACAGGTATGCTTTCTCAAGTAAATATAATGTAGTGTATTCTTTACATATTGTAACTTTTTCCAAAACCCTTAACTACATAAATGAAAGAAACTTTTCGGTTTACATGAACTAGTCATGCTGGTCTGATATTTAAAGTGCTCCATAATCATTTATCATGTTAATAATTATTTGATAGTATACACAACGCCTCCCACCAAAAATTAGAACCTTTTCTTTATGTTTCTCAATATCTCTTCATCACATACTCATATATATAAATGCTAACAAAACTAGCACAATGTTAAGTAGGCTGATCCAAGTTTGGGTGGGCATAATCCTTTGGCTCATGGAACATTTGCTGATTTACACTACTGGTCAGTACTGTTTACCACATAGACATATTTTTGCAAATATTTACATTTCTAATACCTTGCAGATTGCCAAAAAACTCTCATATCCAATACAGGGGAAGAAACTACAGTTTGCATTTTCTTTCTACTTCATTACTTAATGATTGGTCAGATTAATAAAACTATACATTTCATTTCATAGGGTTAAACATGGATCCCTGCACATCAACAATTGTACCAGCTAGAAGACCAGTAGACCACCGTGAATAATAGATGCAAACGCATGAGAACAACACAATGTCTCATCTTTTGTTATCAAGCCTAGCATTTTGTAACCAGATACCAAACACAATGAATGCATATGTAAGTAACCCTTTAGTCCTACTACTACCTGCTACAGACAACTGCAACTGCAGTGCTATTGCTTATATTGGTTTTGGATGATGACCTAATCAGTTATGGCATCAAAGCCACATATATTAGTGTTTTGTAACTTGGTACAATTCATGGATATGTAGTAGAATGCAGGAATTTTAGAGCAATCATACGTGAATTTTACAAAAATAATTTCATTTTTACATGAAAAACATACAAACAATGAAAAATTGCCGTCTCTCAAAGAAGACCTAGCCTTTACATCATGCTACCTGGAAATAACTAATCATTCGTATATATTATTTCTTATTTTTTTATATATTTTGATAAGATCATAAACGAACACACAACGTGCGCAAGGCGCGCGTTAGACACTAGTTATCCTACAAATCTATGCAAAAAGTGTGCCTTATGATGTGGTGGTTCTATCAGCTTTGTCGATGATACGTGTTGAATGGAAACCTGGGTCACAACCAATGCAACTAGGAATTAGTGGTGCCATTGCGGGTATGCGTCCAACGCCATGGCTGTCCTATGATGATGCTAGAGAAAGTGAACTATTTGAAGAGTGCCAGCAGCAGTACATGGAGAAACAAGCAAAAGCCAAAGAGACACACGGGACAACAGTACAACCACGAGGGTAGTATGACACGCCCTTAGCTGATTAATTGGAGGAATCTAAGGTGTAGCTTGCTTCACCGTTATGCCGTTAATAGGGGCTGGGGCGTAGTGCTTCCTCTACTAAGGGTAGGTGCCCAGGTTCATTCATGCGCGCGTTAGACACTAGTTATCCTACAAATCTATGCAAAAAGTGTGCCTTATGATGTGGTGGTTCTATCAGCTTTGTCGATGATACGTGTTGAATGGAAACCTGGGTCACAACCAATGCAACTAG